>JACCIB010000002.1:7097500-8297500 GCA_018906965.1 Philotrypesis tridentata
AACCGCTGAAAGAAACGAATTCGTTTGTAAAATTTTACACAAACATCTCTAAATACTCAAAAACACTCATTCGATTTCGTGGGAACACTATTTTTTTCGTGTTCTGGGGGTCCCGTAGAAGAAGAAAAAACGCTGCCCCAGACGAGTCTCACGAGATTTCTATTCGGTCGATTTCCGCTGCAATTATCTGAATTATTTTGACGGATTTTCCCATATATACTTATACGAATTCCCGGTGATATCGCGCCGCTGCGAATCGCGAAAATAATTGCACGGCATATAGTAGTCGCCTCTTCGTATCACGAATCGGTCGTAAGAATCGACGAGGTTCGATCCTTATTACCGATACACGTATAGAAATGCACCGCTGCGCAGCTTACTACCTTCTCGCGATCGTCAACACACCGCGTCCTCGAAATTCCGGGGCTCTGTCATCGCGGACGCACTCCGCTGATTTTTTTTATTACACTAACAAAAAGTAGCGTATATTTACCTCCGCAGAGCCTATATATATTTCCAATAAATTTGTGTACAGAAGACTTGTAAACTGTATAGCGTAGCTTATTCCGTATATACTGTATACAAAGTAGTTTTGATTCTCCGAATATAGTAGTGCTCGTCGTCGAGATAAAATACAAAAGTGTCCACACCACCTAATAATACACAAGCATATATATCAGGCGAGGCGACGTATATACAACGACACTGCACAACTGTGTGTATCACACGCCGCAAGTGCGCCGAGAGAAGAAGACTACAAACAATGGAAACCATAATCATTATCAACAAAGCAAAAAAAGAAGCCACATATTGCGACATCTATATGTTCTAGCCTTCCTCGCAACCAATGCTCCTCCCCATCGCCCTGCTCATCATGCTAATAGGCCGACGGTAACATTAGCGGTTAGCGCGAACTTAGCCAACGCCGCGAACGCCGCGAAGTCAGCACAGTCGTCGCTAAACGCACAACAATTAGCCGCGGCGCGACATCATCAGTCGATCGGCCGCCCCGCCGCCGCCGCCGCCGCTGCAGCTGCTGCAGCTAATAATCATAATAAGCAACAGCCGCAGCAGCGCCAGCCTGCAGCAGCAGCAGCAGCAGCAGCAGCAGCAGCTCACGCCAAAACGCCCCTAAGGCTGCAGCCGCTGCAGCTGCATCAGCCGCAGCAGCAGCCCACTAGTCGAGCCGGCCAAGCTAGTAAGTAGCATGCGATCACTGCACTCTCACACTCGCTCTCTATCTATCTCTATCTCATCACCTTTCTCTCCCTCTCTCTCTCTCTCTTTCTCTCTCATATCTGTATCACGAATCTTCATTTTTCGATCGCGAATCTATCTCACGGTCTTCTCGACTCTGTCTGTGTCGCGTCTCTCGGCGTGTGCAGCCCTGACGTTCGAAAGTCGTTACGCGATGGATTACGCGAGCTTTCTTTCAGTTCTTTTTTTTCCTTGCGGAACTCTGCGAGCGCTTCGTTGGTATATAATACAAAGATCGCGCGACAGCTCACGCTTTCGGCTATAAATATGGGAATCGCGGCTTCGAGGGGCAGAGAGCACTGTTTGGGAAATCAAAATTGTCGAGTGCGTCCGTATGTTTATAAATCTATGCTTCGTTTCCAGTCGAAGCGCGAGAGGACTTGGGATTAAAAAAATTTCGCAATGTTTGTCTGATTGTTAAATTAGATTTATTGCTCCTTATCTCGCGTTCGAAATTGCTTAGGGTGTGTCGAATTTGAAAAAAAGAATGCACTTATATCTTTGGTCTAGAATTCGAAAAGCAAGATTTGTTTAAGCTAGAGCTTTCGGACCAATGGGACTTTCTTCTGTAAGCCAAAAGATGATGAAAAATGCCGAGGAACATGGGAAGTATAGAATGCGAAAATTTAACGTGGGGTGGCATATGGAGGAAAAAAATCGGCTATTCGGATTTTTATTTATGTTTTTTTTTAACGCGCATAACTTTTGATCAGAGCATCCAATCTGGGCATAATTTTTTTAAATGAAAGCTCTTTTTCAATACTTTGTTGTAGTGTAATGCAAAATTTTATTAGTGCCTCGGGAACATTCGTAGTTGTTATTATTCCAGTGTTTTGATGTACTATTATTTTGTAAAAACAAAACGCAAGATAGCTTAGAAATATGGTTGCCAGTAACTTTTAAAAAGTCTTATCGGACCGAAAGCTCTATCCTAGAAAATTTCTTTTAAAAATTCTAGACTAAAGAAAAGTGCAGTTTTTTTTGATTCGACACGTGCCCTACTTCTTTAAAAAAAGCGTGCACTCATTCGCAACTAGATTTTTTCTTCTTCTGTTTCGACTCCGTGATTAACTAACGCGTAGGACTAACGAATCCCAAAATCCATCGCGTAATCCTTCACGAACTGTTCACGAAGACACATCGAGTACAGGGTACACCCTATATATACCTATATCATTCTGTTCTTCTTTTGCTCATTCATCTCCAGTGTCACGATGTCCATCAGCTTAAAAAAATTAATAAAAAAACGAAAACAACAACTACATCTATAGTCGCTTGATCTTCCTTCTATATAAATCTATCTAAATGTGCGTGTCAGTGTTTTATGTATGTTTACATTGTTCATATTTATATACATTTACGGGCGTGTCTGGCCCGTAAGCAAAAAAAAGACACCTTGTTTCTGTTTTTTATCCAACACCAGAATTGTGCCTCTCCGTTCGTCTGCCTGTGACGCAACCATTTATATATATATATTTATCCCATCACTAAATATATTACTGCTTATTCGCATATATGATTTGTTGAATATTGCATCGCCTTGCTATAGACGACCGCCTGTGTCCGCGCCAGTCAAGACAGTCGAACACAACAGTGTCTGTGTGCAGTCAGTGTTTGTTTAAGCAAAAAAAAAAAAAAATAATCAGTGTACTACTACACAATTATTACTCGTATACACAACTAACAAAACTCTTCCTATACAAATATATATATATCTACAAGAAAAGTCTGGTCGTATATTATATTGGTCGTATTATGTGTGATGTGTGGTCAGAGATCGCGCGCGGGCCTCCCGGCTCCGGAGTCGAGAGAAAGCAAGAAAGCGAGCAAAAAGAGAAAAGAGATCCGCGTCGAGTCGAGCGGGCGGAGCCTAGCGCGCGATCTTCAATAAGACCGAAAGTCCGGAAGCGCACCTCGCGAGTAAGCTCTGGCGGCTCGTTCCAGCGGCGGAGCCGGCAGCGGCAACGGCGAACGGCGTAGGCGTCCACTCTCAGCACCAGCCGGGATCCCAGGCAGCCGAGTCGCCGCATCAACAGCAGCCTGGGTGGATCGACGACGAGCCTGTGGTAAAGAGCCCGCCGGAGCCGACGCGCGTCAAGTCGCCCGAGCAGATGATAATGCGCTCGCCCGAGCCCGTCAACTGGACCGTGCCCCTCGACACCGGCAAGACCTTCACTGTCACTCAAAACGTCCGGGAGGGTGAGTTATATATATGGGCAGCGCGCGCTGCTGGATGTACAGGGTGGAGAGAAAGTGGATTAAATTGAAAATTCAAATTTCCCGCCATACTGATTGGATAGCGTGTAGGCCGGAATGTTGGAGTTACGAATTTTAATCCAGTGTATTAGTTATCAACCAGTTTGTCAGGTTTGAAATTGATATTTAAACATAATCTCTATTGCAGTGAAATAATTGTGTGACCAGATTCGAAATTACATGCCTTTGTTTTTAAAAGAATTTTTTTTTACTTCTTGATACAAGCATAATTTCGTCTGCCTTTCGTCTGCTTGTGACAAGAAATTAAAATTTTTAATTCACTTAAGAATCGCCCCTTCATTCGAATAATATTTTAAATGAATTTGTATTATAACATCTTATAAAAATCTATATAGGCTACAATTTTTTGATAGCTGAAAAATCTTACGTATACAGTCATTTATAGATTCTTCCCTTTTATTTTTCGAATTTTCATTCACAAAATGTTTTTAAATACAAGCATAACTTACTATACTACTACACCTGACCCACTTATAGCCATGTATTGAGCATATCAGATTTTTAAATCTCAAATCGACAAACAATTATATTTTCAATATCAAAGTAGAAAAAAACAACTATCCTATGTACCCTTTAACTTCCAGACTTTAATATTCGCGCCCCACTGACACTATCGGCCGCAGATAAAAATTAAATTGTATTAAAATTTCAAAAGGCGAGCCGCCGACACGAGCGCACAGCGAGGCAAGGAGTTGGGCCGGACTAGGCCCGCAATCCGGGCACCCGGATCTGCAAAAGCAGTTAAAGCTGACGGAGCACAAACAGCAGCAACAGCAGTCGGGCTACAAGTCGCCGGAGAGCGAGAGCGTCTCGCTGGGGAGCTTCAGCGGGACCAACGGCCACAAGGAACAGGAGGACTCGCTGGCCGAGAGGGACAGCCCCCTAGCAACGATAGTCAAGGATGAGGTAATACCGCAGATTTTGATCTTCTCGATGAATTTTGAGGTGGAGTCGTGCCGAATTTTCGAAATTTTCTGACTGTAGTTTTTTGTAAAAAAAAAAAATATTTTTTAAATATTGCAGTCAAGATTTGTGAGCATCGTAATCTTTAGCAATTTTGGCTTCATAAATCAATTTTTTATTGTTTTGCAAAGTATTAAAATTTTATTTTGGAAAATTCTTTCGGAAAGAACATTTTTTGGTTGGTCCATAAGTTGAAATCTTGTGCGCAAGAGAACTTTTGCGATGAAATCCGAATTTTAACAATTTATTTGTAAGATTTCGAGTACTATTCGATAAAAATTCCTCTAATTTACAAATTTTCATCTTTTTTTTAAACACCAAGTATGAGTGCAGGATTGCAGAAAGTAAGACTACTAACTAATGAAGTAATAAAATTCGGTGTAACTCCACCTGAATGAAACAAACGTATGTGCATATCCAGGAAATTTCGGAAACAACTCGAATGGAAAAGATGCAACAAATACCGCACACCTACCGCAGGCCTGTTTTTTTCTCATGGTCGATAGATCGTTCTGGAAGAGAAAAAACTCGCGTACATGGTCAATCTTACGGTATACCTTTTTCCAGAGGAAAAACGTCTCGAAAAAACGTGAAATAATTAACAAAAAGAGAATTCATAGATTTTTTTCTCATAAACTATGGACTTTTATAAAACTTTTATTGCAGCAAAAATGTCTTAAAATTCATCAAAGAATGCTCTGAAATTTTTTGCAGATTGATTCGATACAATTTTTCGTTTTTCGAAAATCCAAAAAATCGAAATTTCGATAAACGTCCTTAAAAAATCTGGGAAAATTTCAAAGCATTCTTTAAGGAATTTTAAGACATTTTTGTTCTAATGAACCTTTTTAAAAGTCTCCTACGATCGCCCATGTACGCGAGTCTGTTCCGTTTCAGAATTACCTAAGGAACGAGAAAAAACAAGTCTGGTAGGTGTGCCTTCAAGAAAATTTTTTGCAACTTGTTTCCGAAATTTCCAGGATATGCTCGTATTATAACACTTCAAAAAGTATTAACCAATTGCTGATCTACATCGTATCGCGAAATTTCTTAAAAACTTTTTTAAAAATCTATCGAACTACATGCACCACAACAAAGCTTTCGCACAAAGTCTTCGACATCGGCCATCTAAAATCCCCCTCTGTTCCCCGATTCTCGCAGATGACGCAGGAGGCATCGCACTGTCTCGACGAGCCGGTCTTTGAATTCGAGTCCAAAGCCAAGAAGGAGAGCAACGACGCAGGGAATGCGTCTCAACCAGCAGCGGCTACGGCAGCGGCTCCGCAGGAGCAGCACGCCACCGATCTCCTCGAGAAGGCGCGCAATCGCTTCGACAAATTCTGGGGCTCCGGAAAAGGCTCGGAGCAATAATGAAACCAGCCCCTGCTACTCCTCCACCTCCTCAATTCTCTCTATCTATCTCTCTCACTCATTTCTATCTTTCACTCTCTCTCTCTCTCTCTCCCTCCCTCCCTCCCTCTCTACTGCTGTTCTCTCCGAATCCCTCCGATCCACTCGGGGGTTTTTCCTCCCGATTGCCGATCTGCGGACGAGCGACGAAACACCACATATACCGATCTAATGCGTCTAATTTTAAAGATGACGACGATGCAAAAATTAACGGAAATACCGATACTCAAACCACGAGAGCACGCTCCATCCAGTTATCCACACGTCCATAAATAAAAGCGTTCAAGCTGCGCAGATATTGCAAGAACAAAAAAAAATAAAATTAAAAAAAAATAACAGCCAAACGTAGATGAGCCAGCGACTATAAAAAGAAAAACAATACACACAAGAGACAAGACTCTGATTATTCTTTATTGGTTATTGATATTGTTAGTGTCGTTACGACTATTATTTATTTTATTATTATTGATATTATTGTTGTGATCATTATTATTATTGTTACTATTATTATTATCACTATTATTCTTATTCTTATTATTATTATATTATTATACATTGTTTATTTGCTACCGACTGTTATTTCAACGGAACGACATTCCGACACGGACTTCTAATATAATAATCCGGCTCTCGCTCGAAAGTTACGCGCTCGATGTTTATAATCAAATCGAACAAAATCATGAACAAAATGTAGACTAACCGTACCGACAAAATCAAAGCGAACAAAATACCGAAGAAAAAAAGAAAACGAAAACCAAAAAAAAAAAACGAAGAAAATACAAACTCTGTGAACGGAAGACTTTCGAGCCAAGTGCCTGGAGCTATATCCCGAGAGCTTTCGGCGCTCTTACTCTCTTCTTCTTTTTATATATGTACCGTATGAAATCTCGTAACTCCTGCACTTTAGCTGCCTGTTTTCTTTACCTCGAATTTTCGTATATAGCTATACATTATACATACACACGTACGTCCACAAATGCGTTCAGTACTTCTTTCCTTTCGTCGTATATAGGTGTATATCTATGTATACACCGCCGAGCACTGTCCTCCGTAGAATTTTCTCGCGAACGTCCTTTTCCGCGTGTCTCGCGAGCTTTACACTGCCCGTACGAACTTTGCGAAGTAAAGCAACCGTTGTTACAATATACATACGTATATATATATACTTTCGTTCGATTCCGGACACGCTTATGGGTTTTATCGTTTTGATACTTAACGTAACGCTCTTTGTATATGTAAACGCAAAAAGTTTAGCTTTTATATATATACGCGAATGCGATTTTGAGATTCGGATATAGAGTGCGCCAGGTGGTGGTGATGGTGGTGCGGTGGTGATATGTGCGATCAATCGGGCCTATAAAAATAAACGCGGAATCGAATGACAATCCAGACAGCTCCGCAGCTGATGAGTAGCGCGGGGAGGGGGAGTTAAAAGTACCTTTTCGTTTCGCGGCGTCTTCCGAGGCGTTTTCGTCGTCGGGGATTTTCGGGGACAAAAAAGTCAAGTATATTATATGTAGCGGAGATTTCGAAGCCTTCACCGTATTATATATATATGATTCACCGCTCGCAGATGTAGATATACGCAATAATTTGATTGTCTTCCAATGTTTTCTCTCAGATTCGTCAATGGCGCGTGCATATATACTCATATAGTGTAGCGCGATTTAAATCGAGCGACGAGAACGCCTTCGAATTTTCGCGCGATTTTCGCTCGGGAAGGGATGGGGCTTTATGCGGCCTGCGCTTTTCAATATCGACTGACTCGACAGCAAAAACCGTCTGTGTAAAGCGTACGCAATACAAATGTATATGTATATATGTCTATGATTTCCCGTGTATTGTAAGCCAGAACAATGAAACACACTTGTACTTGACCATTAAACCAGAGAGTACGGAAAGAAGAGATTAAGAGCGCGACAAAACGTAGAGTGTTTATAGCCACGTAAGATTTGGCTGTGTAGAAATGCCCGGGTATAACTTAGCGTATACTTAACAAGAGAGAGTGCGATGCGACGCAGCCGTTGTTATAATCGTTAAGGAGGTAAAATGAGAAACTCACACGATTCACAAAAGAATAAAAAAAAACGAGAGAGATTAATACCGTAGAAAAATTAACGACAAAACAAAACAAAACAAAAAAAAAACAAAAACATGTGCGAGGTGGCGTGTGCGCGCGTGCGATCTGCAAAATGAAAAACAAGACCAGAACAAAGGAGCGAGAACACAGGAGGAGACGAAAAAGAGCGAGACTCCGCGGGGGACTTCGTGTGTAACGCACACGGAGCCGCATCGTGCTATATTATGAGCGAAGCGCGAGAGAAAACCGATTAAAACGCGTGTGTGCGCGCCGAGAGGGAGGATTCATCGCAAAAGTGATATATTATATATATGCGTATACGCGTGTGGCGTACGACGTCGAGAGGCGCGCGCGGCGAGGAAAGGCGAACACGAGGTGAAAGGAAATATACAGAAGAAAAATAAAAAAAAAAACATGGAGTCTAAGGGCTACCCGGGATTTCGTTTGCATTCCCGCCTTAGTCTCTGCGCCTAATTACAAATAAATAGATAGACCGCATATTATATTACCGTATTACAAATATGTCGATTATATGCGAGATATTAATGAATATATATTATATAATATATAAGGAATGACGCGAGCGAGGATGAGGAAAGCCCGAGACGTTATTATATGGGGAAGAAGGGGGGAAAAAGGGGTGTGCGAATCGATATGCAAAACGAGGGACGGAGAGGTGGGAGGGGCGGGAGAGACGACGGGAAGCGCGAGGGAAGGATTTCGGAGAGACACGCGACTATTACAATAGAGAAATACGACGTGAGCGCGTATACATGAGCGGAAGCGTTTTTTCGTGTGCGTTCGACGCGACGATCTCTTTTCTTTTGATTTTTTCTCAGACTTTCGTTCTTTCGACGCGATGTACATCTTATATAAACTCGTAGATTTAGACTCCGTATTTACACTTCGATGTGACTCATTGTAACGAGCGAAGGGAAGAAAGAGACGAAAACGAAAAAAAAAAGAAGACGAAGAAGAAGAAGAAAATAGTTATTAATAATAGTAAAAAAGTATCCGGTGTACGGGAACGAGTGTGCGAGGAAAGAGGGACGAGACGAGACGAAGTATACAGGCGGCACAACGAAAGGTTTTGTTACGAGAAGCCTTTGTACATATATTACGATGTAATACGTGCGTGTGATATATATATAAAATGTGTATGCGCGTTTATCCCGGAGAAATGAAGGAAAGTATATGACTTCGAAGTCGAGATCACGATTCGATGTAGAGAACGAGAGAGAAAGACAGAGCGAATGTCAAGCCCGCATTTTCCCCTTCTACATTAGAGTATAGTGACAGGCTCATTATATAGACGGAGATCACGACGTCTCGTGACGATTATTAATAACGCGTAACATTTTTTACTTGTAATACGGGAGAAAGAAAAAAAAAATGAAGAAGAAGATTCCGCGAGAGCTCGAGACCTTGTACGCGCGTATTTACGCGCGGATGGGCGACGCTTCGCGCGACCCGTCGCGATCGAGATATAAAGTTTACGTATAGCGATTCGACCTTTGATTTCGTAGGGAGATGTACTCGGCTGACTACTTATACGCAAACATATGAAATATATATACGCAAGGACGATATTTGATAGTTTCTCGAATTTTCTGTCTGCTATTGTTACATCGTACACCCCATTATTTACAATTGTACATAATTCTATACACACACGCGGCGAGAAATTATTATGGATATATTATGGAGGTTTAGATGAATTTTATACACTGATTTTGCATACGCACGCATTGATGCGCGGTACGTATTGTGTAGGGATATTTGTTGAATCGCACCTTTTACCGAAGCATCGCGAGCATTCCTCATCGAGAAATCACACGGCTTGCACAGACGCGCGTGTTCTTCATTTCGTTACGTTCGAATCTTTTTTCGCGCAGAATATAGTGATTATTGTTATAGGTAATTATTACGAAAGGAAAAGGTGTGTGTTGAGCGTATAGACTTTTTTATTATATATAATATATAATACACACTTTTATTAGTGGTGATATACGTAAAAGCTGTCATTTATATGAAGAAAGATTATGTGTACAATGTATATGTGCATACGTTATTGATGATTGTTTATTGAATCTCGTATATGTGAAAGGAAAAGAACTGTAAATAGTTAGTCAAGGCATTTGTCGATTGTCGGGCGAATTAGGAAAGTTTGACGTGTAAATATATACGAAAACCGATGCTGAGAGCGGAGTCGTGCACCAACCAAAAAGGCGACGAGAAAGACAGATAAGGAAGCGGCTTTCGAGGACGAGAAACGACGGGAAAGACCTGAGACGCGTCGTCGAGGCGTCGCCCATTCCGCGCGTTAGTCCCCTCCGTTTTTTCGGACACTATCGTTATACGTATGATTCGTAGCGAAAGACGCAGAGAAGAACGAAATGACGAAAATACAGCCGAGAGTGTCTAGTGCGCGCGCGAATCCGAGAAAATGACGAGACGAGACGTTTTTACATACAGGGTACTGCATCGACACGCCTTGGGTGATTTACATTCCGATTTTTCTAGATGACACGCATTTACCGCAGTGAAACAGAAAAAAAATGAAAAAAAAAAAATAATAACAAAATAACGAGAAACAAATGAGTGTGTGTGTATTTTTTGTATATTGAAACGTCGAGATACTCGTTATTGTGATAATCGTATCGTGGACCGACGATATAATAATAATGTGCATTCGTGACGATTTAGCTATGTGATGTGTATAAGCATGCACGTAATACTTATATATATTTTGACGCTCGGATGACGTTAATGATAATTATATAGAAACAAACCAAAAAATAAAAAATAAAAAATGAATAAATGAATAACGATTGAACCGCGCGAGGAAAACGCTTCCGCCGCTAATAACGACGATAACAAAAATAATGGGGAGGGGGGCGGGAGGGGGAGAGATAGAGAGCGAAGAAGCGCAGTGGGGGGGGGGGGAGGGGGAGAACGATGGTATACGCGGAGCGAGTTTCGAATTTCGATTATACTGAATTAAGGGATGACAAGAGCGAATGGCGAGGGAGAAAAAAGAAACTTAAATGTTTTGCGACGCGTATAACGAAATCCAAAAAAAAAGTGCTTCTGCCAGCGATATTGTGAGCGCGTCAACGCGCCATATATATAGGCTTGTGTAACGAACCGATCTCGCGAGCGCGCAGTGGAAAAATTTGTAACGAGCGCGACGACGTGAGAAGCAGTCGACGAGATGTAATAATTATCGAATTTGTTGCCCGTTCTGTCGGTCGAAGCGACGCCGGAGTCGCGACGACGGCCAAGCCGTATTAACACGTCGCTGCGATGTCTTTCTCGCGTATCCTTATCGCTGACTATATCGTGTATTAATTTTTGTTTAGCGCTTGAAGCAGGTGTTTTCTAGACGATTTACGAATTTTCGGACGAGACTGCGCGTGCGGCGACCGGACGCGTTGCGATGAGAAAATTAAAATGGAAATGAAAATGAGAAGCGATCGAGCGTGCGCGTATACCGGCCGCCTTCGACATCCATCATTGACTATTTCGTCGATCTTCATTTGTACTCTCTAAACGCATTATTATGAAAGACGATCATTTATTATACATTATTGAAGATTATTATGGCTACATATATTATATAATTATATATTATATATTAATAGAAATTGAAATACTCGTAAATAAAGAAATGCCGATGCTTTCTGTGAATCGGCCTGGCGATCAAAAAAAAAAAAAAAAGAAAAGCAAAACTCACGAGTCTTCTTTATTTCTTGCCTCATCTATACGCTATATGTGTATGTATATCCTTTGTTGCAACTATAATAAAATAGGTTTTATTTGTTTTTCGCGAATGAAATCGGCCGGTTTCGTCTTTTAGTAATATATTTTATTTATGGATCGTATACAAAAAATACAATAAATTTTGATCCTTAATATAAATCAATAATATTGCTCAGCAGTATCAAATATTGCGTCGAAAATCATATACAGTATTGTACGCGCGCGCGATACACCTTTCAAAACTATGATTTTCAAACGAAATATAACAGCTTTGACAACGCCCTCGTAAATACATTTCATGCGGCAGTTCAGAATTTTTCTTTTTCAAATTTTAAGAATAACGAAAAATCCATGTATCATATGTCTATGCGCGCGAAGAACTTCGCAAATGTATACTTGAAAAGCACCATATCCATTGTTGCCAATCTTTATTCAGAAGCTAATACATTCATATGCTAATGTGCCGCGCACTGTGTCTCGCAATGGAATAGTGCATTTTCAAAAGCGGACGAAAAAAGAACATCGTACATTTTGATACTCGAGCTCTTCGCTCTCGTCTTTTGTAAAACAGCCGTTTCGCATATATCCTCATATCGCGGAGACTATTTCGTAAAAAGGTTTTGCTGGATTTTCCATCGGAATATTCCGAGAGAATCACTTCTGCGATTCTCATCCTTACATTGTTTTTCGTGAAAAATAATTTAGATCCCAGACGTAGATGCTGCAATATTTTTCTCTCCTTCCTTTTTAGCTTCACGGCGAATGACAATTAAAAGGTTATCTAAATCTAGCACATTTCCTATTGCAATAATAGTAGCATGACTAATAATAAGATTGATCTACCGCTACAAATACTTTTCATATGATCCAGTGCTCGTTCTGCTGACTAGATCGGTTTATTTTACTTTATTCTTTTCTTATTGCTTTGGTTTAATTAGTAACAAAGAGATTTCTGTAAAATTTGCTATAGTTTTCAATTAGTCTTATATTGATTTACAATATACGAAGAATATCTGGATATACAATATCGATATTTATTGTTTTGGGAACAAGTGTAGAGCTTGTTACGAGTCTGAAAAATAAATTAGCAGTATTAGTTTTTCTCTTTTTTGCTCAATGAAAAAGTTATCGTGAATTCCCATTTTTTTCTTTTCAACCATTTGAAATACAAGTAATCTGCCAACGAATCGTGCATATGTAGATTTATGCTAATTCAGCACACTGGTTACACGAAATTTTGCCATAAAAATTCGAGACGTCCAGTATAGCGAAAAATAAAGAAAGGGAAGACGAGATGATTTAATATTCCCTCCCTTCCGTGACATATTTAGTTTGATGCGGATGTAGATACATATAGATGTGTATAGAGATAAACTTTTCCGTAAAATATACATTTGAATTCATAAATCTTTTGTGCGCAACTGTATTTTATATGGGTGTATATTTATCTGTCTCTGTGTGTTTATTGTGTAGTGCACAGATATGTTTTTTTTGTATGTGTATAGATAATAGTCAAAAAATCGAGATTCACTATATTTAGAATATGTCGAGTAAAGAGCGACGGGACATGTATTTTCATGTATATAATAACGTACGAATCTCGGATATACATTTATTATTTAGACAAATAGATTGGTCAAATCTTATCCAGCTTAGACACGACATTTATTCTTATTCTTGCTTTTATTTTCTCTATGCGGTAATAAGTTAATTTGAATTGTAAGCTCAGCTGTTGTGTGATTATTCTTTCGATTACTTGGCAATTTAAACGCACAAGATGTATGTACCGAAGCTTTGCGTTCAAAGAAAATTCGCGTGGATTCTCTCATTGTTTTTCCCGATCAATAAATAAAAGAGCCGTACAATTACGGCCTTATGTACCATTTTCATTTCAGTGCGATGCGTTTAATTGAAAAGTCGAAGAAACAGTGTAGTTCGACACGTAACTAATTATTTCCTTCGTTAAACAATTGGTTTTTCCATCGACGTACATTCCGTCGTATTGTGTCGCCGGCTTATTTTATTGTGTAGCTTAATAGTAACTTCATTAAAGATTATTAAATTTTTAAAATATATCAACTGCTATTTCCGTTTCACGTCACAGATCGACAACTTTCTCGAGGTACACACGAAAAACATTCGTTCGCTCAACGAAAGTTCACTTGTGTGAATAGTAAGGAAAAAAAGCGCGACTTTGTATTGTAAGGCTGAGTAAAAAATTTGCTTCTGATTCACAATAGAACGCATTCAATTTGAAGTAAACGACAATTGACTCAAATAAATCAATT
Organism: Philotrypesis tridentata; assembly: GCA_018906965.1. Classification (NCBI taxonomy): domain Eukaryota; kingdom Metazoa; phylum Arthropoda; class Insecta; order Hymenoptera; family Pteromalidae; genus Philotrypesis; species Philotrypesis tridentata. The sequence goes on from JACCIB010000002.1 coordinate 7,111,538, forward strand.
GATTGAATTGCGTCAGTTTTTTAAAATCAATCAAACATTTCATTATAGGACGCTTGTATATATAACAATTATTATACCCCATTGATTCGCTAATAGAAAATCAAAGCAGCTAAAACTCTCCGAGTCATAAATTTTCAACGTCAAACTTACAACTTTTCCAATCGGTATATATATGTAAATGTATATAACACTTTTGATATACGCTTCCTTTATTATATCTCTACTTCATTAGAATTCTAATGTAGACTTTCAAACCCTATATATTTGGCACTCTCCTTGTAACGTCGAAAAGGCGAGCACACCGACTATTATTTTTCAATTCAAGGTCATTGCATCGAGTAAGTATTTATTCATTAATTTCCTTTCGACACACTTGCCGAGACGAAGGGGTCCCCCTCGTCGTGCCTCTATATACCATACGCCCTTCTTTTGTCATGCGTATGCATACAATTATATATAAATACCCAAGTATCGATTATTTTTATCGTAACATTACCAGCTATCAAATCTGTCTTTACATTCACGTGGTATTGTATGTATTATCGATAATTTTTTTGTATCTTTAGCGAGAAAAACCGGGTGTACACAGAAGCGAGCGTTATCTCTCTTCGGGCGATTCATATATACGCAAATGCATAATGCTTCGGCCGCTTTGTATCCTCTTTACGGCCGATGCACACGCGGGGATTGATCGTTAACGATGCGCCAGTATACACAGTGATCGATACCGATTGATCGCGCAACGTATATAATATCGCATAAATTCAATTAAAAGCGGAACGCATATCGCGCGCTCTCCGTCAAAATTCTCGATTAACAATAAAAGCGTCAACTGCACGGCTTTACCCGCAATAATATAGTATAAATCGAAATTTCAATTATGACGCGGCGGCCGTCCCTTTCGCTCTTTGCGGCGCGCGCGCGACGTCGAATTAACGAGAGTCGATGAACGTGTGCGAAGCGCGGGACGCGCGGCGAGAAGGAAATACAATATATAATTTACCGCGAGTCTGTGGAAGCATATGTATCGCGTCTCATCGGAGATACTTGCGCAATACAGTGATCCGCGATGCGCCGTTCTGTCCCGGTTTTCCCGTATAAATTGGTCGTGTTTGAAGAATTGTATACGCAATCTCTGTTATACTGGCTTGCAGCGAAATATTCTGATATACAATACGTACGTCTAATTTATAATATCTCTATAGTATCTTCCCGTATCGATCGGCTCTCTCGCACTCCTCTAATCATCGGCACATAGTTTCGCGTTTTCTCCATTTGTTTGCTTTTATTTGCTTCTTTTTCCTTCAAACTTTTGATTTGTATTTGTATAATAATTAAGCTACGTTATACACGATAAACATTTGTCTTTCGAGCTATAGGCTCGCACACGCGTTTAATATTCACGTTTTACACACACACACCCACACAGTATATATACTCATATACGTCAGCTTAATAGTCAACAGATTTATAAATTTCATAAAAATAAACGGTACAAAATAATGCGCTGGATATATATGCTCATTACATTTTGCTTAAAATGCACATCTCTCGTATATAATATCTCGTTTTACGTTTTGTTTGTTTTGCTTTTTTTTTGTTCTCTCTCCTCACACTTCTCTCGTACACACACACACACATACGGGCGCGCGCGCAATGACAATTCGGTTAAAATATAATAGCCATATCCTCTCATTTGTATTCTTTTCCCTTCACAATACAGCTTTGTATTTGCCGCAAACCATATATACGAGCGGCTTAAACGCAGTTTACACACACAGTTTAAAAGGCTCTGATGCTCTGCTCCGCGCAAGAATCAATTAAGCCGTCTCTCACTATTATTTTGTTTTTCCTCTCGTGCACACACACGGAACAAATAGTTATCTGAATTTTTCGCATGATCTCATTTGCCGCGTCTCTCCAATTCTGCGCAGCGCCTCGAGTATTGCGCGCGCGTTACGCGTCTCTTTCTTCTGCGCGGCTTGTAAGACCGCAATTCTCCTAGAAAAATGCACTTTTCGAGGGTCTAGAAATCAAAAATTTTTTTGAAAGCTGGAGCTTTCGGACCGATGAGACTTTCCTCTGTAAGCCGAAAGATAGTCAAATGTCTAGAGGAACATGGGAAAAGTCATTTTACGTTTTTTTTTTACAAATAATTAATGCGTCAAAATACTGGAATTATAACAATTACGAATGTTTTCGAGGCACAAATAAAATTTCGAATTGCACTACAATAAAATACAACGAATGAGCTTTAATTCAAAGAAAAATATGCCCGGATTCGATGTTCTGATCAAAAGTTATGTCATTTAAAAAATAAATAAATAACAATCCGAATAGCTGATTTTCTTTTTTTTCTCCATTTACCTCCCTATGTCAAATTCTCATGTTCCATGTTTCCCATATGTTCCTCCGCATTTTTGACTATTTTTCTAGGAGAATTGGTCATATATACGCATCGTGTGTACTCTGCATGTATACAAAATTTAAGTCTATTCGAAATTCAATGATCACCTCGCCAAGGATCCGTTATCGCCTTCTCGAGCCATCGCGACGTTTGCAGGTTGTGTTGTTGAACGCGAATAAAAAGCACTTGTTCATATGCGAATATTTAAGCGCTATATTTGAAATTTACGCGTGTATTACACTCGTATTATTGCTCGTTTTACTTCTCGGTAAAAATCAACTAATGGCGCGCGCGTGCATATATGCATAATTGTATAATACGCGCGCGATTATGCTTGAAATTTTCTCTCGAAATTTTTTTTTTTCCTAACAAAGCGCCCGCGGCTAATTCGTAACGCACATGGCGCGCACTACACTTCATAATGCACGCCTCGGAAGGAAAAAAAAAATCTTTCTCCGCGATCGCGTCGGCCTTGCGGCTTCCCGACTCCCGATACTTTACCGTAATAGTATTATATATATCTAGCGATTTGTATACTATAAACCTTGCGATATGTATGTACTTATAGGTATATATATGAGAAGTATTAAACGACGCTCAACATTGATAGATTTATATGTATATACTGTACGTTTTAATACGATTCCGCATATCCACGACTATAATATATCTACCAAAATGGCACACGCGTCTTTCACTATTGCATTTTTTTGTATTGTTATCATTACCGTTATCGTAATAAGTATTAATTAATCATGTACTTTTTGTTGTTTTCGACGTCGCCGCGTCGCCGTCGCTCGCTTTTAAACGCTTTTATATCCCGCTCCTACCGCAAACACGGAGAATTGCTGATTCTGATGCCTGTACTAAAACGCAATGACATAATCGAAATGACTATTAAAGAAACTTTTACGACGCGCATATACATACAGACACGCGCATATGTATGTAGGAGAGAGAGAGAGAGAGAGAAAGATAGATGTATATACGTGTGTGTAGTATATATATGTATATGTATGTATCGAGAGGCGAATCAAAGTCAGCTGAACCGGTTATTCTAGTGCCTTAATTAACTATATAACCCGCGGGAAATAATGCCGTGACGATAAATCTTTGTTAATTGTACGTAAGCGCGCGCGACCTTACGGAATATATATATATAGGAACTTGCGCGCATGTGCGTGTGTGTGTGTGTGTGTGTATGTTGTGCAGCTTAAAGAGGCGCATATATGCATACTTATGCGTATATATCTGTATTCCACTAAAAAACCGATTCGACGAAATTAAAAATATAACGAAGCGTTAAACTGGCTGTCACGGCTGCGGATATAGCCTCTCATCTCTTTCTTGCGATCGCAGCGCTTTGGCGTGTGTAAGTGGTGTATGTGTAAAGAGTAGTATGGCACATTCTTATATATATATACACACACACGCGATTGCATGTGTACACACTTGCGCGTCTCGATCCTCGGTTTTTGCTCTCCTTATATCTCGCTCCTCTCGCGCACCCATTAATTTTATGCCTACGTAATGAATCGAATAAATATGTATCTAATATACGTAATAAATGCATAGCTATACAGCTATATTATCTCCTAAAATTCGTAACTACCATAACGCTCTGAGAGACTATATATCTATGTAGTATAGTTTGAGATATCACATATACATATAGATACGCACTATATACGCGATACGCACAATATCCTGAAAAAGAGCTTGGAACGTCCGTATGATTACGAGTACATGCCCCCTACAAGTAATTAAAATGCTTGGGCCGGTACGAGTAGATTTTCACTACTGATACAGCATACCGGACCTCGCGCGCACGATGCAATGCAAGTATAGATATGCGCGTGATATAATCGCTCGAAATGCGCGATTTTTTTTCTCTTTTATCATTTTGTGTCTCGACGTGAAAGCGGCTATTCCGATCGTAATCAGAAATTAGTGCTTGTATATTATTATAATAAAGTGGGTTCTCGTATATACGTATACGGCGCACCGGCGACACTGCGACCGCCGACGTATACGCGTACACGGATTTGGGGGTGGCGGGATGAGGAGGGGGGGGGGCGATAGGTACGCTATCCCATATATACGAGTAGTATATATAATTATCGGATCATCGCTTGCCTATATACGTATATATATGTGTGGTTGTTGACGAATCGTGCGCAACGCGGGCTTAAGGACTCGTTCCGCTCAATCTGTCGCACTGTTCCTGGAGCCTCTGCTGGAGCCGCTGATTCGGCGAGTGCGTGAAGCTCCGTCTTGGTTATGCGTCGACCTCGTGGCAGACCTCCATGTAGTCCGGGTTGTGCATTATGTCCTTGATCATGTCCTTGAGCATCGTGTAGCGCGGGACTATCGGGTAGACCTTGGAACTGTTGTATTCCTCCTGTTGGTGTACGTCCGACGATTTAGTTGCATAGAACACAAAATTTTACAACGTTATACGATACCAGTGGCATAAGTCGTACTTTATGGCATGACGTGTGTAAATAAGCACTATAAGCAGCTATATGAAGAATGGCTCATAACACACTGATTCTGGCATAAACCCGCTGCCGCACGGCTAAATCCGTGTCATAAGCAGTCAGTTCTGGCACCGTGCCATAACGGGACCACTTATGCCACCGACCGTAATTTTCGGTGCGCGCAGTTTACCTTGAGGTCCCGGATGAGGTTTCTCAGGCCGGTGTACTTCTTCAGCAGTCTGTAGAGGTCGTTGGTCATCTGCGTGTTCTCCGCCTCGATCTGGGCCGTCGTCATGTCTGCGCAGCGCAGCGTGAAATTCACGTATATATACATACACATACATGTACAGTACATAGGAGGACGTTGGAGAGGCTACGAGAGTTTTTATGCGTAAACAGCGATAAGGATCTACGAGTCGACTGCTCTTTCCTCGAGAGCAACTGCGCGCGCCGTGTTTTTCGCGACAAAATGTATATATATAGTTATAGTGCAGCGCGCGACAAGGGAAAAGCGCGTACATGCGGTACAAGCCAGCGCTGGAAAGAGAGAGAGAGAGAGAGAGAGAAAAAGCTTAAGCGATACAATTTCCAGCAATAAGAGCTAAGGACTTCCTCTCTCTCCCTCTGCGCGCAACTTGTGTGTCGCTCCCTCGGATAAATCCCTTTCTACCTTGGAGGCGAAACTTTGAGAGACGCGCGTTTGCAGTGCAGCAGCGAGTCGACTCGTTAAAATCCTGAAAAGCTGCGCAGAGCAGAGACGAGAGTCTCTCCGCCCCGCGAGGAAGAGGAGGAGGAGGAGGAGGAGGAAGGTTTCGCGGGTAAAAAGAAGAGGAAAATGCGAAAATCCGTACTCTCGAGCCGGTCGATGCGCTCGCGCTTGCTCTCGGCCTCGTCGGCGAGTCTCTGCGAGGTTTTCACGCCCTCGCCGCTCTTGTGGCTCTTCTCCATTATCGTGCAGGCGCGCAGCACGAACACCGGCACCGTCTCCTGCTTCTCCTGCCGCGGTATGTCCACCAGCGTCCAGTACTGCGTCTCCAGCTTTATCACGTCCTTTGTGGCGGTGTGGGAGGGAAGACAGCGAATTTTAGGTATATATATATATATGGGTGTGTGCACGTATATTCGTTGCTGACAGTGTAAAAGCGTATGGAAACATGCAACTCTATCGTGAATAGAACAATGTATACGCCTAATGCTCTTCGTCGGCTTAATTAGAGAATAATGGAAACTGATATGGCATTATACTGAATTATTATGATTTTTATTGCCAGGGTTATCGCTTAATTATAGATTCGAGGATGAGCGTGCACGTATATCGATAACTTAATGGGATTGTTGGAATTGAGGCTGAAATCGTGACTGTGTAAAAAAACAGCGTATATATACAAAACAAATTACCCCCGCGAGAGTATATGATAAAGCAGTCATTTGTATGGGACTTGATGACTTATCATTGCCAAGAGCTTAAAGGCAGATATGTTGTTTGAAATGGTATAACCGGGAATAAAAACCTGTTATTGCCTATAGATAAGAAAAACAATAGACCGTAAAAATCCTGAGCACGCAGCTATTAAGTGCCCGAGCATACTCTGCTCCTATAACGGTCCAAAATGCTTGTAGACCTCGATGAAAAAAGTTTTTTAATTCGAATCGAAAAAATCAAAAACTGTTTTTATTTTTTTGTTTTATTTTGTTAGTAAAACTATATACGGTAGTGAAATAGTCTGTACGAGCGCTTATTCAATTTTTCGATAGACGTATCGAATGTCATTAAGCAATTTTGAATAGAATAATTGAGGTTTGTTTTAACTGAAGTTTGTTTGAATTTTTAGAAATGAGCTTTGTTTCCCGGATTATTGTTATCGACGTTAATCTTCTGGGTCACAATAAATGAATATAGTAAATTTTTGATTAGCACTTTGTATGTTAAAATTGCTCTAGGGATGAACAAGCTAATCGTTAAATAATTGTTCGAATTAATTTTCTTGTCAAGTATTTTACTAGTAGATTAGGTGCAAAGTCTGCGGTGTCTATAGTGGTGCCATTAAAAGTTAAGATTGGCTGAACAAATCTCGTTTATCCCCTCAATAAAGGCCGCTTTCACTTAAAGCGTAGTTACAGTATACGGGCCTTATATATGTACGTATACGTACTATTGAATTTCAGATGACCCTACATCCTGCACGTATGTAATAAATAAAAAATTGCTTTGTAAAATTCGATTAAAAATTCAAATTTAGCGCCACAATTTTCATCGGATGATAAATTAATACGAATACATAGTATTATAACAAATTAAGATACAGTCCCTTTTTTCAGTCCTAAATATTTTTTTTTCATCATATGTAACTATCACAAATTTGAAACCATATTTCACTTAAGGGTGCTGTATACCCTAAAAGCGACCTCTAGTCTACACTTTTGCCCATTTTCATAAATTTCTCATATTTGCCGTGCTCAAAAACGTAAAAACAAAGTTTCCCCCACGTGCAGTGATCATCTAAGTATATTTTAAAAGAAGTTTCATTTGGATTTTTGCAAATATAAAGCTGCAGTTTGTGCAGAAAAATTGTAACTTTGGTGGCAGATTTTTTTTATCTGACTAGACTAGAGGTCGCTAATAGGGTACGTAACACTCTTAAAAAAAAAACCCCCCGCTAAAATCGTATACATCGCGCGCACTGCGCGTGTGGCGCGAAATTCGAATGTCCGCGCGCAATAGCGAAGCGCGCCGAGAAGCCAGACGCACAATACCTTGATCATGACTTTCAGTAGGCTGTATCTCTCGAAGACGTTGCGCACCTGCTTGCTGTCGGTGTACTTGCGCATGAGCTCGACCAGGGCGCGCTTGGCCGTCTCGTAGCTGCCGTCCAATCGTATCCTCACCGCCCTGAGCCGCTCGTTCGTCTCGATTACCTCCTCCTTCGTCTGTCCGCCTGATGGCCGCGGCGAGCGAGCGACGAGGAAAAACGGAAAGCAAGAGCTCAACTTTCAAGTGCTCGCCCCGAGGCGGTGCATGTCGCGTACATACGCAGGTATATATATACCTGTATACACGTGTATACATGTACATACACTTGCGCTGCACTCTCGCTACTTTTTACTTGGAACTTTTCGGAAAAGTACAGCCGTGTGTATATAGGTATACACCGCAGCGCTTCGCCGAAAAGAACTGTCGGGTGTGAAACAAAAAAAAAGGGGGGAGAGGTACGTCGTCGCACACGTGCGAGCTCTCGATCGCTCCAGAGGCCGTTTAGCGCGTCGGATTTCGCGCGATGAATTGAAACGCGGTCGCCAAGGGATTTATTGTGCGCCGTGTGCGGAAAATCAACTTTTCGACTGGAAATTCATATTGATGGGTAATACCTCTTAGAGAATGCTTTTGTTTGTCGTGAATTATCGATCGACCGCAGCTCCTGCACACCGCGTTGAAAAAAAGGGGGATGTAAATAATTCTTTGAATGAATTTTAACGAGCACTGCGCACACATTAAAGTTCACTGCTCGAGGGATTACGCGAATTTATTTGCGCAGCTTTTATAAAAGCTCGTGCGTACTGTTTCTTTGTGAAATAATTATTTCGCGAAAAAAATAACGTTTTAATATTGTTTTCACAACTTATTGCACGCGTTGAAGTGCGCACTTAAAACTCGCGTTTCGAGACTGCGCTGAATTTGATTAAATCGTTAAAAATGGTCGAGGTGTAATCCTGGGGGAGGAGGGGGGGGGGCGGCTCTACTAAAAATAATAGCCGTAATCTTACGGAATAAGTGAGGAATATACTCTCGATATAAATACAAGAAGTTTCGCGCGAAGAGTTAAAACTCGACTTTATTACAGTGGATGCGGTGGTGCGTTGCTTTTAAATTTAACCTCGAAATCGTCGTTAAGACAAAGCCAGTCTTAAAGCCGCAGAAGCGCGACGTGAATATTTTTTACATTCGTTCGTCAAACGCGCAACGAAAGAATTAATGAGCCAATATTGCGACGATTAGAAAATGACGGAGGCCGCGCACCGCGACTATGCGAACGTCTCTGTCTCGTGAGTCAAGAACTTATTGTATCATATACCGTCTGTATAGTTCCATCAGTCGCTATGAAACTCACGTTATATCAATAAAAACGCGCGGCTCTCGTATATTTTTCCCCTCGAATATATATCTATATTTTTTTACCGTCAATTTATCTCGTATACATACACACGGTATCTTCATTCGTGTATGTATGTGCATATCCATCCTATTTCGGAAACAACAACAAAACGCGAGCAAGTCGCAAAATTTTTCTTTGAAGGCACACCTACCAGACCTGATTTTTCTCGTTCCTTAGGCCATTCTCAAAGAGAAAAATGTCGCGTGCATGGCCGATCGAAGGGTATACTTTTTTCGGAGCAAAAATGACTCGAAAAACGAGAAATCGTTAAAAAACAAGAATTTATAGAGTTTTTTTCTCGAAAACTATGGACTTTTAAGAGTATTCCATTAGAACAATAATGACTGAAAACTCATCAAAGAACACTCTGGAACTTTATCAGATTTTTAAATGACGATTTACGAAATTTCGGTTTTTCTGAATTTTCGAAAAATAAAAAATTATGTCGGATCAATCTGAAAAAATTTGACAGCATTCTTCGATGAACTTTAAGACATATTCGCTCTAATGAAATTTTTATAAAAGTTCATAGTTTTCGAGAAAAAAATTTATACATTCTTCTTCTGTCGATTTATTTTCCGTTTTTTCGAGTCCGCTTTTGCTCCGGAACAAAGTATACCCTTCGATAAGCCATGTACGCAAGGTTTTTCTCTTTCCGAATGACCTAAGGAACGAGAAAAATCAGGTCTGGTAGGTGTGCCTTCAAAAAAATTGTTTGCGACTTGCTCGGATATGAGTTGTTTCCGAAATACGATCGATATGCGCACGTATATACATATATCTGCGTTAATTGCGTATAAGCCCGCGTAAATTCGAGCTAAAAGACCATCCGAGAATTCGTTCGAAAGCCAAAGCTCCCTCGTTCGTTATATTCTCGAAGGCGCGCGCGTATACCATATCGTCGAAAGTCGAACCGCGCGAGAGAGTTTGTATATTTTCCTCCGCTCCAAGAGTGTAATTAAACATTCCGCGCTGCACAAATGGATCGCGGAAAAACGGAATAGCGTCACGCGGTATATATATACACTGCACAAGCGCAGCCTCTTCTCGCTCGCGCAAACAAGCTCTGCCGCGAACTCTCGAATTCTCCGGAGAGGAAGAAAAGACGCGCAGAGTTTACGTATATCGCTGAAAAATTGTACTCACTGGCGGTGCCCTCGTCCTTGACGTCCTGGACGATCCTTCGCACGCTCTGGGTGAATTTGCCGACGAGGTTCGTGCTCGCTGAAAAAGGACAATCTCGATTTAGCCGGTGGATGTACTCACGATGCGCTGCGTATATATATACGCGGCACACGCGTGTGCGGTATATATATAAGAAAGCTTATGTACACCCAATCTCTCTTTCTCTTTGCGTACACACACTTCGGCTGCTACTGCCATATATATGTATATTATACAGAGAGAGAGAGAGAGAGGGCAGACAGTGTCTGCGGAGCTTCGTAGTCCCATTGAGAGCTTATAAAGCCTCTCCTCTCGTCTACGCTGGCGGGCCGCCAGCAACTACGTGTTGCTTCCCCCGGTGCACAGTGTCTGCCCTCTACGTATACCTTCTGCGTATAGCCCCTTGTTCTGTATATATATACGTGTATACCGCACTGACGGACGGGAGACACTCTCCTCGGGACGTCTCTACCATAGGTGTAATATAGGAAATAATGAGGAAACGCACTAACTTCTCACGATGACCGAGTTCCTCATAAGAACGGCTGAGTCGCGTCGAGGATGCCGCCGTCGTCGTCGTCGCGTATCCCATATATACAAACAACAGCGATAGACGAGCGCACCGCTGCTCGGATCGGCCGCAACTGACTCACGGGCGCGCACCGGCCGTCCTTTCTTTTTTTTTTTCCTTTTTTTTCGTCGCCTCCTTTCTGTCCGCGCGCGTCCGACGCGTCGCAGCCCTATGGCCGCTATGTAGGTATATACGCGCGCGGATACACCGATACACAGCACGTATACGTATGTACGCCGTACAGCGCACTCGACGTGTTCTCACCCTCGGCGTTTCTGCGCGCGTATATATATGTATATACGCGCGACACCGCGCGCGCACGGATGGCCGCGCGGACGCTCTCTCAAACGTATCGACCGGCCTGTATAGTGTGTTGTGATATATATATATACGTGTATATACGTGTGCCGAGAGAGCGAAGGGAGCGGAGCCTGCGGCTCTTTGTGATACTGCGCGGGGGCGAGAGTGAGAGAGAGAGGTGTCGAGCTCGATTCCGAGCCAGCTGTCCGTCGCGTGTATAATACGGAATTCTCTATGATAAAGTTTGCAAGCACGACGACGACGTGTATGTGCAGCTCCGCGCCGTTGTCGTTGTCGTTGCGCCGTGTCTATATATATATATATACTCCGCGCAGTGTATGTGTATTTTTGCGAATTTCCAGCTATACACATATGCCGGGGAATAAAAGCGACGCGATCGTCCGCGCCTTGTGTTTTCCACGTGTATGTATGTATGTATGTATCTATTCATGCGGTAAAAGCTTGTTGCGCTCGCGCATCAACGACGTGCACGCGCATATATACGTTAAATGCTCGCATAAAGATTGCCATTGCGATTTCTCGCAGTCTATACGATACATCGCGTGTGTGCTTCGGCGATTTTTCGAAAAATAATCATTTTAATTTTTAGAGGCGGACGGGGACTCGCATGCGCATATTATAGAGGATTCGAAACGCGCGCGCGCGTCAAATGCCGTCGTATATAATGAAGCGCGCGTTTCTCTCACTCTTCGGCATTGTTGTACGTACCGCAATGTACATAACGCCAACAGTTGCTTTTTACGGAGATGTACTTGTGCCGCGGAACTGGTGTACACATCGAGTATACGCGTATACCTATATAGATGCGAGAGAGAGAGAGAGAGAAAGAGATAGAAAAGTCGAGTGTACGACAGCGATGAGTCCGAGCCAAAAGTTTAAAATCATCTGGATTCTGCACGTATAGCGCGTGCAAAGCGAGTTTTTTTTTTTTTTAAGAGAGAAGACCAAATTTGCCCGCGCTCTCCTTTGTTCCGCGAGCGCGGAGAGCGCGCCGGGAATTACTCGCGGAATTATATAGCATCGGGGGCTGTGCGTGTATTGTGCAGTGTACAGAAGCCGCGAGGAAAAGGAGATTCCGCTTTTACAAAAATGAAATACATTTTATATATCGAGATATAGAGAGGGAGGGGGGGGGAGAAGGAGGGGCGATTCGGAAGCCAGCGCGCCTCCTATGTACACGGCATAAAAGCTTGATCCGCGCGCAATCCACTTTTCGTTCGGAAAAGAATTATTTCGTTTTTTTCGGCTTCTTGTTCGCGAAATATTTTATTGGACGTGCGTGCACATTCGCATCTGAATACACCCGTCGCAATCTTTATATGTGCGTTATATGCATTCGAGGGAGCTGTCGCCGTCGTCGTAAACGTATAAATGGCCTGCTTGAGCCCGAAGACAGCGCGGTCTTTTCTTCGGAAGACCCTTTAATCGCTCGAACTATATATACACACACACACACACACACACACATACACACCGTCCGCGGCAGCAACGTAATAAAAGACATGCAACCGAATCTCGTGTATATAGTCTCTCCTGTATAGTCTAGGCGCATTTCTCTCTTATCGTTTTTACGTAAGTGACGCGGTGGATGTTGGTGTACGTGTACCGGGATCGTTCAGCAGTTTTCGTACTGCAGAATTGTCGGGGGAAAATTATTGCAGGTAAAGATTCGTATTGCTTTGATTTAAGAGCTTATTTCATTGTGTCAATAGTAATGTTTCCGTAATCGTAATAATACGTGCGCTTCCAATAATTTTTTTTTTTAATTTCTTCAATTTGATGAAAACCTGTTAAGGGAATACCCTATAGCCAAAGCGTTGATAACACGGATAGCTAATTAGCTAATCTGAGATATTATATTACATTAAGGGGACCTCTGTCCTCTACTGATGCCTTTATACACATTGCATCAGTGCATTTTCATGGCGTCCTTGACGGTCGCCTCATGACTCGTGCAGCAGTTGACGTGATTGCAGTGATTATTTATTTGTTTATATGCTTTGATGCTCCGATACTCAAGATTCTAACCATCACAAGTGTCTCAAACCATTTTTTTTTTTAATACCGAGCAATATTAACGTGCACGTGATACTTACAGCTTAGCGTCTTAATTATTAATTCTTTGACATGAATATACATCTGTCGACAAATTACCTCTACGTACACCATATATACCGTTTCGTTCCGGCAACGCGACGTCCTTAACTTTCCCTCAGCAAGGGATTTCACTGTTTGACTGAAGGTTCGCACGTAACGACGGAATTTCCCGGTATCTGTACTGCAAATATCGACTAGTCCGCTTTTCCCACCCCAGCAGGAATAGAAACGCGCATTTAACACGCCGAAATCTAACACATCCCCAAAGACGCGACCCTTGCGCGCGTTCTCCGCGTCGCGCGCGACTGTATATACATATATACGCGTACACGCGTGTACACAGAGAAATAATCTGCATAAATAACGCCGTATAATCGGCTTAGAGCAGAGATGACACAGAGCGAGTGAGAGAAGTGTCTTGATACACATTAGTCAGAGCACAAGTATAACTTGCGAACGGCGTAATTGTCTCATCTAAATGCTAAACAATCCTCCGACGCGCGAGCGCGCGTATCATTACAATTGCGCTGTGCGCGCAGATACACACAGAGACAGGAGTGAGAGGGGGGGGGGGGACGCACACATTTAGCCGTTATATCATCGCCCCGATAAAAAAGCCCGTCATAATTTTTTTCCGCATCAATCGGCAATTCCGCTTAACGCCGCGCGCGCGTCCGTCAAGTCCGCGACGATTGTTTGACTTCTGCACACACGTGTATATATATATACGCGCATCACGTACACCACATGTGTATAAGTATAGCGTCTCTCTCTCTCTCTCTCTCTCGGGAAACTGCGAGCGCGAAATAATTCCTTCTCGGAAAATTCGCGCAGAGCTATGTATATATCGCGCGTATATACTTAAGAACAATATAAGAAACGAGAGAATCCGCAGCTGCTGCAGCCGCGGCGGGACGCGCGCGTTCCCGAGATTCGCGATTCCGGTGCCGCTGCGGCAGCCGCTGAATCATCGTCCTTGCGAATTCAATGCACCGCACACCCTCGCGGCGAATCTGGATCAGCGCGCGAGCCGATTAAAATACGAAACTGTATAACTATATAGTCGCGCGCGCTCTGCGGAAGAGAGATATTGTATAAAGACAGAGAGAGAGAGAGAGAGCGAGAGAGAAAAAAAAAACAAAGCACCAGCGGCGAACCGCGAAATCCGATTATAGAAACGCGTCTATATACATGTATAATACACGTACGTTTAATGCAGAAGCGCACGCGGATTTTCCTACGCACACGGACCGCCCGCGGTCGTCTAGCTCTCCTATATATACATGTAGGATGCCGCGCTGAGCGCTGCACAGAAGCCCGATATGACGAGCGCGTATAGAGCAGATCGGTTCCTACATCAGCATCCTATGCATCTGCAAAATGTACGTCTATTTTCGTATGTAAGTATGTATATGAAACGGCTGAAGCGGAAGTGCGCCCCGAGTTTAAGCATATATACACGAGGGAAAAGCTCGCGCGCTAATTGAGCTCGCAGTATATATACGTGTCAACCGATAAGTAGATAGTGCCCGGCTATGGTCAGCCTTACGCGCGCACTTATGGAATCCTCGCGGGTCTCTCTTTCCGAATGCGCACGCAGAGACGCAGCGGCGGCTCGCTCCTCGGTCGAACAATAAAAATCAGCCGAGGCCCGTATATACACGTGTGCGGCGGCGGCGTCCGTTGTCATCCGCGAATGTAAAGCTCGGCACTCCGAGATAGAGAGAGAGAGAGTTAGACGCTCTATACTGTACACCCAAGAAAGAAGTGGGAGCTCTCGCGGCGGGCGAGTATAGCGCCGAGGAGGGGAGATCTCAGGAGAGCCGCGGCAGAGAAAGAGCGAGAGCGAGAGAGAGAGAGAGAGCCGCGTGTGCAGAGCCAGGCTCTCCCGAGAGGAGAGAGAGCCGAGCGCGATGAGTAGTGCGCGGGCTTATAAGCCGCGAGGAGATGCCTCGCGATCGCTGATTCTCTCCCGCGTTCTCGTCCTGCTCGGCCGTCTACATCGATACACCGCAGTGGTGCGTATAGTGCGCATTTTCAAATTTTCGAATTTTCCCGCCAAAAGCGCGAGCGCGCGCGCGCGCTTCAACTTCACCCTATATACACGCGTATATATATAATAGAACGATGTGCGGACGCTCGTCCCCCACAAGCCACTGACTGCAGCTTCGTCCCGGACGATTCACTCGAGACATACGTGTATATATAGCAGCCGGATCACACGGAAGTGCATCGCACGCGTACACCAGGTGAAGAGAGAGAGAGAGCTGCACCGCTCGGATAAGTGCAGGCCTAGAGCAGCGTCTAACGGGGAGCGCGCGGTAAGTACACACCATAATGCTCCCTATAACTCACGACGAGGCCCCGCGCGCGCGCGCGTATACACCGGCGGTATAAATTTCTCGGACTTCCAGCTTCTTATTAGAGCCATGCACAAGCGGCGCGACACGCCGCCGTATATATATGAGCGTAGATGCGCATATATATGCACACCGCGTGCGCTGCGGTCCATCCGTTTATGTATATACTTATTATACGCGCGTGTATAATGTATATCGCGCGCGCACATGGGTGTGTGTGTATGTGTACAGACGTCCTATAGGAAAAATTTCGCGCGGCGCACGAGCCAATAAAGAGAGGCCGCGGCTTTCGCAAGCGCGCGCGCGCGCGAGATCGTACGAGCCTAAATATAAAGACGCCGCTCTCTTGATGCACATGCACGAGAAGCATTATCTATCTCGGCTTTCGATCTGCGGGCTTTTTGCGCGCATCGCGCTCCTCGTCTCTCTCTCTCTCTCTCTCTCTTCTCTAATCGGGCTCGTATATATATATGCAGTACACTGATGCGCGCGAGCCTCTCTTTGTGCGACTCTATATGCGCTGTTATATACATGTACGCTGCAGTGTGCAAGCGTGTGTACACACCGCGTTATATGTATTAAGCAAGTAAACTGCACGCGAGGAACTCCGATCTGTCTCGTACGTTCATGTATATAGGTATATACGTGTATGTGCACATCGGCTCGTATATACGTATGCGCATACGTATACACAGGTGTTACATACCTTTCTCCCCATACACTCACGGGGCTCTCTTATATATTCTATTCTCGATATAAATTTTCGCCATTGTATGCAGCGAGCGCGCGGCTATGTACGACTTTCGAAAACGCCGCCGTACACACTTATACCATAGCCGCGAGCTCGGGATTTTCCTCGGTATGTGTATCGCTGCACATATACCCGATATATGCCATGTATACACGACTCTCTCGTCGCAGCGTCGATATATTATTCGGCATAAACGATCGAATTTTCCGCGCTCGCGCATACACGTATATCGCATTGTCAAACGATCGAATTTTCCGCACATTATCGTCAACGCAGGCCCGGAGCAGCCGCGCCGCGGGTTTTTTTTTCTCACCCGCGGGTCATCGAGCGCGGCGTCTATTGTTACAAGCGCCGGGTTTTTTTCTCCGACTCATTATCGCGCGTCTCTCGCCGCCGCCGCCGCATGTATTATTATATATATATAACGTGGTACTACGCGAGTGAGTTCGAGTGGATCCGCGGCCTGCCGAAATCGCACGGACGCTTTGAATAATGCAGGAGCCTTGAGGCGCTGCCTTTTTTTTTCTTTTTGCCCGGCCGCGTTACAATAGACTCGCAGAACTCGTATGTGTGTGTGTGTGTGTGTGGGTGTATGTATACCTGTAATCCTTTGTAACGCGAGCGAAATCTACTGTACTCGCGCCTTCGGATTTTTACGACAACGAGCGGAGAGAATAAGAGAGAGAGAGAGAGAGCGAAATTTCGAGCCCGACGACACAATGCGTTGTTCTTTCCGGCTCCGGGTTTTTCAGGACGGTGGGTAGGGGTGGGGGGGGGGCGGGGAAGGCCGAAATTCGCTGTAGGAACATCGGGCGAAACGAGAGAGGCGCATAAATTGATCGTTTGCATTCGGGACGACGACTTGGCGTATGTCTGCAATGTATATATGTGTGTGTGTATAGCGATTCCGACGAAGCGCCGCGTACGATTCCGAAAAGGCGAGGATCCCGTTTTAAATTTGAAATTCTCGCGAGTATGCCTCCCTCCCCGGCCCGCCTCGTCGCTCGGATTAATTCTCGCGAAGAATATTCCGCGGCTCGCCCGAGCATACATGCATTGCATATCGCTGACGTAAGGACAAAGTATAAAACAAATGTGTATTACAGAGAGAGAGAGAGAGATGAGAAAGCGGGATATCGG
This sequence comes from Philotrypesis tridentata, assembly GCA_018906965.1. Classification (NCBI taxonomy): domain Eukaryota; kingdom Metazoa; phylum Arthropoda; class Insecta; order Hymenoptera; family Pteromalidae; genus Philotrypesis; species Philotrypesis tridentata. Next base: position 7,128,980 of record JACCIB010000002.1, read on the forward strand.
GGTGGAAATATAGAGCCGCGCGTGTATATATAGCGGAGAGCTGAGGGAAAAATTCATCCGAAGGGCTTGGCATTAGAATTTATCTGTATATCTGTATGTATGGAATGGTGAGCGAGAGAGAGAGAGAGAGAGAGAGAGAGGCAGAAACTCTCCCTCGGCTGCAGAGCGCTCGGTCGATTTACGCGAAAAGCGTCGCGCGCACCGTTGAGAGAATATCCCCGACGTTCCTACTCGGCGTGATACACGTCTCTGGCTCTCTCTCTCTCTGTGTATATATAGGTGTACACGAGTACAGACACACACACACATAGCCGAAAGCACTTGCTCCGATGACTTGTTGCGTTGTTCCTCGAGCGGCCTATTCTTCTCTCTCTCTCTGTCTCTCTCGCGTAATTTGCGTGTAATATAAACGCCGTGTGCGTACACATGGTACACACCGTAGCCTTGAACGGACGGTACCACGGACCCCCTGTGCTCATGTAATTTCCATATTTATATTATACAATGTGTACACACACTTGCACGTTGGCGCGTGTAACCTCGCGCGGAGTCATCCGGAGCCTCGCGGTCGCTCATAATTGAAAAGTGACGGATGTGTGCGGATAACGTGGCGCCTATTAATACACAGGCGCGCGCGAGCGTGCGTGAGCCACGATTTTCAGTGCATCGCGGCTATAAACGCGCCTGAGATATATATATATAATATATGTAGGCATGCGTGTAAGTGTACGCGTTACATTGCTCTTTGTGTCCCATATAGCCGCCAACGCAGCGCGCACGTCTCAATAATATACTATATTGTAATGCATACAAAAAAAAAACAATAGGCGAGAATCGACATTGGAATTATTATTGCTCTTGCGCTCGGCTAAGCGCACGTGTGTTCGTGTGTTCGTGTGTGTGTGTATTGCTCAACGGGATCAAAGTGAATCAGTCGCGGGACGATCGTCGAGCCGTGTGTATTACGTCAGGGTGGCGAGCAATTATCCCCCTTTGAACGCGTACGTATATAACACTATACACGTATATACATATATTGTACGTACATCGATGGATGCATAAACGCGTCTATGGCAGTGGCTTATGTCACTCGGGTATTTATTGTGTCGCGCGCGCTCGCGGTATGTACACACTGTATATGCTATGATGCAGCCGATCGACTCCGCGCCTATATATATTGTGTCTGCACATATACTATACGTCTATTGCATGTATATTCGAGTATTCGAGTGTGCGCGTGCATATACCTATACACATATACAGACACGGGTATGTGCCAGGAGTCGAGTGGGGTAAAAGTAGAAACTGCGCCTAATTAGCCATTGACGGAGTCGAGTGCGCGCAGTGTCCGCCTCTCTGACGAGCTATTTAACGTCTGTATACGGAGGCGCCAGGTCGATTCCGCGTATATATATATAGCTAATCGACGAATACACGCGTATACGAAACTTTTATATATTCCAAGTACTTTTATCGACGGTGGCTCTCGCGGTGGAAAAATTTATCTGCGGGAAATGAGTTGTACGAACAATTCGATCGTTGCGGAGAAACGCTGTTTTAAAAGGAAGCAATCGATGCGCGATAACGGAATGACAAGCTCTTAAGGAGATTCAACAATATTTGCCTGTACAATTGAGCTCGTACACGATATATGCGCGCTTAGTAATGCGCGCTCACGTGTACGCGTCTCAATTTATCGCGGAATCGACCGAGAGCTCATCTATGTGCGCATATACGGACCAATTCGAGCTCGTCGAATTCTTTCGAGATTCGTCCGAGTTGGAGAGCTATAGGAGGGGATAAGTAGCGACAGTAGTCTCGCATTATGTGTGCCACCTCTGCAGGTCTTATCGGAATATTCGCGACTATCTAATCTAATCGCATATATATGCGCGAGAGACTCGACATTGTCGGTCCAGAGAACAATGCTCCGTGCGAACAGCGCCACTGCAAGTCAGAGAGAGAGAGAGAAAGTTCATAAGAAAAAATAAACCGCGGAGGAAGTTTATAAGACGCGCGCATACTATATCGGCCCCCTGATAAGCCCGCAGATTTCGTTTCAGCGTCGTCTGCTCTTTTGCTCTGACTCCTCTTCCCCCCCCCCCCTCCGCCCCGCGCTGGGCTTTCTCTGATTACGCGGCTATACGAACCCGAGAGCCCCGAGAGAAGTGTGTTAAGCTAAGCACTTGCTGAGTCTCGCCAACGGTCTCGTCTGTTTGTAAACCTGCAGAGTCGTCGCAACAAGTATAGCCGAGAGGTCTATAATCGCTGCGAGACGACGACGACGAGGACGACGAGGAGGAGGAGGAAGACGACGACGGGAATCGAGCTGCTGCTGCTGCTGGAGGACATGGCGAGGAACATCGTCCCGAGGATAGTGGGGATGGCAGCGCTGCTGTTGCCGCTGCTTCTCTCCGGCACCGCCACCACCGCCGCCGCCTCCTATCCGTCTGCCGATCAATACTCGCTGCGAAATCACTATCGAATCACGAGGCGCAGCGCCGGCGACGAGATTCTTCCTAGTGTACCTGCAGGTCGGTAATCCGCTTGTTGCGCAGGTGGCGATGTATTGATGATCGGTTATTCGAGTTTGGGTGGACGATTTTTTTTCGTTTTTTTCGCTCTCTTTCAGACGACTTTGAGGACGAGGAGGCGGCGAAACATGCCGAGCTGCTGACGGAGCTTCTCGAGCGCTGGGAGCCCCGACGTGGCGAGGAGGGAAAGCCTCTGCAGAGGGGAGACATCGAGGTGACGACGAAGGGAGCTGAGCGCGGCGACATACCGATGATCGGTAAGAAGAAGAAGCTGGTCAAACGTCAATCTCCCGAGCCAATGTGGGGCTTTGCCGAGAACGACGGATTGCTGCCGAGCGACGTTGATGAGAGACCCGTCACGCCTCGTCCCCATCTTCTGCACAGAAAGCACCACCGTAACCCCGGACTTATCGAGACGGAGGCAAACAATGGCCAGCCGAGGTGGAGGGGTCCAGAGGAAGAGATGAGACAGAGGCCTGGATTACAAGACAGAAGGAGGTACAATGGCCAGCCGGAAGAGGCCAGACGCAGACTGTACGAGATGAGACGGACGCCGGCAGAGCTGCAGCGCCAAGACGATCCGAGGCATCACGATAACGAGACGTCGGCCGAACCGGACGCCAGTAACGAAAACGAATTGCGAAGGAGACAGGAGGAAGAGCAGAGACAGAGAAAGGGTTATAACTTCAGACGGAGACAAGAGCAACAACGCCAAGATGATCCGAGACAACACGAGAACCAGCCGTCAGCCCAACCGGACAGCAATAATGAAAATGAATTGCGAAGAAGACAGGAGGAAGAGCAGAGACAAAGAACAGCTTACAACCTGAGACGGAGGCAAGAAGAGCAACAGCGAAGAGAAAGTCAGAGAAGGAGACCGGAGGAGGTGGAGGAGGAACGCCGCAGAGCTTTCGAGGTGAGACCAAACACCGATAGCCGTCAGCAGCCTGACAACCGCGAGGAAGAACTAAGACGCAGACAAGAGGAAGAGGAGCGTCGTAGACCTGACGAATTGAGACAAAACCCATATAGGCGTCCCCAACCAAACAATCACGAAGAAGAAGCAAGACAAAGACAGGAAGAGGAGGAACGTCACAGACTGCACGACCCGAGACAGAACGCAGACAGGCGTCAGCAACCTGACAATCGTGAAGAAGAATTAAGACGAAGACAGGAACAGGACGAGGAACGCCGTAGAGCTTACGAGATGAGACAGAACGCCGACAGGCATCAGCAGTCTGAAAACCCTGAAGATGAATCCAGAAAAAGGCAGGAAGAAGATGAGCGCCGCAGGGCTTACGAGGTGAGACGCCGGGAGGAAAACGAGAGGCAGCAAAATCCTGAGAATCCTGAGGACGAATCAAGACGAAGGCAGGAAGAGCAGGACCGCCGCCGAGCTTACGAGATGAGACGCCAAGAAGAAAACCAGGGACAACAACAGCCCGACAATCGCGAGAACGACTCGAGACAGAGACAGGAGGACAATCAGAGACAGAGAGGACGCGATCCTCCCGCGGACGCTGCTGACACCTACGAGAAACGCATGCAAGATTGGTTCAAGATGAAAGCGGAGCACGACCGTCTCGTGAGGGAACGGGAGGAACAACGGAAACAGCAAGAGCAACAACAGCGACAGCCGCATCCTCAACATCAACATCAACCTCAACCTCAACCTCAACCCCAGCATCAACCACGTCCACAGCCTCATCCTCAACGCCCGGAATCCCTGACCAAAAGCCAGGAAGAGTTAGAGAACGAGCGAAAGCTCCAGGACTACATCCGACGCAACACACCGATCAATCTGCCCCACGGCGGACACCGGAACCCGGCGTCCGATCGAATCCACGAGAACGAGCAAGTGCGTCGAGCCGAGCACGAGCGCCACCTCGAGGAGGAACGCCGCAGGAAACAAGTCGAGGAGGAGAGTCGACGCCTCGCCGATGAGGAACGGATGAGACGGACGCACGAGGGTGAGAACGACGGAGCCAATAACAGGACTAGACACAGAGGAACGTCATCGGTCCGTCCGCGCTTTCCCGTCGTTCCTCCCAGCAACATCAGGACACCTGTTGACAGTCATTCGAATGGCAGACGACCGATTCCGCAGAACAGGCCCGAGGACAATGATCCAAGGTTCGGTGAATTATTGTTATTACTTTTGTTTGTCCTACATCGCGAAACATGGCATCGAGCTTTTATTTCACTCCCCACCGCTGAATTCATGTACTTATAGATACAGGCCAGCGGGGTTGTACACGATCGAAGTGGGTTAGTCCCGAAAACAAAGCGGCGCACCTAACCTAAATTCTGAAATCCCAATGCATCAGCATCAGCGCCGGGGGAAGCATTTAAAAAGCCCCCGCGTGCCACTACGAGCTATTTTTATCGTCCACTCCGCGATAATCAAAGTCCTCGGAACAAAAAGCCGCGTTCTCGTCTATATACGTATATACAGCTGCGGTCTGCCAAAATCGATGATCCACAAACCAACAATCGTACTAATTTTCCCTCTCATAATGCTCTCTCTCTCTCTCTCTCTCTCTTTCCATTGGAGCAGGTACCTCGAGTCTCGGAGAAACGAGGCGACAGCCTCGAGCAGCAGTAGGCCACCGTCGAAAGCGGAAGACGAGGAGGAGCGACTGAAGAGGCTCAAGGGTCTGCCCGTGAGCGCGACGATAATCGTTCGGCCGAACGGCAACGACAACGACGAGGACGACGCCGCCGTCGCCGCCAACCGCACGACGAGCAGCACACCGCCACCGGCGATGAATCTCCGATTCGGAGAGGATCTGGATTATCCGGTAAGTCGCGCATTCAAAGCCCTCTGATGCTCAGCTACTCGCCAGTGTATCCCGTGTACATAATCAACCGCATTCTCTCCGTGCCGCAGGGTCTGAGCCCGCACAGGAGGGGCCCGTCGATCGCGAGGTTCCCGGCCCCGGTGACGAAGCGGCCGCCCGTCCCGTCGCCCCAGCCCTGCGTCTGGGCGATCGTCGTCTGCTGCCAGCAGCACCGCCAGCAGCCGGACCGCAACCAGGCGATGAAGATCACCCGCTGCTTCGAGGCGACCAACTGCCCCGGGGCCAGTTGGGACACCGAGCGCCGCTGCAGCGAGGCCAACGTGCGCGCCGCCAACGAGGAGATCCGCCAGTTCTACGTCAAGGGCCAGGAGAGAAACTACTAGAGCTTCATTCTCACTTCTCGTGTATAGCGACTCAACTTGTCTCTGTAATCGTTGTGTACCTAATTCTTAACTATACTAATCGTCCGCTAATTATACCGTCTCTCGCGTCGCATACAGTATTCTCCACACATGTACAATTAATTACTATATGCATTAGCTGTTATTTGTAACGTTTAATTTTTGTATAATCGCGCACGTCCGCTTTAGTTGTAAGAAGAAGGCGAGCCAGCCGTGTATCGCATTCTTAATTGTAACGCTGAGTACAACAACGAGTTATGAACAAAGTGTATTATGTAATAGGTGAAATCGAGGCGGGAGGAGCGAGAGTGTAGGAGGAGAAGGAAGAAAAAAACGAAAAATAAAGCGTCCCGCGATGTGTAACGTATGCACACGAGGAAAAGCTCAGTCCTCTCTCTCTCTCTCTTTTCTCCCTGAAAGCTGCCTACACATACACCTCGCGCCCGAGAAGATAAGAAAAGCGTCCCGCCGAATCAGCTTGTTGCATCGGCAGTCTATCTCTCAGCGCCGCGGGCGTTATTCAATAGCGCGCGGCATTGTGCAGCCTCTCACTCTCTCTCTCTCTCTCTTGCTCTATATCTATGACATGTTGAACACGTTACGCGTACGTACACACAACTACGCACCTATATACACACATGTCTTGCACACATCGCAGCCGCGTATATAGTATATACGAGGAGCGAGCGATGCAAACAGTTCCTCGAACAGTCAGACGAGCCGCGCGCGGAATAGAATAAGTATATACGTATGTATACGGCCTGTAGCGCGAGTAAAAGCGCGCCGATCTCGCGCTTTTACATTCTCCTCTCGGCGACGCCGTGGTGTATAACTGTTACGTGCACGTATACATACGTACGCATTATACCGGAGTACATGCATTACGCGCACCACACACAGCCATCGTGTAACGCGCTGTAAAGTTGGGTGGGGTGTGCGAAGAGAGAGAGAGAGGACGTCCTATATATACACAAGTCCTACACGTACAAGTGTGCCTAGGAGCGCTGCCAAAACGCAACAGGCGTCGTCGTCTGCTCTCTCTCTCTCTCTCTCTCTCTCTGCGGTGTGCAGTCGCTGCACACACACACACACCTACTAAGCGCGCAGTATAGAGCAACACGCGGTCGAGCCGAAAATTCGTCGTGCGCGGGGCGCAGGGGGGAAGGAGGCGGAGGAAAGCGTACGAGGTATATAGAGAAGCGTGAGATAAGGGGGCGCTTACCATCGCTACGTTGGGCGGCCTGCCGCTTATCGCCTTTTCCCATGGCTGCAGCCAGCACCTTGGAGCCACCGCCGCTGCCGCCGCCGCTGCTGCTTCCTCTTCCGTCGCGCCAGCGCCACCGCCTCCTGCACAAACTCGATTTTCGCCAACTCGTTATCAACGCGGCTCTCGGCGCGCGCGCGCGCGTGTGTGCAGGTTCGTACGTGTATAACCGAGTGCGGTGTATAACGTGCATTTCAGCCCAGCTATATCCCTAATGCGATTTTGAGTACAGCCAGTCGTAGATATATACACGTAGGCTGTATACGCGTCTGCCTGATGGATAACGTATAATATACGTATATATCTTTCTCTCGCCGTGTTACACACAGCTCGACGTACCATATATATACTTATGTATATTCGCGACGACTTAGCGCTGAAACGCACGCTATACACACGGAGAGACTATACGTGCTGATTAAGGGAGTCGATCCTCACCTGGCTGGTGTCACTGCCTCGGGCTCGTCCTGGCGACGCTCCTCCGAGCCGAGCTTAGCTCGACGAGCCTCCGCTCGATCAACATCGCGGGTCCTCGACTAGTGACCGCGGCTCTCTTGTCCCTTCCGCCTATGTAAGTGTGTGCAGTACGTATATCGCGCAATATACGGAGAGAACAGTGGGCCACTCGTACTTGATACTTCGGCGTAATATGGACGGTACGGGGTGTTGCTGGTGGTGGTGGTGCTGCTGCTGGTGGTGTGGAGGGACGAGAGACGGAGAAACGGTCGAGGCGATTTTCCGGCGGGCTGCGGTGGAACACGCGACGAGGGACCGAGGCCGACTGACAAAGAGGACGGGACCGACTGAGCGCCGCAGGACCGCCGCGCACGCAGCGCGCAGAGGTCCTACGCGCAGGAGCCGATATGTATATACGACACGGCTCTACGTGTTTGTGTATGTATGTATGCATATACGTACGTGTGTACGTATACACGCGGCGGTCGCGCAATCGCTCGTGAAAGCGGAGGATATGTACGTGTTTTACATTGGGAGAGAGAGAGAGAGGGCTTGTTCTCTCTCCAAGGATGCGCGCAGTTTATCGTGATTTCTGCGCGCTTATTTTCCCTTCCTTTTTGTCTTCGAAAGTGCGTTGGTGCGTAACTCCGCGAGGTAACCGCGAGAGACAAAGTTATTTCTGGAATACTATTACGATGTGCGGGAGAGGTGCAGACGGCTGCGCGAAGGTGAGCGATGACGAGGACGATCGCTCGTAAAAGACGCCGAGACGATGCGAATTAATCACTTGTTTGCTATTCCAATGGAAGTTAACAACTTTATATGGAAATGATCGCGTATACGCGCGCCCGCGGCAGATAATTTGAATTCCCGCAAGTTTCCCGCCAAACTTTCAGAACGTTCCACTTTTGCCCCATTCCGATCGCGGCGCGTATAATACAACCCGCCGCTTCGTTTCTCCGTACAAAGCTCTCGCTATCTCCCTCTCTCTCTCTCTAAACATCGCGAGAGAGAGAGAGAAAGAGAGGGAGAGCTCCGAAAGCTCCGTCGAACGTTTAACGAATAAATTAAGCCCCTCCGCGCGCGATTTTCGAGACAAGCCGCGCCATCTGCCGGCGGGCTTTCCAGCCTCGAGAGTGGCGCAGCTGAGATCGCACCTCCCCCACCGTCGTCAACAAGCCGCGCTACCCGAAAAGCTCTCGCGCGCGGAATAACGTATTTCGCTCGAGCTTTACCCGTAGACCAAAACTCGGCGGTCTGCCTTATCCGCTGATGCGTCTCTCTCGCGAGAATAATACATATACACAAATTTCTAATGTACGCGTCGGTCGAGCGGCCGGTGAAAAATTCGAAAAAATCGAATGCGAGCCGCGGACGAGTGCAGCAGCACGCGGAGAGCTTGCGGCCGATCGAGAAATTAAACATTCATGAGTCATAATTCGCGCGACTTATCCCATGCATACTAATTCTCGAGAGAGAGAAAGAGGAGAGATGAGAGAGCAGTGCGCCGACGGGCGATTATTTATATATGAAAAGCGCCGGGAAATTCGCCGCTTCTTCCAAGTTGTTTTACCGCGCGTATGTATAGGTACATGTATAATAACGCGTGCTGCATTCGCCGACGCGCCGTATATTTGGAAAACAATGAGGAAATCTGGCGCTTCCCGCAAGTTGCGCGCGCGTTATTATGCTCCATATATATATTCGGGCCGCGACGCGCTTCGCTAAACCAACAAACGATCGGCGGCTTTTCCTCGACTCGACTAGCCAAACTATTCTCGTGTGTGCGTCTATATGTATATCTATATATATAAATCTTCAAGCGCGCGCGCGTATACGAGTATGTCCAGGAATTTTCGGAAACAACTCGGACGGAAAAGTTGTAAAAAATTTTCTTGAAGGCACACCTACCAGACCTGTTTTTTCTCGTTCCTTAGGTCATTCTGAAAGAGAAAAAGCTCGCGTGCACGGAAAGTCTTAAGGTATATTTTTTTCCGGAGCAAAAACGACTCGAAAAAAACGAGAAATAATTAACAAAAAGAAAATTCATAGATTTTTTTCTCGAAAACTATGGAATTTCAAAAAATGTTCATCGGAACGAAAATGTCTTAAGATTCATGAAAGAGTGCTTTGAAATTTTTTCAGATTGATCTGGTACAATACAAAAAATCGAAATTTCGGAAAACGTCGTAAATAATCTGAAAAGATTTCAGAGCGTTCTTTGATGAATTTCAAGACATTTTTGTTGTAATAAAATATTTTGAAAAGTTCATAGTTTTCGAGAAAAAAAATCTATGAATTCACGTTTTTTAATTATTTCTCGTTTTTCGAGTCGTTTTTGCACCGGAAAAAATATACCCTAAGCATGACCTGAGGAACGAAAAAAAAGAGGTCTAGTATAGGTGCGCCTTCAAGAAAATTTCTTGCAACTTTACCGTCCGAGTTGTTTCCGAAATTTCCTGGACATACTCATATATGTAATATACACGTACGTGAGATACTTGCGGCGAGTATATAGAGTATGCGCGCGCGCGCGCGTTCGAAAAAAAGCTCTCGCGGCTTCCGGCGAGTCGCGGCTCATTACAAGTTCGGAAAGAAAAGCTACCCGCGGAATTTAATTAAGAATTTGCATGAGGCTTCATTGTGTGCTGCTCCTCCTGCTGCTGCCGCGCTGCTTGTGTATATACATCTCAAGCCAGCCTAATTGAATTGAAAGAAAATTCCCTCTTCGAGATATCCTCTCTCTCTCTCTCTCTCTCTCTCTCTCTCACTCTCCTCGAGACTTGCCAATTTCGCTCCCGACGGCATTGAGCCGAGCGAGGAGGGCTGGGAGGGGGAGAAAAAAAGTTGCGTGTGCAGCAGGAGCTAATTTGCATCTTAAGCAGTGACGCGTCCGTCAGAGCAGTGGTCTACTTTTTCTACTTACGAAATTAGGGAGATAGAGATAGAATCGTGCAAGCTCTCTCTCTCTCTTCCGCGCGCAGCCGATGAAATATTCCATCGCCACCGCGGCGCGCGCGCTTTCTATATAACGTATACATATAGATAGCTACACGTATATACACCCGATGCGTATAAGAATATACGGGAATGTATATAAGGGAGGGCTGCCGTCTGTGTGCGTCTCCCCCTTCTCTGGACGCACTTAGCGTTCCATTTAAAGCTCCGCTAGTCCGGTCATCATGCAGACGCGCATACAACGTGACCGCTCTTCCATCTGACGTTGACTAACGATCTCACTCTCTCTCGCACACGCACAAGCACACGAGGCAGCAATGATAGTCGTCATCCTCTGCGCGCGTTATATTCGCCTCTCCTCTTTCTCTCCTTCAAAAATTTATGCGACTTCGAAGGTTTTTCGTTGCGCGCGCGCGCGCGGCAGCTATAATATCATGGGGGGGGGGGGGAAGGGGCAGGAAGGAACGAAGGGGGAGGAGCGACGAAATGAAGATTCGAACGACCTTTTTTTTTCTATACAACCCGTTTATTATATAAGCTTGAATCATATATTAAATAGAAGGCGCGCGCACGCGCCCGCGGCTTAAATGTACATCTCAATATGTAGTATATGTAACTCAATTCCACGCATCTCTCGTCGCGCGCGTCTGCGTGTGTGTGCGCGCGTATATCTGTATACTCGACACGCCACATACACACGGACACGTTCGCGCGCACACACGCACACACACATACACACTTACACACGGATACATATACGCACGCGAGTTTGCAGATTTTTTTCTTCTTGCGCGTATATATTATATGATGCGCGCGCGAGCTTGCGACAGCTATATTGCAGCTTGCGCTATACATCTCCGAGCCTACACACTCACATACATTATTACATATACAATATAGACGCGCATTATTTTGAAAAAATAATATACACTATACAGCTAGCTAGTTAAAAATTATATGTATTTATAGTCATATATATATATATAGCGCATTGCGTGTAGACGTATGCGTACGCGGCGCGCGTGTTCCGCGGTCTGCACTACGCGTCGGCGTGTGTTACAATTAGTATATAAACTCGAGAGAGAGAGAGAGAGAGAGAGCAGCGGATGCTCCCTCCCCCCTCCCACCGCCACGCGCAGGTACGTATACGTATACATCTTATATGATTTTTGTAGAAAGATTTCCTCAACCCCTTTTTGTGTTTCCTGTTTCGAGCGTCGCGCCGCCGTTCACGCGAGAGGGAGACACGTTGCGTGTATATAGTAGTAGTAGTAGTAGTAGTACAAGTAGTAGTAGTAGTAGTTTCTCCCTCTCCGGCCTCTTTCCTCCTTCTCTCTTTCTCTCTTACGCTTACTTAAAAAAAAAAGGAAAAAAAAACGAAGAAACCAACAAGAACAAAAAAAAAATAGAAGAAACGAAACGAACGACAAGAGACACGTCTCTTATTTTATTGTCTCGGATACAGTGGCGCGTATACATACATAAAAAACGTGAATGAACACACGGGAGGAGTATCGCGCGCGCCGAGTATGTCTCTGCAGTGCGTATGTATATAGGTATATACGTGTGTACGCATACACGTCTATATAGGCGCGCGGCAAATCGCCGCCCCCTCGAAGCTCGCGCCCGCGGAGAGAAAGAGACGCACACACATGCGGCATTGTGTATAGGAGAGGAATGCGAGGCCCCGCGCGTGCGAGAACGCGTGCACACATATGTATATATGCATCGAGTGCGAGGTAATCGTCTTCTTACGAGGGCTGAGACGCTTTTCGCGCGTTATTTATTTTTCTTTTTCCTGAACACATTGTCTTCATTATAACATATCAATTCGTCGTACATTTACGTCGCAACAGATGCGCGTATACGCGCACGTACTACATATACGCATACGTGAGTATATACGCGCGTACATTACTTTATACGAAACGCGCAGTCCGCACTCTATATAGCCGTATATAAATCTACTTATACACGTCGCTCTACTTTCCATATAACTCCTGGACACACGTTTTCCTTTTTCTGCTTAAATATTTATGTACAATTCATCGTAGGTTGCGTAGGTGGCCATGTATGCGTGCGCGCGTGTGTGTGTATACGTGTGCGTATAAAGTGCGCAAGTGGTGGTATGCAGGGTGCGTGTCGACTGTTGTATATAGGTACACTGATGCGGTCCGTCTTCGTCTACATTATCGGCCTGTATTTTTTTTTTCTTCATCGTCCTTGTTCGTCGTATAGTCGTTGGGATCTCATTCACAGCCATTTGCTTTGCTATGGTCAATCGATGATTGGCTATACTATACGCGCGTGTGCAGTAGTTGTGGTTGTAATAGTAGTGTTGGTGGTAGGTGTGTGTGTGTGTGTGTGTGTGGGCTATCCTGAGCGAGAAAATAATCCAAAGTAAAGCTTAGACATTTAATAACAATGCATTTTTCTGTTCCATTGTAACGGAAGGACTATTATACGTGTGAGGTACTTAGCCGTCGCTGTGTGCCTATTTTTGTCCCTCTCACTCGTCGAAGAGGACCGCAAAAAACCCTTCTTTCGTTTGTATATAATTAACCTACGCTTCGTTATATATCCTTTTCGCACATACGTTGGTTTTTTTTGTGTTATTTTTTGTTTTTTTTTTTTGAAAAAGAAAGTTGTTCTACACGCAACAAGCCCGCGCTACATAATTTTTCTTACTTTTGTTCTTAGTTTACGTATTACACCGACTTTTTGTTTAAAACGTCTACTTTACACGGTTAGGCTTACAATGTATTTGTCCACGACAATTGACATATTTTTTTTTTTAATTTTTATCTACTGTGCGCAATCTGTTCGGCTCTAGTCTTAGGTAGTAACACTCTACTGTTTAATATAATTTTTCTCTTACACTTTTTCTTTTCATCTAGCTTACACTGGCGTATTTAGATTTGTTTCAGCTGATTACACGATTAATAACATGATTGTCTACCAATTGCATTTACTCGATAAGCGGTAAATAGACTGACGGTTACTACCTAATTGCACTACACACTCTCCGCTTTGCGTCGAGAATTGTTAGCGAGCCCCGAGATATTCGCTCTCTTTTCCATATTTTTCATTTATTTATTCACCCAAAGCCTTATCCATTAGACGTGTATGTTATTTGATAAAAAATGTGTATTTCAGTCTATTACGTTGTGTACTTTTTTTTACGACGCTACTCTCATTAATATATGTAACAAGAAACTACAAACAAAAACTTCATAAAACTCGTAATAAACTGAAAGCACAAGGAAGTTAGGGCGATACACTTTCGTTTTTCGATTCGATCATCACTTTTTCATATATATATGTATGTATAATAAAATATTAACGCTGTGCGCACAATAAAAATCTCATGTTCAAAACGATAAATTTCTTTAGCTGACGTCATTTATACCACCAATAACTGAAACGCTCGTTGTACAAAGGAAGTTTAACAAAATTACCGGTCTTATCTTTACATAATGCAATAACAACTCTAATAATTGTACATAACTTTTTTTTTCAACACCAATGATTTACTAACACACAATTTCTACAATCAGCCATATACGTATAATCTATATATCAGTATAATATTTCTGAGTTTCTTTCGATTTGTCTTGAGATTTTCAAAGATAGACATCGCCACCTTTGCTTTATTGTCGAATAAAAAAGTTCATTCGAAAGATTGGTTTGAAAACGATATAGAAAACGTCTCATCTTCGATTCGCTTATAGTTTCGGTATTTCTCATTACTTTTTAATGTAGTGGTACAGACTCGTTACAGTCTGTCTATAGAATATTTTCGATTTTCATTACTTCGTCGTTTGATAAAGTGTCGCTCACAAATTATATCACGGACACTTATACATAATTTATGCCTAATTGGACATACGCACGCATGCATACGCATTTATAGTTGGTGTAACAACTGTTCTTTCATCTCCCACAAACTCTCCCTCACACAGGACAATCTGCCTTACTAAATCTTATGCACGTTGTGTAGCATGTATACATATATTTCAGAAATAGTGTGTTTAATTCAAATAACATATACGTAACTATACATATTCCCTAGCAATATCATAAACAATTTATAATGGTAATGATGACGGTGATACAATGATGATAATGACAACAATAGCGTAGCAATTATTAATAATAATAATAGTAATAATAATAATAAAAATGATATATTTAATAATAAAATAGTTTATGTGATTGATTTGTATAATATATATGTATATAACGCATAATTTTTTCATTTTCTATTTTAGCACTCCAACATAATATATATCATATATATATATATACCTTATATCTTAATATTTATGTATAAAGTATATATTTTTTATGCCTATATGTATGCATTTAACGCGTGACTTGACACTTTATGAGGTTACTTTCTGACAACAGAGATCGTTGTATATATGTGTGTGCATCATTGTGTTAGTGAGTTGCTTTTGTTTATAAACCTTATGCGCAATCGTGATTCATATGAAAGGTCAGGGGGATGAGGGGGTAATGGGGGGACACAACGAGACTGACCGCCGAGATTAGTCTACTTTCGATGATTACACGCTAATTTTGTCTTTAACAGTTACACTCTTACTTGTCTAAATCCAGTGTCTGCATGCGCATACACGTACTATGTAGTTTATAATGCTCTCGCTCTATGTGTCAACGCAACGCGTGTAACGATTGAAAAAAAAATGAACTAAAAATTAAAATAATAAAAAATAATAATATTAATGATAATAGTAATAGTAATAATAATAGTAATAATAATAGTAAAAGAACTGGTATATAGGAGAAAATTAAACGAAGAATATAATTATAAACGAGATTTAAGAAGCGCCGGCGGAATGCTCGAAAGGAAAAGAAATTTGACAATAATCCGTGTTGTACTCTGTCTTTACGTATATCTCTATTACATCTATAAATATAATGTTATGTATATAAAGGAAGAAGAAAAGGAAGAAGGCGTCGCTGCATTGATTGTTGTTTTTTTTTTGTAGTGTCACACTATTGTTCGCTCTCTCATGTCGACGGTGACAGATCCTACCTAAACTAGACTATTATTATTTATATATGTATCGGTAAAAATTGACTTTGTCCACGATTGTATGTCTCTCTTTCTGTTCCTGCGTGTATGCGGTGTGTGTGTGTGTGCACAGTGTGTCTCATATGAATACCCGTAGTTCTCGAAATTAATGGCAAAAAGGAACAAACATTCGCTCTTTCTGCCGTATTTAATATGCTCGCTATTGCTAATTTCCACTTGATGCGCAAAATGTATTAGGTACTCGTTTGCAAACTGGTCTAGGATCTATATATGCGCGATTGAGGTGTGAGCGTATGCATGCATACGCGTGATAATGGCCATGTTTCTGTTATTATAATAACAATAATAATAATGTCGAAAGAGGAGAACAGAGAACAAAGATAGGGGGGACAGGGGGGGGGGGGAGAGCAGAGAAAAAAAAATAAATAATTGTTCGTGTCGCATCGCAATATGGCGAAAGCTCCTAGTATAAAAGCTCGAGTGACAGGGGCGTCAGACTGCTGCTGTCGTCACGTTGGACTATTGTATTATATCGTATAATAATTGGCAAAGGTTCGATTTGTCGTTGTACATACATCACATGTAATGTATAGCGTTACAGTATATAATAATCATAATTAATATTAGTATTGACGATAGAGCAGCTTCTCTCTTTCTCTCTCGCTCTCTCTCTTTCTTTTTGTTTTGCTATTCTTCTACCTGAGGTTATCGCGCTTAATTGGTTATTTTGTTTTTTTTTTCTTTAACTTATCCACACATCTATAGATTTATACGATATACTTGTACTACCGTCAAAGTAGTGCAATATGCATATAAATACACATTATATAACGTTTATCCCGTTGAAAGAACACATACAGCAGAGAATTGTTTTTCGCCCGTTACACGCGCATCGTGTTTCAGTGTGTGTCCGAATATATATATATTCTGCGTAATTAGTAATCATATATGTACGTTGAGCACCTTAGTCGAGAATCATTCTTACACACAAAAGTAATTATCATTACAAATATAAAATACACACGCGCTTGCATCCTCCGCTTCGCGAGACAGTATACGCGCGCATATATATGTAGCGAACGCGCAGGGAAAGCTTCTCCCCGGCGCTCGTCTCCGAGACGACGTTTTTTCTTTCTCTCTCCCTCGTGCGCTTCTCACCACCGAAATGTACTAAGCAAATATATTTATATGTTTTTTTTTTGTTTATGTATAATTGTAATGCACCTCGATTGCACTAGCGCAGACTGGTATCCTTGAAGTAGGTGTATCGTCGCGCTCTGTCGTGGTTATTCCTATTTCTTATCACAAGTCGCAGCCCTCGAGCCTCGTCGCAGCTTCCCTCATCTGGAAACAGAGCAAAGCAAATTGGAAAATTAAAAAAAAATCCTCGCACACGGGGCTCATCGGGACTGGGGCGCGCGGCGGGTGTCATCGGGAGGGGAAAAATCGGTCGTTTAATCGAGAAGGACTCCCGGAAAATTCACGATAAAATGCAGCTCGCTCTCTCTCTCTCTCTCTCCCTCTCTCCCGCGCTCTCTAGTTGCGCGCGCGTGAAAAAAAAGGACCAGCCAAAATCCTCGGGGCGTCGATTGAATTACGCGTGAGTTATCGCCTTCGATATTTATCGCGCTCGCAGCTGAAGCTAGTACTACTATACCCCGGCTCATTTTTTAAAAATCCCGGGCTCGACGAGAATTACGAGCCCGATGCTTTTTGGCACGTATAAAGTCCCACTCTCTCCCGTTCATTTTTACCTCCCTCTCTCTCTCTCTCCATCTCTCTCGCGCGATGCAAAAATTAAAAAATTCCCCGGCCGCAATCGATGGCGCGTCGATAAATACGCGGCCGTAAACAAGAGTATAGCCCGCGAGCGAGTGGCCGAAGTTAGCCGAAAGCGAGAGAGATAGAGAGACGCGGCAATTCGATTTGCGAGAGCGAGCGAGAGAGAGAGAGAGAGAGAGCCACGTGGCCACGACGCGCCGTCTCGGCGCCAGCGACACCCGACTTACACTCTCGCCGCGCACACAGACACACATACGCATCGCGAGAGAGAGAGAGAGAGATCTATACAGACAGGCTCTCGCGCGCGCGCGAGAGAGCGAGAGAAGACGGAAAATTCGGCGCGCGATTCTCTCCCTCGTTTCGAAAGAAGCACACGTTAGACGGAGGGAAGCGGGGTAGGGGGCAGGGGGTTGGGGAGAGAGGGTGAAGGAGGAAAATCGTATAGGAGAGCAGGAAAGTTGCTAGAGAGCGCCATCTTTATACGCGGGGTTACGTCAGCATCTTTCTCAGTTGGCCAGTCCCGAAGTTTCTCTCTCGCTCTCTTCTCTCTCTCGCTCGCTCGCTCGCGCGCCGCGGCGACAAGATATTTCAAGTGCGCGCGCGCTTTCTGAAATATTGCATGGCTCTCTCTCTCTCTCTCTGCTCTGCTCTCCCGCCGCATATTCTCTCTCTTTCTCTCCGCACCGCACTTTTACTTCTTCCCTCCTTGGTTTCCGCTCTTTATTTTCCCTCGCCCTTCTCTCTCTCTCTCCCTCTCTCTCTCGCCGCTTGCGGGCTATATATCCTTCGGACTTTTTTCCTCCTCTTTTCCCATGTATTTCGCGCCGATATCCTCCGCTCTGCAGTTTAAGCGTTTCATTAATTTAACTCGCCCTCCACCTCCCGACCATCTTTTTCTTTCTCCGCGCCGCGCGAGCGCGCGACCTATACGTATACTTACTTACGCACCTATATATAGAGACGCGGAGAAGCGCGGACGAGAGAGTCGGTTTCTCGTTAACTAGCCGTGAATGAGTAATACCGGGAGAGCTGGATATATAGAGCCAGGGAGTCAAAAAACGAGGAGATTGATAAGCGCCCGCTGCACGGACGGTAGAGAGAGAGAGAGAGAGAGCTGATCTTCTTCTCGCGAAATTTCAATTAGCCGGAAAAGGAGGACCAGGCCAAGTTATAATGCGATTTGTTTAATCGCTGCTGTGCCAAGAGAACGAGTACCCGGTACTATACCTAACTGGCGATAATAAGGGCGCAAACAAGCGCCGAAGAGCGAGAGAGAGAAGCTCATCTACCCCCGTTGCAGCTATACTTATATATAGTCAAGAGAGAGAGTAGCGATGCCTGATTTTTATCGATTAAGACAGAGAGAGAGAGAGGCAGATAGGAGGCCAGTGAGCAAAGTCATATCGCATCATGACGCTCGACTGCCTCGAAATCGTGAGGTCCTCTCTCCTCTCATTATTCGAGCTTAGATATATATATGCATGCGCGTAGAGAGATCTGGTCGACGGAACGGATATGACGATTCAATAGAGCGCAAATATAGAGAGAGAGAGAGGGAGATCGTTGCAATTTGGCAAGACAGTCGCGGGAAGCTTGTTG
Organism: Philotrypesis tridentata; assembly: GCA_018906965.1. Classification (NCBI taxonomy): domain Eukaryota; kingdom Metazoa; phylum Arthropoda; class Insecta; order Hymenoptera; family Pteromalidae; genus Philotrypesis; species Philotrypesis tridentata. Next base: position 7,147,834 of record JACCIB010000002.1, read on the forward strand.
CGTGTCTATAGCCAGAGCCATTCATCCCCCATATACGCGTTATATACGCGCGCTTGCTTGATGGATGCGCTGTATCGTTTCTGGCGTCTCCCTCCGCGTGTGTCTATATGCACGTTTGCGAGCCGCGGTCATTGTGCGCGATCATTCGACTATTATAACAATTCACGGCTCTCCGTGTCTCTCTCTCGCCTATCCGGCTTCGGCCGTTTTGTCGCGAAATTCTCGCGATGTTTCCGGAGAATTCGGAGACGCTGTGCTGATACACGTGACGTTATAATTGCGAGTGACAATCGAATCGAACGATTTACGACGCGACGCTGTTACAGAGAGAGAGGAGAGAGCGGGCGAGAATAAATTTATGCGCACACATAATGCAACCTTTGCATTGAGAGTCGTGTCAAATTGCAATGATTTACGCAGCGATTGAGTCCAATGTCTTTGGCTGTATTATATACGCACCTTGATTTCGCATTGTTCGCGTTACAGTGTTTTCATTATGTCGACGCCGCTTTGTAAGGAACAGTTCGATCAGCGATTAAGGATGATGTACGCGGTGGAACTTATTGAAACATTGTAAAATGATAAGTAGATGCAAACGAGCGCAGGTAAGTGCCGTGTAGTAAATCTTTATTGTCGTTTCGGTTATAGTTTATTTCTCATCAAGCGAATTGATTGTGCTTTTCTTTTCGCTCCGTCTCCGCTGTGAGGCGAAAGTTTCTCTACTAATATACAAAAACTAAATGCACATTTGTTCGAAGAAAATTTTTTTAAGCCAGAGTTCTCGGACCAATGGGACATATTTCTGCAAGCCAAAAGACGATAAAAAAATCCGAGGAACACGAGAAATACAGTATATCAAAATTTAACATGGGGAGGCATACCGAGGAAAAAGAAAAAAATCGGCTATTCGGATTTTAATTCTTTTTTTCTTTTTTACACGGGCATAACTTTTGATCAGAACATTGAAGCTCTATAAAAATACTTTACTGTAGTGGGATTTGAAATTTTATTGGTGCCTCGGAAACATTCGTAATTGTTACTATTCCAGTATTATTTAAAATGGCTCAGAAATATGGTTACTAGTAAATTTTTCCACCTTCCTCTGCATTTTTGACTGCATCTTTCGGCTCACAGAAGAAAGTCCGATCGGTCCGAAACCTCTAGCTTTAAAACAATTATTTCGTCTTCTAGACAAGAAAATTGCGTTTATTTTTTAAAAATCGACATATATATTTTGTTCTACACATAAAACGAATTTCCCCCCGCACGCATAGGATCCCGAAGTTTTCTCCCGTCGAAATTGCGACTCTAGCGCGCGAATCGAACGACAAAGAGCGCCAATTACACTTATTCGAATTCACGCGCGGCAACGAAGCCAACCGGGGAAAGGGAAATGCAAAATCCCAATCGCCGCGGCGAGTGACTATACGTAACGCAGCTCGCGTTGAATTCTAGTCCGATAAAAATCACTCGTACCCCCTTCGTCACGCGATAATACACACGAGGCGAAACTTACAATTTACGATCGATCGTTATTGAACAACGCTGAAATGAGTTGTCGTAAAATATGCAGAATCACCCGTACCCCGTCGCGACGACTACATACGCGTATACATACATACAACGCAAACAGCACCTCTCGCGCTCTCCCGCAATCGCAATCGACTATTTAACCGACACACACACACATGGCCGACGCATATCCATAGTAAAGCGGACGACTTAGCCGCTGTACCAGACGCATACATACAGAGCAGCGTAATCCTCGAAATTCGCTCGCGAGGATCGGATCGGCATAATCGCCAAGAATACGTATAACACAGTATACAGCCGTGTAGTACAGGACACAAAGCTCGAACGGCTTGTTTGGCGTGTAAACAGCTGTTGGTCGGCCCGCGCGTACTCTCCCGTCTCGCGCAGCAGCAGCAGTGCCAGGGAGAACGCGCTCGCGCGCGCAACAAGTGCCCAGCAGCAGCAGAGGCGGCAGCAGAAGCGCTGGCGGTGTATAGCGGCACTGGACCCTGCTAATGCCTCCTTCCTTCCTTCCATTTTGGCAACGATACACTTCTCTCTCTTTCTATCTCTCTCGTCGTCCGCGAAAGCTCGCACGCACATGCGTTTATTTCAAGTACAGCGTGTCTACATAGCCATCTCTCGGCGTTGGCGAAGCCGCGCGCGCGAGAAGAGAAAACGAGAGAGAGAGAGAGAGAGAGCTTGCGCGGAGTCTCGAGGCTGCCCCGCCACCGCCGCCGCCGCCTGCGGAGTAATTGTCTCCTCTCCGCCGCGGAGAGTTTGGAAGTTTAAGCGAGTTGGCAGTGCTGATTGACGTTTGGCTGGTCGCTTTGCATAATTCTTGCGCGCCGTCGCCGAGAAAATGCGCGCCGCGCGTTCGCGTCAAATCGAATTTGCCTCATTTATTAGGCGCGCGCGCGCACCGCGCAGCTGCGGAATCCATTAGAATAATTTTTACAAATCCAATTTTAAATTCCTCTCTCTCTCCCCCCTCTCTCTCTCTCTCTCTCGCGCGCGCGCACTGTCACTTTTCGCCTTATTAACCGGGACTACTTCTCTCTCTCTCTCTCTCTCTGCGCTCCCCCTCCCCTGATTTTCATAAGCCCTCTTCGCGCTGGCTTATCGCTATAGATAGATTCCACACACACACACACACACACAGAGAGAGACAGGCGCACACGAGGCGTAATTCTGACGATGCTCGACAGACAGCAGCACGTACACTCGTATATAACGTCGCGCGGGAGCGAGCGAGAGAGAAGCTTCTTACGTAAGAGAGACGAGCGACGACGAGCGACGACGACGACGACGACGACGATGGCGGCAGCGGCTCATGTGTGTGTGTGTGCGCGTGCGTGTGCGTGTGTGTGAGAGAGCGCGCGAGGTGGCGGGCTAAAGAGCAGAGAGCAAAGAGCAGTCGTCGGGAGTATAGAGAAGTAGGTCAGCCGCGATCCCCCTCGGATACTGTACGCGTATCTCTCTCTCTCTCCCTCTCTCTCGCTTTCTTCGCTGCCCTTTGAATTTCCGGCGAGAGACTGATTAATACGACGAAGAGCGTGAGCGAGCGCGCGCGCGAAAGAGCGAGAGAGAGAGAGCGAGCGCTCGAGCGCACTACCTCTCCCGATGAATAATTCAGGCGTGTATACTGCGTCCCGGCGCCTACACGCCTTCTTCGGTTATTAAAGCGATCGGCCGCGTGTACGTACGGATGTCTCGGTGCGTGTGTGTATGTGCGTATATATAGGTATACGTGTGCAGGCTCGGGAAAAGAAGAAGAAGAAAAAAAGAACGCGGCGAGAGCGAAATAGAGAGAGAGAGAGAGAGACGAGAGAGTGAAAGAGCAAGAAAGAAACATTATGCGCAGCGGGCTGGCAGCGACATTCCGCGTTGACACTGCGCGCGCGGGCTCGGGCACGAGAAAAGCTGACTATACACGCGCGGAGTCGTGTCGTGCCTTCGAGGCCGACTGGTTCGAGAAACCACTCCCATCGCGGTCACTTCTTCTTCTTCGTCGTCGTCGTTCTTCTTCTTCTTCTTCTTGTTCTTCATGCCGCCGCTGCTGCTGCCACTTCTGCTTCGTCGTCGTCGTCGTCGTCGTCGTCTTCTCTCGCTCCCTTCCGCGCGAACGCCGAGTATATAGTTTTATGTACGCATTGCTGCGCGCTTATCGGCTGCCGATCCGGATTGAACTTAGGCGCTCTTATCTCGGCGATAAACCCCATTGTCGAGCGCTCGTTGCATATTGATTAATCCTTCTGCTCCCCCCTCCCCTCCTCCCCAGCTACACTTTCTTCCCCCTTTACTTTTATTACTTTCCGCAGCGAGCGAGAGAGAGAGAGAGAGAGAGAGAAAGAGTTTCTTTATAATTGATAGTTTTGCCAGTCGAAGATACAGTGGCGCGCTATGGCTACGCGATCGATCTGCAGCAGTAGACACGTCGGTTGCCTGGAGACTGTGTGGCGCGAGAACAATTTAGGAAGCCCGCCGCCGCCGATAATTGAGTCCGTTCCCTCCTAAGATTTCTTCTCGCTCGCGCTTTTTTTCTTTTTTCCGTTTCTTTTTTTTTTAAGCGCACGCTACTACTGCTGCTGCCTCCGCAGCGAACGCAGTCGCACTCGCGTGCGCGCGTTCTGAAAAAATATTCAAATGCCGCACAAACAGTGAGAGAGAGAGAGAGCGAGAGAGAGAGAGAGAGAACTGCTACTCGCTCGCCGGATGAAAAAACATGCTTTTTTACCCCGGCGAGATTTGAGAAAACAAAAAATATTATTGCCCCCCCCCCCCCGTCACAAGACGCGCACGTGAGCGCGTATAGATTATTGTTGTACAATTGAAAAAGTTGGCGAGGAGAGAAATAGATAGATAGAGAGAGAGAGAGCGAGCGAGAGAACGTGGCGCAGAGCCTGGTATATTAAACATGCGCGAGAAAAATATTTTTCGAGTACCGGAAATTGCAAAAAAGAGGGCGAGAGAGAGAAAGCGCGCGCGCGCGCGCTGTACCGGTATTAACGCCGCGAGCGGTCATTTTTACCCTCCCGCGCGTATAATCGTTATATCGAACTGACCAGGAGTGAACTCTCGTGTTTATATGACTCTCGAATCTGTTTTTTAAGCTCCTTCATCGAGCGGAAAAAAATCCCATATGGCCGCGCGCTAGATATACACACGGAGCGCGCCGAATGGATTTTCGCGCAAAAATTACACAGATATTAGGTATGAAGATTACAGCGTATAATCGGTAGGAGAGAAATGCTCGTCATCGGGACGCAGCGCCGTTTAGGACGGTGCAGCGAGATTTCCGGTATTTCATTGTTTTACTACATTATTCGCGCGTCGCATCGTAACAATGAGTAGGTCACTGTGCAGTATACTTTACACTGGTAATTTTCGAATCGAATAAAAACCTTGGCCCTCAACGATGAAATCGAAGAATCATGAAAGCCCATCGCGATGCAAAAAGGTACTGCGGTGTTCATTAAAATAATCGAGTAGAAGAAAGTAAGCTTGTCCGCGACTATGAACCACTGTTTCGATAGTTTTTATCGGAATATTCTTTTCGCGTGCAATATTGAATTGTGCAGGTGCGAGTTATCTAGGAAAAAACAATTTTCTTTTTTTTTTTCGGGCGAGCAGCGCTATTTCTCTTATGTTTTTAAACTGCGCGTACACCTGTTTTTTCGACGAATTGTTATCAGCCACGGAATATAGCCAACCGGCCGGAAGGAAGGATATAAAGGCTGCTCCTGCGCGCGAGAGAGAGAGAGAGAGAGAGAGAGAGAGAGAGAGAGAGAGAGCGAGAGAGCGCAAGAGAGAGAGGAGATTCGGTAAAAGGGAACCACTTAGCCGAAAACTGTATAAGAGTCTGGAAGTCAGAACGGCGGCGGCAGCTATTCGGCAGAGACGTCAGAGGCGCCAGCAGACTAGCTTAAACTCCCCCTCCGCTGTTTCATCCCACTTCTTCTTCTTCTTCTTCTTGTTCTTCTTCTTCTGGCCCCCCGGAATTCTCATTCCTCGAGAAAGCGCGTCACGCGAATTACAAAGTTCCCGATGTATTCCGGCAATTTCACTTACACACGTCTTTCCGCGCGCGCGCTGCGATGATAAAGAATCTTTTGGGAAGAGAAGTGCGGAGAGAGAGAGAGAGAGAGAGAGGAGAGAGAGAGAGAGAAAGAAAGAATGGATTACCGGCAAGCCTGAGTCTGACAAAGTCATGGGACGTTGGCTGCTCGCTCGACAGTGGCGGCGGCGTCGAGGGCAGTGGTATCCAGCGCTAGTGGACCCAGGAGGGCGACGCGGCCGGCGTGGCCGCGTTCGTCGAGGCGTAGACGGCCGCGGCGCTGGCGGCGTTGCTGCTCGCGACCCCGGCGACGTTGCTCACGGCGGCGGCGGCCGCCGCTTGGGCCGTCGCCTGGTGATGGGCCGCGACGGCGGCCGTCGTCGTGTCGACCAGCTGATCGACGATCCCCGTCGAGTCGGCCGCCGGCCCGTTGGGCAGGCCCACGCTCGGCATTACGTTCGGCTGCTGGAAATTTATGTCGAGCGTCCCGTTTATCAGCAGCTCGTGCTTTATCACCTGTTAAAACAAAGTGCGCGCGCGTGAGTGTGTCATGAGCTTGGCAGTTATTTCGAGACGCCGATTATCTGTCGGCGCTCGCAGCGGTTCTCCTTCGCGCTGCACGCACATGCCGACCAAATACTGACCTCGTCAATGTCGCAATCGAAGCCGTGGAGCGTCTCGATGTTGATGTTGAGGTCGTCGAGGAGAGCGGTGTTGTTCAGCGCCCCCATCAGCTGGCCCATCATGGTGCTGGGTATGGGGGAGTCGGGCGGGCTGTTGCCGCTGGACACGTGGTTCGGCTGCGTCGTCTGCTGCTGCTGCTGCTGCTGCTGCGTCTGCTGCGTCTGCGGCTGCTGCTGAGGTAGCGTTTGCGGTTGCTGTTGCGTCTGGGACTGGTCGGTCTGCTGTTGCTGAAGGAGGTACTGCTGCATCGACTGCTGCTGACTGCTGAGCGATGGACTCGGTTCTGGCTGCTGGTACGACGGCGACATGTTGATGTTGAGATTTTGCTGGAACAAGGAAGAGAAACGAACTCCCGTTATAAGAATCGCTCCTGGGGGAGAAAGACCCGCTGTACCGTCTCTCGGAGTAAATAATTAATTTGGACATTCGATTATTTACTCGCCGAGAGCAAGTCGATTGGACTTTCCGCGCAAAATTTCACGGACAATAAAATCGTACTATTCTTCGTTACATAACATTAAATTGAATTAAATTGTAAACGAAGAACATTGATTTTTCGTTTTGTTTTTTTAACAATCGAAACGAACCATTTGGGTGCAGGCACAGGGTTGGAGACGATGCAGGGGACACCGTTGCTGGCTGCTGGGCTGTGGGGTGGGCGGCAGTCCGTAGGGCGACGAGCTCGTTCTCAGGGCATTGGTCCTCTGGTACTGGGCTTCGAAGTACGACGGCGGTGGACCCGACTGCTGGGGCGGCTGCGGCTGCTGCTGCTGCTGCTGCTGCTGCGCCTGAGCCTGGGGTTGTTGCTGCTGCTGCTGTTGCTGCTGAGGTTGCTGCTGTTGCTGTTGCTGCTGCTGTTGCTGCTGCGACGGCGACGTCTGGTACATCTGGTAGGCGGCCGGTACGAGTTTCATCGTTTCGGCCAGGCTACCGGCTGCGCGTCGCGAGGACGGGACAAATGCAGTTTTTTTTTGGTGTTAAAATTTTTTTTGAACGATACAGGCTGAGCTTAGGTGTACTGCAGACTTTGTGGAAATTTTTTTTTTTTTTTGGAGTGTACATGCAGGTGTACGCAAGCTCATAATTATTGAATACTCACTATTGATTGAGTGAACGCACGTTGGGCGACAATAAGTAATTGAAAGTATGCAGAAAAAAATATTTCATCGCGTAATTATTTGCACTCTTAGCTTCTTGCTCCACTATTCGCGAAGGAATTCTCTTTTTTACTTAGAAATTAATTACAATACAGAGCAGCAGCCAGGCCTCCACTTAATCTTGGTAATTGTACATAACCTTTTTAAATTCTTTGAAAAAAAAAGAGCAAAGAATTTTCGCGAGAATACTTTTTTAATTGCTAGAAAATTACTTGAACCGCGAGTGAAAAGAAGATTAAAGACATCGCGTAAACTAATTCGCCTCTTTTTCTTTCTCTCCTCTGTATACCAGTCCCCGTTTTTACTATATCGGAAGAGACCGAGCAAGAGCGAATTATCCTAAAAACCAAGAGTGTGCGTACACCTACGCGACCCAGACGAAAAGAGAGGGAAAAAAGGGCATATATATATATATCGGCAAATATAATAACCAAGTTGTTCGGGACTGTAGGTGGAGGCGTAGTTAGGCGTCCACTCGGACTCGCCGTGAACCGCCGGTATGGGGCTCAGTCTCCCGCAGGACGAGGCGTTGCTCGATGCTCTCGGTCTGAAAGCAAATCCGGAGAATTGGCTCGGCGCAGCTCTTAAATTTCGAGGATCGCGCGCCCGTAAGCGCGCATACGTATGCGCGAGGAAGTTGAAGAGGAAGAAGTAGAAGAAAAAAAAAGAAAGCGTACATATAGTGCAAGAGGAGAGAAGAAGGTTGTACACACGTATTATACGTGTGTAGAGAGAGGGTTGGGTTGTGAACCTACCGGAAATCGGGGGACAGCTGGAAACTGCTTGCCGGATGGAGAGGACTGTCGGGGAAGAGGTCGAGACCCTCGCTGACGCTGCTGCTGGGGCTGGGAGTCGCGTCGGCTTGCAGACCGCCGTTTCTCAAGGCTTCCACCTTCTTCTTCACGCGGCCGCGGCGCTTCTCGAACTTGGACGTCTCCATCGATGTGGCTCTGTGAATTAATTTTTTTTTTCTCTTTGCTCTTTCTTACTCGTGTTCTTTCGTCTTTGGGGGACGGCACACGAGGCGATCGCCGTTGCTTTATGGAGTTATAGGGGGGGATGACGCTGATTCGACCGAGAAAAATCGGGGGTATATTTATGGGCACCGGTGAACAGTTTGATTGAGGAACGAGGGCGGCAGCGTGATTTTTTACGCTCGATATCGAGCTCGATATACGAACAAGTTGAGCCGGAGAGTGTTTGGTTAAGAAAAAAAAAATTGAAATTCGATGCGTTCACCGTGTTTGATTGAATAATCTTGAAAAATTACACGAATCAGACGGCATTATATGACCCGTTTGAATGTAGATGAGGCTAATACGATGATGTAACGTGAGCAAACATTGCTGCGTTTTTCAAGCTTTTCACGAAGAAACTGTGTATATATCGGTATACGATCACGCGGCAAATAATGGTTAACAGGTATAAATTGAACGATTGAGCGTTTTTGTCGCGAGAACAATAAAAAGTTTTATTGTACCGAGCGCAACCAACTCGACCGATACGGCGGATTGAAAAGAGTGTTTTAGTTTTTAATAGCGAGCCTGTTTTTTTTTAATTTTTTTTTAACGAGCACTTATTAATTCCTCGCGAAACGCTTGTCATTACAACTGCGATTTTTCCAACCAAATCTCCGCAGCGTCAAATATTTAGCGATCCATAACCGCGAGTGAATAGAAAATTACGGTTTTCCCTAAGTGCCCCGCGTTAAAGAGCAAAAAATTTAAACGTCCCCGCTTTGACTTGCATGTATGTATATAGCGCCTCTGCGGTTCTCCGAAAATTTATGTTAATGCTCTTTCCGAGCGTATACGCACGTGCATCGGCGCGCGCGTACACATGAAATTTCATAAATATCATTCGGCACTTTATGCGCTTCGGTTTTCGCGCACTGGTATATTACACGCGGCACTCTATGCGTGCGTGTGTAAAAATTTAAAAAAAATTAATATAACGGACCTTTTAAATGTAGGCCGCGTGCGTATATATAGTATTGAAAAACGTGTTTGATATCGTGACCGACTTCCTTCGCGTTGTAACTCCCATAATTCGATATTATAGGTACCACAAATATTTGTCTAGTCTTTCCGTTCTCTCTAATATTGATTCACACATGAGGTATAGAATTTTTATTAAATTTACCGTAAGCGATAAGCGCGGACGAGGCTCTATATATATATGTGCTATCGAAGGCTGGCAGGTCGTCGTCGAAGTTAATTTTGAAACTTTAATAATAGCGCGTCGTATGTACGAAATTCGTTAAAATAACAATAAGCGCCGAGAAAATAAGTCGCCCCGCACGGAGACAATTCCTCGGGCTGCGCAAGCATTCCCGGCGCGGCGGCAAGCCCCACTCCCCCCTACCCCTATATAATAAAGTGTCGCGCGCGCGCGCGCGCGTTGTACATATATAATATTGACGCATCGCAAAGTTTTCAAATCGAAACCCAAAGCGTTAATCTTGCTTCTCGCGTCCAAAGCCAGCGACTCTCTTTTTGCCAAGGATATAAATACATATGTACATATGTATACAATATTTAAAAAAAAAACCATCCCATAGACCGAGAGAACACATGCGTCCGCGCGTACACGCGGACGTAAACACACAGGACTCTATATATACCTAACGTGTGTACACTCTGTACACAGACGCACGTATAGCGTTGACATTAACGACGCCGATAAAACACTCGCGTATAATCATCGGGCGCGATTTTCAATATAGCCGTTCGCGGGCCCCGGTTACAGGCGGCGTACAGAGAGAAAGCCGTGTAATATACTCATAAGTATGTACACACGGCGTCGTAACAATTATTACAAAACGGGCGCGTAAATTATTCGTTATCGGCAAAAGTCGACGCGTACATAGTATGCGGCACGACGGACCCTTGAACTTTACCTTCTCCTCGCGGACTTGCCGGGCTTGGCGTCGGGGTTGATCATCCACCAGGAGCTCTTGCCCGTACCCTCGTTCTGCACCCGCATGAATCTGTTGTGCAGCGACAGGTTGTGCCTGATGGAGTTCTGGAAACCGAGAGGAAAAACCAGTTGTGTACACACAGCTATATATACATGAAATATCGTAATGTACGCAGTGTAATATACGTGTACACGTGTGTGTGTGTGTATGCTATATACATTTATATATATTATATAGGCGTATAGCGTGCATATAGCCAGCGTGTATATTTTTATATATACATAACGCGTGCTTATTGGAACCTTGAAAAATCCCGAGAAAATTTTCCGTCCTTGCTCTCCTCCTCCTCCTCCTCCTCGTCGTGGCCGACGTCGACGTCGTCGTCGCGGTCGTCGTGGTGTGTTTATATACATTTATAAACGCACGCATATCCACAAAAGCCGCGCGGCAGCGATACACTCGGGCTCGCTTATCTTATCTGGCCGCAAAGCCGTCGTGGAAGCGACGTATGCGCGCCTCGACGTACTACTGCACGCCGTACACGTACGCGTGTACAAGTGTGTGCGCTAAAGCGCATTATACGCACTGCCGCATACACGTATATGTATATGTATATATATACTGTACATTAATTGCTCGGCTGTATACGTGTATATCGTGCGTGTATTATACGTATTATACACTGCGGGGAGAACCGCAATCGCTGCGTCGATTAGTACATAGAGACCCACACGTATGCAGCACGGAGAGATACGCATCCGAGCGCGTAAAGCCTCGACTTGCCACTCTTTCGCGGTTTGGCGATAATCGCCGCGCGCGCGGCGCACGCAGTGCAGCAAAAAGCCGAGGAAAAGACTCGGCCGCATCTTCGCGGGCCGATATCGCGGCTATGAGGTTATCAATTTCGGGCGCTATACATGTGCGATACGCTTATAGCGCGATATTTTTTTCCTTTTTGTTTTTTCATCATTCCCACCGCCGCTCGGAAGTGTGTAAAACCCGAGCCACAGGAGGCACCTGCGGTGGACTGCTTATACATATGCACACACATACGCACAATTGTGCATTGTATGCGCGCGATCGAAAAAAATTGAGAAGCGCAGTTCGAGGATCGTCGCGGCGAGCGCGCGCGGAAGGAAAAAAAAGGCGCACAAAGTAGATGAAGAAAACGAACGAGCGTAAGCGAGGACGATTACGTGCGGCGACCGCCGTGTATACGCTATATATACGTATACATACACGGCGAACCTGAGCCCGATGAATAAATGATTTTCCAATCGGCGCAGCAATCGTCAATACACTCCGCTACTAGTCCGCCTCAATCATGCAACGCTTTTCTCGGGACCTCCCCTCATACCTTTGATTTTTTAACGAGCGGCCGTCTTGCGCGTGTATATATGCACACGTATATGTATTACACGCGGTATATTGTCGCGAGCCTGACAAGTAGAAATGAGCAAGGAGTCCTCGTTTATTTCCCCTCATTTTTCACTTTTACGCGCCGAGGGAAAAGGTGCGCGCGGGTCGTGCAGATATATATATACGTGTGTGTGCGCGGAGGGCAGCTGTGCGATGCTCGCGTCTCTTCGGAAAGGAGAACGTGCGGTTCGAGCTGCTCGTCGAGTGTGGAAAAATGCATTCGGGATGTACTGATTTTCCTTGAAACTCATATTATGTGGGAATGATATAATGTTTGTTAATGTCCGCGTCATTGATCTTGAACTGGAGGGAAAAAATGGAAAATAGATACGTGCAGTGAGAAGCGAGAGACTATATGGATATTGCGCGGCTGCGTACGTGTGAAAAATGTAATTTTGGACGGAATTTTGCCGAACTTGGAATATTGTTGAAAATTATCTGTAACGCTCGTCGATTAAGAATTTCGAGCGCACATACGCGTAAAGATAATCGGGAATAACAAAAAAAAAATAAAATAATGAGTATGTCCGGGAAATTTCGGAAACAATAATTCGGACGGAAAAGTTGCAAAAAATATTCACACTCACCAAACTTGTTTTTTCGATCGTTGGAAATACTTTTTGTCCGGAGTAAAAACGACTTAGAAAAAACGAGAAATAATTAAAAAAAAAAGAATTCATAGATTTTTTTTCTCGAAATCTATATGGACTTTTAAAAACACTTCATTAGAACAAAAATATCTTAAAATTCATGAAAGAATGCTCTGAAACTTTTTCAGATCTTTTTAGGACGTTTTTCGAAATTTCGATTTTTTGAATTTGCGAAAAATGAAAACTCGTATCGGGGATCGATCTGAAAAAATTTCAGAGCATTCTTTCATGAATTTTGGTTCTAATCGTTTTTCATAAAAATCGTCAATTGTTTCTCGTTGTTTCGAGTCGTTTTTGCTCGGCCGTGTACGCGAGCTTTCTCTCTTTCAGAATGACCTAAGGAACGAGAAAACAACCGGTCAGGTATTAGGTGTGCCTTCAAGAAAATTCTTTGCAACTTTTCCGTCCGAGTTGTTTCCGAAATCTCCCGAACACACTCATATATCTCATATATCATGGCAAGATCTTCTCAAGCCCGACTCCATTCCTACCACGAAGCGTGTGGGGGTTATCCTTGTTTTTTGCGAAACACGAAAAAGAACAATATATATATATGCACGCGCAGGATTCGCGCGGTTGAGAGTAGGCCACCCCGACGAGACATTATAAGCTGCTTATGCGCGTACGCACTGCGACACATCCTCCTAATAGATAAACAGCGCCTGATCCCTTTCAAAACATTCGAATTTTCTATTCGGCAACATTTTGTCGCGTCTTTGATGATCGCGCAGCGCTCGCCTATTATACACACTACACACACACACACACACACACACACACACACACACACACACACACACACACACACATATATATATCATCGGAATCAATCGCGTCAGGAATTGCGCAAGCGTCGATAATACGCATAATACCGCCGTCGATGCTTCTCGCTCTCCTCGTGATGCATCGATCTCTCTCTCTCACTGTGTATGTGACGGAAAGAGCAACAAAAAAAAACGAAAAAAAAACGGAGACGCGCATGCACTGCACACACGCCACGCGTGAAAAGGAAAAATAGATATATAGGTAATATAACGTATATTGAAGAAGCAAAGGAACTGCGTTACACGAATCGAGACGAGTCAACGGCTGGTCGTTTTATGGCATATATAGGCAAGGGTTTCATTGTCTGTGCGCGATGGACGAAGTCGAGACTCGCGAGGGTGAGAACGAGAGGATTTTTTAACGCGTCACGTACTTATGGAAAGAGAGAGAGAGAGAGAGAGAGAGAGAGAGAGAGAGAGAGACATTCGGAGGCTTATAGACTCTCTCTCTGTGTATGTGTTGACGCCGCGACTTCGCGCATATTTTCGCGGCATCGCTAAAGGTGTCGCCGCGGCGCGAGAGATGGAAATGTATACGAGAGAGACGAGGAAAATATGGTCATGAATTTTTTTTTCTTCTCTTTTTTTTTTCATAATGTAGAGTACGGGTATAATCCTGGTTTTTTTTCACGCCCGCGCTCGCGCGGTGCGTGCGACAAATACGTAAAATGTTGTTCGAGTCTCCGAGGAATCGTGTGCGTACGTGTACGTAGATGACGTACGTGTGTGTGTGTGTGTGTGTGTGTGTGTGACACGACGATGGTAAACTGCCTCGGCGATTGATGATCGTGCGATTGTTATTGTTGCTCGCGCGTTCGCGACATATGTAATGTGTATATACTGTATATATACGCGATGACGATCGATATCGATTGCATTGGACTGCAATTGAAAAGCTTTCGAATTTGATTATGTTCTTGAATGAATGGGGGAGCGCGTTTGTTTCTCGAATTGGCTTGAAAGTCGCTTTTATGCATGTATAGTGTTTTTAAAAAGCGCTCGAGGTGGACGTCTAATACGTTCGCGGCTGAGAAATAGATTTTTTTTGGAAAGACGATGCACACATGCGAGTTTAGTACTCGTATATGTTCGAAATCTACAAATTTTTTTTCATGCGCGAATACGATTCCGAAATTCATTTTATGTTAAAATTTTTAGATTCTACTTTTTGCAGTTGAAAATTCATACATTTTAAAATATATTGAAAATTTTGTTTTTTTTTTAACCCGGAATTGGGTTTTTTCTGTACGCTTGTTTTATATGCACAAAATATTTGCTTTATGCACTTCTTTGTAAACTTGAGCGAGAAATCGAGCATATCGAAACGTCACCTTCATAGCATTCTATGATCATATTATACTTTACTTATAGGATAATATATACTCGTACACTTTTCGTACACGTATATTTTTTAATTATAAAAGAATTAATCATACACTACGTCGGCTCCCTCCCCTCCCAAACAAAATAATGGATACGATATACTACCAAAAAAATACAACCATTAAGAACTAAACTGACATAATTATTCTCATCTCCGACCATTTTCAACGCGTATATGCGCGCGCACTTAATGTCGTCAACCAGATGCGTAAAAACAATTAAAGTATATCTTTCCATTCGCAAAACGGCAATTCGTCCGTGTGCTACAGTCGTAACGTAATAATCGATCTCTCGGCGAAGTCGTAAAACAGAAAATTTTTCAAATTCCTCTCGGCCTGCGCGCGCGCGTGTAAAATCTTCGCTTCACACACACACACACACACTGCACATCAGCGCCGGGGCGAGCGTATACACAGCCATAACCTAGATTAGTCTTTATCAAATTCCAAACCGCATCGGCGCGCGGCGTATAGTCCTCGTGAGAAGCGACGAGCATTGGAAAAAAAAAACTACGCCACCGCCGCCGCCGACGATTAGCAACCTCGCTTTTATCAGAGATACAAAATCGGACTCTCCGCTCGTCGTATATGTGTGTGATATATAACGAAGTGTATACACGTATATAGTCCGGCCGCCGTCGCGTAACCCAAAAACGCCAAGAGTGTACAGGAAAGTCGAAAAACCCTAAGTTCGGCCATCCCCCCAGCGACAGCCGAACGAACCTCGCTTCTATGCTGTATACATATACATATATGTGTGTGTGTGTGTGGGTATAGACGTTACGAAGAGAGATAGGGATAGCGAGAGAGAGAGAGAGAGAGACGACAGTGCCTCCCGCGCGCGCGCGATTCAATTTGATAAATATCGATCGGTCGTGCGCTCTAGCCTTGGGAATCCATTTAATAATAATACCGAGATACACACGCACGAGAGAGTAAAAGAGAGAGAGAGAGAGAGTATTGTAGGTATTAAGGGCAGCGCTATATTCACTTTTCTGCGCGTGTCTCTTGTGTAGAAACAGATACAGCTCTCATTTTTTCGTGTGTCCTGCTATATATATACCGCTGACTTATATGGTGCCCCCCGTATTAACATAATAATTGCGAGGGCGTCTCTCTCTCCGTACACATACATACATACATACATACATACATACATACGTACGTACACACACAATACACATATATCTTACAGTATTCACACACGTACACATTGTACGTATACACACGAGACTTTTTCTCCTTCTCTCCGCAATCCATATACGCGACAAAAATTTTTACCCCAACTGTATTGTACACCCGTAATATGTCATGCGTGTATGCGATATTGCTGAATCGAGCGACAAAAATGAGCGTTAATTTTGTATGCATGTACACACACGAAATCGATCGGATTCTTCGAAAACTCTGTACAATGAATGCATGCATCGAATCGATGGGTGCAGGAATAGTGTCCGAGTTGGTACACACTGCCTTCCAGTGAGGCCAGTCGACGAAACGCGAACACAATGATATGTATCAATGTGTATGACACATGTCTAATTAGTCTCTCTCTCTCTCTCTCTCTCTCTCTCTCTCTTCTCTGCCAGCAAAATTTCATGCATCGCACTTCTGGACCGCGTGCCGCACTATCCGAGTCGCGCAGCTTTTGCTATAGTACGTGGCATATCGCGTACACCGAACTCGCGCGCACACTCACAAACATATATATCCACGCATGTATGTAGGAATATTCCAACGGTACACGCGCTCATGCACAGAAGTATGCACATGTGCGGGTTTATTAGACGCGCGCGGAGAGAGAGAGAGAGGGTCCTATCAAGCTCTCGCGAGAAAATGCAGAGCGAGCACTTAGAAGAAAGCCTCGCGCGTACATGTATGTGTATAAAGCGAGAGGCGAGCTGCAAGCGAGAAAGAGAGAGAGAGAGAGAGAGAGATTCTAATCGATACACACACGCGCATACGTATATATAGAGTAACGGAGGCTTTAACTTTTGCCTTCTTTCTCCTGCTCGAAAGTTGCGCTTTGCAAAGTCGCGAACGAACAGCTAAAACTCGAGCAGACACATTCCAGGGGTGGAGAGAGAGAGAGAGAGAGAGAATTCTCTCTCTCTCTCTCTCTCTCTCGAAGGTAGGAAACGAGGAGGAAGAAACTCGTCGCGCTCGCGCGCGAGCTATATACGCGAGTGTAGCGCGCGCGCGCGCGCGTAGAGCTGAGTCGAGGGAAGAAAAATGATCCATTAATCTGAAACCCAAAGTCTGGTGGCGCCTGGCGTCGCGGCGGTGCCACTGGCGCCGGCGCCACTACCCCACCACTTGACGCTCTTGCTGCTGCCGCCGTTCCCGCTGCCGCTGCCGCTGCTGCTGCTGCTGATGCCACTACTACCCCCCCGCGTATATATATACCGCCGACGCAAAGCTCGCGCTCGCCTCTCTATCCACCTTTTTATCCGGCTCTTCTTCTACGCGATATCACTCCTTTCGCGAGCGAGAGAGAGAGACCGGGAGCGTCGAAGCTTTTAATTTTCTTTCGGCGATCCCTCAACTTTCGATTGTATATTATATACGTACCCTATATGGAGAGCATGCGTGCGTACGTGTATACTGCTGTGTGCGTTATATAGTACGCCGTGGCCGTATACGTTGTATTACAATACGTCACGAGTACATGTGCACGTATGTGTTTAGAGAGAGAGAGAGAGAGAGAAAGAGCGCAATTTTCCACTCGGCAGATTACGTCCAATTGCAATCACGCGGGATTCTATGCATCCGAGCTGCAATGCAGCCATCTTCTTCAAAAGTAAGTAGGCGTAGTCTCCTCTCTCTCTCTCTCTCTCTCTCTCTCTCTCTCTCTCTCTCTCTCGGCACACGGAGTAGCTTGACCCCGGCCACGCAATTGATCTCAATTAGATTCCCCACGGATAGCCGCACCGCTCGACGTTCTCTCTCTCTCTCTCTCTCTCTCTCACACTCTCTCTCTCTGCATACGTATATACGCGCATCGTGTGCACACGTATGTATACATAGGTATTATGTGTGTGTATATCGAGGCTGCAGCCAAGAGTGTTAGGCGAGCATGAGGAGAGTCGAGGCTCGCCGATGCGCTGCAGCTTTTACAAGGTGTGCAGCGCGCGACTATACGTGTATGTATATATATACGTATATCCGCGAGCCGGCAACGGCCCACCTGTTGAATTAGGCGTTGTACACGCAGAGAGGTGCGAGTCTACCTATATATATACACGCGGCTATTACGTATGCGCACACGTACATAGATGTGCAGAGGGAAATTGCTGGAGGTCTGCACAGACGACGCGTTCTTCTATATTTCGCGCGAGTATATACGCTGCAGTCTCTCTAATATATATATATATATAGTATACATACGACATACGTATATAGTTATATACCTATAGTCTGTATACTGTACCAGCGTCTATGTATATACAGACGCGCAGCCAGAAATATATATACATATGTATACACACAGAAAGTGGATTTGCGCAGGTGGGAGGTCGCGAGCCGGAGAGAAGACACCAGTTGCTAGGCAGCGCACCTCTCCTCGATATCAGCGTGCGCCTCACGTTTCGAAGTACCTATATACCGCTCGCTATACATTCTCTCTCTCTCTCGCTCATTCCGAGGATGCCGCTCGTGGTGCTTTAGCACCTCTAACCCTTCGACGTTTTTTATCTTCCTCCATCTCTCTCTATCTCTCTCTATTCGCTCTATAATATACATATAAAAATACACTTCTTCGATATCCCGCATCGAATAATCCTTTTTGCTCCAATCTGCGTATACACTTAGCCGTGCGCATTCGGTGACAGTCCTAAAGAAATCATCGCTCTCTATCCCCGAGATGTATTTACTACGGGAGATTGCGTCGCGAGGAAAAATTATTACCCTCGCTATATACATACATACGAACGTAGCGTAACTGGCTCGGTTCGTTTGCCAACTGCTCACCGGGGCAGAAGAACAAGGTATCGAGTGGAGAAAGAGAGAGTAGGGAGGGGGGAAGGAGGGTAAGGAGTATAAAAAAAGAAAGGGATGATGCGCGCACGGTAAACTTGACATATAATGTCGAGCAAATTAGCGGAGGTTCTCTTCGATCATTCTGCGAATGAGGAAGTATAGGTTTTCTCTCGGCGAGCGCGATGCGACGGAGCTCGATGGTAAACAAACAACCCGGCTCGACATTACGAAAACGTAGCGATTTATATTGTATAGGGTATAATTTGCTTAGCTCGTTGCGCGAGAAACGTTGATATTTATATGTATACAAATGTCAACATTTGTTTGTGGATAATAGTAGTGTCGACGTTTTATGAGAATCATTGGAAACTACTCAATTAGATGTACGTCGAAGAATGCGTAACGTTTAATTAGAGTTTGAGGTAAAAATAAAAGTATTATTTTACCAAAGATTTACAAAGCAGTAAGTTTTAAGAGAAGCTGTGCGCAACGGCAATTGAATTGTATAGAAAAACAGTAGATCTAAGTATGAAAACTGCTAAAAGTAAACCTGAAGTTTTAGGAGTGTAATCAAAAATATATTAGCTCAATAACTCGTGACTTAACACTGCGAATGCTTATTATACTGCCGTTTAATGCAAGGCCACAATTCGAATAAAGTAATATAATCAGCAATTTTTCACAATTATAGTTTAGAACATGATTTATTGGCTTCTAAGTTGACGTTAACTATTTTTTGTACTGATTCGTTTACAGTTCTCCATATTTTCTGCGGATTACAGGCAGCGAATAAAAAAGTCAGTAAAAATGAATAAATATGTAACTAATGACAAAATATAATGATAATAAAATGCTTGTAATAACAAATTTGTCGTCGATGTAGCGCACGACTCATTTTTAAACTTGCCACTGATGAGGGGGTAAAATTACCCCGAAACGTATGGCGTAGTATAAACATTTTAGCTCGAAGAGACGCATTTTATTAACCTTTCAAATTTGGCTGACTATTTAAATTAGTGAGGACTTTTAAAAAATACTATCAAAAAATTTTACTGTCGGATTCAATGAAAGTAGTAAACAACCTCAGAACGTAAGGAGTTAATTGTTAAGTATACAATTCAGTTTTGATTTCAACAGTAATTTTTTGAAAAAAATTATTTTTAAACGGTTACAAATAATTGTAAAAAATGATCAATTAAGATACAACGTCGAGCGTGGAAAATTGAAATGCACATAATCTGTCGTACTGACTAATGCATATGATTTGTTATGAGAAAAATCTTAATTAATCGAATGCAAATGAATATTGTATATAGTACAGACAGTATATTTATCAGTTTTTTAGAATTCAAAAAAAACGAAAACCAGAAAAATATAGAAAGTGTAGGAAACGCGCTTGTTTTTACGAACAATCCAAAAAAATCGCAACTTTGACGAGATTTTCAGGTTCTCAATAAGCGTTAAATAAGGTTTCATACTAATGACATTAAAAAAACGATAATTTCCCTTCCGTGTTGATAAGAATAAAGGACTTCTGAAACACTGCGATAATAAGCGATAGGGATTCGCGCATTTCACAATCATTATAAGAATGATTTGATGCTGATTGCTTTTTGCACCAGTTATTAATTATCAACGGCTACTTCATGCGCATGAGACTAGCATTTGACGAGCATACATCAGTTGGTATACCTCTATCAATAATAATTAATTATTTTAATTTAAAATAGATTGATTATTTAACCTCAAAGCTCAATCAGAAGTCTTATACCGTGTCGTCTGCATTGAATTTTTTTCAATCTAAATAAATAATTCGATTTTTTATCCTAGTCCTTGCATGAAGTATACATCTCGTGTATCAAAACCAAATAATAATTCTAAAAAAGTATTCACAATTTGACTGGCCGCGTGCCCGATCAACCTACTTAAAAATCTAGATAGCATCTCGAATACCGATAAGATAAATTAATGCGGCTAGTATCTCTAAAAATGTATTCTTCCTCCAAACGCAGGCGCTCTCTCGCAGAGGTCTTCTGCACAAAAAAGGCTCGAGCACCGGAAAATCTCGTCTCCTAAAAAATTTTCCAAATTAAATTCAGCCAATTACAAAAACCATACAGGTCTACCTCACATTCTCAACGTCCAACGACAATCTCTCCGAAATCCCTAACAACTACACATTACACAACGCACGAAACGAAAAAAAAACAACAAAATCACCGCCGCCTGCCCCGCTCAACCGCATCGCAAGCGTATCTCTCTCTCTCTCTCTCTCTCTCTCTCTCTCTCTCTCTCTCTCTCTCTCCTATACCTCCTAATTTAACTTAATTAGCCTTGCGCCGCGCATCGGCTATATATATAAAACCAGTTCGGAAATTCAGCATCGGGCATATAAATCGCTCGGCGAAGCTCGTTTTCCAGCCGACTAAAACCTCAGCCGAGCGAAAATTTCAAGTACAGCCCACTAACGATCTTCTAATCGCCGCTCCGTTCCCGAGGGTCCCGGCGGTCAATTTTTTTCAGCCGCCTCCCCCCCACCCACCGCGTTATACACCCAACCCGTGCACGCGTACACATCGAAGAGAGTCGATTCTCGTTTATATGCGCGTCGCGTATGTGTACGCGAACAACACGCGGTATATATACGCGTGTATACAACACACACACACACTGGGATACGTATATATATATGTACGCATGAGACGCGCGCGCTAGAGAAAAGCAGCGGACCCGCGGGCGCGAGAGTTTATTAATAAAGAGAAGCGGGAGACAGGCCGAAAAAGTACGAAAATAGCCGCTGCTGCTGCTGTTGATGCTGTTCTGCAGATAGAGGCTCGCACTCACTACTGTGCTGCGACGTATCGTTCTCTCTCTCTCTCTCTCTCTCTCTCTCTCTCTCTCTCTCTATGCCGCGCATCAGTGTATACCGTTCAGGGTCAATTTATTTATTCAAAGGTCGTTCCTCTCTCTCTCTCTCTCTCTCTCTCTCTCTCTCTCTCTCTCTCTCCTTTCTCTCTCTTTTAAGTGTAAATTGCGTCTTTCCGCTACCCTCGATATTCTTCAACGTGTGTGTGTGTGTGTTTGTGTTGTGTGTATACATCATATGATCGTCATCAGCACCGTTGTTGTTATTACCATCATTGTTATTATTATAATAAAGTGACGTGTTGTGCGGCAGTATAACCCCAACACATGTGTTTAACTCTGTATCTCTCACTCTCTCTCTCTCTCTTTCTCTCTCGCTCTCTCGGCTGTGCAAACACACAGTTGTGCATCGCGATAAAGCCGAAATGACAGAGTAGTGCGGACTACTCTCTTTGTTTATCGCTTATCTACCCTGGGTATACGTATCTGTGTGTGTGTGTGTGTGGGTGTGTGGGTGTGTGTGTGTGTGTGGGGGTGTGTGGGTGTGTGTGTGTGTGTGTGTGGTATTGGCGCACACAGAAATTACGCGCAGCATATACATATACGCCGCTTCCATATTCCGAGCAATCGACAAAACTATTACGCGTCGCTGCACTTCTTTTTTTCCCCCGCGAATTTCGCGTACACACACACTCAGACGCACACAGAGAGAGAGAAGCGTCTATCGGATTTGCATATAAATGAAGTCCATCGAGAGAGACAGAGAGAGAAAGAGAGAGAGGGTAACTGAGATTGCTTTCATTATTATTTTTGTTACTGTTATTATTAATATTAATATTAATATACGATTATTATCGACATCATCCTCATTATTTTCTCTCGGGCAGAAAATTTTCATGTTTCCCGCCAATTACAAGGTGCACTGTATTGAAAGAAAAAAAAACACGCACACACACACACACACACACACACACACACACACATACACAAAAGAACACAGACGGACGCGAATAAGAGAGCGAGAACAAAAAAAAAGAGTGCACGGCTCCACGCACACTTCTATGCGCGCGCGGACAATTTTATACTCTTCCCGAGATAAACACGCTGCGCAGCTGCTGTCGCTGATGCAGCAGCAGCAGCAGCAGCAGCAGCAGCAGCGACGGCAACGGCAGCCGACGACGACCGGTTTTGCACAGAAGCAGCTGGGATTCTGCGCCGCGCTGCAGCAATGCAAACGCGCGCGCGGACGCCGAGAGAGAGAGAGAGAGAGAGAGAGAGAGAGAGAGAGAGAGAAGAGCGCCGCGCCGCAAGTATATACTCTTAGAGCAGTGTACAGCCGAGAGAGTCTTTGAACTTGTTTCTTGCGCGAAATATCGAACGGAAGGAAGTGTCGTCGTCGGTGCAGAAAGAGAGAGAGAGAGAGAGAGGAGAGAGAGAGAGAGAGAGCGTGGGATTATTGCACGGAGGTGCGAAAAAGCGCGAGGGCAGATGTCGCCGTTACGTCAGAGCCAGCCTTGAGTCGTCGCCGCGACTCGACCTCGGTCAAGTCTCTCTCTTTCTCTCTGTCTCTCTCTCTCTCTCTCTCTTCGCGGCGATATGCACGTGCATCGCGCGCGCATAGACGAGGCTGATACGCTTCTAACTTTTTTTCTGACCCCCCCCCCCCTCTTCCCCCGCCCCGTATCGCTCCTTCAATTTTTTTTTCCTTCCTTTATCGGCGGCTTAACGCAGAGATGGATGAGGTGAATTATTACGGAGACACACTCGGTAAGTATGCGCGCATACGTTATTACCTCGAGTGTGTATACACACAGAGGAGCGCCAGAAGCGATGTTTAGCTTGCAGGCGTATAGCTTGGAGAAGAAGGAGAAGAAGAAGAAGAGCCTTATGTCGATCAGGTGGATCGGATTTTTATTGACTTTTTTTCTCTCTCTCTCTCTTTCTCTCTCTAGCGCCCGGTGTGTGCGTTGCGCAACGAGCGCGACGAGAGAGTCCGCGCGATGTAATCACCTGCGCGAGAAGCGCGTTATACGCATACCGAGTGTGTAATATCTGTGCAGGACGATTTATTATGTTTCTTTTTTTCTCTCACTTCGTTTTCGTGCGTATATCGATGTCTGTCGGGCGGGTAAGTTTTCCATCGGTAAACCGTTATCGCGTGTAAAAGAAAAAGTCACGACTGCGCGTTTGATATCTTATCAGTTTCAGTATATAACTGCTGCTGCTGCTGCTGCTACGGCTGCTGTTGCTGCTGCTGCTGCTGCATACTTACTTTCTTTCGAGGAAAATCGTTACGAAATTACATCGTATTTGTGGATACGATTAAGAGCCATCGATTCTACACAGACACAGGCGCGCGGGCTAATGCGCGTTAGAGAGCCTATTATACGAAAGAAAAAAAAATTCAAAGCACGTTTTATATTCAATTCACGACGGAAGACTATAATCGTATTTTAATTCTCGTTTTTTCTTCTTCTTTTTCTTCCTCCACTAGTTTATTCGCTGAACTACATAAATCAAAAAAACGCGCGCACAGGTTGAGGAAATGCCTAAGGAGTTTTCAATTGCAGACTCATTCGTGAGAGCACATCATTGCCGCTGAAATCATATTCTTTATATTCTAAAGTCGATTAAAGAAAACATTTGCAAGTTCGATGTTGAGGCTCGTCGATTCGCAAGTCACTTTCAATGCTTCTCGATGTAAGTACACCGGTGTGCGTTTGTTATTGTCGAATACATGGATCGGATTAATATTGATGAATTTGAAATTGTTATTATGCCTACGATGTATTAAAGTTGTAAATATTGTGTTTTCTCGAAGGATTACTCAGAGCCAATTAATTTTGCAAACTTTTATGCCACCTTTCTATATAGGCAGAGACTAGGATTATTTTCGCACTGCAATGCGTGTGCGTCGATCGTTAACAGAGACGAGAAACCTTTGCGACCTTACAGAGGATTTACAGAGATTTTTTTTAACGATAAATTAATTATATAGATCATCGAAAGTTTTAAAGCAATGTTTGGAGCTCTGCGGTAACCAGTTTTCAAAAAGCGATACGTATGCGCTTCAAATGGCCATCGGTCGAGTTACTACATATAATTGTAGCATTTACAGATAAGAATTAACGATGGATACTTGGACTATTATTAATGTGCAAATGAAAAAATTGAGTTGGAGAGGTCGATCACATTTAGTAATTATAGCAGCCAATAGTTTAACAATTATATATTATAATATATCGCGAGGGATATTCAGTATTAGAGACGTATTTAATAAGTGAATAAAAAATTCAATTTGTGTTATCCAATTAACTCTAAATGTGCGAAATTAACAAAATTATTACCTTTAAATAAATAATAAATCTGACTGACAAATATTTAAAGATCCAGCGGCGAGATAGGCATTTCAATAAAACATCACAGTCGCTTGATTCCTAACGATTTCTCCAATAAATAACAATATATTTTATGCTTATTAAAATTAAATATACCGTTTTAAAAGTGTTTCTAAAAAAAATCTAAACTTATTTCGAGCCGCCGTCGTTCCGATTATTCAACAATGTACGCGATCGTTGACTGATCGCAGTCAATAAAAATGAAAGAGCTGTAGATTACCTTGAAATAGACGCGTATATAACATACTCGTACAATATCAATCGAATCATCCTACAATCGTCACAAGAGAACACCGCCTCGTAGTACATTTTTACAACCGTCTCCTCCCGCGGCCTCTCTTATCGTACAGTCTCGTAATAGCTGCCAAAATAATAAAAAGTTATCTTCTATCGGCTATATATGCTTTTCCAGCAACGTATATATCAACCTGTTCTCGCTATGTACGCATCTATATAGCGCTCGACAAATCCCGATTCTTCCGGCGCGGATCAGCGCGCGCAGTTCGTCTCTCTCTCGCTCTCGCGACGGCGCGGCTCGCGCGCACGTTTTTTTTCTTTCTCTTTTTTAACCGACCGCACTTCTCGCGGAGAAGAATCTTCTCCCGCCTCGCGGTGCGACCGGACGAGAAAAAATCTCGCTCTCTTCCGCCTTACCGACGTCGCGCGCGCACGACTGAATTAAAAACTATCGGGACGCTTGCGTCACCGGAAAAATTTCGGTTACCACGTATCTTCCGCGTATTATACGCCCTTCGTGTGTATGTACACACGCTCGGCGCGCATCAGGACGTAAAACGCCATGTGCGTATATAGACGTATATACCGGCGGAGCGCGTGTGCGTAAAACGTGACGAGGCAGTTTGAACACGCGACCTTGCGAGGAGGTATATATCAACAAAGCGGAGAACCACTGCTGTCTCTCTCTCTCTTTCACGAGTAACCAAGCGGCGGAGACCGCACGCGGGCCAATTGACCAATCTCTGCGTTATACTGCTGTATAGGTTATATAGACGGGAGAGTCGTATATCTATGTGTGTGTGTGTGTGAGTAACGTCATTAGGAGAGCGCGAGCGACGATTCTCGTGTGGCGTATGAATAAGAACCGCGTGGTGTAAGTATATTAGGAGGTTATATAGGCGCTCTCTATCTCTCGTGCGGCTGTCTGCGGATGCCCTGTGCAAGTTATGCGTCTTACTATATATACGTACGCTCGTTTCGCCTCTTTCATAGGAATTTCGTAGATTCTGATTCATCGGAGTGTGTTTATACTAATTGCACGGGAGGGGGGGGGGGATATACTTATGTACATAAGTGCACGTCGATACATAGGCTAAAAAGAAGCGCAGCCGTGTATATTCCACTTTTTATCGTCTGTTTAGTTTCGTAAATTGGTCTGAAATTGCAATCGTTCGGTTCTATTTATTTTTTCTTCATTTTTTTCGTTATCTCTCTAAAAAAAAAAAAATAGTTTTTCAAGCCGCTTATAGAGATCTACTAACCTGAAAGATAGAGATATGTTATTCTTTTTATAAATAGCCTTAATTTTTATCGTTCGCCGATAAGAATTCGGTATCGGCGCTCTTATGTGCACTTTTAACACGCGACTTGTATGTGTATCACAAATTAATGTAACGAGAAGGTCGAGAATTTCGAAGCAAAGTTTTCGGGCTCCGCTTTATATACACATAGCACACTTATAACGTCCGCGAAGAGCGTATTACAACCAGCTACAACTCGTTCTAATTCAACCTCCGCGAGAGAGCTTTTACAGCGTTGGCTTCCCGTTTCTAAAATTGAATATCATAAACCTTCATTGCCTCCACCCGCCAACATTAAAAATCCCGAGCGCATTATAACTATTTTCATTTGAACGAGCGAAACTGCTTTATCGTTATAGGAAATTCGCTGATTCGAGAAATCACGTATCACACAAACGCGAATACGAATTTTCTCGTAGAAAAAAGATTTCGCACGCGATTAACTCGGCTGCAGATTTCGAGATTTAATTTCGGACTCCTCGTCGTCACTGCGTTATTTTTGCATCCGATGTGCTTCTCTACACCGCTGTACACGTATATAGCAATGACAAGTTTTCTAAATCCATCCCCAAATTTTTCTCGCACGTACAAAATCGTCTTCCGCTTATCGCCCGTGTACACGAGAGCATCGCCGCTATCCCGTGTATAAATACCCGAGCATTTTTCGATTCGGAACTGCCGTACACACTCGAAAAAGAAAAAAAAAGGAAGAAGAAGAATAAAAAGAAACAAAAAAAAACATACACGTGTACAGCCATCCGAAATCTTGGCATTCCGATAAAACAGCTCTCCCACCCATTTCAATCCAATACATGCTTACCACGCGGTTGTGTATACACACTTCCTCCCGCAGTCCACACAAACACACACATACACACGTATATATAGCGGCATCGCGCTCTCGGCATCGTGAGAGCCTGCGATGCGTGCGCGGACGTTGAAAATCGCGCTCGCTCACAATGCGCGAGCGGCATCGGCGCAAAGAATATATATAGCAGCCTCTGATGCAGTCCGATTCTTTCTCAGCCGACAATGTATATACCGCGCCGCGGCGCACAATAATAAAGCCCGCGGCTATTTATATTTGGGTAATGCGCTCTCTCTCTCTCTCTCGCGCGCGCGCACTCACACACGTGCAGCACTGCACGTACACACACATCGAAGCGGCGCTATACTACTTCATACGCATTTTTTTCGTCGCAGCGCTGCACATGACCGCCGCGCGTTCTCCGATTACCTGCGTATATATAGGCTTACATCGCCGGTCTCGAGTTACGAACTCACTCTCTCTTTCTCTCTCGCCCCGCGTGCGTGCATTGAGCGAAATCCATGCCGCGCGCGCAGAGAGCTGCTGCCGCAGGACGAGGGAGAAGTCAATTTTCCACGATATACGTTTTGTGGATGCTTGCTGTGAGCGCATGTATTATGTGCGCGCAGGAGAGAAGCAAAGCGAGCGAGAAAGGAGGAGAAGCGGAAAAAGAGACGCTAATGCCCTGGTAATCAGAAGGGTAAGTACACAAGAAGCGAAGTTTGGATCGTTCCCAGTTGGCCCGGGCTCCGGAGAAGCAGCTTCTTACACGCCGCTTCGCTCCTGTAATGAGATTAAACGCCGATGATCGAACGGATATATGCGGATATAAGCGCGGCTCGTAATACGTATGCAGGAGCCCGGAATATTTCGGCTAATTATCGTGATCTCGATTTCTTCTATGTCTCGCTTTTTTCTTTTTAATGTTATTATTACGATTATTCACTTTTTTAGTACATTTTTTTGTCTGTTACACACCATTACGCACGATATTACATGTTATATATATACACACACACACACACACACACACACACACACACACACACACACACACACACACACACACACGTGTAATGCGCATGTGTACAAGTTGGGTCGTTGAGTAACGTAACTTGTATAGCATCGCGTAATGCAGTTTAGCATAATCGCGGGAATAATAATATACACTTCTATTTTATTATCGTCGGCTATTACTTTGCCGCATTAAAGTATCGAGTCGACGATTTTTACGAGACTCACGCCGCGCGGCTCGGCGTCAAAGCTAATTTGCTCGCCGATATATATAGGCTAATAATAAGTCTACTTTTTTTTTCTTACGTCTCTCTCTCTCGCGGCTCATCGGCCCGAGTGGCGCGCAACAAGTTGCCCGTCAGCCGCGTAGAGGTTAAGTGTATAGGTGTCGGTATGTACCCCCTATATATAGCGTCTCTCCTCTCAAGCAGAGAGCACGTGTCGGCTGCAGTAAGTCTATACAGTGTCTATAGGTATACAAACACATACACTCGACGATGGACCTAACCTCAATTATCCCGAATTTCGCGTCAACAGTCCCTCCATCCGATACCAGGAAAACATATATACGCATACACCTATATATAGACTACAATCAATGCTGAAGCAGTGGTTACACACGGATAAGATAACGAAGCCCTCTCTCTCTCTCTCTCTTCCTCTGTATATATATTTCTTACACACATACGCACAGACCCACACGCACGCAAGCTCACGAGCGCCGATCGCATTCGTACGCACATATCTCACCAATGACAAATACACATTTATTTTCTCTCTCTCGCGCTCCAAGAGAGGAATAAGATGGCTGCCGCGATCGCGCGACGAAAGGTCGAGGCTATTGCGAGCGCGAGGAGTGCACATCATAATACACACACATAGGCACACTCGCGCACGAGAGAGTTATGCAACTCTCGCGCGAGTCTGGTCGCCGCAGCAGCAGCAGCAGCAGTACAGAAAAAAAAGTACGATTTCCCTCGCGTCGCGCGCGCGCGGAAACCGAATAAATTTGCCTACATGCTCTATTGGCTCGATCGTGTATTACACACGTCACACGTGCGCGCGCGCGCGCGCGGCTGTGTCGTCGAAGCAAAACAAAGTCATCCCGCCGAGCCAGAATATTAGAGAGAAGAGATATCCGTCTCACCGCGCGCGCTGCCAAATTGCGTTTTTCTTCATATGAGAGTTCCTCTCTTCGCTCCCCCCCCCCACTCCTCCCCGCCCCACTGCCCATAATACGCCGTGTCGCGCGGTGTCCCCTAAACGCGAATAATAAGACGAGACGAGCCCCGAGCGTGTGCGGCGCGGGACGAGCGGGGCGCGAAATTAGGCTTCTTGTATGTATATTTTTAGCCGAAATGGAGGAGGCGGACGCTGCACGCGCGCAAAGGAAAAATGAATGGAAGAAGCGCGCGCGCGCGGCAAGGCCGGAGAGACCGCATAGCATAGAGCGCGCGCGGCGCGCGATGTGGAAAAGACGGCGACGCCGCCGCCGCCGCCGATCGATCGACGATCGTCGGTGCTGACATCTCGAGAAAAAATGTGGCGCCGGCCGAAAAATGAACAGCTGCGCAATTATTACGTAATGCGCGCGCGCGCGCGCGCGGGGCAAGTATTACAGCGATAAGGAACGGTAATCGTTATGTAGGAGAGTCCCTCGTGCGCGCGCGCGCTCGTTTATAATTTATGCCCAAAAGAGTGCGTGCGTGCGCGCGTTATTTATATTATTGTTCCGAAAGTCCTCGGATAATAGACTTTATAGCTTTTCTCCTCTTCTCCTCCGCTCTAGATAATCGCGCCTCTCTCTCTCTCTCTCCCTCGTATATATAGGTATATATACAAGAAATCAAGAGTCTCTCCGCCCGCCTCGTGCGCGCGAGGTGTATAAATATACGTTACAAGTATACGTTCTAATTTTTAATCGTCGTGGCGTTACATAGCGGCCAATTAAACGCCGGGTCCTTGAACCATCGGCGCGCGCGGCGAGTTGACGCTCGGAAGGGGCTCGACCTCTATATACACGCGCCTCTTGGTCTTGTATTATACAGGTACTTTACAGGTTACATTATGCCGTATGCGACTGCGTTATACGCATACATACGTGTATATATATTCAGGTGGTGTGTATATGTATGAGCGCACGCGAGCCCACGTGCCGGCGGGGCTCTCTTGGAATAATCGGCGAGAGAGCGCGCCCTTTATCCCCATCATCATCATCATAATCATCATCATCCTCGGTGTCTACATACTGTACACACACGCATACATACGTGCGCGCAGTTGATGCGCGGAGGCGCGAGCATTATACATATATACGGTATCAATGTCCGCCTATATTTAACGGCGAAATTCGGGTGTGCGTGACTCGTCTGTATATAGCTGTATCATGTAACGTTAGTCGGATTTTCCTCGGAATCAAGGATTCTATTATTACGTGCGCGAGAGCGGAGGGCCCTGAGACCAGCAGCAGTAGTAGCAGCAGCAGCAGCAGCAGCAGCAGCAGCAAACTTGGCGTCATCGTTACGCAAGTCGCTCGCTCGGAAGCTAACTTTAGCCTTCTAGCATACATATCACATGCACGCACGCGCTTTGCCTCGCGGGAAGAGAGCGTGTGTGTGTACATATATATGCGCGAGAGGCTCTCCCGATGAGCGCCGCGGCGCGCGCGAAGCATCGACGCCGCGAGTTCTATCTCTCTCTCTCTCACACACACACACACTCTATAATATCATCACTCTCCGGCCGAGTATTTAAGCTCTGTATGTATGGATCATATATTCATATATACAGTTAACATACCGCGGTATGCAAACTGCGTGCGCGTGTATGTATACGGAGAGGCGGCGGCGAGACTCTGCTTTGTTTATTTACCGCAGGCCGTACACCGAGTACCTAATATACTTACGGTCTCGATTTCAGCACAAGGTGTAGCCGGTGTATACAGGGAGGAGGGAACGACGAGCAACCACTGCCGCCACCGAGAGACAGAGAGAGAGAGAGAGAGAGAGAGAGAGAGAGAGAGAGAGAGAAAACAAGAGCGGCAACCTGTTGCACGTTACGTAGCGGCGGCAGCGGCGCCCCGCTTTTGCCAACACGTGAACGTAACACACTCCCTCCATCTCCATCTCTCTTTCTCTCTCTCTCACTCGCTCTACACATGCAGCGTATGTATACAATTATACACACACGCATGCGTGTGCACGCACAGCGTCTGTACGCGCTGTATACGCGTTGTATAATGTATTCATAAACGTATACAACACTCGGAGACGACACTCGGGTGCATAATGCAGGAGCCTACATAAGCGCGCTGCTGCTGCGGCTGCGCTCGGCGCAGCGTCCGAAGGAAAGTGAGCCGTAAAAG
Organism: Philotrypesis tridentata; assembly: GCA_018906965.1. NCBI lineage: Eukaryota > Metazoa > Arthropoda > Insecta > Hymenoptera > Pteromalidae > Philotrypesis > Philotrypesis tridentata. Next base: position 7,179,404 of record JACCIB010000002.1, read on the forward strand.
AGTAGCAGAGAGAAAGAGAAAGAGAGAGAGAGAGAGAGAGAAGAGGAGAAGGGATAAATAGCACGTGAGGTCATTGGCTCTCTATACACACGTCGTATAGCCAGTACTCGTCGGCGATCGTCGTGTGTGTGTGTGTGTGTCTATAAACGTAAAAATCGCAGCTGGTGCATCTCGCGCTCACGAGAGATTATTATACAGTCGCGACGAGGAGAGAGAGAGAGAGAGAGAGAGAGGGAGCGAGAAGAGAAGCTCTTCGAAATGTGCGAGCGACGGCCGACCTTGCGCTGGTAGCCTCGGAAAATGCGGAACCGCCTTGGCACGCGGCCTTCGGCGGCCGCGTTCTCTCGCGGAAAAGTACGCTTTTCCAGCGAGAGAAAGAAAGCACGCGCGCGAGATGCAGAATCTTATATAGACGCGCTGCGCGCTCGCGGCACATGTATACATTCGCCGCCTCTCTCGGCGCTCTCGCGGCCTTCAGAAAAGTGAGAGGCTGTTGCCGCCGCCACCGCCGCCGCCGCTGCTGCTGCGCCGCTGCACTGCAGCAGCAGCGGCGTGTGTAGCAGCAGCAGCAGCAGCAGCAGAGCTCGAATTCCACCGAGAGAAATCGGCAATGAATTCGCCGCGTATATACAGTTATAATCCGAGGAGCGAGAAACCGGTACCTTACGCGCTGTGTGTGCGCGCGCGTTCGCGCGCCACGTATGTGAGAGAAACCCGCATTTCGTTGTTTTTTTTTCATTATCATCATTATTATTGGCATTATTGTTATTATTATTACCCCGATATACGTGTACTGTACACTGTACAGAGAGGTATGCGCGCGTGTGTGCGTGTGTGTGTATAATGTATACGCAGAGGTATACACCGAGCGCATGTGTAATCGTGTATATATACGTATGCACGTACCTTCCATCCGGCGCTGCTGTTGCTGTCGCCCTTGTCCTTGAAGTAGGGCACGTTCTGCACCATCCACTCGTAGATCTGGGAGAGGGTGAGCCTCTTGTCCGGCGCCGAGGTGATGGCCTGGGTTATGAGATCGGCGTAGCTCAGGTTGCCCCAGGCGTTGCGTCGGGACGAGTTCTTCTTGACCGGTAGGAGGGAGGAGGGCTGCTGGGGTGGTGTGCCGCCGGACTCGTTGCAGCCGGGCTCCTTTGGCGCGCCGCCGCCGGGACCGGCCGCGCCAGCAGCGCCGTCCGGAAAGCTGTCCGGTCGCGGGCAGGGCCATGTGTTGGAGCGCGCGCGGGTCTGGGGCTCGAAGCCGCTGTCGAGGTCGTAGCCCATCGAGTCCATCATCGCGTTGCCGTCGGCAAAGTCCATCTCTCTGCGAGAATTCTGTGCGTTTGTGCGTACTGCGTATAATACTGCGCGGCCGTCTACACCGTTGCAGAGAGTGGGGTCAACAACACACTGGATTTCGTAGATTGCGGTGCTCTCTGCAGTTGCAGCGTGCGGCGACACTCGGGAGCGAAGGGGGGAGGGATGTGCCGCAGGTTGTTGTTGTTGTTGTTGTTGTTGTGGTGCTGGTGGTCGTCGAGGAGGCTCGCTAGACGCATTCGAAGCCCATAATCCTCGCGCACTGGACACTCTCGTTCTCAACCGATGCGACGACGACGTCGACGACGAGGACGGCGGCGAAGCGCGCGTACATACGCGTCTCTACTTTATTAGATATACAGAGAGGCTCTCTCGGCTCTCTCGCCTGAATATTATCGTAATCGGCTAATCGCGGCGGCGGCGTTGAAGACTGCTCGCAAAGAACGGCGACGGCGGCGCATTCGGAGCGCGAGGGGAGGCCACGTGCTGTCCTTGAGGAGGCTAGAGACTCTTCGCGCTCCGCCTCCGAGTATAATATACACACGCTCACTCTCTCTCTCTCTCTCTCCCTGGCTCGCTCGCTCGCACACGCTGTATACAGCGGAACCGCGCGGCCCAGAGCAGCCGCACTGTGTACTATACAACACTTGCTATACGAAAAGAGGGGAGGCCGACTATTTACACGCTGCGCGAGAGAGAATCACGTGTCGGCGGCACACTCTCAGCACTTGTTGTTATTGTTGATGATGCTGCTGCTGCAACGCGGACGACGACGAGCAGGGCTAGCTGTGCGTCCAGTTGTATATTGCCGCTGCTGCTGCTGCTGCTATCGCTCAGCTCTCTCTCGAGAGAGAAACGAGCACACGCGCACTCACACCAAAGACACACGCGAGAGAGAGAGAGAGGCTCGCTCGCGCGAGAGACGATAGCGCGCCAACTTTGGAATTTTCCGCGCTCCTTCTCCCTCCAACTGCTGCGGCTGCGTGTATGACGACGTTCGCACACTCGTGATATCTCACCCGTCGTCCGCGGCGGTGAGTGAGAGAGAGAGAGACAGACAGGTGAGGACGATTACGCGCGCGGGGGCCGGGGGACGACTGCCGAAAAATCCCTATGTACAATGCACTCCCGCGCGCCCGAGCTCTCTCTCTCTCTCTGTATAAATGTTCCTCTGTTATACCGCCGCCGGAGAGAGAGAGCGGAAAGACTTAGCCGACGTACGTGTTGTATATTAAAAACGGAGGGAGAAACAGAGACAGAGAGAGTGAGAGATAGATGGATAGAGAGAGAGAGAGAGAGAGAAAAGAGGGGACGCGTGTGTGTCGGTGTGTGCGATAGCGAAGAGCTTCGTCGTGGACTGGTTGCCGGCAAGGCAGCGCGGCGCGTACTGCCGAGACGAGGACACACGAGCTGAGCACTCCCTGCTCTGCTGCGCAGCTCTACGTCGTCTGACATTCCCCGCTCCCCCTCTCGCGCGCGCGCCGCGCACTCGTGAGTCTAGAGAGTGAGAGAGAGAGAGCGACGCAGTATTATAGCTGCGCGTATTCGCGCGCCGAGTGGGGTAAAGGGGAGGGGGAGGAGGAGGGGGCTTGAGAGGCGAGCTGTGAATATACGCGGCGGCGGCGGCGGACAAACCCAGACGAGAGGGAATTTCAGAGTGACTTGGTGGTCTGCGAAAGAGACGGAGAATGAGTTAGATGTATATATACAAAAGTCGAGAGAACATGTGGTATATAAAGTTTTATATAGACTTTTTCTTCTTTCTTTATTTAGCGATGGATTATCGTTTGCGGATTTTTGTTTCGATACAAAAACTTAATTAAATTGAACTTTGTTGAGGCCGATGCTGCCTCATCGTGTACACATAAATTAGTTCTCTTGCTGGTTTCTTTTTGACAGAAAAAACCTTGATGCGTTGCGGCGCCGTCGTATCCGCTTTATTTATCGACATTTTTCTCCGGGATTTCGTATAGTGTAAAAAAAAGAATTTTTTTCAAAAGATGCGTATGAGGCTATTTTCTTTTCTCGGCCCGCGATACGACGGCGCGGCAAGCGCACCACGAGGCGGATACATAAATGCTCGTCGTAAGAAAATAAAAGCACGCCGCACGTTCTCGCGGAGCGACTCTCCGCGGATTTCGTATCAGATAGAGTGCATACAATAAGGCTTAGCGGTGCTTGATCGTTTTTACATGGGTCTACCCATGCCGCGACCGGGCATCTGGGGCGCGTCGCCGCCTCCGCTCTTCGGACTCTTGATGGTCTCGTCGACTGAGAGGATGAGACAGGCGGCTTCGCAAGCTGCGGTCAACGCGTTGATCTTCACTATTGCTGGCTCCCACACGCAGCTCTCCCAATTGTCGGCGATGTCTTCGTTATTGATGTCGACGCCGAACCAGCATTTGCCTATGTGGTGCTTCTGTCGCAGCTTGTTCAGGATGTTCGTTGCGTCGAAGCCGGCATTGTCACACAGTTGCCTGTTCAATAAGAGAAGTAATTTAAGAATAAATTTGCTGAGTTATTCCGAGATTAAGTGTTAAGTAAAGAATTGCAAAATATACCTAGGAATGATCTCCAGAGCTTTGGCAATAGCACCGATGATAAGCTGCTCTTTTCCGGCGATCGTACGTGAATAGTCGCGGAGTGTTCGCGAGAGTTCCATTTCGATGGCGCCTCCACCAGCGACGATGGCGTCATTTTTTATCATACGCCTAACGATCATAATAGCGTCGTGCAAAGATCTCTCGGTTTCCTCGAGGAACTGCTCAGCGCCTCCTCTGAGGATCAACGTACAGGTCTTAGCGTTTGGACAACCAGCGAAGAAATTGAAACGCTCGCCCCCGATCTGCTTCTCATCAAAGCTCTCGCAGTGACCGAGGACACTGTCGTTGATATCGTTGGCCGTGGTGATGACGGCTCCGCCGCAAGCTTTCATCGTCCGCTTCAGATCCTCGTCGACCACGCGACCAGCGCAGAACATGTCTCGGTCGGCAAAGTACTGAGTAGCAACGTCGCCGATCGGCAATTTGGACAGGACAACATTGGCTCCGCTCTTGTAGATCTTCTCCAATTTATCGTAGAGAATTCGCCACTCGGCATCGACAATCTTCTGGTACTCAGCGACATTGTCGACGCGAATTTCCGCGTTGTCGCGCTCGGCTTTCAGCTCAAGCTCGATATTGAGAAGAGCGATTTTGCAGGGTGCGTATGATTTTGGCTGCATTTCAAAACCGGCGTAAGAGAACGTTTTTTTGAACGCAACGCCGGCTACAAGCTCGGAGTCTTCGAGTGCACCGCCAGATACCTAGAATTCAAATAAAATATCAATTATCAACTTAAGATTTGTTTACGAAATCAAAAATTTCAGAATTAATGATTGACACTTACCTTCTTGATACCTATCATATTGAGAGGCAGAAGTTCATCCAACATTAGGACGGCATCAACAACCATTTTGCTGAAAAACTTTCTTTGTTGATGAATGAGTTTGGAGTTCAAGGCTGTAGCTGCACATTGTTCCAGTGTGATGCGGCTTGTCTCCGAATTTGAGTTCTTAATCTTAATACTGAGCTCATTTATTTTTTCTGTGGCCAACTGAATGGCTATTCTGAAAGATTTGATGATAATGCGTGGGTGCACTCCTTCTTCGATGAAGGGCTTCACCTGTTTCAAAAATTCACCTGCCAGTAAAACTACACTGGTGGTACCATCTCCAATCTAAAAATTAATACGATAATTAGTCATAAAATAACGCTTTGGAAGTATTAAAATTATAATTTAATACAATGTAGAAATTTATTGAGACAATTTTAAATCTTCAAAAAATTGTCAGTCTAAAATAATCACATTTATTATTCTCGGAGCAGTTTGTGGCGATTCTGGATTCTCAAAGAATCTCCACAGTAGCTCCACAACGCTCAACCGAGATTTAGTTAAAATAAATTTTAAAAAGTACGTCAGTGCCTCACCTCAGCATCCTGTGATTTTGCAATATCGACTAGAGTTTTAGCTGCTGGATGAACAATATCAAGCAGCTTCAAAATAGTAGCACCGTCATTCGAGATCGTTCCCTTTCCATTCTGGTCTACAATCAGTTTGTCCATGCCACGAGGGCCTAGAGTTGTGCGGACGGCCTCTGCCACTGTTTGACAGGCATTTATATTGGATATCAGCTGAGGCTTGCCCTGCGAAGAGTCTGTCCCTTCCTTCAGGAGAATGATTTGAGGTTGCTGCAAAGAGAAACCAACGCAATAAAATCGAGGTGCGTTGCGGTCAATCCTCCGCTGCTTCGGAATATTTCGAGAAATTCACGACACACTCGCTGAAGCACGAGCTTTATACCATATTTCACTTATCACGGCGATCTCCGGGCGGCTCGAGTACGTGTATCAGTAACGCAAGTTCATATCCTTATAAGGTTAGGAAGAGGTGGACCTCGCGAGTCGCGATCAACAACATCGCCGACCGCGTGCTTGCGCCGAAAACTCCCGTTCGAAGCGCACCGAAAGCCGACGGTCCCGGAAAAACTCGCGAAATTTCGACGCTTATTCAAAAATCAATCGCAACTCTCCGCAACCGATGCCGCGGGACTGCCGAAAAAATTATTTATTCAAATCGGATAACCCCCCATGATTCCGAGGCTGTACTCGTGATGCGGCTTACACACTCTCGAGGGATACACACAACGAGCGGCGATCGTTGCGTCGCGAGGCAAAGGAGTACACTTACCATTTTGATAAGTCGATCGGAGCCGCTTCGATTGTCAGGATAGCGATGATTGTCACACGTATAGGGTTACCACGCGACAATTGTTAGAAAAAAAGGATCGCACAAATATCGCAAGAACAAAAGTAGGCCTCGCTCGTTATCCGTTCCTGTCGCGCCTGTGGACTGGCACCACGTGCAGAGGGCGCGGCGCTCAACTTTTGCGCACTGCGCTATGCGCGCACACGTGTGGCGGGAGGGAGGGGGTAGCGAGCGGGAAATTCAAATGCTCTAGCGCGTGTTGTCTGGAAATGCGTAGTGGATTAAAATACTTCGATGCTTTTTTATTATCAACGTTACATAGCGTGCGCCATTTAAATATACAAATATTTGGAGAAATAATACTGAAACGATTGCAATTGATAATTATAATAAATAATCGTAAGGTAATAATCTCTAAACGGAATAAATTATTCTTATTATTATATTATTATTGTTATTGACGGAAGCGATTGGCCGTCGTCGGTCGTGGGACGCCGGATCGAATCTTCTCTCGCATCGCCGAGGGCGCGCTCTTGACCGACTCGGCGTAGGTGTAGTAAATGTTGGAAAGCTCTGGAATGTTCGCCTCCAAGTTCTCCGCGCTCGACAGATGCATCTGGGACTTTCGCATGTTGTTCCCAGTGTAGGCGACGCACTTCAGCTGCCACTCACCGATGTCCTCGTTCCAGTGAACGTATCTCTCGATGAGGGTCTGGTACTCCATTGGAATGTAGTTGTTCAAGATGAGCTCTTGTAGCTGGAGCTCGCGGCCGATACCGCGAACACCGTCCAGCAGACCCTCCATTTCTCGCTGATGCTCTTGCTGGAGATCGGATAGTTCAGCCTTCACCGATAACAGCATACTGTGTATTTTTACCAATTTTTTGGTTTTTCCGGCAGCCTCCTCTTGGAGGGACGAATACTTTTCTTCAATGTCAATTCGCTCTGCTTCCTTTTCCTTTATTGCCTTGCTGAGCTGCTCCTCTCTTTGCTTGCGCATCTCCAGCTCAGCAGCGGACACGGCAAGTAGTTGTTCCTGGGCTTCAGCTTTCTCCAAGAGGTTTTCTCCCCCTATGAGTATTTTGTTTTGCAGATTTAGCATTTTTTCTCTTAATACCTCTTTTTCACTTTGAGTACGTTTCAGTTCCATTAAATCCATGTCATTCAGATAATCTGACTGTTTCTCCGACTTGCCTTTTTTCTCAGTTTGACTATTGAACATGGGCATGTTCTTTTTGTTAAAATCTGACTTTGGTGATGTGCTGAATTCCTCTGATGCCTCAGATTCCTCATCGCTTGTGGAGATCTCAGGACAATTCTCTTCCAACTGCTGTCTTAGCTGCTCAATCTCAATTTGAAATTGCCTCAGCAAGGCATCTTTTGGATCCTCGTTCACCCTAGCACAATTCTTGATGTTTTTTGCCCTATTCGCATACCTTAAAGTACTGATGGTTTCATCGTAATTTTGATCTGCTGGACTAATGTTGGCACACATCAGCGTTTTGGAATTTCCACCAAGTGAATCTTGGAGCAATCTGGTCAATTTGGAATTCCTGTAGGGAACGTGTGAGCTTTGACCATCGACTAGCGCTGATATGACATTGCCAAGAGTAGAGAGAGATAGATTAATCTTTGTAGCTTCCCGAAGTCTCATTCCTGTAGCTTTTGACTTACTCTGCCTTTCAGAGCCAGCAAGATCTACAAGGTGCAACTTTCCCATTTTCACATGCTGCTGTCCATCGTCTCCAATCTGACTGGATTCCACTGTTATTGTAAAGATCGCATGGGATCTCGAGCTGCACGCATTCATTGCGGTCGCTCCTGTGACTCTGTTCTTGTTACCAATGACCATAATTCTATCCAGATCATCGGCATTGTTCACAACATAGCCAGTCAGGTCTTTCACATAAACTCCAATATCGGGTCTTTCCTTCACCTCCAATTTATAATTCTGATCCTTGCCCAACAGATCCCTGATCTCCTCGTTATAGATTTCCAAGTACGTAGCACGAACCAAAAACTTCTGGTTCTCGTCCGCCTTGGCAATGTATCCAAATATGTGTGCGAACGAATTGGGAATGATGCCTCTCAGCTGCGGAGAAAACTTGGAGCCGCTCATGGTGTAGGTTTTGCCCGTACCAGTTTGCCCGTAAGCAAAGATGGTACCATTGTAGCCCTCCAACACCTTGTTAACAATGGCCCTAGCCGTCTCATTGTAAATGTCGACTTGAGTCGCTTGAGTATCGAAAACAGCATCGAACGAAAATATCTTGTGCGGTTCCTCGCGCGTGGCGTGCGGATTCTTGACTGTTATGGTCTGGTTGAAGGTATCCGCTATGACAATGTTTTGGCTGTGTCCGTCCAACTCCTTCCCATTCAGAGGCCTGATCCGAACGACGACTCGAACGTTCTCGATCTCCTCGTTCTCGCTCTGCTTGTTCTCCACGGTCCGCGGCATCGCTGTCCTCGTCTTCCTCTGCTTTCACGACTCTCGATACATATACAAACCGTCAACGCAACATCTATACGCCACATGCAACAAAAAAGACACGCATGTAAATACTCCAACTCGTCAACTAAATATTAGCCAAAAGCACGCAATCCGCGCGTTATGTGTACCTCTAAAACCGTTAATATCCTCCTCTCTCTCTCTCTATACTTATACGTACGCGTTGGGCGAAAGGAAAGAAAAATTGATTTTACTGTTACTCGCACACCGCGAGAGAGTGTTATCGACTGCAGCCGATATACTTACTTTTCCCGCAGTAAAGTATTCAAACGCACGCAAGACGACGCGCAGAGCCGAGCCCGCATCGATGGCAGTGTAATATCGAACATGTCAAGTCTGCTCGACCGTCGGGAGGTGCGCAGGCGCGCGACGCCAGCGCCGCTTCTCCCCGTACTTTTCTTTATTGCTCTACTCGCGCTCCGAGGACCGACGAGCTGCGCTCTGCGAGTTGCGACTGCTGCGAGCTGACTTGTGCGAGTGTGTGTTCGTCTCTCTCTCTCTCTCGCTTCTTTTTAGCATCTGCCATTTTGAGGCTCTCCCGTAAACAGCTATAATAAGTGTAACAATCTCGGTGCCTGGCGTACTCTATTGCAAGGGGACATGCGAGGGCCGCCGTGAGTCGCGTGAGTAATAGCACCCTGTGCCCATACAGGATTGTACGCAACTCGTCGGGCCCAATCCGACGAATCCCCCCGCGGATCCTCGCGTGCATGCACACGAGTGTGTATATATGTGACTCACTGCTGCTCGTGGTATATACCTACTGCGCTGCATTGCTAGTTCGTTATGTCAAGTGTGCATATACGCGAGGCTCTGATTCTTTCTTCTCTCGCGCGGGTCTCTTTGGAATTCGTTATTACTCCCGAGACTTCCTACGCCTCGACCCTCCCCCCCTCCCCTCCTCCGCCCCTCGCTCCGCGCTCCTCGAGAGTCCCAAGGCCTATTTTGCATGTTAAAACACGCACGTCCAGGTGAGAGGAGAGCCGTGAGGAATTGTAACGCGTGTGTACACACAAAACCTGTACCTCTCGACGCAATAAGGTTGAGAGCACCTGCGCTGCGCTGTGTACCTACTCGTTACCTCGTCGCACTTGTCCCCTCTTGCGCCTGACTCCAAACAAGTCGATTGGGCATGTATTAACACCGAACGTCATTATGTCAAGCGGCTGTTATAGCCGACTTTTGACGCATGGCCCCCGCTGCCTGCAGCGGTACGTTCCTAATCTTGTGTTGGCTTTGCAGAGAATGTGTGCCAGGCGACTCGCGACGTGAATCTCGCGCTATCTTCTGGAGTCAGAGATAGTCTCTCTCTCTCTCTCTGCGGTGGGGATCACTTGTTTCCGTTGTATCTGCCTGTACGTATCCGAAGCTTCAAGATGATGGAAATCGATCCTCCCCCTCAGTTCAACAGTAAGGACGATGAGATCCAGTACTGGATGGACCTTGCGCACCAACTGCACCAAAGGTTAGTAGCGCGCTGATGAAATTGACAATTTTGGCAGTTCTGCGAATGATGGAATCATTGCTCAATGCAGGAAAGATGACGTGGAGAGAGAGCTGGAGGAGTTCCAGGAGAATTCGCAGATGCTGGAGAAGGAGCTGGAGGCATCCTTGGAACAAGCTGACAAGACAAGTCGCGAGCTAAGACAGAGGAATTCTAGATTGGCCTCGGAGATCGAACAGCTGAGGAGTCGACTGGACCAGCAATCAGCTGACTGTACAATGTTTCAGACCAGAGCTCAGGAGCTCCAAATACAGAATGAGCAATTGCTCAAGTATGTTAGAGAATTGGAGCAGAAGAACGATGATTTGGAAAGAGCTCATAGGTAAACCTACCAAAACTGTTCTTTTATGAAGTCTGATGAGAAGGGAATATGGTTGACTAACAACTAATTTTTTTGTTTTCATAAATACAGGGTTAGTAAAGTAACAGAGGAAGAAATGGAAGCCAAATTTAATGTGGCTCTTGAAAAGACTGCATTACTCGAATCAGAATTGGATGAAAAGGAAACTCTGAGGGCTACTGTTCAACGATTAAAAGATGAAATAAGAGGTAAATTAAAGTCACAAATAAGACTCAAACTTTTTATTAGACACTTGGACTGAAATATTAATGTATGATTGCAGATTTGAAACAAGAAATTCAAGTCCAAGTTCGACATCAACCTGATAATGACAAGTCTGCTGGTGTACGCAATCATGTGGACAGTAATAAACTACAAATTGAATTAGAAACGAATAATCCACCAACTAGTACAGTCAACGCGTCCATGACGAACATATCTTCGACGGCGCCTTTGAAAAGTAAGATGCGTGAAGCCTTACGTAAAACAAAAAATTTTTTTGTACCATGCTCTAGTAGAAGAAAGTATGAAAACGAAAAGTTTAAGGCGAATCTTGACGATTCTTCTTTCTCGTGCTCTACGAATGAGCCAACGTCAACTTCTTATAAATGACGTTTTTACAAACATTTTTTTATGCAGATAAATTTCCATCCCCAATCTATTTTGAAAAGATTATCAACATTATTATTGGAGATTTATCTATGCTTTTGTATTTTTTTACTAACTATCAATAAAGATAAATATATTCGGTTTTTTTTTCAATTTTTACATGTTTGAATATTTGTTTGCATGTGTCGTGGCGCAATAAAATAGTAATGCGTATCTTGTTTCTGTTTGTTTGTACTTAGTTGGAAATGGTGTAGGGGGTGTGAATGGTAACAATATCAACAATAACATCAATACGCCACCACTGGCGCCATGTACAAGAATACTTGCCATGAACATGATCGGTGACCTCATGAGAAAAGTCGGGGTAAGTAGAGAATTTTTCAATTTCATTTGACACAACGCACCACGTTCTGGATTTACTTGTTATACGTAGCATGCAATCAATTGAGCTTGTAGCATGGCTTTCAACCTTTTTATTTTTGTCAAAAATTTTATTTACAACTCCAGTTTGCAAAATATTATTATTATTATTATAAAAAAAGATATGAGTAAAGGAGAAAAAGGAATTCCGCTTAGAAGCACTCGGTTGAGAGAATTCACGCTGTGGTGATGATGTATATACTGTAGCTTGGTGTATTGGTAGCTTGACAGGTGGGTCTGCATGGACTGTAGGAGGGTGAAATGTTCTTGTCCCGGTGGGAAAAAAACAATTTCTTCCACGACCACAAAACCGCCGTCAGTTCAAGTAGACACTCCAATTCAATGTATCAGACAACAACCTAGACCAACCAATGCTGATTGTGACATAGAGACTGATGCTTCTAAACAAATTTATTCACGTCCCTTACACACGATGCAGGTTTTGATTTTGTTTTTTTCTTAAGTTTGTTATGCTTCTTCCTCTTGATTATGATACCAATCCACCATCTGCTTTTTAATTACCGTTACACTCTTACTTACAATTTAAAATGTCACTCACTTTACAATTTTTTCAACACTAATAATACTATATATCTGCTACTATGCCCAATTGATTCAGCGATCTCGTTGTAAAAATTAATTTGTCTATCTTTTGCCACTTAGGCTTTGGAGAATAAGCTGAATACGTGCCGAAATGCCTCATCGCGAGAAGATCAAACTGTTCGAGATCTGTACAGGTAACACTAAATTTAACAAAAAAGAAAGCAATAGATGCAATTTGTGCTGTTTGTAGTCTTCCTTTATTGTGCGATTTTACAAGAAAGAATCATGTACCTTTTGTCCATTTATTATAGCGGAATATGCAATATTTATAAAATGTACAACTAATTTTTAATTATAATTGTATAAAGATTTTTTTTAATGGGCTTTTTGGGTACATGATACTCATTAAAATAATTTTTAGACCAACTCTGCTGATTGTATCTGAATTCTTTTTTAGGATTTTATTTCATTTTTTGTGTTTTTAAACCTGATCTTGTACACAATGTGTTCGCATTTTTATTTAATAACCATTGGTATTGCCATTTTAAATCAGCATTTTAATTTAAGCTTTGTTTTACTCATGTCATTAGCTTTATGTCAAAATATTGATTTGCACTGCCATGATGTTTTTAAAGTGTTACTTGATAAGTTTATTGCACATTCAAGTGAAACAAAATCCTAATTTTGAATACATTTTCTTTTCTCTTGTGCATTTACAAGAGTTTATAAATAATCATACAAGGCAATGAATTCATTGAGTGTCTTTTCTTCAATTGTTCATCAGAATACAGAATATTACAAAAAATATCACATTGCCAATGTGAGTTACTGTACTAACTATTCAAGAACTTTATATCAAAGTTTGCACTCATTTAATTTGTTGCTATGTAATTAATATATGTAGTGCTCCAAAAACACGTTTAAAGAACTAGCACTGCCCATGATTGTCAGCCATGCTTTTCTTTAATTCGATTGTGTTATTATAATTTTGTAAATATGCAAAGTTTATTTTTTGTAAAATATTTTGTACCTATAGTCAATTTCCGTACCGAAACTCGAACGAAAAAAATATCTATGTATAATTTTATCGAAAGTATATAAGCTGGTTAAGAAATTGCAGCATTTACGAAATATATTTATATATTTATTACCTTCATAATTCTAACTTATTGTGTGCAAATATTTTTTAACCGGATTCTCGCAATGGTGATATAAAATTCTGTATGTGTAAAAATAAAAAAGAAAACAAAAGCAACTTAGTCTTAATCATGTGCGAGCAGAGGTGTGTAGTAGAGGAAGTGCACTATTCTACACGTGTATGTTTGCATGGACTATCGATGTATACACGAATTGTTCAAGAATTCTATCGAGTTGTCTGGACGCACGATCGAAAAAAATCTCTCTCTGTTACCTTGATTTTCTATGTCTGTTTTTGAACTAGGACTAGAAGACAGCCGCGAGCACTAACTGCTACTGCGGCAGGAAACAACAACCACATTCGGTACTAACGAGAGCAAATCTTGTCGACGATTCCGCATCTTCATTGAGAGGACAGAATGTATATGCGTATTTTTCATTACATATAGCGAGGAATGTCGTTTCATTGGGTATTATTTTCTATTGTAACGGGAGGAGAGAGTTGTATTTTTCAAATGAAGGATCAAGGTAGAAATTCCACTGGTTGTCTAAAATTATCTTTAATTCGAAATATTCATGTGACAAGATTTTCTTTGTATCACTTCGTGTGGGAAGTGTCGCGATTTTCCAATTATTAAGGTATAAGGTTTTTTTAATCGTGAAGAAAGTCTTGGTAATTTTCACATTACTATATATAAATGCCAGTAAGACTAATTTAAAAAGATTGTGTTTTTTTATAACATTCATAGTAACTTACTGTACGAATCAATTCAAATTGTTTACATGTTTCAGTTTTCAAAATGTATAATCTGCGCTGCTAAAGTCAACATTTTAATAATCATAACAGACAAAGTGCAAGACGCTTCTTAGTTTTACTGTTATTCAAACTCTCGCGCTATAAAAGATGACAGTTTTATATAAGAAATAAGGATTCATCATTTAGTGGAATACTATAGCTACACGTAAATTGCATAAAACTATAGACTATCTTGATGACTAGAATTTTTGTAAATACGTTATTATTTATAAAATTAACTTGTTCAAGAAATGTAAAATATACGAAATATAATTCTTTTTAATGTTGTAGATATTTATAGCAATGTTCAATAAAAATTTTGTTTTTATGAATAAAAGAAATAGAATCATAGTCAAATTCATTGTTTTCACTGTAACTCGACCCATTCCAACTTCTCATAATATATTGAAAATGGATTCGCAAGGGTAAGTTGGGTTGAAAAAAAACATTAACCAATATTTTTTGTCTTTGTATTCTTTATTTAAGAAACGCGATTTTTCACACAAAGAACCATGATCCACGTCAAAGTCCGTTTATGCTATTTCCATACATTCTAAATTGTTTTTTTGTGTCAATTTACGCTATAAAAAAAGAGACGTTACTCTCTAAGAACTCGCCATTTTTTGTGAGCTGGTGTGGGGTGTGTGTATATATATACTCAGATTTAAAATAATTGTATTCAATTAAAGGATGTCAGTTACACAAGATGATAATCTGAGATTACTACAAAATTAAGTTTTCCTTTTTTTTCTTCAAATAGTAGAGTTGCTAATAATACTAGGAAAGTGATTTACCATAGATTAGACAAAGATGCTGAGGATTTATCGAAATAAACAAGGTAAAAAGTAAAAGTCACAAGTTGGAAGAGACTTACAACTACTATTGGCAAGTAAACATATCCTCTCAAATTTAATACCATTAAAATTAAAAATATAAACGAACTCTTTTGTTTCATCACCGATATAAAAAAAGGGGACAGTAATAATAATAATTATAATAATGATTATCGTAAAATTATTCTGAAACTTTATCTCTCTTCTTGATATCTAAGATCTGTGAGTGTAGTAATGCTTATGCCAAAGTGATAATACACGCAACACAATAGGTGGATCGGAATGAATCTATACTCCCATCCATTATCATGAATAGTAATATCAAGATGAAACTATGGATAATAATAGTAGCAGTAGTATTAAATGTTATGTATGCATTAAATGAGACTCCTTAAGCACGCTCTCCACGAATTCGCCGAGCGAGCTGGATGTCCTTGGGCATGATGGTGACCCTCTTGGCGTGGATGGCGCACAAGTTCGTGTCTTCGAAGAGACCGACCAAGTAGGCCTCTGAGGCCTCCTGCAGAGCGCCGATGGCCGCGCTCTGGAAACGCAGATCGGTCTTGAAGTCCTGCGCGATTTCACGAACCAGACGCTGGAACGGCAATTTCCTGATCAGCAACTCGGTGGACTTCTGGTATCTTCTGATCTCACGAAGGGCTACGGTACCAGGCCTGAAACGCATCGAACGATCGTGTAAGTAAGTCACCGCGTACAGGCGCACGACAAACCGTCAAACCGAAAAACGAGAGTGCGAGATAATTAAAGTTACCTGTAACGATGGGGTTTCTTCACTCCACCGGTCGAGGGTGCGCTCTTACGCGCCGCCTTGGTCGCCAGCTGCTTCCTAGGCGCCTTTCCTCCCGTCGACTTACGCGCGGTCTGCTTGGTACGGGCCATCTTTTCTTTACAATACTCCTCTTAGGATGATGTACAACTGCAACACACAAGCGTGACAGGTATGAGCGCGCGCGGCGAAACACACTATACTGTGTGTATAAACGCTATATAGCCAGCGAGAGTCAACAATGGCTCGATGGTGGGGGTGTCAGACAGACCATACACACGCGCGTATATCTGTACGTGTACGAGTACGTCTGTGTCCCTTTCCCCCACCAGCGAGTAGGCTGCGCAATGCAGCGACGACTTTCCAAACGCGCAGCGCAGAGAGCAGCAGCGCCGCCGAGAGAGAGACAAAGATAGAAAAAGAGCTGAAGCGAGGAAAACGCGCGGAAGCGAATCCTTATCCTTTGACCGAAGGACGGCTCGTCGTCTCGACCGCGATCACTCCCGACTCCTGCGACTCGCGCGGCGTCTCGTTTACGAGGCCGAGGAAGCCAATTCGCTCAGGATTCCGCGTTGTCCGATCGCCAAGGCGCACGTGCGCCAGCAAGTCCGCGAAGCACACAGAGAGAGAGAGAGAGCGAGCCTCCGCGCACGGATCAGCCAAACGTCAATTACACACACACAAAATGGAGGCCGCCCGTCGTCGTCGCTGCTGCTGCTGCTGCTCTCTCGTGCAGGCCGAACCGCTGCACGGGCTGTCCTTCTTTTTTTTTCTCCTCTTCGCCTGGCGAAACTCGAGCGTCTTGGTAACAGGCGCCGTTAAAGAACACACCCGCACCTCGCGACTACGCGGAGACGCAACCCGGAGACGAAACGCTTCGAGAAACTTCGGGATACTCACCTCTCGGGCACTGCGGGAGAGAAAAGCGGGAAAGGCTGCTGCTGTGTCTCGGGAGATCGGCTGCGACGACGTCTCTCCTTGTACTCGGGTGGCAGTGGACTGCCGTGTGTGTCTGCGTCCGACGTCTCTCTCCCTCCTATATCGCTGTCTCTCTCTGACCAACACTACTCGTCGCCGCGGCCCCCGTATATGCCGTGCTGCCACTGTCTCGCTCGCTCTCTCTCTCTCTCTCTCGCTCTCTCTCTCTCTCTCTCTCTGTACATACAACGCACACGGGGTATACTAGGAAATTAAAACGGAGCTACGGAACCGCGAGGAAAGGACCAATCCCCGGCCGAGGAATCAGTTTTTCATCGACGGCTTGGCCATCTTTATCGCTTTCGTCCACACGTACTCTGCATTATATATATAGGAGTCGATCTCCTCCGTGTGTGCACGTAATGCATATACAGACCGCCGGGGCATCGGGACCTTTGTTTTTTTTTTCTGTCCCGTTTCGGGCTTTTGCGACGCAGATGATTTTCATCGAACGGAAAAGCGGTGTGGGGGGAGGGAGGTAGGAGGGGGAGCGTTTTCCGATGGACTGAGTCGAGTTTTCCTTCGTTTCCGAAAATCCGGAGTGACGCCGCGCAGGCGCTGCCTCCTCCTCCTCACCCTGCGCGCCGACATTGCACATTTCCACGAAACGGCCGTTTTATTTTTCAAGAATTTTCGTCGGCGCTTCGAGTGTTCTGCGCGTTGATTCATGCGGGGAAAGATGCTTTATGGATAATCGATCGCGTTGATTATACGAGGACGAAACGCGTCGGTGGGAGGGAGGGAGAGGGGGGTTGGCACGCATATTGCAAGGTACGCAATATATCGGGAGAGATTTTATGCGCTTCGGTATTCGAGGAGAGCGGATGTAAGGAGAGATACGTTCTAACGCCGACGATGATACGCGCGCTGCGGCGAGACGAGAGAGAGCAACATTTGCTCGATTCCGTGCGCTGCCAGCGCCATGTTTGTTTGTAACACACGCAACAGACGGGTACTCGCTAGTTTTCGACTATATAGTCGCGGAGCGTTTTCTTCATTTTTCGCGAAACGGATTGTTTATGAGGGGGGGGAGGGGGAATTTCTGCAAGAAGAACAACGGATTTTTTCGTTTTTAATATTAATTTATATAGTAATATTTTATGCTACATACAACAATACATTTTATATAGCGGAGGGTCTCAATATCAGCTCGCGTCGCTTTCCCTGGCAAAGGTTTTTCGTGGTCCGATAGAATGAATTTCTACCCTAGTCGCCGATTATTCGCAAGGCTTGAATCGATGATTGCACGCAGACTGCGCGAATTAAACATTCGTTTGGTCATTTTTGGGAAATAATATTATATTTTAAACATATAAATAGAATACAAGACAATTTTAATGGGATAGACAGTATATAATATATATTTGACGATCTTGAGACCTCCCGTATACATTACTCACAGGATTTTTTTTTTTAACTTTGTTTCTTTTTCAAAAAAGATTCTCCGCGGAGAATCCATGGAGCCAGATTTTTGATAATCTAGAAACTGGAATTACAAGCTGCTTTCGTCCAAACACCGGACTAAAATTACTTATTTACTCAGATTTACTTTTTTTGTTTAAACTTAATATACTACGTATTTATCACTAAAGTCTAATAGAAATTACCTAATTTGTAAAGGCTTTCAGTTTGTTCACGTGAAAATCGTTTTGAAACGACGAGGCTACAAAATGATTTATCAGTGTTACAAAGAAAGGGCATTACGCATCCTAATGCAAGATCCGCTTCGCGTATTTTGTTATCAGGCGCTTCGAATTCTGTATTCGAAAAGCTTATTAAACTCGATGGGAGCTCAACCTTGCAGTGTGATACATCATGCTTTTTTCATTTTATACCATATATAGAACACTTCCATTTCTACTTGGAAGCAGAAGCTACGCTGTGTTCCTTACATTAGTAATGATACATTCAGGGGTTACATTCTAAAAAAGTACAAGAAACGTAAATACGTCAATTTTCGTGAAAAATTACAATGAAGAAATAGAGTTTTATCGAACCGTACATTGTCACTTTTGCTTCGATTTCTCCATTCTTTTACATGCTTTAATTGAGCTACAATCTTGAAGAATTTTCGAAGTGCAAGAATAAAAAAAATATACAGAATTTAATTCGAAATAGTCAAATTGGACAGCAAAGATGAAACACAATAAACGTCGATCATTATTTTTGTTTTCCCTCAAATCATAGGAGTACACAAGAGTGCATCGTGACTACATAGCTAGACATAGAATGTGCCGCCTTTTATTATTATTATTTTTTTCTCCTTTTAATATTTGGCAGTGAGAATCGCAATAAATCTTTGAGATACGAGAAGAACCAAAAAAGAAAATGCTGCTAATAACCTCTTGAGCTAATAATAATAATATTAAAAATAAAAATAATAATAATGCTTGAATGTATGAAAACAAAGTGAAATGGAAAGCATAACGCCGAAATAGTAATAACTTATCATCGCGATAAATTTAAGCACGCTCTCCACGAATTCGCCGAGCGAGCTGGATGTCCTTGGGCATGATGGTCACCCGCTTGGCGTGGATGGCGCACAAGTTCGTGTCCTCGAAGAGACCGACGAGGTAGGCCTCGGAGGCCTCCTGCAGAGCGCCGATGGCCGCGCTCTGGAAACGCAGATCGGTCTTGAAGTCCTGCGCGATTTCACGAACCAGACGCTGGAACGGCAATTTCCTGATGAGCAGCTCGGTGGACTTCTGGTATCTTCTGATCTCACGAAGGGCTACGGTACCGGGCCTGCAAAGCGCAAACGGGTCGTGTGTTATTATTTACATTCGCGCGGTGCGAGAGAGCCGCGAGGCGTGCGAGGCACGTTGGCTGTTTGTTTTGAATGGCGTCGGCGGCCGGGAACAGCTTACCTGTAACGATGCGGCTTCTTGACGCCTCCGGTCGACGGTGCGCTCTTACGCGCCGCCTTCGTGGCCAGCTGCTTCCTGGGCGCCTTTCCTCCCGTCGACTTACGGGCGGTCTGCTTGGTACGGGCCATTTCTAGCGGGAACAATCAGAGAGCTCTCGTTAGTCGCGAAAGTGTACCGCGCGGAAAGGATGTCGGGCGTCGTCGCGGGAGAGACAATGGGCTCCGAACGCACGACAGACGTTAGAGCTCGAGCGAGAGAAAAGAGGCGTCCGCCACAGGAGAGCGTGACTCGATCTCGAAAATCCGCGGGGAGCAGTGCCGACAGTGGGGCGAAACCGCCGATTCCGGCGATTTGGCCGGGAGAACGGGAAAATTCGGCCGGAAAATCGCGGGAAAGTCGGGAAAAAACGCTCGCCGCCGACTTTCCCTCCAAGTCCGCGGAGGAAGCACAATAAGGAAAATGGCGTCCGTCGCGGCGGCGGCGGCGGCGGCAGCGGCGTATGTGTGCCGCCGCGCACCTACGTTATAATACTCTCTTTCTCTCGGCGACGCTATCCCTTCGATCTCCGCGCGATGCGCGCGAGCTTCCCGCCTTTTCCGTCTCACTTTTCGCGATAGCCCCGATTAATCCGCGTACGGCCGGATCGCCCGCGATTCCGCGAGTCGCACTCACCTGATTTTCAGCCGAGAGACACAACT
The DNA here is from genome assembly GCA_018906965.1 of Philotrypesis tridentata. Lineage (NCBI taxonomy): Eukaryota > Metazoa > Arthropoda > Insecta > Hymenoptera > Pteromalidae > Philotrypesis > Philotrypesis tridentata. The sequence goes on from JACCIB010000002.1 coordinate 7,199,485, forward strand.
CCTCACGATCACTTCTGGCTTGATTATAGAGCTGCAATAGGAGCGTTGCGGGCCTAGCGTTAGCGTACGTGTGCGGGCTTTGCTTTGCGGGAGCGGAGACTTGCGTCAACCAAGAGGGACGAAGATCAACTGCCGCCAGCGCCGCTCGTTTCTGCTCTCGCTGGCGCGCTCTGTGCGTTATTATTTTGATTGGGGTGGGAGGTGCGCGTGCGTGTGTATGCGTGTGTCTGTACTGTCTGTGTGCGAGCGCGAGGGAGAGGAGGGCTGCGCCGGTGCTGCCGCCGCCGATCTCCGTGTAACGAAGCAAGCCAGTGAATAATACTGCGCAAACGCGCGCGCGGGCTTTGTCTCTGGCGCGTGCACGTAAGTATATAGATATATGCATATATCTCTCGTACCAGTATCAAAACCATGCGCAGTGCACAGCAGGTACTGTATATAGGTATACAGTGTACGTATGTGTTGTGCGAGAACGCGCGTGGAAAAGAAAGCGCGGGTACATTTAGAGGAGCAAGATGGAATTCTGGACGCGGATAGTCGCGCTCGCGGATGGAGAAACGGAGCAGACGACTATTGCGCATGCGTTCCTGTTGTATATGTGTTTGTTTTATTTGTGGGTGGGGATTGTTTTGAAGAAGTGGGGGAGGAAGATGTATATATATATGCATGTATGCTATGCGTACGTGTTCGAATGCACACATACTCACGCGCCTCGATCGCTTATGTTTACGGAACTGCATAACTTATTTCCCGATGCATTCGAGAATTCGATAGTTTGATTTGACGATATACTTACCGACTGGTATAATAATGTATATAGGTAGGTTACATGGTTGGATAGATTAACTATGGGAGATGAAAATTAAATTCATGTCGTACAGGACAATAGTAAACGATCATTTATCGATTTATCGAGAGTCATTGATGTAGGATAGGGGTGTCAAAGACAAATTACGCGCAGGCTTAGTATTTTTTCTTTATTTATTTATTTTTATTCTTTTACAATCTCTAATTCATTCACTTGTTTAATATACTACCTAGTTTATAGAGCATAAGAAGCAGTAATGAAAATTCGTTCTACGAATTATTTACGTTGTAAAGTATATAATATATAATGGGCCCGAGCGACTTTTTAGATCGTGCGCGACCCCGATTAATAAAAAAATATTTACAACTAAATTTTCATATTCGCTTATAGTTTCTTTTCTTCATTTATGGTCTATATATATGTGTCACGTTATCATCTTCCATTTTATCTTCATCATTTCTCTCATTCACCTGTTCAACGATATACTTTAATTATGTAATCGTAGTATTGCCAAAAATAAAGATTCACAATTTGTTGATTAATTCTTATTCATATTACGCATATTCCTTTATCTTCCGTCCGCGCTTACAATTCAATTTGTACTGACATTTTTATTATTAGAATTTTTTCGAGTCGTTCATTTATATTTATTACAATATATTATTAGTATATACTTGGCCTGACAAGAGGTAGGCACGTGTCTCGCCCCTCAAGTATACAGATTATTTTCATTTTTCACAATATTTTTCTGTTTGTTGTTATTCATCATAACTTCGTTCCAATGCGTTAGACACATTTTGCAACATTTCAAGCAGTATCTATACATATTTTTTCCTTCATTTTAGTACTCTTCACTGTCAAATTCGTATAATTACATGCACAAAAAGTCCAAAGTTGTACAATATATATAGTCACGCTGCACGTTCAACACTTTCTATTTGTACGCTGCATCACATATTTATTACTTTTTTATCATTATTATTATACGAAGAAAAACGCAATTGAAAAATCACAAAATTTTACGTAAAACATTATCTAGAGAGATACATAGCATAGAGATTGTGCACAACGTTATACGAATTAGTACATTACGCACCTATAGAGAGGAATAAATTAGGACAACCCATATATCGTGTACGTCACCAACTGAATTGACGGCGGAGGTGGCAAACTCGAGATATGGACTCCCCGAATTTACCCCTGCGGAGCGTATACTATTTTTTCTCACACTCAGGCGTCCGAGAGAAATGTTGACAATGTCGGCACAGTGCGAGAAAAAATCATTTTCAAAGTTATATGAATGGCTTTACACAAAATACGATATTACAAAGACATTAGCAACTGCAAATATATATTGGAGTCATTCAAAAAATTAATTTGTTTCTAATGAGTATACGGTAAGTTTAGAAGTGAAAACTTTTGAGACAATGCTCGTATACAGTCTTACAGAGATATTTATTTTGAGGTTTCCATCGCCACTTCGAGATCCTTGAGATTTTTCACGCAAGAGTAATATCGATATCCGTATGAGTAGCACATGAAACTCATTGGCTTGTCTTAAAAATGAAAATTCCAGAAAATAAGTCTTGCAAAACTCTGCACTATAATTATGCACCTGAATAGAACGTATGTGTATTTCACTGCGCGCCACTTTAGCGCTCAATCAGCACTCGAGAACATTTCAAAAATACAACTCGTGTAGATTTAAGACAACACAAGAATATACAGCTCCTCGTATCGTTTAATACACTTTTATAGCGTATGATTTTGTCTGTCTAAATATTTTTGTACAAGCAAAAGAGCTTGTTCGTCAGCAATAACGCATGACTGACAAAAGAGAAAGAGAAAAAAACATTATTTTTAAAAAGTGGATCCATTTTGTTTCATAAATTTGACTAGATTCTACATTACAATTTTACACAAATTATTTTCTTCTCTTTCGACCAATTTGCCGATTTCGCTAGACGATCACTCTACGATTGCCGTCAAAATTAAGGTTGAATTTTTATAAAGATAAAATTAAAATTTCCAGAAGCATTTTTAATTATATATCTGTTATTTACCTTTCATGACAGGTTAAAACTATTTGTTCATAAATACAATATTTTGCTGCGATTTGCGATAAACCACTCCATTATTTAGTAAAAAAAAAAAAAACTGCACATAGAACTTGAAAGATCTTGACAGAATAAACTTTTATATAATTTATGTTATTTGTTTTTACCCGTACATATGCAAATACATTATCGATTTCCATCTATTCTCATAGCGTGACATCTTTAGGCAACGCTGTTCACGAATATTATATTATCAGGAAGACGCGAGAGTTTGTTTCAATGCACATACGTATAAACGGCAAAAAATAGTCAAACAGCATCTTTGAATTTCTCAGATCTTAATAGTTATATGATTTCTATGCAAATGCAAACATTATAATTTCACAAAGACTAATACATCTAACTTGTTCGCAAAGGTGTAAAAATTTTAACGGAAACGAGATGATTCATTGTAATCACACGTATAGTACATCGATTGCGTCAAACTGCTACAAAAAATCTGTCTATATGATTAATACAAGTTCATGTGCTTTAATTGCTTTCACAAATGGCACTGTGTTTCAATTTATAATCGCTGTTTCTTTGTTGCTTATGTTTGGCTATACAGTATACATCACTTCAATAATACGTTACACAAGAAATTAGCATCTCTTTTCGTAACTCTCGTTATAATATTTTATTTCATTCATTAATATTGCATTTTTTCAACGTTCAGTCATCTGGTCGTAGAAATGGCGCATTGAGATATTTCTTTAGTTAAAAGATTGTATATTCAAAGATACACTTGGTTGTCGGCGTAATCATTTTTCCATAATTCGGTCCCTGTTACAAAGATATTATTTTTTATTGCAGAAGACACATGAATATTATTCCAAGATTTCACAAATATATTATCTGTCATCTGTGCCACTAGATTTATCGTGTTTTTATTAATACCATAAATTTGATAACTCTGACCACATAACATCAGTTACTTGTTAAATGAATGCAAGTATTATAAATGCAATGAAATTCCTTCTGTCCCTTCATGCTTTTAATCAATTTTCTTTCAGTAACAAGTATATGTGCATTTGCAATTGACGTTCATGGTGCACAGCGCTTTTCGTTAACATATATATATAATATATATTATATATGTATATCGTCTTGACGCAATTATTGAAGTAAAAAATTTGGTCAGTTATTGAATTGTGCAATTTCTGTGAATTGTAACGCTTATAAAATTTAAACATTTCACTTTTGAAATGACAAAGCTCGTTTTGTAAATTTACGTTGTTTTATAATACTCGATTGAGTGCAAGTAAAGGAACATAACTATTTTTTTCCATTAAAATTTCACAAAATCGTTATTCTAGCGTCGGATGCGTAGACATCGTTGACAATTTGAATTTTTACTATTGCAATACATGTATTATTCTAAGTACGATTCAAATCGTACTTAGGAGGATTTGTATTAGTACAGTCTGCGCTTCGAGAAATGAAACATTAAGCATACATTTTTTTTTCAATATCTTTATTATTTATATTTCTATTGTTGCAAGTTTTGCCAAAAATATATATTAGATTTTTCTGAATATATATATTTTGTAATTAGTTAGATATATTTGTTATTTCATTAGATTGTCCCAGATCGTAATTTAAGTTTTATGTTTAACGGAAAATAATTAAGGTATCTCAAATGGTAAATCTAAACCTTGATGGTGATGTTACAAAATTTGTATTGGCAAATATATATTTGTACGAATATTAGCAAGTCTTTTAAATATTTGATAATTATTTTTTATCAGTAAAAATTTGTGAAAAACTAGTGAATGGGACAATTTTTATTATAGACAATTAAATGCCTTCTATTCATCAGTTAATTAATTAATTAATTGTACAGGCTAATTCTTTATTTTGTTACTCCTATTAACCTAATAATTTTTTTTATCTAAAATCTTACATAATAATTTAATTTTATAATTTGCATATAATAAAGAAATCATATAATGTTATTGGTGGATGAAATAATATAACATAGCACAATCATTTATATATTACCTATATATAATCTAATTATTTAAATATTTTTTTATCAATTCATTCTGTAAGTTGTTACAGTCATATGTTTTTGTAAATATTCCTTAGGCCAGAGATAATCTGTTATGGTTGTGGTAACACAAACATAAATGCGATTTGTAAAAATATAATAAACCAGCAAAGTGGCAAGTATTAAAATTATGTATAAAAATACATTAATTTTAAACTGTTGCAATCTCGAGAACAAATAACTGTAACCATCTGTTAAAATGGTATTTTAAATATTCTAATAATTTTTTAAATTGAATAAATTATGATTAAAGCATTAGAAATAATTTTTTGGTCTAGATGCTTTTAAAAAGGTTTCTTTTCAAAAAATTCCAACATATAAAAAAAATAGAATATATATTATGATAGCGCTAAATTTGTTATAGCCTATATGTATAGGTATAGAGTCTATAATACATATGGTCTGGTGCCTTTTTTTTAATATAAAACCAATTTCTAATGTCTCAGTCTGTAACCTACAATGTAAAGTTAAGATACTGCATAAATTAATCAATTGTATTCTTAAAGAAAAAAGTAAAAAAAATTGACCATCTGTATTATAAAATGATAATAATTCGTTTTTCACACTACTCCACTTTAACGTATTTATAATCTTTTAATAGTTATTTGTATTTAAAAAAAATATGATGCAATAAAAACACTCTTTTTTGGCCTCACATTTGATACATGATGTAGTGATAAGAATCTTCACAGAAACAATTATTTAAAGACGTGGAAGAAAACTCAACAAATACATAGATTGTATAGTACTCTTGTGTATCCGTATAAATTATAGAAATAATTAAGTAAATCGTCTTTGTGTTTGTTTACGTCATTAAAGAATTATGTAAAATAACCTACCTAACATTTCAAAAAATGTATATACTATAATTTCTTTCTGCTATGTTTTGCCGTAGTCTAGTTAGACTATATTGTAAGAATTTAAAAGTTTCTAATATAAATGTTAATATTTAAATAATAGTCTTTCAAAAATTGGATATTGTAACATTTTTATAATTCCTACATAGGTACGAAGTAAAAATTTGATAATGATCTCCTATCTAAACTATGTTTTATATTTTGAATATATTTTATAATATTTTATCTTATAATTTAAATATTATTAGTCATTTCATTATATACTTCGTAATTTGTAACCAACAAATGCATCATAGATTTTAAATGCAAATTAATGCTGACATTAAGAATCAATATAAACGTCAAGCCATAAAGAAGAATTTACAAAACAGGTTCTAAATGTAAATATACACATTTATTTATTTATTTATTTGGAAACTTCGCATCTCTCATATTTACTAAGTCATCTTCACTTTCATTACTAATACTACTACAGAGGGCATTACATTACTTATATTTTATAATAAATTTGAAAAAAATTTTTACAGAAACATTCATTGTTTTTTTTGAGTATCTAGCCACTCACCTAATATCAATAATAAAAAGCTATCAAGTTACATTGACACCTAAAGACAAGATGAAACATCGAATTGATCTTAAAATCTTAAAATTTTGCAATAATATTAATTGAAATCATTATTTTTATATTAATTATTATTAAGTACTTTCATTTTTTTATTTTGTATGCAGTTATTTAAAAGAATAATTTTTATTTAGCATAAACAAATGAGTGATTTAAATCTTTCATTATTAAAAATAATTTATTTTAGTAATTTCAAAACTACATCTTGCCTCTACTTGTGTCTTAAAGAATTAAACCTTTAAAAAGTCAATGTATAAAAATAGACTGTTTTAACTATTAAAATTATATACAATTCTTTTATTTTTATTTATAATAATGAATAAAAAACGCTCTTTTGTCAAATAGTACGAATGTTCGTATCGTAAAAAATTCACCAAAATACGTAAAAAAAATATATTGTTTAGTCATGTATTTACTGTCTCTTTCATACCTTTACTTTATACATTAAATTCTATTTTGCAATAATTTAATAGACATGTAATTAAAAAATACGTTATAATAATTTTTTTATTGAGCATAAGTTGCTCGCTAGTTTGAATACTCTGATAAATAAATCTATGAAATTAATACTATTTATCTACCTGCAATTCATCTGATGAGGTAAAAAACATTGAAAGTTTTATAAATTGTATATGTATCATATACATAATACCAAATTTTATGTGATGTCACATTTTCATTTACTGCAATATTTAAAAACTTTCAATTGGTTAAAAGTATAAAAAGTAAACAGTCTGGTAGCCTAACACCAAAACAACTAGGAATATATATTTCTTTATAAACATTGGTCTTAAAAAACTAATTTAAATATTTTTACTTTTAGACCACAATTTTAAAAAATCTACAAATGCACAATCATTACAGCAATCGAAAACATTCTCTAAAGCTAGAGTTGGAGTCCATATGTATGTTAAAATTCAATGATAATCAATATTTTGTTTTTTATGACTTGACGTTTTCTTATCGAATTTTTATAGCATCCGAAGAAAAGTTGTTTTATAGAATTTCAATGAAATGACTACAAACATTTTTTGTTATATTTTTAAACCATGTTAAAATAGTTTCCATCATTTCTTTTAGTAGTCGACTTTGATCACCGATTTCTAAAATAAACTTTGTTATCTCTAAGTTAAAAGAGTGAATAAAGGCTGCACAGGGTATAAAAAATTAAAAATGCATGGCTAAAGACTGTATAAAACAGTTTTGTATCACACATTTATCTCGGCTTTGGCGATAAAAAGATGCTGACGTTGTTACTCGCTCAAAAAATCTTGAAAACTGTTCAATGTGGGAGATTATAACGTTGATAACAATTCTCTTAACTTTCAATTTGTTGAAAAAAATGTGAAAATTGAAAGTAGTAACAAGTGAGATTTTTAGCCAAATTCTTAAAACCTAACTCGTGGAGACAACCGGAGTTTGGCAGTACGGACACTCACGTTGATTGGGCACACAAGTCGAACAGACCACGAAATGGTTGCACGGTGATAAAGTGACAGAACGATTATTCTCTTCACAAACCATGCATTTTGTTGCCGTTTCCCTGTACAGCACCTGAAACGGCAACGATACATCTACCATTCGCTTCTTTACGGTTTGCCGCTCAAGTTAGTTTAAAACGGTCTTACTTCAGCAAAGATAAAATTGTAATATAAAATAAGCAAGCATTTACCCTAGTTGAAATATAAAACTAAATTTTAACTCTTCTTTTATTATTTCTGGTTTTGTCAGTATTTATTTTTTGACTAGAGTATTTAATAACATGTTTCAACTAGGGTATACAATAAACTATGGTCAGCAATATTGACATGAAAATTTAGCATTAAATTCATAATTGTAAAGTGAAAAATATTTGTGGATAATTTGTTAAGTGTCTGTTTGAAACCTTAATCAGTTTGACATTATGTTTTGTCAAAATAGTTACAAAACTGTTCCTTACACCAGTAATTATTCATGTCCGAGTGTAAACTTTGTTTTACCTTTTCTAGTTCTTCTAGTTCTGATCGTAGCTGCGATTGCATTGACTTTAAAGCGGTTATTGATAATGATTTGAGATCACTAGTTCTTCCAAGAGTACTAATGAATGTACCGCCTCCATTAGTAGCTTCATTTTCAGCTTTTAAAGCTTTCAATTGTAACAATGCCTAATATAAGAAGAAGAAACATGTAAAAAACATTTCTAATATTAATTTTATATTTAAAAGGTAATATCTACATATTCTACATACCTCATCTCTTTGTTGTTCAGCTAAAGCCATTTTCCTTTTGGACTCTTCACATTCCAATTGCCAAGCGTTGCAAGCTGCTCGAGCTTGATTTATACGTTCGTCCCATGTAGCGAGTTGAGCACGACTTGATGTTAGCTCCTCTCTCAACCTTTGTATCTGTAACTTGATATATTGAAATGTTTGTTTTTATAACCATAAAGAATTTCGCCTATCTGTATGTGTAGACGATAAAGTAACATTATTTGAACTCACCTCTGATAGCGACCCCGTTGTATTATTATTGCTCGGACTGATGGAAAAAGCATTTACTAGCGGTGATGCTGCAAGTGGTTGTGTTCGAGATGATGGAGACATTGCCTGATTTGAAGGAAAATCGAACAAGCTGTTATTAAAGGCGCCGAGTTTTGAGGCTGAACCACTCGATTGTGATACATGATTATTGAACGGATCAGTAACTTGGTTCATGAACGAAGACATAGACTAAAAAAATGTAATATTTCATTAGAATATTCAAATCATAAAATTTACTATACAAAGTGTAATAGCAAATTCTTACCGATTCAATTGAATCTTGATGAGAAAATCTTGAACCCGCCGTAAGGAAACTACTCGCAGATTGTATTGGTTGAAGCGGGCTCGAGGTTGATGGTGAAAAATTTGAAAGAACTGAACGTTCGGCCATACCAGGGATATTGACTGGAGCAGAACTGCAAAGCAATCCGGAGCTCGCCAAACCGGCTGATATAGAATTACTTATCGGTGAGTTTGTATCCCTATGTATGGAATCAACCAAAGCAAGTGGATCGTCCAAATGTAAATCATCTAAAGCGTTTCCTACGGCAGAATTTATTCGTTAATCGAAAAACATTTTTAGCGAAAAAATCAGATGTATTTCTTCTTACCAACGACAGATTCAACAAAATCATTGTGATAAAATGGAGGTGAAAGTCGAGATGACATAGCAGGCCCTGGTGCTAGTGAATTCAAGTTGTATGCAATGTAAAGATTTTGCTTCTTCTGGGCTTTTTCTGCTTTCGTTAGTAGAGGGTCATTGTCAATGGCAATCATTTGTTTACGTATCTCGCTCTAGAAACACGAAGAAAAAAAAGCTTTTGAAACTACGTGTATCCTACGACGCAACCAAGTAACTGAAGATGACTTACAGCTTGGAGCAAGGAAGGATTATAAAGCGTATTTGCAAGTTTTTGGCCAGCAGAATTTTGATGAAGCTGAGCTCCCGGAGCTTTGCTGTGCGATCCGTTACTACCGAGGCTACTAGTACTCGCAGACTCAGATATTTCTCCACTACCATTCTGTAATATAGCCAACTAATGACAAGTCATTACAGTACTTGGATTGTTTGTTCTCAGTAAGTTTTATCTTTATTCAAAAATGCAACCACTGACTAATATGCATAAAAAGGAAAATAACTTACACTGCTATCGCTGAGCGTTTTATCCTTGTCATTGGCGCGCTTGTCGGGCGGCAGAGCGTTTCTCAGCAAATCGAGCAAGTTCGAGCTGCAGTCTAGAGTCACCATGTCGTTGACCATCTCCTCCGTTGGCAATACTGCTCGAATATCGATGGAATTTAGTTCTCAAAGAATTTACGAAAATCGAAACAAACAACAAGCGGGAACTGAGAGTAAAAGAAAAACTTACGATCGACATGGGCGAACGCGCAGAAAACGCCGCGAGGGCAGTAACCCGCTTGTTGCACGTCGTTGCACTTGGTCGATTTGTAGATCTCGGGATGGAACTGTTGCTCGGTGCGCGTGTGACAGTAGACGCAATTGTCGCCTTGATCGCAGTTGCCGGGCTCGCCCCATTCCTCGCCGTGCTTCACATTGGGACACGGCGTCGAGCTGGGAGAAAAATCAACGGATAAGCAAGACCGCAACAAGCGCCTCGCGCAGCAGAAAAAAAGAGAACAGTATGATTTGCTGTAGCACGAACCGATATTTATATTTCCTCGGGCTCCTGCGCTTGTCCTTGCTGTTGTGGTACTGCGGGCAGGCGTATCCCTGCCTGCAGAGCCTCGGCGGCCGTTTGCAGGGCTCGGTCTTGTAGTTGCTCAGCACGTAGGTGGTGTCCTGCCACTTGGGATCCTCGTTCATCAGGTTCCTCTCCTTGTCGAGGATGTTGGGCCCGTTGCTCTGGTTGTTGGGATCGAGGTCGGGATTCTCCATCGCCTGGATCTCCTTGATGTCGTAGACCGGCGGTCGCAGATCGTGATTGCCGTGGGCGAAGGCGCAGTGGGGCCCGTTCTTCACGCAGAAGCCCCGGGCGTCGGTGTCGTGGACGCACATGCACGTCTTGTAGTAGCGCAGGTGGTAGCGCCGCTCCGTGTCGCCCGCCGTCCGGTGCAGATTCGGACACCTACGGAAGAAAGCAGACGGCCTGTCATGTGCCATTCGTCGAGCGCGCCGCGTGTACGTGTGTGTGTGTGTGTACGTGCTCCGCGATAATACGCTCTGTATATACCTATATCGAAGGGCATGGGGGGAAAGGAGCAGGGTTTTGCTTATTGATTTTTTTTCAAGGGACAAAGATATCGCGCGCGCGCGCTTGCCTGTGGCTTCGCGTGTACTTGTATACTTATATGCTGTATGTATACGTGCGCGCGGTACGGCGCACGTGGCTTATAGCACGCAGCAAAGTCTTGAGTTTCTACTGTCTTTTTCGATACGATGTGCACGCACGCGAAGACGTTCGAGTGCAATGTGTGCGTACGCTTACATATACGCTTCGGGTAAATATTATCGATGCGGAAGACCAACGTTCTCGGGATATATAGTGCGTCGTCGTGCAGCGTTGGTTTTGTGCAATTCGCGATAATGCGACGGTAAAGATACACATCGATAACATTATAGAGAATTTCGAGCGTAGCATTCGAATAAATAAGAGCTCAAAAACGGAGCAGCGCCTATATATCGCCGACTCGAGCCTATAATGTGTAACGGCGTAACCGGAGCAGAAACGTCTCTCGTTTCCCATGTAGGTATACACGTCCCGTACACACCAATCGCTGTCCATAGCAATAAACGCGCCTACATCTATTTACAGAGTACACAATGTATACGCGTTATACACACGCAACGTCTAGAACCGTCGCATCCCATATAGTAGCATGTGCGTATATACTCGGTGTGGGTATAAAATTTCGAAAACACGCATATTAGTACATGTACACCGCGAGCACAGAGCGCGAGGAGAGTAAACGGGAGAAGATCTCTGTGGCACGCGATCGAAGGGAGGGGAAATAGGCGTGTAAACAGCTATAAGAAGCGAATAGACGAGAGCGGAGGAGAAGGTGTACGTAGAGAGGGGGGGGGGGGTGGAGGATGGGAGCTGCGGGAGAGCATAGTTATCGTACGGTCTCCTCCTGCGGGAGATCCAGGATAAGGGGTCTCTCGCGCGGATTAAAATCCCCGGAGCGGAGGACGACTCTCTCGGAGCACGTACGCACGTACGCATAATGTATATACTGACTCGTCTCCATCTGGACAGATGCCGGTGGTCTCGTCGTACTTGGTGCAGTAGTTGTCGGCGCTGTAGTTGAAGGTGCGGTCGCGCTTCCTCGTGGGCCGGCGTCTACGCTGGTTCATGAAGTGCCAGTTGAAGCACGTGAACGGCCGATGCTGGGTGCACTTCCTCTGGATGAAGAGGGGGCACTGCTCGACCCGGAACTCCTTTAGGTACTTGGTGTGGGAGTCGAGGTTGTTGCTGCACATCGTAGCTGCCGCCACCGCCGCACCACCGCCGGCGCCGCAGCCGCTGCTTGTCGACTTGCTGCGTTCTCTCATGGGTTATCATGGGTGCCGCGCCGCCGCGTAGCACACAGCTCTCTCGCTCTCTTCGCTCTCCGCCGCCGCTATGCGCTCGCTCGCCTCGGCGCCCTCTCTTCTCTATACACGTCCTCTATATAATATACACTGGCTTCCTAATACGCGAACGCGATGTGTACCGTACTCGCGTAAACGCGTATGTATATATGTATACAAACGCCTCTGCTCTCTCTCTCTCTCGTCGCGATTTTTCGTCGTCCTCTATGCTATACTACGTACGCGGAGAATGTAGCGTAGCAGGCACGTAATACCGATACTCCGCTGATGCGCGCCTGTATCGGAGTCGCATCGCCCGCGCGCGCCGCGCACACGCTTATATACGCGTATACGACACCGATATATATTTACACGCACTCCGCGGAGTCGATCGAGCACACAACGTCGTCGACGTCGTCGTCGCGCTGATGCCTGCCCGCTGAGACTGGGAGAGCCGCGGAGTAGGCACTGGCTACGACGCACGGATATGCCAAGCCAACTCGCGCTCGTTTTGGGCTTTTTCTTTGTCCCCCGCCGCCGCAGCCGCGCGCACGATCGCGACCTATATGTCGCGGGGCAGCACTGTAGGTATAGTGCGCGTATAGAAGCTACGCTGGCTATAGCGCGCTCCTCTAGTAGCCTAGCCCGTGGAATGTGTTTTAAGGGGGTCGAGCGCCGCGCCATCTGCCGAAGCATTATAAGCACGCCCACATCCACTATGACTATATATACACGCGCAGCTCCGGCAAACTGCTGCGCTGCGCGCTTATATATTGTGTACAATGTGTACACCGCGCACTCATATGCCTATACAGTGTGCACACAAAGGATATGGAGTGAGAGAGAGAGAGAGGAGAGAGAGCTGGAGTCACGTGGTCGCCTCCCACCATCGTGGACCTATGGGTGGCGGTGTTTCAAGGTCGTTGATGTTTTGGCCGTTCTCGTGCGTGGCGCATATAGATGTACAATATACTGCATTGTATTATACGTGTGTGCAAGAGAGAGAAACTTATTCGATGTGTATATATTGCGTTGTAGGAACGAATTTTCGGAGATTTTGCGACGGAGGTTGCGCAAGGTGCGTACGGGAATTGGATGATAAATTGTGAACGAGACTTTTTTTTCGTATGTAGAGTGTCCGGCGCGTCGAGCGCGCCTTATAGCGTTTATTTACACAGAAAATATGACAGAGAGAGAGAGAGAGAGAGAGAAATAGAGTTTGTACAAAAATCATTTTGAGGGGGGTGGGTGGATGGGAGAGGGGTGTCAATCTATAGTGGCTTGGAGAACCCTCCCTAAATGTAGTGTATCCCTCGCTCTATCGATTCGAAACGGGAATCAACTGCGTACATATTACATATTACAATCGTAAAACATACGTATAATGCTCGTAGCTTGTGTATAGACTTAATTAATTCCGATCCGAAATTAAGAATTAAAAAAAAAGTAAACATGACATATAAATCAGAACATTATCAGCGTAATAAAAAGATTGTGCTATTACGCACTACTTAATACATATATGTACAGTACACGTAATCTTCGCCTTCTTTCAATTCAATTTTACGGCACATTCTGGGCGAGGGATGTCAGTTTCAAAGCATTATCGTAAAACGAGCAAGTCGCCACTAAAAAGTCATCGCTATCACTTTTGGCGTACGACCAGTCGCAGCCGTAGGCAATGCTCTTGTGCTCCTTGTACTCGGCGAGCAGTTTAGGGCTTTCCAGCGTGTAGCAGTCGACAGCGAAGAAGCCGTTGTACATTCCTGCGGCCAGCAGGAGCCTCACGTCATGCGGCTCCCATTTAAGCCTCCACACGCCCCCGCCCAGTGATAATTCCCCCAAAGGTCGGCGCAGGTTCCTCGTGTCCCACGTTCGAACGCACTCGTCGTAACTGTAATCGGATATTGCTTATTTACGAATCATTGTCACAGGCGGATGATACTGATGTGTCTTTGTCGACGAGTATACCTGCCGGAGACGAGGATGTTCTCTCGATCCCAGTTGCTGTGGAGGCTGGTTACGCCGGCCTCGTGTACCCGGCTGGTCATTGTTGGGGTAGGACCTGTGCGCACGTCGAAACGCAAGAATTTGCAATCGTCTCCACCTGGAAAATGATATTTTTTTATTGTTTTATTTATTTTTTTAAAGCATTACATTAATTGTTAATGTACGGCGACATGCATTGTTTGTGCACTGTTTCATTTGTTAATTGCATTCATTAATAATAATCGGTAGTACAAACTCAAATTTAAATGCATTATTATGAATGAGTGCGTAAATTACTTGTTCGACGAAAATTGTCAGAGTAAAAACTTGAATACTTTTTTAATTTTTCGCAAACACGATTATTTTCATAATTATATATTTCGAGCAAAAAACATACCGGTTACGACAGTTGTTTAATATATCTAGCTACAATTTTCATTCGGTAAACGTCCTCGCAAAATTCAACAGCAACAATTAACTTGCCTGTGTAGATAACATTAGTGTTCCAAGTGTCGAAAGCCGAGATCCAGGCCTCGAACGTGTGAGCTTTCCAGACGTGAAGCTTTTCAAGGCCCGCATCGCCGCGAAGTTTGAATACCGAAATCGATCCTGCCGAATCGCTCACCACGACCTGCACGTCCTCGCTGCACCTCTGCGTAGTCGACCAGTCGAGGGACAGTGCGAGTCGTTCCTCTTCGTCTTCCTCGGATATGGAAGCTTGAGAAAGTAGAGTGAGACTCGGCACTCCGTTTGGGGATTTGGCCAGTTCGTAAATTTGCAGGAAACCCACTGCGTTAGCGACGCCCAAGAGTATTCTGCCGTCGCAACAACTGACGTGAGCCCATTTCATGTCCAGAACCGCGGCTACCTCGATTTGCTGGAGTTTGCTGAGTTTCGGATCCTCGTTGATTTTAGTCACTTGGAACAAGTAGATCCTGCCTATTCGACTTTTCTTGTCGGCGTTGGGACTGTCCTTTTCGTCGTTTTCGGTTAATTGATAAGTGCCGCAAGCGAATACGTCCCGGAAGCCTTCTATCGGACACCACTCGACCGAATCCGCCGAGTACTCGGTGTCGAACTCGTCAATCGTTCGAAACATTTTAGTTCAGTCTGAAAACAACATATTTTTAGTTTTTTGGGAACTACGATAAAATTATTGACTTATTAGCGCGTTAAAAACTGTCGTCTTTGAGCGAAATTACCTACCTATTAGTTTTATCGTTTCGTTATGTTTTTATAGATAAACGTTTTATAAAAGAAAAGCAATGGCTCTAGTTGTTGAGATCAATATTTATTGTTAAGATTAATATGCATAATATTGTTGCCGCTGTGAATAAGAGTATGTTAACGACTTCGAAAAGATTATCACAACTCTCTTACAGTTTACAGAATACACTTTAATTAAAAACGTACTTGGTATCATTTGTCATTGTACAAACTTGGCATTCTTTGGAGTAGATACTTTATCACAACAATGATTTATGAATCTCACACAAGATAGGCAATAAATAGATGTATGTACAATGTATTTTAAGTATTAAGAATAAATAGGGTTAAATACTCTTAAAAATAAATAAATTTGTTAAATGCTTTTGTACTTTTATCCCTGTACTTTGATAATCCACTCCTTTTTCTGTACAAAATATCAAACAATTGTATTTAGTATACTTATATCACATACTGGCTGGCAGTAAGATAAATATCTTAAAATTAATCAGGCTCATTGTTTAAAATTTATTTCATCAAAAATACTATGTAATATAAATTTTAAAATGTACACTACCCTATTTTGAAATCTTAGGTAGGTTTTAAGCATTATAAAATAATATAGCGTACAATGCAAGTGTGTAGCATTCAGAGAGGTAGTTTTTGACTGACAACTTTCAATCCTAAAACTATTAAAAATTGAATAGTCGCTACAAATCCAGTAAATAATTGTAAAATGCACTATATATCCAGCTTAAAGGGTAAACACAAGCATCATTGCCAAGAGCTCCTTTCAGTCTCTATCAAGCATTCCCTGACTAGCGTGCGAGCCTTAACTATGCCTTGTCGAATTTTCTCAGCAGAACGTCGATGACCTGCATAGCTAGGACGAACATATTGGCCAACGTCTCCTATAATCTGCAGTAGTTCGTTGTATTTCGACTTCCCAGTGCCATTGGTGATCCTTGACTGCAGCTGTGGCTGCCTTTGAAACTGTGACTTTGGTTTGGGTATGGTCAACAAAGACTCCACAATCTTTCTATGGGTTTCCATATTTCTGTAGCTCTCTTCCATTATCCAGCTCTCAATACCATTTTTAACAATATCTCAAAGACGACAGTTTATTAAATTAAGAAACTCAAAAGTCATAACCTACAAAGTATATACAAAATCGTTTACTACTTTTCAATGCTCGAGAATACATTACTTATGCATTACGTACCTCGGTGTATTATAAATCGCTAAAGCTACCGTGTCTCTTTTTGCAGCTAAACTATTCTACTTAAAAATAATAATAAGTAAGCAACATAACGTATTTCGAACTCAAACTAGCGTGTTCAGAGCATTTTGTGCGCGCTGCACCGAGATTATCGAAATTACAATGAATATTTCCAACCTATAAATTTGTTTTGATTTGTCAAAGTGCTGTCCTGGGGCTCTGGTGGCGCTCTGTCACCGGAATCATTCCAATAATGCAACATTTCCCATGCAAATATCGAATATATAATCATATCACACACTGTATTACGTTATGCAGTAATGCAGTCGGGACAGATGTATACGCGTATATACGCGAGTGCTCCGAAAAATTGAAAAAAAAAAAAATAATGACTCCAACTTTTTATTTTCTCATTTTCAGTCATCTATTCGTATTTATCTACAATTTACGACGATACATTTAAATATACTTGTTTATTAATGAAAAAGCGCGAAGAGCAAACGATAACAAATATAATTGTACAGGGTAGACGGCGCCACCGACTGCTGTGTGTATTAGACTGTACTGCTCCGAACTTGCGGCTCTGAAGCTGAACGAACTCTGCTAAAACTCAAGCGGAGCGCAAAGTGCAGTGCGTAGCGTTTATATCGTGTGTGTGTGTGGTGTGCCAGAGACAAGATGGCAGCGACGAATTCTGGTTTATCTGTCGGTTTGCCAGAAAAGAAAGAAGACGAATTCAAAGAGTTTTACACGGAAGTAAGCATGATTTTCCAAATTATCGATCCCTTCACTTGTCGATCGAAGTGGCCGGCGAGGAATTTAACGGGCGAATTAATTATGTAACGTTATAAACAAGTGCTGTTTTCGTCGAAGCTTGCGTCGAGTGATTTCCGATATATTTGCTTCTAATTGTTGTGCAAATGTCCAATGAATTTGTGAAACAGTCTTGACGTGACTTGAGAAGTTGCGATTTGGCGTGACTCGTTAATCGTAGAAATTGAACGACGAAAGCCCACTGATACTTGCGATACTAATGTTGACCTTTAAACTAACCTATTGCGTTTTTGCGCCTTTCATGATTATTCTTGATATCTCGACTTCTTCTCGTTTTAGGTGAAGGAAATCGAGAAGAGGGATTCGGTTCTGACACCCAAGCAACAAATAGACAGGCTATTGAGACCCGGTTCTTCCTACTTCAATTTAAACCCTTTTGAAGTACTCCACATCGATCCTACCACAGATGTCGATGAAATAAAGAAAAAGTACCGTCGTGTGAGTAGACTTTGGATTTTTATATACTTGTACTTTGCTTTTGTGCTGTGCTTATGTGTAAAATCTACTTTCATTTTCTAGATGTCCATATTAGTCCATCCAGACAAGAATCAAGACGATGCTGAAAGGGCTCAGCAAGCTTTTGAAAGTATGTTAATTTGATTTTTATAACTTTTTAACAAATAGAGACAGAAGTAGGAACTGATTTTCTTGATTAATTTTGCAGTTGTCAATAAGGCATGGAAAACTCTGGAATGCGAAGAAACTAGAGCAAAATGTATGGACGTTATTGAAGAGGCAAAAGCAAGAACAGATCACATGGTATGAAAATAGAACAAATTAAGTAGAGATACTTGATGATCGAATGTCTCATTGCGATTTTTCTTTTTAGATTACAGAGAAAAAGAAAAAAATAAAAAAAGATGGCAAAGTACCAAGTGATGCTGTTTTGGAGGAAGAAACAGAAGATGGATACAGACACGCTGTGTGGGTTATGACAATGAAGTTGTTTGCCGATATGGAACGGAGACGGTAAGACGGTTTAATTAAGAAATTGCGATTTTCATTCCTGAACGTTTGTCTAAAAAAACTATTTTCAGGCGAGAGTTAGCTATGCGAGACGCAGAACAGCGCAAAAGAAAGAGAGAAGAAGAAATATCAGCAGAGGCACAAGCTGCAATGGAGCGCGAATGGCAAAAGAACTTTGAAGAGTCGAGGCAATCGAGAGTCGACAGTTGGAAAGCTTTTACGTCCGGCTCTGGGGGCCCATCCAAGAAAAAGAAAGAAAAGAAGATAAAATCGTTCAAACCTCCAAAGACGAAGGCGGAATCTCGATAATGATATAGTGAATATTAAAAAACAAGTCGATTGTCGCACAGCTGCGGGGAAAATTTGCTCAAATTTTTAATTCAGATTATTACTTATTCTTCGAATTACCCCTGTAATGTACAAATGCAAATCGTTGACTATATACCTATTATATTATATTAAAAATTTGTTGGAGTGTACAATGGAAACCATGATTTTTATCAGTGAGTGCATACTGAATTTAACGAGCTCATAATGAATTGTACATTGATTTTTTGATTCACTCCAAGAAATTTTGAGGTGTAAATTATTGTGTATCCAAAAGTCTGAAATATTCCGAGCAAGCGAGAGCTTTCAGACGCCGAAGCTACTTGTGTGAGTCGTTGATGATAATTAAGTTATTTTCGTTTCTTTATGTCACTCGCGCCTAAACAAATCAATCGATTTATTTGATTTGTTTGCAGGAGTTATCGATAAATTGAGCCATAACGAAGAAATAAAAAAAAGGCACGAATTTTAACAAGACCGATGAGCGCAAATGTTAACATTGTTTTTTTTTTTTTTGTAAAATGTATTGTAATTGCAGAAGTGAGAAAGAGATAGGAAGGACCTATATAGTTTAGTCGTATAGACGTGTCGCGTGTGTTTGTCAATATACACTGATTTAGTATATTGCATTGTCAAGCCGATTAATTGAATATGTCGCATATAGCAAGAGAGACTCAGAACATATACAGCATCCGTGAATATACCTCCGATAAACATGCATACGTACACTTCTTTGGTCTAACTTTTTTATACGAAGCGTGACGAGTGTCATTTTAATATTTAGTAATGTCTACGATGTACTTCATAAGTATCTCAAATTATATCTCAATAGAGTTATCGTAACTAAACTCAAGAAGCAATGAATTAAAATGGAAAAAAACTAATAAAAGACTTCACGAAAGCCTCAACCATTGTGTCAAACGTATATATATTCAATGCTAAAAATGTACACCCGCCCACTGCGATAATAGAGGGAATTACATAGTTACACGCTTAATGTGCGTTTAATAGCACTTAACAGCTTCCTCAATTGCTCCGTAATTAAAAGCGGAGCGGCGTTCGCTTAACTATCGTCGCGCGGCGGTCGCCTGCTCACCCATGTACTTTTTTTCTCGTCTATATAAACACCGCGACGAATTCACTTTCACCTAAACGAACTATATCTGTATATACCCATGCGGCTAATCACCGATGACCAATTTCCAAATAATCCACATACTCCGCGAGCAAAGCAACAATTTCGATCTTTTTTTTCAAACGATCGCTCCGACAACTGGCGCCCCCTGGCGCCAGGTGCTCTTGTTCTCAAAACCTCTCCCCCTCTCCGTATATATATAAGCATATGCCTATACACACCGCGCAGTGCCTCAACCACCTCTCTCGAAATACGTGTTTTCCTTTCCAGTTTCCACTTCCCAACCGGCCGCTCTCTCTCTCTCAACCCCGGCATATACACACGCGCAGTGTCCCTGCGGAGAGAACCTGCGCCCGCGTATATATCTATATTTATACACACAGGTAGTAGATACACGGACTCCGTATAGACATATCCGTGCCCTGGCAGCAGCGCAGCGCGAGGCTCGGAGGAGCGAGCGAGCGATCGGATCGTGCGGCGCATGCAACAAGTAGCTGCAGAGCCGAGCTGCGCGGCGCGCAGCTGTACTGCTAACCTGTGGAAATCGTCTCGTCTGGCCCCTCGTCGTTATCTCCCCGAGCTTATCGTTAATAGTATACCCGGCGATCCGCGTTCTGTGTGTGCGCGCGCGCGTGTGTGTCTCGCAGGTGTACAGTGTGGAAAGGTACAAAGCAAGCGAGAAGAGTGAGGCAGAGTCTTGCTTGTAGGTATATGGCCTGTCTGTCGTCGGAGAATGAAAAGCTCCTGGCAGCAGCAGATCGGCTATAGCATCTCCCTCTCTCTTGTGTCCTTGATTGGCGCCAGCGAGACTGCAGCAGAAAGGAGAGAGAGAGAGAGAGAGAGATAGAGATGCTGCCGCTCTGATATACATGCATGCACGCTGCTGCACACACGCAGGTTATTAAAGAAACGGCGGACGACCTGGCCATGTCCAGCGAGAGGAGCCGGCCAGCGCCGCAGCAGCAGCAGCTCTTGCCAGAGCTCGCCGATCTCAGGTAGGTCGAGTGATGTGTATATGTAAGTTCGTTTACCTATATAATAGTTCTAGATATGTTTATTGTATGGAAGTATGCGGGAGACGTGTAGGTACATACATGCTCGCGTATATATCTATGTACACGCAGTGTACAAGTGAATGCGCGTATGTGTATACATACAAAGGGAGAGTACATGTATAGTCGTATACAGAGTGTAGGAGATCGCCAGGCTGAGAAGAAAGTAGGAGGAGAGTAAAGCAACGCCCCCGCGCGCCAGTCTCCTTACACCTACGGGCACCTTGGTCTCTCTCTCTCTCTCTCTCTCTCTCTCTTTTATATCTCCAAGTGCCAGTGAGCGAGAGAGAGAACACGTACCGCTCATACATAGATATACCTATCATACACGCGCAGGAGTACTTGCAGACACGCGAGAGTGTGCGAGGCACGAAAACGTATATCCGTTTCTCCTCCGCGTTATAGTGCATTGCGCAATTATGTAATATCTCGGCGGTGTATAAACAATAGCCGTGATATTCTCTCTGTCTGTCCAGTAAGCCCGTGAAGTTGCAACGGGGACAACGCCTGCAGCAGCAGCAGCAGCAGCAGGGACGCAACTGCGCGAGATGCGGCTCGGCCTTTGGTAGATTCTACAACACCGGAGCGGCCTGTCCTCGCTGCAGGCTCAGGGTCTGCCGGCAGTGTCGCGAGGCTGCTCCCTCGACCACCGCCGCTTCTCAGAACAACAACAACAACAACAACAACAACAACAATAACAACAACAGCGGCAGCGAGTCCTGGCTCTGCAGCGTCTGTCACAGGATTCAGTGAGTTCATACGCACGTACACGCGTATTATCGTGTATTACACATATACATATATATATACCGAGAGGGCTTTTTTCCGCTCTCTCTCGGCTCGGCTCTTGCCGATTTTCTCGTCGTGCATGTACAGTGTACTACCTATACACTTATACTTATATGTGCGAACTACACTCGTTCAGGGACCTGCGCTCTCCGGTGCAAGCCGCGGCCGACTCGAGACGGGGAACCAAGAGGGAGCACTACCTCACGGCGTTGAATATACTCAAGTACAGCATACGTCGGGCTTGGACGATTAACGGTGAGTTGGAAGAGAGAGAGAGAAAGAGAGAGGAGCGAGAGAGTCGATGTGTATTGGACTCGACTTCCTTTGTCTGAGAAAGAGATGATAACGATTCATCGCTCGGATGCTGCGGTGCGTCGGGTGAAAAGTGAAAATTTTCTTCGACGCCGAGGCGCTCGGTGTGCACCTGCATTTCACTCTCTAGGAACAATAGTCGGAAATCGGAGGTATCGAGGATTTAACGATTTTTCACGAGTGTGCGTGCAGCTTGCGTGCGCGCGCGTGTGTGTGTACGTGTGCGCCTATACACATACAACTTATTTGACAGATCGGCAAGCGGAGCTATTTTAACGTCTATCGCCGCATTTTTTACTCGAGTTTTTACGGAATACTTTACTGTTTATTCAGCGCTTATCTAACTGCCGTGTCATGTAGATTATATATACTGCGCTATAATTTTAGAAGAAGAAGAAAAAAATCGAGCTAGTGTTACACGATTCATAAGCAGAGTCACGTTTGCGTTTTCTCTCGCTTTCCGAGAAATCGCCGTTGTGTTCTGAAAATTAAAGATAACTAGAAGTCTCACTTTCCACTCGGTTGTTCCTAGAATAAAAATGTGAAAAACCTCTTGATTTCGTTCAGGAAAGTAATAACGAGTAATGATATCAAATTTGTCTTCCCGCAGGTCCTCCAGGTCGATGGTCTGCCTCGCGTAAATCAACGGAATTTCGACTTTATCGAAGCCTACCGGCACGTCGTCGCTCACCTCTGATAATCGAAGAGATCAATACCAGTAACAATGCGAAGAGGTCTGCAACGCACGAGTCCTTTATCAAACCTCCTCGAGTAGTGAGCACAAGCTGTAAGACTACACCGCAGAAGTCCAGCCATGAGCAGCAGCCGAAAAAGTCGAGCATCCCGGTGTTCCGTAGCCGGAGCTCCAGGGAGTTCGAGGACATCCGCGGACCCAACGAGACGCCCAAACGCTCCCTGATACCCCAAAGGTAAGCATAGGACATGATGCATACGTGCTGACACATTTTTTTTGCCGAGTGCCAACTATACATTCGTAATAAATATATAACTATATACAATCATGCGGATAGGTATCGTGGGAGCACGGACGACTTGCGCCGCAGCCGCGAGGACATCAGTATTCCGAGCTTCATACCAAAGCTGCTGTCGCCGCGAAATAAGGAGGACGCTGCGCGCGCCAATTCCCAGCAAAATCCGCAAGAGAATTTGCCACCAACACCGGCAAACAGGACGAAACGCGATACTCGAGACGAAACTGCTGCGACGTAAGAATCACGTCGGTACTTCTTCCAGCATTGTTTTAGCGATCGATTGATTTCCTTTTCTCTTCTACCTATTGTAGTGTGGAATCGAAAATGCTGGAGGAGTTACCGCTGACCCAACAGCGGAAGCAGGAGAGGAAGGACACGCTATCGAATGTGCCAGTCGAAGCCGAGAGTGACGAGCGCTCTCGAGCCGAGGCAAACGAAGACATGAGTCTTGAACAAGTAGATAGCAAACAGGAGCTGTCAGAGGCGGCGTTGTTAGCTAAGAAAATCGATGAACCTCCGGATGTGAGTAGTTGACGATTCTTTTGTTTATAGTTCATTTGTTCAGTAAAAATGATTCTAGATAATTCGGGTTCTAGGTCGAAGCGAGGAAGAAATTGTCAAAGGAGGAACTGTCAAACGACGAAACTGACGAAGCCCATCGACCGAGTTCCAGCGTAAGCTGAATGCACATTATTATGTAAAATACTATATTACCATTTTCGAGAGAAAGTAAAGTAGAAATTAAATTTTCAATCACAGCATCTTTCACCGGAAGCTAGTCCCTTGAGCACGAGATCGTCAAAGTACAGTCCAAGGGAGAGCGAGAGTGAGCCGACTCCGGCCTTACCACGCAAAACTACGGGCGAACGTGGCGAATCAAGCTCATCTTCACAACGAATTCGCGATGCCATTACCAGGACTCGCAGAGAGTCCAATAGCAGTGCCAAATACGAGAGTAGTGGGAGCGAGGGTGTCAGGTATATATCTAACTATATCTTTAGGATAAAAAATATCGTGTTATTAAGAATAAGTCATCGAGTGAATAAATTTGAATATTCCAGTAGATTGGGTGACTCAAGCTTATCGAGCTATGTGGACATTGCTCGACGCGTAAAATTGTACGGAAGTTGTGGTTCGTTAGGACCGTCCACCGGTAGCTGTGATGAGGTGCCGCAACGTGACAGCGCGACCAGTGCTGGGGAGGATGAGCACGAAGACCACTCGCGTGGAAATCAAAGCTCGCAGAACCGCATGATGCTGAGGCGTCGGCGGCAATTTGACACTCAAGGTATATAGCACAAAAATTTGCCTTTGTCAGTACCTCGGCTAACGTGAAGGCTTTAATCTGCATCGGCACGTACAACGAACCGCGACTTATCGATTTTCGAAGCCCGACACTTCCCTCTGAATCGGCATTCGCGCGCAGCTGTTTTATCGCATACAGTGCAAGTTATTTGTCGAGAGAAGAACAATGAACAAAGAAGAGGGTCTAACGATCTTTGGCACCGAATGGCGGAGGATCCTACAGCTCTTCCTCACTGGCATTATTGCAATCTACTTTCTGTTACTTTACACTGGTGTCTGTATCTTCTTTTACCTTATGTGGACCAACGGTTACTAAATTAGGTAACAGCGCGGCGACTGCTCTCATTAAATCGTGGTTAGCTCGATAATTGTGTGTGCCTCACGACGTACCAAAACAATTTGACAGACGATATCGCGCGAGATAATGTCCTTAGTAGTACGTGCTCCTTCAATTAATCTTATTTCGCTATCAAATTCCAGTTTCATTGATCGTCATGCCCAAGAGTTTCATCTACCGCGATAGCCCCTATCAATTCTCGCACATGTACACGCGCCTCGATACACCTACGCACGCGTGAATCATCTCGTCGCACAACAGAGCTCGCGAAAGATAAGAATTAAAAAAGCACAGAGTTAAAAGAGGAAAAAATAGCAGCCTCCGCTGGGAAGCAGTTACAAAACACAATGCTAAAGGGGCATTATCGCGCACGCGCAACTATAGTGCTGAGGGGAAAAAAGAGAAGTAGGAAAAAAAAGAGCAAGACAAGTGTATATACCTACCTACCTACACGACGCAGAGTTATATATACGACGCAGGTACTACAATCGAGCTGGCTATATAGGCTCGTTCGCGCTCGTTCGGGGGTTTCACGCTTCGATTCCCGCCGAGTAGGCAGTAGAGCCCTTGTCTCCCCACACGCCGGGTGTATATGCGCGGCCGTGTACAAAGGCTAAGCGAAGCGGCGCGAACGGCGGTAGTTGAACTTGTAACTCGCGTACAGTACGTAGACACTTGCCTGTGGCCATAGCGTCTCTCGTCGCTTCTCCGTGCAGCGCCGCGCACAAACAGTTTTCCTCGGTGTTTAGCGTGCTAAAATTAAAAAATTAATAAGCTTAGTTGTACATATCGAGAGCGTGAATGTTGCGCGAAATGATACGGTGGCCCTGATACGCTCGCGGCCAAGCGTCGCGACAGCTGCCAAAAGTCGCAGAGTACGTGGCATTGGCGCGATGTGTACGCACGTATACGCTTGCATATAGTAACGTCGAACATTTTTCATTTCAGGCTCTCGACGACGAGGCAGCAGGTCACACTTAGCGCGTAGCTGTTGCGCGGGGCCGGAGGAGCTGCCAGCGGCGTTGCAGCAAGTGGTCGCCGAGGAGTCATCGCTGCTGGACTACAGACGGCTCGTTTTCATCAGCTCGGATTCGTCCTCGGGCCGCGAAGAGGACGATGCCGATAGCAGCTGCTCCGGCTCCTCATATCTGAACAACAATGCCATTGCGAATCAGCAGCAGCAAACGAGCGGCATCGAGGACTGTGACTGGGACTATTTCGAGAGCAACTCGCTCAAGCTGCCGCAAATCAGAGGTGTGTCGAATCAAGGGAGCCAAGACTGGAGTTGCTGCCCAGCGAGACCAACCAGCGCGCACAGTAGTCTCTCGTCGGGTTGTTGCCAGGCCTGCGGTGGATCTAGGAACGCCAAGGTGCTGCCGGTGCCCGTACCAATACCTGTACCAGTGCCTTATCCCGTGCCAGTGCCAGCTTCCCTGTGGACCGGTAACGAGTCGTTGTCACCCCTACCGTTGCCACTCAGCTTACGAGGAGCTGCGGTCTGCGATCCGGGAGCGGCAGCCGCTGCAGCTGCGGCGTCGTGGTTTTCCTGGAATCCACGATTCGATCCGTCAAGTTTGTTACTATCGCAAGGGCAGTCTCATTTTTTCGCTAGAGAGCTTTCGGCCAATTTAAGCGAGCCTCTTCGGAGATCGGTAAGTCAGTTTATCGTAGAGACTTGAAAACAACAAGCTACGATTTTCTTATTATGAAAATTATAAATGATTTCGCTTTATATTTTTTAGCATGAACCAGATCAAGAGCAGCAGGAAACGAATACGTGCCAAAACAGCCCTTCGGAGCCATTAGATTCAGCTAAGTCGTCTACCGAGGACGAGAAAAAACATCAAGAAGTTCAAGAAGAAAAACAAGAAGCGCAAGAGGAAAAAGTTGAACAAGCGGCAGCATCAGTCGAAGTAGAAGAAGATCAAAAACAAGAGCAGAGAATGTTTCGTCACTCTCAAGAGCAGGACTCTCGTAGCTCATCTGGTCGTTCGTCCGCCGACAGTAGCGACCTCGAGGATTCAGCATCACACCGGTTTTCGCGGGTGCTCGTGGTCAACGACGACTCTCTTACGAGTGACAACGATATCGAAGATAACGAGGACTCGGATTCAGCTCGTGAAGGTCAGCCTATCATTCTTCGCCGTGTAAGTGTGCTCGCGGAACAGGATCAACAAAAAGAAGCGGATGAATCCGTTGTACTTCGTCAGATTCGACAGATTGATGAGGATGAAAAAGTCGAAGCAGAGGAGGATAAATCATCCGAGGATAATTCCTCGGCCGAAGATGAGCAAACGCATCAACAACACTCGAAGAACCGGTACTCCGTGAGCGATCGTCAAGAGATCGTCAGCTACGACGATATTTATCTCGCGAGCAGTCAGGATAATGAAGACAACATCGTACTTCTGAAATCCATCAAGTCGATTGACCCCGAAAATACAGCAGCAGGTCGCTCCACTTCGCCTGTTCGCAGGAATTTCTCGACCGCGGGACAGTACAGAGCCTTTCCTAAAGCACCACAACAGGAGCCAGATCCTGAGGACGAAAGCAAGAGTCTAAGCGAGAGAGATGACTCATCGAACGACTCAGCTGTAATGCCTGACTCGCTGGAGGTGAGCATGCAGGATCTCGAGGACAGCATAGAATCTTGCGAGGTTGGAGGAGCGCTGCTGGCAGCGCCAAGCGCGGTAGAGGGGACACTGCAGGGGGGGCAAATACTGCCACCGCCACCGCGGTTGCAAAAAGAGGAGGGGGAAAGCAAGTGCAGCTCGAGTCCCAGTTCGAGTGAGAGTAGCAGCAACGCCGGCGCGCTCAGTAGTAGCGACGAGCTGCACGAGTACAGCTTGACGCTGTCGCGCGTTTCGACAGAGCAGCAGCAGCAGCAGCAGCAGGGCGGCAGCAGCAGCCAGCAGATCTTGGAGAGCAGCGCAGCCTTGATGGCAAAATCGCGCAAGAAATGGCAAATTCCAGCGAGTTTCGACATCAAGGGCTTGCCAAGCACTCATTTCTTGCCACCGGAGCGCAAGAAAAGCACGTCGCACAATCCGCTGCTAAGCGCCGCGGTCGATGCCGCCGACGAACTGCAGCCCGAAGACGAGGAAAACGCAAACGCCAGTCCTGCTGCTGCTAGCATTACACCAACAACTGACGAAGCCTCGGAGAGCCTCGAGGATGACAACGATGAGCTGCTGCCGCGACAGCCGTCGGAAAGCATGACGACAGCCCGTAGCGCGCATGACGAAAGCAGCGCCAGCGCTGAGCGAGTGAGAGGTACCGAGTCTACGGAGCAGGTGGGAGGAAGCGACGAGGATCGCTCGTGGTATCGCGCGCCAGTCGAGCGGCGCACGCCCACTCGGAAGGAAGAGAATAACAGTTGTCTCGAAGAGGAGGAGGAAGAAGAGGA
Organism: Philotrypesis tridentata; assembly: GCA_018906965.1. Lineage (NCBI taxonomy): Eukaryota > Metazoa > Arthropoda > Insecta > Hymenoptera > Pteromalidae > Philotrypesis > Philotrypesis tridentata. Next base: position 7,227,838 of record JACCIB010000002.1, read on the forward strand.
AGAGGGGGAGGATGAGGACGATGACTGCTTGTCCTCCTTCCCCAAGAGTCGCCGAGACTGGGTAGCTCCGAAAGTTGGAAATCTCAGTCTTAACCACCTCAACAATGTCAACAATAACATCGGCGCTGCAGCAGTCAACAACAGTCATCTTCAGGCTAATAACAACAAATACAGGAGTCTCGTCATGATAACACAGGCCGCCTATCAGCCGGTTAATGTTATTACCTCAGACACGACGACTTTGCTGCAACCTCAGCCACACGAGCAGTCGCGCTACTACCAACAGTTCGCGGCAGCCGACGCGAACCAGGAAGCTGTCGCACGGTAATAATGCACGGCGATCAATTATTATGCTACTACATACAGTCACACGCCAATGTAAAGCAGTGAAAGTCAGTGTGCGAAGACTTCGCGTAAAGTGCGGCTCCGTTGCTTTTGTTGCTTTTTCCGGTTTACTGTGTCTATAGAAAGTCGCTTTAAACTTGTCTAGCCAACCTGTAACTGCTAATTTCACTTGAATTTTATCTTATGCCAGGCGAGCGTTTTCGTAAGAGTATCCAATTGCTGATTGGAGCCGTGTTATAAAATTTGTGCGCGTAATGTATCCTAGATATAATTTCATGCCAGTCGTAGATACATATCTACTTTATAAAGTGCAGCGATTCCTATTGCGCAAAGATAAAAATCACGTATACCAAATATATTTATTAGGTAGTTTTACAGGAAAATTGCATAATAAAAATGATAAAATCTGTTTCAGAAAAAATGGTGGACAAGGCCTGTCGAAAAGGCCCCTGCCGTGCAAACGCCTTCTTCCGGAGCCTGAGGTGGACAGTGGTCTGAGCGTTGGAAGTGCCAGTGAGAGCGACGACGTGCAGTCCGTTAAGAATGCCACTAAACAACAAGTTAACTCTCGTAGTCCGAAGTTCTTCTGCAGCCGCGAGGAAGACCCCTTACCTCATCCAGTCGCCGAAGAATACGGCTATGGTGGTGCCGAGGCGAGACGAGGTGGTCCGCTTATTCTCGAGGAAGGTCTGGCCGACGACGATTCTTGGGTGGAGGAGATTTCGCACGACGAAGATGAGCAGAGTGCGACAACCGGCACCGAAGAAAGCTCCGAGGATGAGGCTGGTAATAATCTCGGAGGTGATCGCGAGGAAGAACTGCGTGGTTATCACCGACAAGCCATAGATTTCACTTTGCATACCATTGTCGAGGAATCTTGTGAAGAAAGTGAGAGCGAACAAACAGCTGCGAGTTGGCGAAGACACCAATTGGTCTCGGCCTCGGCGCCTGATCTGGACAAATATCTTTTTTTCGGGCTTGGAGGCTCGGACAACGGAGATGTCGACAGTCTCTCCGAGGGTTCTAGCATTCTATCCGAGGGTCTGGATTCGCTGACGCGAGAAAGGGCATCGACACCTCAAAACAATGCTTCAGTGCAGGAAAAAACATCAGACTCTCCCAGTGGTCGTTTGGAGAAATATTTCTTATCAGATTTCCTTGGTGGCGAACAAGATAGGCGAGACTCTGACGGGTCTGTAGGCAGCGATTCAGAGGGTAGACCCAGTCCAGAAGCACAGAGAAGAAAACGGCTGGTACGCGCACGGGGTACTGGGCGGTCTCACAGTTCGTCCTTGGATAATTTATTGGCGTTGGCACATGGGTCGCAACAAAATCACAGCTCTGGCTCACATCAAAGTTTACAAGACGTTGCTGCTGATGGTCAAGAATCTCAGTCAGAAGCTAGTTCGACGGAAACGGATTGTACTGAGGATATAGGAAGTAATGGATTACCAATCGCCGCGGACGGCCAGTTCGATACGGTCAAACGAAAAAAGAAGAAGCTGAGGAGCAACGCACAAAGTCCGAGGGTTAGCGAAGATCGAAATAAAACTCCCGAACCAGAAGATGAACCAATTGCCAGTCGTTCAGATGAGGATGGGGTCAAGACACCTCAACCAGAGTTGCTCGATGAAGACGAGGCAATGGCCGCTACCGCGGCAGAAGTTGTTGATGCCGCTGTTGCCGTTGCTGCACCTGTCAACGCAGTTAGTCTCGACTCCTCGAGCAGTAGGCCAAAACAACAGTCTAGAGACTCAGGCTTCGTGGGTAGCTGCGATGATCTCCTCCAACAACAACCAGCAAGGCAGCAAAACAACGCTTCGGAGATCTCCCCGAAACCAGCGGAGGGTAATTCGGCCAACGATATGGCTAGCACCAAAGACCACCATCAGAATTATCCTTACCACTTGCAGAAGGAAAGGACTGAGCGATTGTTGTTTAGCGACGACCGTAACGGAGAAGAACGCGTGGAAGTCACGCAGAGAGAAGACTACAGTGCCGGTGGCAGCTATCGGTTCCGCGACAGACTCAATAAGGTTTCAGATCTTGATGTACATCAACCAGGGGCCGGAGGACTCTCGCGGAAAGATAGTTTCAACAATTGGTCCAGCGATGAGGAAACGAATCTCATGATGTCAAAAATGCGCCAATTCTTTAAAACTATGGTGGCCAATTCCAATAACGCAAACCAACAACATCAGCAGCAACAGCAGCAGCAGGGTCAAAACTTGACAGGAGGTAGTGCAGCGTCGAGCACGACATCCTCTGCCCCGAGTCCCAGTCCACGGTTATCAGGCTACGCGAAAGCTCGAGCTGGTTACAACAGTCAGTCTCATCGCACAAAACCGCCACAGTTGGTGTACTTTGAGAACGAGCTTACTCGGCTGATGAAGACTGTGCCAGGAATCAGAGACGAGCAAGTGCGCGAGATCGTCGAATACCTCAGTAGCGAAGACACTTGGTCGGACTCGTACGACAGTTCGGACTACACGAGTTCGGACTTGGAAGGAGCCACTGCCGGTGGCAGGCGCTCGGCATTGCAGGAGCAGATCTCGCAGAGTTGTCAGCAGATTATCAATAAATTTGACACAACCACCTCGCAACAGCAGCAGCACCAGGCAGCAGCTGTCTCTGCAGAGGATTCGCGAATGAGTAAATCGTTGGCCGATGGAAGAGATAGCACGTCGTCAGCGTCGCGGCAGGAACCCCATCATCATTACCAACAACAGCAGCAAGGCAAAGACACCGCCTTTGTTTATCAAAAGCTCGTTCAAAGCTTCACGAAGATGGCGGGTAACGAAAATAACGTGGCCAGCAGCGACGCAAGCTCTTCAACGCCTCACAGCAGTCCACCTCTCATCGCTAAAGTTATGCATCACATCGGAAGTCGACTAGTTGCTCTCATGCACGAAGTCTCGGAGAGTAATTCCTCGAGTACTGGTGCCGGTTACTCTCACGGCTCCTCCGGCGTTGGATGGAGCAGGAGATATCCCCATCATCGAACACCCTCGTCAGCATCCACAACAGAGGATGACGACTCCACCTCGGACTCTGCAAGCGCTCCTTTGGTACGTTTTATTTTTGTAATCAACAACATCCTTACCTAATATTCTGTAAATGATACGGATAACAATACAAATTTGTTCAGCAGCAGTTGCCTCGCTCGAAATCACACGATCCTCTGCTCTTAATAAACAATAGCCAGATGAACAACGTAGGAAGTGGCTCTACACTGACGAGTATGCCACCAGAGTCGGAAGAACGGGAGGCAAGTGATTACGAACGCTTCTCTTGGCGCGGTAGCTTCGAGTCGGCCCTTATGGCTGCGGATTCGCGTACTAAGCTCAGCCTGTTGGCGTGCTCTGGCGGTGATGTTAGTGCCTCGGCAATGGCTGCGAAGCGACGTAGCGCCGGAGATCTTTTGTTCAATCCCAAGAGTTTCTCGAGGGAACAGCTTGATAGGGTGCGCAGTTGCGGATCTATTGGTGGAGGTACTATTGGAGCCAATGGTAACACAGCGCTGGCAGGAGGTTCTATCGAAGAAAAAATTTGGAGCAATCGACGGAGATCATCGGTACCCGATGCGCATAATAGAGGAGAGTCAGGTAATATATGCCATCGAATTGATAAAATAAACGACTTAATGAATTCCCGTCAGCATCTGCATGTTCTGCTTTCCATAAACTATTAATAGGTGCCTCAGCGGGCGACGAAGACACGGAAGACGAGGAGGACGACGACCTGGAATACAATAGTCATCCAGGTGACTCTCGTGCAACGACCCTGCCACGAGGAATGCAAATGGCTGCAGCAGCTGCAGCAACGAATTCCTTGCCTCGACAGAGCGGCTCCTCGGCTAACATGCACAAGGCCCACAGTGTCTACCATTTCCTACCTCAACAAAGCTCCGGTGTTAAATCGGCGCGATACAGGCCACCGGGCTTCAATCGAAACAGCTCGAACACGGCCGCGAGTCTGGCGCAGGGTGGACCCAAAAGGGCTCTGAGTGCACCTGGACTGCAACTACAGTCCCGATCGAGAAGACATCAACAAGGTCTGGGCGGGCACGGCCAGGGCGGTGCCAATGCATCGTCCAGCGCTAACGTATCTGGCGGTGCCATCTCGACTTCTGGCTCGACAGGTCAGTCGGTTTTTACGCCTCGTTTTACGCACATCTATAAATAGCGAATTTTCATCCGGATGCAAATTAGATGGGCACGGTCGCGGAATGTCAAGGCAAAATCGCCAATACGATAAAATGCAGGATGATGAGAGAGTAGCGTCCGCATTATACGTGCAGTCTCTCTAAGGAGGGCGTAGAAAGTGAGCAAAGCGGAGCAGCAGGCTGAATTCCTCAGAATAGGAGAGCCAGTAGTTGCCTGCCGCGAGCGTTGTGTATGCACGTTGCCACATCGCACGCACAAGCGACCGCGCGCTACCATAATTGTGCTACTCTCCTTTGGCTGAGCTAGTTGGGCGCGTCTCTCTCTCTCTCTCTCTCTCTCTCTCTCTCTCTCTCTCTCTCTCTTTCTCGCGTTCTCTCGCTCCCGGCGTGCGTTTCTTGATTTGGTCATATCTCTTGAAATTCCCTCCGGCTAGAGGGGACTCGCCGGTTAAGTAATTAATTCTTTCCGTGCGCTATATGTATATAATGAGGCAGCGGAGAATCCCGTGGGACTGGGTGCGTCGCTTATCGATTCTTGCGAGTCGGCGCGAGGTTTGCATTGTTACGCGAAAGCATCGTGCGAATAGAATTGGAGAAAGAGAGGGAGGGAAAGGAGACGTCGTCGATCTCTTATTTCTCTGTCTCCTCGGCTCGACTCTTTATAAGCTAATCGTTCCGCTCGCTTAGCGCGCCGTCGATTCATTACGGAGGAGAAAGTCAAACAGACAGAATGATGGAAATTTTGGCGACAGAGCGTTTTCCAATCAAGCGCACTTTTCTTTTCCCCCCTCCCCACGCAGTAATACTGCTAGTTCGCTTCGAACATATTTTTCTTTCTCTCTCTCTCTCTCGATAACTAGATCCGCGTTCGTGCATCTCGGCAGGTGAAATAGGGGAAATGAAATAGCTCTCACCTTGACACAGATTCGACTCTTTCTATCTCTCTTTCTCTCTGCGACCGTTGAAGCGATCCTAATTATAAGTCGAGGACTCCTCGAAGAAATTTCTCACTAACAATTGTTTTTGTGTTTTCCTTTCTTTTTTTTTCTTTATGACTAGCAGACGAGGCGAGCAGTCTGTCGGAGGCATGCAGCACACCTATAATAGGCGCAAGTTCGCGGCACGTTACGTCGAGTCATCACGCGAGCATGGACCTCATGGATGACATCGACCGCGGCATGCACTCGACTCATCTCACCAGAGCTTCCCTCTCCAGTCTCGGGGTCCGTATAATTATTTTTCATATAAATTCAATATATTCATTACGTTTAACGAGGTTCACAAATAATGCAATTGCAATTATTATTTCAGGCTCGCTCGGACTCGATGGCGTCAGTGTACAGCGGAGCTGGAGAGGGCCGCTGGTGCGGCTCGGTTGCCGTACGTGGTGAGGTCGAGTTTTCACTGCAGTACGATTACAAGCAGTTGACCTTCGAGGTTCACGTCACACAATGCAGAGACCTAGCGCCAGTTGATGTCAAACGCAACCGATCCGATCCGTAAGTTTTAAACGCAGACATTATCTAATTTGCGCTTTATTATATTATTCATTTCCTTAATTTACAACGTTTTTTGTTATTTTAGTTACGTCAAGGTGTACCTGCTACCCGACAAATCGAAAAGCGGAAAACGAAAGACTAAGGTTAAAAAGCACACTCTCAATCCTGTCTTTGATGAAACACTTAAGGTAATTAATTTATTATTATTTTAGCTGAGGTCTAGTACAATATTTTATGTTTTTTTTTAACATATTTATTTTTCTTATAGTTCCACACGAGCCTTAACAGTCTCGAATCGCGAACTCTTTGGTTGACTGTCTGGCACTCAGATATGTTCGGTCGTAATGATTTCCTCGGTGAGGTTCGAATGCCTCTCGAAAATAAAATCTTCGATGATCCGAGGCCGCAGTGGTATCCTCTGCAAGAAAGGGTTAGTTTCATCATTTTACTCTTTCATAGTATCAATGACTCCCACTGTTAGAACTTGTATACTGAGCAAAAACATTTTTTAGACCGAACCATTCGACGATCCAGTGGCATATAAGGGTGAGGTCATAGTCGGTCTTAAGTTCGTCCCACCAGATCCAGCTCGACAAGACCGAGACCGAGGAGACAGCGCAACGAATAAACTCAAGAAGAGTTGGAGCAGGGGCGCGCTCCACGTGCTCGTCAAGGAAGCGAGAAATCTTCAGACGCGCGCCAAGAACTCCGGTACCTGTGATCCCTTCTGCAAGAGGTACTTTACTCGTTACTTTTCTATAAATATTTCAGTTTCACGCCGTATAAATGTAAGTTACAATTCTGTCAATTATTAACATTACAGCTATCTGCTACCGGACAAGGGACGTTCGAGTAAGCAGAAAACTGCGGTCGTTAGGCGATCAACCGGTTCTCCTGTGTGGAATCACACTTTCGTATACAAAGACGTCAGTCTGCAAGAACTCGCCGATCGGGGTCTTGAGCTTACAGTCTGGGACCATGATCGGATAGCGAGCAACGAGTTCCTTGGAGGAGTACGCTTCAATCTTGGCACCGGTTAGTTTTTTTACTATACGATTTTAAAACACTTTTAAATCTATGTAAACTATGATGATTATTTTTACCCAGGCAAACATTACGGTAAAGCAGTAGATTGGATGGATGCTACCGGCCGCGAAATGTCACTCTGGCAAAGCATGCTTGAAAGACCGAACTTTTGGGTTGAAGGCGCCGTAACACTGAGACCAAATTTACATAATCACGTGAAAGCCGGTGCTTCTTAGAAGATACTAAATTTCTGCAACATCGAAGTGCTCATTAAGAACAAAAAGAAAGTGCCTTTAGCATGTATATTTGTAATTTAGAGATTCTTCAATTTGTCGTTTATATGCTCTCTGTTATTTCTCTTAAGAGCTATTTTTACGTCTGAGTGTTATACTTGGATTAACCAATTATCAGGAACAGGTTACTTAAGCAACTATGAGCTAAGTGAAAAAGAGATATAAGTAAGTTGTTTTTTTGATATTTGCTCAAAAATATTTACAATTATTTTAGTAGACATTTTGTATTCTCATAATTTTACGACAATTGGCTTTTTTATGCAGACACAAGTACATCCACACTTACGGGGAAAAAGTCGAATGCCAAATATCCGCACTTTTACATTTTTAACATGTTTTACGAAAACACCCATCTCATTCATATATTCATTCTTCGTGGCCAAAAGTACTTAGTGAAAGAAAAGAAAAAACGATCGCTGTTAAGTTGTAATCTGCGAACAGTTTTCTCTCACGGCGAGAACAACATGCTTCCAATTATTGTAAAATCGATGTAAAGTATCAGTTTCACAAAACAACTTTACTTCAGCCAATGTTAATGGTGATCTGTGTGTTTGAGCGATTAAATACGTTAGATTACCGGTTTGATAAACGTATATAAGTATATAAATATAATTTAGAAGACTATATGTTATATATAAATATACAAATTTACGATTGCGAAAAAATTGATCGGAAAAAAAATTGAATGATCCTATTCGGTATTAGATCATTAATGAATAGAAAAAAGTGAGTAATAAAACTGATCGTTTCTTCGCGCGCAATTCGAAGAGACGTAAGGCTGATGTACTTAGACACATTGATAGTACTTAAGCAACGTTTGTTCTTTAAGAAGACTCATGAATTTAATTAAAAGCTAGGATTTTAATTAGCGTATACGTTTAAGTTGGTAATTAAATCAATTTAATAAAATATAAAACAACAGGGTGATCAGTTCTGGCTAATGATACTGCCTCTAAGACGAATGTCTCGAAACGGTTCGTACGCGATCTGCGCGCGTATGTGCAATATGTATGTATACATAACTTCTTAATATTTACATTATATGATTTATTATCGTATGTGCAAAGTTGGCTCGTAAGCACGATGAGAAAACTGCGTTATGAAGGACCAAATGCAATACATTTCCTCGAACGGGTGTATTGGTGAGGAAATGGAGCTCGAGTGCAATTGTCCTTGTGTCGCGTATGCATTCCTATTTCTGCAAAGGAACAAGATGATATAGGTAGATAGAAATATATATAAATAGATAGATATATATGAGCGAAATTAAAGAGATCTATTTATACTTAAATATTAGAGCTGTACATGAAAATAAATTCTTTTTTCTACCTTGAGACGTTAGAAATGACCGATTTTTATTTTTGTCTCCACTCCTTACGTGTATACGCTTGTAATTCATACTCTTCACAGGTCGTTGTTCGATATGAAACGGTTTCCCTCGGAGTTTTTTCCGGAATACCGATACCTGCACTTTCCGTAAGCAGCTGCACAAAAAATACTTGTTACACCATAAGTTGCGATTATTTGCATGCAAATTGTGCTATACACCAAACAATTACGATTTGTAATTTAACAAACCTTTGTGATCCTGTGGACTTCTCATCGCAACCGGCAGTGGCGTGTAGTTAACGTGAAAATCTACCTCGTCGAACAACTCGGTATTACCGGAGGATTTGATCGACACGCTTTTACTATCGAATCTGACCGTCTTGAGGAATCTGCCGCGGCTTTTGGCCTGCGATCTTTCGCGTTTCGTAATTGGTCTCGAATCGAGAAACCTTAGAGTGTCTGGAAGTACGTGGATAACGTAAAGTCGGTATCGCTCGTAGTCGTCCTCGTCGTTGGCCTGCGGTTGAGTCAGTTGATCTGGACAGCCCGGATTTCCTAATAGACTGACGTATCCGAGCTGTGGACAGCATTGACTTATTCGCTCAAGAGCCGCATCGATGTCTCTTATCTGTTTGTAAAATGGCTATTGTTAATACTGCACACCAGTAAAAAGTAAGCGAAACATTAAGAAACTTTCTATTTCTTTGTATAAATAAGTTCACGCATGTTATTTCTATACAAGCTCTATACGCTCTACTTCTGTTTACTTATTGAGATTACACACTCATTCTTATAATACATTTATCAAGTGTTGAGCAGTAGTGACCCTCTTTACACGGGACACTGAAGAGAGATAAAGAATAGTAGGTTTACAAGCGTTTTAAAAGAAAAACAGCGCACGCAGAGGTAAAATAATACTCGCGAGCCGCGATCGAGTGTGACAACAATTTAAATTATTCAGCCGATCGACCACCTGTTGTAAAAATAACGAGCGACGAAGCCGACTTTAAACAGAAAAGTGTTTGCGCATAACAGTCCTCAAACAGGAAAGACAAATACAGTAATTCTTGAGACATATAATTATTTGTTTAAAAAAAAAAGGCGAGAACAAAAATCATCCGCGATACTGCTCGCGCGATACCGATCGTCATGACATAAGTAAGTGTACTCCGATCGCGACTACCTTATTATTATTAACGCTGAGAGTCGTGAGTCTCGGCATGTCGGGCAGAGTTCGCAGGTCTTTCAGCTCGTTATTGTCGAGTACGAGCTCCTGCAGGTACGGAAAGTCCCTGAGCGCCGAAACGGAGGTCAGCTCGTTGTAGGACAGATCGAGGGCCGTGCACCCGACCCCGACCAGACCCACCAGACCGTTCGGTATCCGCTGGGCACGCTGTCCCGTGTACCAGGCCTGAAAATTTTCAAAATTTTATCTTGTTACACCTTCACCCTTCCCCCACCCCCCTGCGACACTTGTTTACATACACACGTTGTACGTATGTGTGTATACAGATACGTATGGTAAACAGGAAGGGGACAATCACACTTTACGCTGTATATACCCGGTTGTGAGAAACGGTCAGTCCGCTACGGTTGAAGTCTTGCTCGCTCTTTCCGGCCATCTTGCGCCTATACAAGTTATAATGCTGCCGCGGACGCGCACACGCGTTTTCCGACCGAGGGAGATATACAATATGCTCAATCGGCGTATACACGCGAGTTTATATAGGATATCGCTATGCGATGCGTCCGGCGAGAGACAAGCTCGCAAATGAGATAAGTAATACACGCGCGTTCGCCCGACTATATTGCGTGGCTCGCTTTTTCGTTTCTCGCGCACTTGCAGCGATGCGCTTGTAATATATAGATAATCATGTGTGTGAGCTATATATAGTGCATATATGATATATGTGTATCACACAGCGTAGGCCGTAGGCGAAATGCGAATACATTTTTTGCATATTTATTTTTAGTAGTCTCGGGACTCGAATAGATGTCAGCACTTGTGCACAAAAGTGTCGTGATAATAGCTGTACAAATACAATGTACATACAGAGATGAGTGGGGTACATAATACCTATACTATATATATCTGTATATACATATAGTGAAAGGATTAGCACGTCGTATTCGTATAGTATACCGGAGCCGAGACTCAATCCGCCTCCGCCGTCGTGCCGTCAATGTCTCGTGGGGTTGGGAGATATTAGAATCGTTGATCTGTAGGGGGCATGATTCTCGGTAAGGGTGCGAGAGATAATATCTCAGGGGCGTTTCAAAGCCCAAAAAACGAGCTCGCGTTGATATTTTTTTATTCTAATGTTCGGCAATATTATTGTTTTTTCAATAATATAAGTGTTTTATATATTATATATGCTTATATTTATTTTTTTTCGATAATTTTATATACACCTATATGTATAGATATGTGTACGAGGGAATATAGGAGATATTAAATATAATAGATACAGTGCTTTTTGTACCCATCTCGCGACTCGCATGTGTATACAAAGGCGCTTTTTTCAAATTTTACTTATACAAGTATCAACATAATACATTAACTGCAATACGTATTCTTTATTTTTATTCGTAAGATTCGAAAGATTATACCATTGCAGCAAAAGTTCGTCCACCTCTCGATACATACTCCGCGAGACCTAATTTTCGATTTTTCTCTCTACGCTTTTACATCGAAGAGGAAAGCAAGCCGCGACTCGAGCATGCAGAATCTGATCGGGGAGAGTTTTCGTACAATACATCTATACGTAAAACGTAAGACAATATAGACGCGACAGTGTGCAATGTGCATATACCGCATATGTATTGTATGTACACTTGTACAGTAGCGACGATATTATACAGTCTCTCCGAGTCTCGAGATTTCGAGAGCCCGAATTCAAGATGGCGTCCGGGCCGTTCGTGCTGCTGCTGTCAAATCGGCTTGGGATACGCCTAGGAGAGGACTAGGCTCGATTTCCACTCGCAAAATCACACCTGGACACCGAGCTCCGCGCCGCGGAGTAATGCATGGACGCGTGTCCCCGTGTGCCTCGTCGTCGTCGTCGTCGTCGTCGTCGTCGTTGCCGCCGTCGTCGGAACGCCCGGTCGCGAAGCTCGCTCGCGCGCGCAAGCCTCTTGCGAGAACGGCGCACGTCCGATGCGATTTCTAGGCTAGGTGTCCTGTCATTGTCAGTCACTTGTTGGCCAGCAGCCGCGGCGGCACAATGATCCAGCAGGCCCGCTCGCCCGGCTGACTCTCTTCTTTCCGCGCACTCCTCTGCGAGAGGGCAGAGTAGCTGTCGAGCTCCCCGCTGCGTCGTCTCTGCGACTCATCGTCGCGCGTCGTATTAAGCACTTGTGTACCGCAGGTGAGTGTGCCTCTTTTCTCGCGTTGCCTTCTGTGCAGCGCGCAGCGCGCCGCGACACACTTATTTTTAACCAACGCCGCAGCGGCTCCAAACATGTAGATAACGCGAGCTCGCCTCGTATGCTTATACCTGCGTGTAATACGCACTTGCACGATAGGGTTTTTAAGTATGGAGGGAGAGAGCGGGACCTGGCACAATGAATCATCATTTGGTCTGATAACCCAGAATAGATATTGGCCACTGCAATATGTGTGTTTCTTGCTGCTGTTTCAGATCCACTGACAGGAGCAGAGAGTCGTATCAGCTACTGCGAGCAATGGAGGCACTGGTGGAATACAACTACGAAGCCCAGGAACCCGACGAGCTTACCATTCGCAAGGGCGATGTCATTAAGGAAATCAAGGTGCTGAGCGGAGGCTGGTGGGAAGGCACTCTCAGAGATAAAAGAGGAATGTTTCCCGACAATTTTGTTAAGGTAAGTGGATTGATAATGACATCAGCGATGACTCATGCTCTTGGGTCTTAAGATTGTTCATGAGTTTCCTTAAACTTTCAAGGTCCTAGAGCCTCCAGGAGGGGCCAGGAACAGTGCTGAAAGAGCCAAACACGAGGAGGTCACTCTGCGCAATGGCTCTGGGAGAAAGTATTGTAAAGTTCTGTTTAGTTATGAACCATGTAATGACGATGAGCTCAAACTCATTCCAGATGAAGCTATTGAATATTTGGGTGAAGTGGAGGAAGGATGGTGGAGAGGACGTATTAAGGGAAAAACTGGAGTCTTTCCCTCTAACTTTGTGTCTTCTCCAGTTCCTGAAGAAACAGAGAGGAACAAACAGGACAAGAAGGAGTTGTGCAGAGTTCTGTTCCCATATGATGCTGCCAAGGAAGACGAGCTCACTCTTGTTGAGGGTGATGTTATAACATTACTGTCCAGAGATGCTCCTGATAAAGGTTGGTGGAAAGGTGAATTGAAAGGACAAATTGGCCTCTTTCCTGACAATTTTGTTGAAGTGATAACATTGAAGAATGATCATGCAGATGGTGCAGCTAATCAAATTTCAAGTGTAAAGTCCACTTTGAAACAACAAAGCAAAAGAAAGGAGACAGCTAATGTTAGAAAAAGCTTAGACTCAAGAAACATCCGCACTGAGAACACTACTATTAAAAAAATGACATCATCTTCTTCATCATCATCTTTATCTGGAAGTACTACTGAGAAAAAATCTAGTGCATTGATATCTAGCTTAAAGCGTTTGGTGGGCGACAGTGCTAACGCTACAAGCAATAATAATGGAAATGGAAATGGAAATCCAGTTACTGGATTAGGAGAAGAATTGGACGAAGTTGAGAGAGGAGAAGGTGCTCCTCTATCACATTTAACAGCATCAAGAGCTAAAGCTCCCCGTCGAAGGTTACCATCAACACAACATTTAAGGCACAATGTACCAAATACCATTCCAAATGACACCAGCAACTCTCCATCAGTTGTGGCTGTGAGTAGTCAATTGAAATTAATATATTTTTTATCCTTGAAAGTTGAACATGCACCTGAATATCCTATAATCAATAATTCATAATAGGAGGAAAACTTGACCAATGGAAGCGTAGAAACTATTGAACAGCCAGTGAAAGAAGATGAAGGTGATGGATGTTTGCTTCTTTCTAATCTTGTAGCTAAATCTAGGCGAAAGGCTCCATGGGTAAATTTTTATTTTTAAAATGTAATTTACCTGTACCATTCGTGTTTAATGCATAGTATAATTTTAGGTTGAAGAATTAAAATTGAACCAGATGGAAAGAAAAAAAATGGGAACAGATCGGTCTGACAAAACAGAAGTAAAGAAGGAAAAAACATTTACATGGTAAACTATTTTAACTAATACTTTGCGTTATTGATGTATTCGCATTTACTTTAACAAGTTATTTATTTATTTATTTATTTAATTATTTATTCACGTATGATATGTATAGGGTGCCTCCATCTAATAACAGCACTGAAGTGCCACCCAGACCAGACGTGGATGGAGAAGAAATAAAATCAAAAGAAAAGGATAAATCTCCAAGATCGGAGTCTTCCCCACCTTCGGAACAGCATACATTATCTCCAGTTACAAACTTACCTGCCTTTGTTCCCTACCATCTATATAGTCAACTTTTAGATAGGGTATGTATTTCCAAATATTTTACATTGATCTATCCTATCAGCTGTTAGCAATAAAAAATGTCGTTTTATAGATTGCGATTCTGGAAGAAAAACAGACCAGCCTTCAAAGACAAGTGAATCAGCTTTCAGAACAGTTATATTCGGATCCGTTTGCAGCTAATTCAACGAGTGAAAAGAATTAGTTTCATCAACTTGAAGACTTTTTTCTGCATTTAACCGACAAGATTTTTTTTAATTGTCACGTTCGTATAGGTTTTATTAATTTTAAAATTAATCAACTAAAACATTCTTTGTTTTCGACAAGTATTCAACAGACTGAGACATCACAACGACATCACACATTCCACTTAACGATCGTAGGCCTACGATGTGTCTACAATAGAAGGGTGAGAAGATACTGTTTTTATAGATCTCGACCTTTATTGCTTGATGATTTACCTTTTAGTTGCATTTATGCTGCTAAAATAGTTAATTATGTACTTAAAGGGCAAAGGCGAAAATGGTATTTAATAATGTAGAGTTTAAATTGACTCGATTGTGCCAAGAATTTTTACATTAAGTTAATTTCTCAGCATCACAGCAAATGCAACCAGTGATTAAATAAGGATATTATATCGGCACAATATTTATATTAATGATTCTTCAAAAAACGCACCGACTGGAACAATCAATTTTATTTTACTAGTAATTTTTTTCTGTAAGGAGATGAATAAGTTTTAATTTTTTGACGATAAGATTTTTTTTAATGGAATATACTTATATATACACGAATATATATTTTATATCCGTTCGTCGATATTATAAACAATTTGACCGTGAAAATAATTTTTAATATTTAACAACTGCTTTGTACTTTAATAGGCAATGATGTACTTATAAAAATTATTGATGATCTATTTAAAAGATATCAAGCATACACGTATGCTTTGCAGATATAGTTCTGATTAATAGATAATATTCGCTGTGGAAGACGATGAGTGAAAAAGCAGGTTAAAGGCGGCAGTAAGAAAAATGTAAGTCAGCTGCATTTCGCGGAAAAAAATTTATGCCTTTTAGAAAGTATTTTTTAAAAATTGAAAACTCCCAACTTTAGTTGTGAAAAAAGAAAATTATTCGATTTGAGAGTAGCAAAGGCTATCTTTGTACGCATTACTCGGAAAAGTAGACTAAAAAAGAGGGAAACTTCCTCCGACCAAATCTCGTTATCACGTGTCTTGAATTAATAATTTTCTACTTTTATATAACTATGATTAGCCGCGAGTGAGCTGGAAACAATCAAGAGAGCTGCTTTATTGTATTAATCAAAAACAAGAAAAAAAAACAAACATACAAAATTGAACAGATCGAGAAGGAATTTTCTATTCGTATAGCGATACATTTATTTTTCGATGCGAGGGCTATTGTATTTGTAAATTATACCAATGATGGTCGTGCGTCGATTATTTACATTGTGTTTTTAGCTACCGAAACTTTTTTGCAAAATGTAGTAAATCTCAAATAGAAGCATAATGTTATGTTTACACGAGAGAGGTATAATGATAATCGCCAGCTTGAGAAGAAGGTGGAAAAGCGTCGCGAACATTGATAAAAAAAATGGTAATATGGTCCTGCTTATCGGTTGTCTCTGTCGCGAGCCAAGTTCGACTATGCACAAGCAAGCAAATTAATATAGTCCAGGTTAAAACCACGTTAAATGCTTCCAATAGTCGCTGTAAGATATTGCATAATAACCGACAGTATTGATCGATCGATTATAAAGAAAAGTGTGACGGGCGCGAGGTGCGCTCGCGCGTGATAACCCATTATAATTATGTCGAAGAGACAAAAGTCCTATAGCAGATGTATTAAATAATCGCGAATATGGATGCAGCTTTTTCGATTGTCGTTGTCGTCTCTCCTGCTATGCAATGTGGCGCTGGATTCGTAAGACGACTTTGAGGAGAGAGAGAGAGAGAGAGTGCGAGAGAACGAGTGTGTGTGCGCTCGATCAACGTCGATCGAGCCTCAGTTTAAGGATGTGTCTGTATGTACATAATTTAGGATTGCGACAACAAATGAAAAATATTATATTTTCTCTTGCTTTTCGTGATGACGATGATGAATTGCGCGTTCTAGCAACGCGACGCAACTATGTACTTCGTAATTGTAAATATGACTAATTCATTGGAGTATACATATATTATATATACAATTTTTTCTTTATACATACACATATCGTTTATGCATTGACTTCATCCCTAACAACGACGCCTTTGCAAAAATATTGTCTTAACTTTCACTTGCCAGCGGCAGATAAGGTATCTCGCAGATGTAAGGCAATTCCGTGGCGCAGGACACGACTCTCCAGACAGGATCGGCTTTTGGCCCGGCTTTAGAAAGAGCTACGCAGCCTCGATTGTGGGACGGCTCACCTGCGTCCCAGGCTCTATAATCCGAACACGACAATGTGTCACCTGTCGATGATAAGGACATTGCTTTGGTTGTACACCAAGTATGGAATTTGAGAAAAACTTTTTACGTCATTTCAAATTGCGTGGAGTAAACTAATAAGAGAAAAGTGTTTACAAGTGAAAGAATTTAATCGTCATTAGCGAGAAAAGTGCTTACCAAGTTCGTTTTTCCAGAATCGTACGCTACCCTCATTGCTCAGTCCAACGAAGACCGCGAGGTCACCGATCAGGGTGGCCAAGCCTCGTGTTCGCGACTCTTCCGTAGGGTCGGCCAAAATTCCTGCGCCTCGACCGGGGAAATTGCTCATTTTTCCGCAGCTGTCGCGGGCGTTCGTGAAATTCGCTTCGTCGAGAACGACATTGAAGAGACCGATGTTTTCTATGCAAGATAGACTCACGTTTCCTGTTCAGAACTAATTGTGAGTGGCGCGCAATAAATATAGTTTCGAAATTGCAAAAGAAAGATTTTGCGCCACGATTCGCGACGAAAATATTCTTTGTTTTGTAATCGTTTATCTTCTCGCGAAGCTCAAAATTTTTAAATATCTTGCTCAATGACGTTTAAATTCTATGAGATATTGTTCAAGTAATTTATGTCTACGTTTTAAACACTGAACACGGCACGTGACAATTACATAAGTAAGTATTAGTTGGTTGTTTTATTTTCTTCTTATTTTGCAATGTAGCGCGAAATTTTTATTTCTCTGTTGACTATGAAATTTCTTTCGATACCGGTATACTCAGCGTCTGGATAGGCGCTATAGTAATCGACGCCCGTGACATTGACCAACTGCTTCAGTCCCGTAGTCTCCGGGCAATGGAGTAACACGCAATTAGTCGTTTCCCGCCATCCATTATCCCACTCCAAGTTAGACGTCGTCATGGCACTTTCTGCTCATAATGAGAGAGATATTCATAATATACGGATTTTTAGAACCCGAGCCAAGCATCGTCGGAATCACCAACCAAGTTCCCCCTTGCGAACATTCTATATATAAATCCAAGACTCTCGTCGTTCAAGTTACAACAGATTGTTATATCATCGCAAGGGTAGGAACAGAGACTTACGGAAGATTTACTACTCAAGGATTTTCTATTTTTGCCGCAACAACGAGTCGAATTATTTTAAATTAATCACCAAAGTTGAAAGCGAGCGCCCGCTTCGTCTCGGCGATGTCTCTGCACTTGCCGATATTTCCAACGCGTCGTCGGGCTATCACCGATTTGTTGGACTGCGCATCGGATTTGATCAATTGGTACGCGATCCCACAGTTGGCGTCGCCTTTCGGCTTGACTTTACAACAGCAGATAGACAAACAAACACAACACGACCAGCAGAGCAACAACGCGAGATACCTCTTCATTTTGAAAATTACGGACTAGCTGTCTAGATGCGCGATACGCTGGTCTATAAATAGGATCGGTATAATGACCGGAAGACCTGTACTTTTGAAATCAGTTTTATTGTGCTATGTTTTTTTTACGTGCAGTTGCTATCCCATATATAATTGCGACTGTCCGTCGTATGATATGACATGCGTTGCACGCTGTTCTCGATAAATTAATTACATAGTTTGTACTTGATTGACTCTCACTCCGGCTCGCGCATTTTTCTCGTATACGAAAATATTACGTATCATTATACACGCCGTACGTTACGTATGTACACGTCATCGGTAAGCGTAATTCGTTCTAATTTTCAAAGCTGAAGTTACAATAGAGACCAGAATAATTGTTAGGCTATACGTGGATTCAGATGTACACGACTGTCTAACAGGTAGCCAGAAGCTTGTCGACGGCTTCGGTGACCTGTGCGAATATCGCCTCGACATCGCCTTCGGCGTTGATCTGGGACAAACGACAAAAAAAAAGAAGAAGAGGAAACAAACAGATTAGACCGAAAATACTTATTCGACTCCGCGGATTCGGCCGTTCAATGTGTCACTTACCCTTAGAACCTTGGACTGGTAGTGTTCGACGATCTTTCCGTTCTTCTCGTTGAAGATCTCGATTCTCTTCTTGATGGTCTCCTCGTTGTCGTCGGCGCGCTTGACTGCCGCCGCGGCGGCCCGTCCCAGCAGCCGACTCACCAGAGTCTCGTTCTTCACGTCGAAGAAGATTATCAGGTCCACGGGGCAAACCTGTGCGCGAGTTAGAAAAAAAACATTTCCGACATTGAGATCACAGCCAAAAACAAAAAACACCCTGCGCGCAATAAACCGTCACACGAGATGCCAATAACACTCACGGACTTCTCGAACTGCAGTCCCTGCTCGAGCTCGCGGGGATAGCCGTCGATGAGGACGCCCTTGGTGCACGGATTGTCGGCCTGGGCCTGGTCGATCCTCTCCTTGATCAGCTTGAGGACGACGTCCGTCGGCACGAACAGGCCCTTCGACATGAGCTCCTGGAGCTCGGCGCCGCGGGGACTGCCGCTGGCGACCTCCTCCCGCAGCAGGTCGCCGCTGCTCAGGTGCACGAATCCGTACTTCTTGATCATCTTGTCGCACTGCGTGCCCTTGCCGCAGCCGGGGCCGCCGATTATCCAGATGGTCTTCATCCTCTAATTTTTCTCTTTTTTTGTTCTTTTGCTTGTTTTTTCTCCTCCTGCAACGGACACACGAACGGGATTTAGTACCTCCACGCACTACCGCTATAGAAGGTGAGGTTATATTGGCCGAGAGACTGTCGCGGGACGATTAGATAAAAAATAATGAGGAGAGCCGCCGCGCGAACGGGGACAGTTGAGGATCTCGATGCGGAATCGAGTGTTACGAGAATAGAAGACTATCGGCTATTTCGAAGAGAAAAAGGGCGCGAATATTCGCCTGCGCGCAAAGTATGCGCCGCGGCCATCGCTGCTCATGATATGCAGGCTCTCGCGCTTTTTCCGTCGTCTGCAAGCTTCCTTGAACTACTTTTATTGCAGCGCTCGTCCCGCGGAGATATTCGTCCAAGTCGCGTCTCTCGCGCGCGCGAGCGTGCACGTCGACATTCGTATAATTAATAGCGAGAGGCATTCGTGCGCGCGCGTGTTCCGCGAGTGTATGCGCGGGAATAATCGTAAAGAAGAATAGATTATGTGACACGAGAGACAGAGAGAGAAACGCCTGCTTATTTTCCAGTCTCTCGGAATAGTCGAGTGATTTAAGAGTCACGAGGCTTACCTACTCACACAGAGAGAGAGACAGAGACGTTACGCTATTAGCGGAGGAATGCGGTAGTGGCGAAGCTTCTGATCGGACGAGAGTCTCCGCTGGTACTGTCCGAGCTGCGCGCGGGAATCTGTGGGCGCGCGAAACCTCTGGGATTGTGTGTTGTGTGCGCGCTCTGCTATGTAATACTGGCGCGTGTCCAGACAGATGGGTATACACATCAGCTGGCTTGCGCCCTCGTGTCGCGAGCTCAGGATCGATTTCCCACCCGAGAGTCAGCTGCGCCAGTTTGCCTTTGCGCACACATATACCTATGCGGCGCGCGACTCTCTGCGGGGTATAGCTGTGCGTTATAGAGTCCACTATATGACGATGATTATATATATGCGGAATATGCATCGATATCACGCGTATGCTTTATACGCGGCTGCGGGGCATGTTTTGATGCGATTGTTGACATAGATTCGATGCGTACTGCACACGCAGAGACGGACTGCTGTGGCTGTGATGGCTTTTGATTTTACGAGTGTTTTACGCGCCGCTTGTAAAAAAGCGCAATTGATGCTCGTTTAGATCGCTCACTCTCCCAGCCATCAATGCAGGCTTATCCTTTACTGGGTCGCTTATTTTCCCATTGTTTCACTCGCGACTGCCAATTATCGCAATTAAAGAGGCTTTTTACACAATTTCTCCTCCTGCGCAGATTTTTATTGTTCACGGGCTTTTTCACTTATTTCTATAATAGCTTGTAAAATCTCGTATTATATACCTCGGAGAGTTTAAGTTTACACTTTTAATTGTATACGTATCCTCGGACGCGTATTAGTACGCAAAAATAAACTCACTTTTTCACACACACACACACAGTATCCTATATAATTACAGTTATAGCATTGAAGCAACGCGCGTACGTCTCGATGATACACTTTAAAGCAGATGTGCGCTAGATCGACGGCTGTTTTGCCTCTGAAACAGGCAGAAGACTTGCAGCCAGTTGTGCAGAGTCAAGAGCGAGACGAGGACTTGCTCGCGCGACAAGTGCAGTCCCTCCAGAAACATCTTCACCAGGAACACCAATAGCTCGACTCCGATTATGCAGGACTGCATCAGCAGCCAGGGCACGTGGAGCATGGGGTAGTCCTTGCTTGTTTCACAATATTTTTGTTTTTTTAATTTTAATTTTCATCGAGTATATATACCTCCAAATTTTTATCGATTACAAGAGAAAAGAGAAGTAAAGCGCGAGTTTTACATGCAATTGTATAATTTACTCATTTTATCGTTTAATTTACTTAGGCGCGTAATGAGCATTTTATGGGATACGTACTGCTATGGCTCCGAGCATAATGAACGTGTAATGCTCGATTCCAAGAATAGAGCTCATCAGTTTCAAATCCCTCTCGACTTCTGCTGATACGGCTTCCACATAGAAAAAGTTTCATAATTGTTTATATCTTTATAATATTTCATTACAGTACATTTTACAGTTGTGTAATTAGCCTGTATTATAACGATTGCTCACAGAAACAATGCCAAGCCATCGGTCGATCGCTGCTTTTCTCCATCGATTTGCAATTTATTATGCGTATTATGTCGACTGTGGTGATGGCCTACAAACGCAAAAGAAAAAAAAAGCGCGAGTAAAAAGGCATTCGCTGCAGCGACTCGTCTGTATAGATATATATGCAAGTAGTGTTATTACATAAAACTCTAGAGTATCGGCGTGTATAATTTTAGTCTCTATGACTATTTCGGAAAGTGACGCGAAGCTCTTTCGATGAAAAAGAAATTAATTGCCCTCTCCCACACTAAAGGTACTTCTACTTATACACAGACGCGACGACTACCTATAGCTCCAAATGCTCCAATATTTTCGTATGCAAATATATATATATATATACACAAATGTGGATCTAGCGGTTTAGCGCACGTGCGCAATATCGGCGCTGTCAAGAGCGCGCATAAGTACTTATAGCCACAGGTCAAAGCATATGATCGAACGCACACCTAATGCCTAACCTCAAAAAATCAGTTTCGTTCTCGGATTTCCTAGCGCATGGACGTATATGCCACCCGATGTAAATTATGACAGCTTACCACGACGAGGTGGAGATCGAGGACTTCGAATTCGACGAGGATACGGAGACGTATTATTACCCGTGTCCCTGCGGCGATCAGTTTGAGATATCGAAGGCCGAACTACTCGCTGGCGAGGACGAAGCCACATGTCCATCCTGTTCGTTAGTCATCAAGGTTATCTTCGATAAGGACGACTTTATCGCCAAGTTCGAGGAGGTGCTCAAGATCGAGGAGAAGGAACTGGTCAAGACGACTTCTTAATGTGAGATAAACAAACGCTTCTCTCTTCAGTTAACCTCACTTTGCATTGAAATGATGGCTTATCGTTGTTTATTTCGAATTTTTTTAGTACCATGGCTGGTCGAGGGAGAGGAAGAGGGAAACCGTCGATTCCCCTGTCCGGGGATCAATTAGGCTTTGGAAAAGCTGAAATATTACCACCTATATTACAGCCTCCGCCGAGTTACCCACCGTTAGATTATAAACCCTTACCTACTACTATTACTAATGAGTTGAGGTACTTCCAACAGTTGAAGAAAGACTTTGCCGAGTATATGCACGAATCGCATAACAATGTTCTACCAATTGTGATAAAGAAAGATATTGAGAGGTACTCTGACCGGTATCAGGATTTGTTGGTGACCAAACAACGATATGAAACAAGGTACGATTGGAGCAGGATGCCAGCAGAGCTCAAGCCACAAATTAAAAAGAGGAAAGGAGATAAGGCACAAAACGGTGTGAAAAAGAAGAAGAAGAAGAAGGACATTGACATTGAGTCCAAGTTACAAGAACTTGAGAAGAAGGAGATTGTTGCAAACCAAAGCGATGCTGAGGAGGAGGAGAAGGATGACGATGAGTCTGAAGAAAAGGATCTGGAGGACAAGGTAGACGAGGAGGAAGAGGAGATCGATGAGGAAATGGACGAGGGTACAGATTATGTGAATAATTACTTCGACAATGGAGAGAACTATGAGGATGATGAGGAGAACCTTGATGATGGAGCCATATTCTAAATACAAATCTGGTTAACTTGTAAATATGAAATAAAGTTTTTATTATTTTCAAAATGGTTGAATATTTATATTGTGTATTTTTTTAATTAATTATTTAATAACATGGTAGATGAATTATAATATACTAACAGTACCAATTAGTCCAATCAATACAACAAAGAAATAGCTGCCCATTATGGTAGTGGAGTCACATACATTGCAAGCCAGTGCTCCAAAGTGCTGAAAGTATCAGTTGTATTCGTAAATTGCGTTTTTTCCTTTCATTATCAATTTCATTAAATTGTCACTGACTAGGTAACCACTGCCTATTGCTCTTTTACGATATCTCGTCATTGTTTTTCGATTTTTTTTTTTTTAAACTACTTTATACTTTTGTGAAAATTTTTTATTGTTATTATTATTATCTTCTTAAAGTTAAATTTTTGTTGGTTATACTGTTATGCAAAACTGGTTGGATTTTTTGGCCCATCATCATCACGTATGAAATTGTCAACAAGAGAGTGCAAAAAAAAAAAGATGAACTTGGTCATAAACGGTGCTCTGCTCCGCCCATCTGATCGATTGTTGGATTGTTTCCAAATCTCGTTTCGCAAACTTATAGACGACTTTGTGGCAATAATTCAACAGAAATGAAATCACAAAAGCAACTGAATAATAGGACACGATACGCCGAACGACGGCTTCTTCGAAATCGGTTTCGCAATTCGAACGCCTTTGCACCTGGTGACTCTGAGCAAAAAAAAACAAAGTACAACAATTAATACTATACAGGAACGATCCGCATTCACGATAGAAATCGAGTTACTCGTACCTGGTGCAGTATTGTAGTAAGCTGCTTTCTATCAGCGAGCGACGATCGGCAAATCTCGTCGCGGGCTTTGACATCAGGTCGAGTACCAAACCGATGAACGATTGACAAGGCACACAGGTAGCCTGAAAATCGGCGTCTATCTCTATCGTTGCATCGAGGTCCACTTCGTTTCTAACAAGAAAAGAAAATGTTCTTCTTTTGTAGTGTTGACACGCAATTGCAAAAACTGTTATTTTCACAGTGAACTATCAATAAAATTGTAACGTTATTAATAAACGATCGATATTTATACGTACAAATTATTTATGCTCGACGAGCTAATTTTATATACCAACATACGATCGTTACAATATTGTTTTATGCATAAACAAAGTGGTATATACTCCTATCGACTTACGAATCAACGAAATCACGTTGAACCATTTCCAACTGTTGAATGAGTAGAGGCTCGAGACTGATGCCCGGGGAATCCCAGATCAACTGGAACTTGGCAGCCGCTTCGATTTCGTCAGTCTGCAGATCGCCAGCTTGGACTCGTTTCGACATTACCGATCTGCCGCTCGCGACGCGCGACGAACACAGAGGATTGCAACAAAATCAAAGTTTATCGATCTGTTCGATGCGCGCATCGATCGTAACGGCAGGTAGATTGCGATTACTCACTTGGCGAAGAATTCGCGAACGCTCTTATCGGCGCTTTGGACGTTAGAAAGCTTTCTAACCAGCTGACGCGTGAGATCGGTATTGTCGCCCGGCGAAACTGCAATCGTCGAATTGTCTCTTACAAGATTGATTATAAAAATCTACGAATCAAGAACAGCACAACTGTAGATCGTTGAAATTCAAATGATTTCGCGCTAAAGTACAACTGTATGAAAATCGTTGCATATAGAAATTTGTGTTTTACTATTACATTGTATTGCTGATACAATCGCGCGGCTGTTTCGATGCTGCACAACTCTTCGGCCGACCAGATTCTATCCTGATGCTTTACAAAGTAGACGCTCGTGTTCACGTGGCCGAAGCTTCTGTATATGCAGGCAGAATAATTTGTATGCAAACTCTCGCATGTGTACACAGTGAATTATGGTGTTTAAAAAAAAAAAAAAACAACATTGCCTCAAGTACGAACCGAGGAGACGCGGAAGCGTTCGAGTGCCGGGCGAAGGTAAAAATGCCAGGTGAGAAAACAAGCAGTAGAAGGACGAGCTGCACGGATATCAGACAGCAGACGAGAATCACGCCGACGGACAACTGATCGGACATCCTCGTCGACCTCCATAGTATACCGGCAGCACCGCTGACTATCGCTCGGCCCCGAGATCTTCCGCAAAGCTCCTGCAACTCGTCGGTATCCATCTCTTTGCACTCGGCAATGACTCTCGACTGACATGCTTTACCCTAATTTTTATTATCGAAGTTTCAGAACAAGGAGAGAGAGAGAGAGAGAGAGAGAAAGAGTGATCGAGTGACCTACTGCGAAATTCGCTTACACCGCTGCTGACGCGAATTAACCGCTTTATTTGTTTTTTTTTCCTTTTTGTTCAAGCGTGTATGGGTATATGCGAAATGATTAACGGCGACGTACAGCACCGGAGAGCCAGTTAATTTAAAAATTATTTTATTCTCATCGGCATATGGTTATGTCATTCAATTCAATTGAAATATTTGTGCAAACTCATCGAAGATATTCTGCGTATACGTACAAGTATATACGACTTTGGCAGCTGTTTAATACATCAACGTATTTTCCATCCGTAAACTCGTCGTCCCGCGATAGTACATCCGGCAGCTTAGAAAATTACTATACAGTATACATATAATTATGTATTGATCGATCGTAGATATGTTCGTTTATATATTTACAAATAGAAAGCAAACTTATGTAATTTTTTAAGAAATAATTATAGTCAATTTTTTTTCATACTTTCGCACACTCGTGCGTTTGACAATTTTTTTTTTGTTAACGATGATAAATCAAGAAGAAATAAGGTAAAAAGCAAAGTTGCGCAAGGCGCGTAACAGTATAAGTTGCCGTCTCAAAAAAAAACAATACTTTCGTAAATTCTTCTAGCAGATTCATCTGAATTGTCAGGCCGCACATATCATACATAAAATTACACACAAATGACTAAAAATTAGAAACGCCGGGCCTGCCTGGCGTCGCGCGCACGCATATATTATATTATGATGATTGTCATACATGTATGTCTAACATTATTGTCACGTTTACCCGAAACGACGTCAATTCGCATTTATTATTGTTCACACCGCTGGCGTCTATTTTTATGTGCATCACTCGCGATAAGTTCATACTATACATCTAGAAATTGCACTTGAAATTCTTATCTTATCGAGAAATGAGAAAAAAAAACAGAAAAAAAAATAACGAAGAGCAAGAACAAGTAAATGTTCTTAGGTAATCGTCTGCTCTGGAAAATTATTTATCGTTTCTCCGCATCGCTCTCGGTTATTGAATGTGCAGCTGAGTTAAATGAATAGAGTCTCGTTTGATCACGCATAATACATATGTATTGCAAATATGCGTATCAATGCGGCTTCGCGCTCGTCTCCGTATACCTTGAGTCAATTATCGAAGCGTATTACGCTCTCCCGCGAGTGATAGCTCATGAAGTTTATTGAACATCGTTATAATGAACACAGCCTTTCCGTTATTTTTACATGAGAACCAACGACTGCAATAAAAATAGAGTCGTGACAGTTGGCATGGCAATGTCGCTGTCGCTGTCGGTTTGAATCACCCTCGCGCAAGCATCAGCTCGAGAGGAGGTGTGTCTCGTTACGCGGTAAACGAACTGTGGACGGCAATTCGCCGATTCTCGACAGTAGAAAAAGAAAAAAAAATTATTGCGCCTCGTGCTGGAATGACAAGTTAAAAGTCTCTAAACAGTCGTGAAGGTCGGCATCGTCAACTGCTGCTCGCTATCCGAGGAGCTACCGCTGGAGCTGGAGGCGTCCAGCTGCTCCTGCGCCCGCTGATAGCTCCGCCGGTTCCGCGAGCTGGAGCAGGGTGTACTGGTAGCCGAGCCAGCGATCTCCTCGACTTGGGTGTGCTGAGGTGACTTTCGTTGGTGCTGCTGTTGCTGCCTGTGCACGAGGACCTCGCGGAGATTTTTGCTCGCGGGCCTGGGGAGGGCGTTGAGCTGATCGGTACTGCCCGTGTTGCGCCTGGAGATGATCGCCTGCTCGAAGTGCTCGCTGTTGAAGCTGCTCGTGGAGCAGAGTCTCTGCTGCTCCAGCTTTTGGAGCAATTGCTGATGCCTCTGGGGCAGCTTCTCGTCCCGGTTGCAGCTGCACAAGCTTCGCCTGGAGCTGTTCAACGAGCGATGCTGCTGCTCCACGTAGTCGAGGACGTGGTGCCTCGGTTTGGCGTGATGACGGTGGAAGGGAGCTCGCAGCTCCACGCTGTCGCAGTACCTCATGACCGACTGGCCCAGATCCTCGAGGCTTTGCTCGTTTATGTGGGGCACGGGCAGGTGTAGGTAGTGCTTGCAGATCGCCGGCTGCACGCTAGCCAGATCATCGGTGGGGTAACCTGTAAAGCAAAGTTTCTTCTCTCTCTCTTAGTTCTCGCCCGGCCGCGATACACCTGTACCGTTGGACTTGTTACACACGTCATCCCAAGAAAATGATGTAGGACCATCTGCCATAGGTGATGAGCGATAGAGACACATGCATGCGCAAGCCAATGAAGAGCGATAGACGTAATACTTGTTTGGCATTATCGAATCGAAGAGGGTAGGGGGGGGGGGAGCAAAGAGGATAACAGTACACATATGTATAGTACACGATTGCATCGGAAACGAAGGGAGATTAGAGGTCGTCGGGGCTTTGGTCGATCGGCGGAATGTCGATGTGGAGCTTGCCGGAAATCTGCTGGCCGGCGTTGGAGAGCGGCGGCGACGTCGGCGTGCCCGCGTCCAGGAGCCCGTCGCCGAGCGGCAGCTTGCTGTGCAGCAGCAGGCTCACTCCTCCATCTGCGCAACACAAGAGAACCAGCACCAGATAATAACGATAGCACGTACAAACTTAAGCCGACACTGCGTGTTAGGTGCACGGATGTTAGTAGAGTTGCGAGTATGATCGAGGCGTGAGTTTGGTAAGTGTGTTAATAGAGTTATGGCAGTAGAGCAAACGGAAAGGGAAATGCACCTGGAGTCGAGGTGTGTCGCAGCTCGTCCTGCAAACGGTAGAAATCGGCGAGTTCCCTGCCGGAGCAGAGTGGCGTATCGACTTGAAGGGTGATGTTGAACAGCGAGTAGTCGACTTCGTAGCCCTGCCGCTCCTTCGAGTAGCTGACGATCGGCTCGAATCTGTGGCCCCAGAGAATCTCGTTGGGCAGGTACGAGCTGCGCGCCTGAGTCGTTTGCCCGGTCGACTCGATCGTGCCTTCTAAAATGACGACGAGCTCGAATCTTTCGGCCAGCATGTCCTCGGCCGACATGTTGTAGAACGGCGAGTCGGCCTCGATCCTGTGGACGACGGTGCACGGCCAGATGAAAAAGAGGTTCTCGGGCTGGCCGTCGGTGCCGACTTTGAGCTCCTGCTGGTTGTGGGGCAGGATCTCGCCCTCCTTGGTGGTTCTCGATCTGATCAGCTGGGCCCTGACCGTCGCGCCGATAATGTGGCTCTTGCGCATGTCGCCGACCCGGAACATGAGGCAGAGCTCGCCGTCCCTCTGGCAGATGACGGCGTTGCGCGAGAAGAGGAGGGTCTGGGTGCGCTGCTTGGGCCGCGACATCTTGGCGAAGACGATGCCGACCATGAACGCCTGGATCATCACCCCGGAGATGCTCTGGATGCACATGACGAAGATGGCCTCGGGGCACTCCTCGGTGGTGGATCTGCCCCCGTAACCGATCGTGTGCTGCGTCTCGATGGAGAAGAGGAAGCAGCTCGTGAAGCCGTGCAGCTCGTTGACGCAGGGCCGCCAGTTGTCGTCGGCCATGTGGCGGGGCTCGAAGTCGCCGTGGGTGAAGGCGATGAGCCACCAGATCCCGGCGAACACCAGCCACGAGAGCAGAAAGCTCAGAGCGAAGCAGAGAAGGGTCCAGCGCCACTGGGTGTCGACCAGAGTCGTGAAGATGTCCTGCAGGAAGCGGAGCGAGCGCCTCGAGATGCGGGACTGAAGGACGTTGCACTCGCCGCTCTTAAGGACGGCCCGACGTCGTAGCTTCCGTTGTCCTGGCCCCGCGCGGAACCTGCTCCTGTGCGACAGATAAACCGATACGCGTCTGCAATTAGAATTCGTGCGTGCGTGTGTGTCTCTGTGTTTATACGCGAGACGCAAGGAGGTAACGTAAGAGTCTTTCGTCGCTCGGCTTTTCGCACGCCAAGGAAATACGAGATCATACAGTGACGGATGCAGTGAGAAACCACACGCATTTGCGCATAGCTAGACTTATATTGTACATTCTATATCCATCGAACAGGCTAAACGCTGGATGCAGAGAGCGTCGGTCAAAGCGGCCAAAGTCGCATCGCTTAGAAAAGAATCGTGAATATTCAGTGCGCGCCGGAGTCAAGACACAAAGGTTCAAGGCCGCGCAGAAAAAAAAGTACAGCGCTGTCAAGTACAGCGTGTATATTGTATATCTCGAGACAAATCATTTTCCATTGTACGTACATAAAAGCCGCGCATCTGCAAAGCCATCACATAGTATATATATATCTCTCTCTCTCTCGCACAATCGCATGGAGTATATGTACACACACTTTATACCTGACGCAGGTCTTGGAGCTTTGAACGATAATGGGGGTCGCCTGGCCGAGTCCGGGGAGGAGCTTCTGCTCGTCGCCGAGCTCGCGCTGCATCTGACGCGCCTTGCTCATCTCGGCGCAATCGTTCATCTCGACGAGGCGAACGTCTCGCGAGCACTGCACGACAGACGGAGTCAGCGTCGTCTCTTATCAGTGATGCCGAGGCGTCGGCTGACCTTGACGAGTCTCTTGGTCACCACCGCGCGCGCGAGAAAGAGAGAGAGAGAGAGACGTCGACGGAGTCCCCGCTTGTTACATACGTAAGTGTATACAGATATCGCGCGCTTACATATCTACACCCGGATGGATGCACAGGCGCTAAAAGCTACCGGCTTTGCTCTTGTTGTTCGCGCTTGTACAATACCTGTATATACATGCGATGCGTATAGAGCGCGTAAACGGTGCGCGGAGCGCAGCCCCGCGCGCGTATATAGAATCTCGCTGATACGCGTGTGCGTGCGCACACGTACGGATAATCGGCGTCTCATGCAAATTGCGATTTGCGCGCGACGAGCGAGAGCCGCATCAAACGAGACACTTGACGCTCTAAGTATGTATACGTACTGCGTGTATGTGCGCGCCGCAGCTTTTCTCGAAACTAAACTTCACGCGGGTAAAGCTCGACTGCTATGTGCTCAAGTTATCAACACGGACGACGACGACGACGACGACGAGAGGCAGCGCTTGCTTTGTCAGCGACGACGAACGAGTTACATGTATGCGCGCTCCTTATCTCCTTCGCCTTACAGTCTCGCTTGTATATGTGCTCTCTCTCTCTCTCTCTCTCTCTCTTTCTGTCACACTCTTTCTGCGACTCAGCTGTCTGCGTTCTGTGTACATGCGTTTCAAGATCGCTGACTGCGCGTGCTCCAGGAAGATTTATATTGTTTGTACAACGTACACGCCGAGCGAGAGCAGCGGCACATGTGCATATTAGCGCTGCGCCAATTGCGCGAGCGCTCGCCGACGCGCCATGGGATCGTTGCCGTATATAACGTATACATACATAAAGAGATAGATTGAGAGAGAGAGAGAGAGAGAGAGAGAAAGAGAGGAGGCGAGGGCACGTATCGCAGCTACGGAAGCTAAGCATTTGTCGAAAGGGAAGTCGCTTATTAGCCGATCTGCAGTCGGAGGTATAGATCGTGCGCTTTAATTTTCAGCGGTGGTGCATATAATATTCATACATACATACAATTACAGATAAATACATACAAACGCATGTACGCTATGTGCACAATAAACGCGAACAAGCGCAATTTCGTCGGTAGAGCTATAACGCGCGGGTAAACAGATCGAGCGGTAAAAACAAGTGTATATAAGTGAGAGCTGCGCATCAGCGTGAATCGACAAAGTGTATATGCACAGAAGAATAAAGCAAGGAAACAGAGATCTATCTACCTTGCTTTTTACAAACAACGAACCAGCTCTGCCTCTTGCAGGACGACCGCCTCCGCTGCATCATCGTCGCTACAACTACACACTGCATCCGGCCGTCTCGAGCACCAGCCAGTTACTCGCACGAGCTCTCCCGGTAGGAGCCGATAAAATTTCGTGATGCGTTAGGGAGCCTCATGACGCCGATGATGATGATGATGATGATGATGATGACGACGACGATGATGATCACGACGACGATCACGACGAGAGTGCGATAGAGAGAAAGAGAGACCGAGATGGGGGGGCCGAGCGCTTGCCGACATGCAATAATCGCGATAAGCGGGCGCTCGGCGAATTCAGAGCGAGAGACGAGCGTTTGATTCATCCGCGCGCATCGCGTATATACACGCCGCATATCAGACACAGAAATACACCTGTCAATTGAATTACCGCCCGCAAGCTCTCCCTCTCTTCCTCTCGTTGCAAATATTTTTGCTAAACGCGTCTGTATACACGCGCTGCGTGCGCACACGCAGCGACACGCAGCCGCGGGGGGAAGGGAGAGGCGTCCTTAAGAAAAAATTAGCGAAGCGACAACCGTGGGAGCTGTGCGCGGAGGATAAAACTCCCGTAGCTGACCTGCTCGAGTCCTGTCGGCCGATGCCGACGATGCTGCTGCTCTGCGTGCTGACGCGCAGCAGCGTCGCGTTCCTCGTTATCGCGCCGCTCGCCGGCACGATGCTGACGCTGTTGCCGGCGCTGGCGTTGCGGTTGGCCAGCAGGGGCGACTCGGCCCGCGAGGAGAAGCGCTGCTGCGGGTCCTTGTCGAGGCTCTCCTCCTCCTCGATGGTCCCGGGCAGGCGGAACAGCTTCTGGGACTGGCCGGCGTCGGGCTCGCTCGACATTTTCTCGGCTTTTCTCTGCTGCTGAGGTTCTTCAGCGGCAGGAGATCATAACTTCTCGAAGGTATGGCGTGCAGCGTATTATACGCGTGTAAGGGAGAGTACAGAGCCGCTCGGCGGGCGTTCAACTCACCGCGCGCGAGCTTGGAACTATTTGCTTTTTCTTGGCGCTCTCCGGTGTGCTCGATCGGCTTGCCTCGTCCCTGGAAAAAAGAATGTCGAGCTTGCGGTTAATTGTCGGGCTTTTACAAGGTGAAGCAATAATTTTAACTCGTTTATACGTGTGTATAGATATGGGGACAGACGAAAGACATGATACGCGCCGAGGTTATCCAAGTCGAGAGATTGAAATCGAGATTGTTGCGTCGATTTGAAAGCACGATTTGCGCGTATACGCGTATTGCGAAAAGCCACTGAATTTTTTTTCAGTACCCGCGACCAAAAAAAACAAGTTTTGTGGCTTTTCGTAATCGAAGCATCGGAAATCCACTGTTCGCGCGTTACGATGCACTTGTATATAACGTTTTGAAACGGGGAAAATTTATGTACACTGAAAACAACGAATTTTCTCCGTTTCAAAAGACAAACCAAATATACGGCATAGCAATTAGCCGATCAATTACTTTTTTGTTTTAATTCTTCGTCATTCAAAACAACGAAATCGACTGTTGAACAATGAATTTTCAATCTCGATTTTAGACCGTCCTGTAACGATCGCAGCGATTTCTCATGAATATACGTTCAATGAAATTTTCTTTCGCATTGCAAGACAAACAAGTGATAAAATCATTTCAATGCACAACGATCAAGAACGATATTTCGCTTAAATATATACAGAAAAATAACGTTCGATCCCGAAGCGCCCGTACAGCGAATGCAACGTACTTTATACTGTATCGGCAAACGGTTGCACACAGAGTGAGAAAGAGACAGAGAGAGCTGCGCTGACGTAACGGCTACATGCGGACTTGGCGCGGGTTTTCCTCTCCGCGCATATGGAAAAAAAAGAAGATAAAACAAAAAAAAAACGTAACAAAACGCAAATAAAGGAGAGCGCAGGTAAGTATGAGTTGCGCGCGTGCGAGCGGCTTGTAATACACTGCACAAAACGATGTCCCACGAGCGACTAGCTTTTCCGCAGAGATGTGCGCGCGGCACAGTGTACACTATCCGATTTTCTCCCTCTACCTCTGCACGTGCAACTCTGTGCAACAGACCAGTAGCAGCAGCATATATATAGAGAGCTGTACACACGACACCGTCCATCACGTTAGGTGCGTGTCTGTAATGGAACGGATTAGACACGGAGGCTGTATAATGTATAGCTGCAGGTGAGTGCGTGCGCATATATCGTGCACTCGATGCGATTTTGCGTAGGTTGCTTTTATGTGTGTCGCAGGTTTTACATCCGTTGCGAGAAAATTCCTCGGATATCACATGCGGTGCCTGCGTTGCTCGCGCTTAGTTCAATACTATAGGTATATACGTGCGCGCGTGTGTATTTCGATGAAGAGCGATTGCTGACCCGGCGGTGTAGTAGGATATTTTTCTTTTAGTGTAGCGATGAAAAAAAAAACGCTGATGAGAAACGATTTCGAGTGCTGCGGTCTCGTTTTCCTTTTCTGTCTCTCTCTCTCTCTCTCTCTCTTTCTTTCTCACCTGAAAAAAATACAAAGTACAGTTAATACGCGAGCTTTGTTCTCGAAATATTCGTTTTCACAGGATGCGAGAAGGAAAGAGAGAAGACGAGGCCCCCCCTGATCCCCCGGCGCGCGAAAGCGAGCTATATAGCCGCGGTTCTAAATAAATAAATCAGGCACACGGCGACGAGAGAGCAACACCTCTTCAGCAACAACCATATCGAGTTCCTCATTACACCGCACTGTATCCTATTTCGAGCGAGTATTAATTATCAAGGACGTATGCGTACGCGCGGCGGCGACGGCGGCGGCGACCGTTACATGCGCTGCAGCCGCGCCTCAATGATGAAAAATTAAATCGCGCACTTCGATCGTACTCACGTATATACATTATACATGCGTGTATTACAAGCGCGCGCAGAAAACGTATATGTACATTGTACACACAGCTATATTGTATACCTCTGATGTGCGTCCGCCGTCGTTTAACGATCGAAGATCCAGCTGATCAGCTGAATGGGAAACCGAAACTCCGTCAGCATCTTCCGAGCTCTCGCTTTTCTATGTGCACAGTGTAAATTTATTGCCCGACTACAGAAGAGGCGCACATGCACGCGTATATACAGGCAAATGAGGAGAGAGAGAGAGGAGCGCAAGTATCTAAGTAAGAACTGACGAGTTGGCCGAAACCGATGCCCGCGAGCGATGTGTCACCTTCGCTCTCTTCTTTCTCTCCCACTCTCTCGCGGCGAGGAGACCGCCGCTTCTATGTGGAGGCGGACACTCCACATCTAAATACACGTACACGCTGTATAGCAATTACTCGTTGCTTCTTTCTCTCTCTCGCGCGGCCTTTCACGCTTCATTTTTCATTAAGCTCTTATACACACTGGTCTAATACATTGTACGCATGTGTGACACACTGTACTCTACGTATATACATATTACGAGTTCTCTACGATTCGAAGACGCACCGGGGACTCCGGTGTATATACACACTTATGTATACTACCTAACGAGACGAGTAATTAGCCTCTACTCTCGAGACGAGCGCGGCGTGTCGCCCACAATTGCCGGCAATTGAAGCGACCTTAACCCTTTTTTTTCGCCAAGAGACAAGCGCGCGCGTCCGCCTTGACCTTCGAAATCTTTCGCGATCCTTGAAGGAGCTGCGCGCGAGCGAGAGGAGAGCGAGCATCAGGTGAAAACGCGGGCACACCGAAGTGTTGCGCGCGCCTGTGTTATACGTGCCACTTTTCTCCCGGACGGTTTGTTGTTCGACAAAACAAAGCGATACGATGCCTCGCGGCTTTTTCGATGTCTAAAGTTGTACACAGCTGTAATAGCGATCCAAAGGAGAAAGAGCATCCGCGCTGTCTCTCGGGCACTTCCCATCACGGAGCGAAGCTTGTTATCATTCGACGCGACGATCCCGAGAGCGAGTTTCCGCCGGCGGAGCTCTATACTGATTGCGCTCTCAAGGGCGACGCCTGCAGCCGAGAGAGCCTCGCGTGTGCGGCCAATCTTTCAATTAGTCCTGAAGCTCTCCCGGCGTATCGCGTTACACGCTGCGCTGGAATCCGCGGCGATCTCAAAAATTTCATGCTGCTATGCGATCGCCGAGAGAAAATAAGAGATGTTTTTGCAGCCGTGACAGTTGCCCCAGTCCGGTGATTGCATATGGGAGAGTATAGTCTCTCCCCCCCTCTCACTCTCGCAGTTTCTCGCTGCGAGCGTGGTGCACCGGTATACACTGCCGGCGCATGTGTCGAGGAGAACGAGTTTAGCGGCGGGAAGTGCCCTCGTTATCGCGCCAGGCAATTGTTTAATCTCGACCTCGGCGGGAGATGCCTTTTCAGGCTTTTATTGAAAACTCACTCCTGCCCGGGCTCCCTGCGTAATTGCGTACGAAGCACGCGAATTATCCTTCATTATTCAGAATGACAAGTTGCGACTCACAAGTCTCTAGACCAGTTCCTTAGGCCCGTTGCAGTTCGACGACTGAGGAGCCGGTGCTGCATTGGCACTGCTCGCCGGCTGGATCATCTGCTCCGCGCTGTTTTTCGATCGCCTGCTGCCGATACTGTTGACGCTCGAACGACGTATTTCTCTACGGCACGAACACATCATCCTCCCGAGAGAATCATTCGCGATTCATAGCTCGTAGCATCGCTTGTAATATTCACCTAGTTTGTGAGTGCCTCTCCTCGTTTCTGTAGGGGCTTGGAGCCTCGACTTTTTTATTACTGGCATTAGCCGGTCTCGTCTCTGATACACTGGAACGTCGACTGAGGAGTCGCAGACCGGTGTTGCCCGCCTCGTAATCATCGAGGATTCGAGGCGGCTGAATGACGACTGGAGGTGAGACGCGCTTCTGCAGCAAAGGCCTCAAATTGCCCTCGTCTTCCTCATCCTGCTCCTCCACGTCGTTTAGAACTTGTATTGAGTTTGGTTCGTCCACAGCCTCTTGGTAACGACGAGCTCGTTCGTCCGACTCGATAGTCTGGTTGCGAGTGACAAAGGATTCGAATGTTAAAAAAATTATGTAATTGAAAGAGGAAAAATGACGGTGGAATTGCGAAATTTATGTAATCTCTTGAATGGAAAATCGAGATTTCTCGGAATTATTTTTCTCCGTGATTGTTATTTTAAGAAAAATTCACGTAAGACTTTAAAATTAGTAGGTTCGTTTCAGCTCAATCAATGTTTGATCTAAGTTTAAGTTGAAAAAAACTCTTTGAATTAAATGGGATTCGCGTGAATACAAAACAATTGTTTACTTCGTCAAGCGTGTAAAAAGTTGCGAATTTTTTGCGCGGCTCCCCAGGCTGAGAGCTACTGCCACGTCTTGACGGCGAGTCTTCCGGTGCCGTGATCATGACGGGAATCGGCGTTGGTGGCGTCGCCGCGTGAGCCTGTGGCGACATCATGTGTAATCCACCAGCCGATGATGCGAAGCTTGAACCCGATCCCGAACTCAAGGAGCTGCTCGAGTCCATTCGGTATTGGGCGAACGTCGCTGAACTCGTTCGTTCTGCAATGAGAATTTTTTTTGAAAAATGTTTGTAACTATGGATTTTAAACAATTTTAAACAACATCTAATAAATTATATGCACCTCCTTTAGCCCTATGCATAGCTCGCACATGATCGAGCTCAGCTGCTGAACACAGTGGCGTGTCGACTTCATAAGTGTTATTAAAAAGCGTATAATTGACTTCGTATTCGCCGGTTTCTTTACGAAAGGTAATGATGTGCTCGAACCTATGACCCCAAAGAATCTCTGAGGGTAAATAAGAGCTACGTGCCTGGGTCGTCATACCCGTCGACTCGATTACACCCTCGAGCATGACGATTATCTCGAAACGCTCGCGCAGCATGTCGCTCGCCGACAAAGTGATATAAAGGTGATTGTTCGTTGATCTTGTGGACGATCGTTGTCGGCCAGATGAAGAAAATTTTATCTTCTTCCCCATCACCACCGACCTTCAGTTCAGTCTGGAAAAACGGCAGCAACTCGCCTTCTCTGGTAACCTGCCAATATTAATAATACGCGAATGAGATTTATAGAAATTTCTTAGTCACAGTACCGCAAGTTTTTGCGACATCGACTGCCTCAGAACTTTCGAGAATTCGTATGCAAGAGTACACTTATATATAGTCATGAATATTCAATAAGAAGTGTGGTATAGAATTAAAGATCTTCTTTCGAGCTCTATAGACTTATCAGTATGAGTGAGCCATTAATTACAAGCGATAATTTATATAATGCATGCACACGTTGAAATTGAATTACACAAACTAGTCACGAAATCGCAATTTTTAAATCGTATGTCACTCGATCGGTTCTATCTGCGCGTTACATAAAATTGAGTGTTAAGCGGAGCGTCGATAAAGTTAATAAGTAGACATGAAAAAAAAAAATGATGACCTTCCGCTTAATCATCTGAGCGCGAACGTGCGCCTCGATAATGTGACTCTTCCTCATATCTCCGACCCGAAACATCAGACAGGGCTGTCCGTCCCTCTGGCAAATGACGGCGTTCCGCGAGAATAGAAGCGTCTGGGTGCGTTTCTTCGGCCTGGACAGTTTGGCAAAGACGATGCCGACCATAAATGCTTGCAGAATAACGCCGGTCATCGACTGGATGCACATGATAAAGATAGCCTCGGGACATTCCTCGGTCGTGTGCTTCGAGCCGTATCTATATACATGCGAAAGGACGGGTTACATTAGTACACGAGCTAATTAACGAATATAATGCAACGAAGACTATGTCAAATGCATAGAGTCGTGTCTACCCGATGGTATGTTGAGTTTCGACGGAAAACAAGAAGCAGCTGGTGAAACCGTGAATGTCCTCGACGCAAGGCGTGAACGAGACATTGGAGCCAGGGTCGCCGGCGGTGAGCTTGGGATCGAGGTCACCGTGCGCGTAGACGACCAGCCACCAGACCAGCGCGAAGCCCAACCAGGAGAGCAGGAATGTCATGGCGAATACCAGTAATGTCCATCGCCACTGTGCGTCCACCAACGTCGTGAAGATATCCTGGAAAAAAGACCATGGTTACATTTTTACGTAAATTCATCCGATTTTTTCGGAGCAGCACGAAAGAAAAACTGTATAATTGGGTGTACCCAGTATCCTTAAAGTTTCGAAACTTTCAGCTAATGCCTTTCGACTTTCGGACATATTATATTTTATTGTTCGGCTAATTAGAGACGACACAGAGCGAGAGACAGCCCACAGACAACCAGGAATACGGCGGAATCCGAAGCCAATATTTTCCTGACGTACGCATGCAAGAGTAATGCGTTTTTACACACACACACACAACACGCTCGTCTCTCTCGCGACTCGGATCTCTTTTCCGTCGTTGTTTATAGCCTCGCGCCGATATCTGCCAATTTCTTATTTTAACGTAAACCAACCTGCAGATATCGTCGCCTCCTCTTGGCGACGTTGCCCTGCACGACGTTGCAGTCGCCGTGTTTGAACACGACTCTCTTCCTCACTCGCCTCGAGCTGAACCTCGTCTGACGATACCTGGAACAGCGACAAAAGCCCCCATAAGCCTTATGCGCAAAACCAAAACACCGCAGAAGACGAAGTCGTTGTAAAGTATATAGGTATCTATGTATAGGATGTCGCGCGCCGGATTACAAGTAATCGTCGGTCGGTGTATACAGACGAGTCGGTGCAGTGTGCGCGGGAGAGGGGGAGTTTTATTTTTAAAGCAGTAGCCGCCGTCGCGAGTAGCGTATAAGTACAATCCAGTTTGAGCCCGTCGCGATTAGGATGGGCGCTCGGCGCGCGTGTCATAAAAACTATACATATGTATAATGTATATAAAATACTTATGCGCTCGCTATTGTATACTTTTGGCACTCTTCGCGCCACGCGACCTCCCCCGACGTCGTGGCTTTGACCACGAGCATCGAGACCTGGGATATGGCTCGCCTCAGTCCCGCCAACGCCATGCCAGCGTCGCCCAAGTGCTGCGCTGGCTTCCGCGCCTCCTGGTGTTGCTCCGCGGGCGGCTCGGGCTGCGGCTGTTGTTGTTGCTGCTGCTGCTGCTGCTGCTGCTGTTCCGGCGGCTGAACGACCGTTAGCTCGGCCATAGTGCGCGTCTATATTTACGTGAGTGTTCGCGATTCGAACGTTGAGTATGTATACAAGTATAGCGCGCTACACTCGCGACCGCCGCGATTGCGGAAGGTGAAACCGAGGGTAATAGCGCGGCGGCAGCACCATAACGCGGGGATATATTGTGCTCGCGTGTATAGGGTGCAATCGCGACTGCAGCCGAGGGACGAGTGCAAGCTCTCTCGACACTACGCTTTTGGAGCTGGGCCCGCGCCAACTTTCTATTTTGCATATACCGCACGCGCTGCACTTCTGGGAATAGACGCGTCTGCGACGTCGTTGTCTGCGTCGGGCAGTATGCGTCGTACGTGTGTCATGTATAGAGAATCGTAGAGCGAGCGTATATGCCCGCGCGTGTGTGTGTATTGTACCTGCTGGCGACAAGTGGTCCGGCCTCGGTCCTCACGATGCTGCTGGCCCGACTGGCGTTGCGCCTGGAACTGGCCAAGACGAGCGAGGGGTTGCGTAGCCGCGACGGCGCCGAGGCCGAGGGCCGCATACCCACGAGCGGCGGCTCTTCCTCGTCCTCCTGCATGCTCTCGGCTTCGTCAACCGATTCTCATGCTGCCTCCGTAAGGCGGCTGATACGACTGAGCAGCGGCAGCTATCTACCGCCGCGCATAATGCGTCGAGCGATATTCTATCCAGGAATAGCATCGGGGATCATTGGCTGGTATATTATTGGTATACGCTATTGTATTTTTTTGACTTATCTCTCGTTTATTACACACACTCTCTCTCTTCTATCTTACACGCCTCTCCTATGTTTACACGTATACGAAACAGCTTTATACATTGCTCAAACTGCTATTAAAACGATTATAGCGCGCGCGCCTGTGTGTGTGTGCGTACGCGCGCCGCGTCTCATCTCTTATCGCTCTCGGCGGATATACAAAAACAGCCATGGAGTACAGTCACCGCCGCGAATAAGGAAACATTATGCAACAAACGCGAGATTAATATCTCCATTATAATAGACTATTCACACCGTATTTCACAGAATCTTTCTTCGTCATCGTGGCACTTCCGCCGCCGAGCATATATTTTATCTTCTGCATTCGTGACACACATGTACTTATATATATACAGAACAGAACAAGTCCGACTCCTCTCCCCGCCTATATCGGGGGCCGATTCGAACTTGCAGCACTTTGCACGAATTTTTAAAAATAACTATATAGGCTGCGCGGCGCGCTCCCGTAAATCATCCCCACTACACTTCCTCTCTCGCTCTCTTTATCTGCCTCTTTCTCTCGCAAGCTGCGAACGTCGCATATACAACATGCGTATAACTAAAACTCACATACGATATATATACAGATTATACTAACAAGCGTAAAACACTCGTTTACAAAAGATTATGTGTCCCGCGAGCGACAGAGCGGTATATATGCGCACACGGTATTATATAGGCAGTGGACGCAAGCGCCAGGAAGATGTGCGAAAATAGGTGCACACACGCGCCGCGCACACCGAGAGATCCACGTGTCACGTTTTCTGCGCCGCGGCCCCAAAGCCCCGAACACACACACACACACACACACACACGGCGCATTCCGCCGCCGCCGTTGCTGCTGCAGCCTCGGGCCTCGGCTATCACTGACCGACTGATCGTTTCTTTCTCTCTCTCTCTCTCTCTCACACTCTCTGCGGCTTATAACTATATACTGTACACTCCGCGTGCAAAAGAGAGGGCCGCCGCAGGCAGCCGCCGCCGCCGCCGTCTGCTATAATAGTGCGCCGCGGCTTATAAGAGAGAGACGCCGCGCGCCACCTCTTACCAGCTGCGGCGAATGAATGCGCGATCTCTTAGTTTTCTGTACATCATATATACATCACGCACACACGCTTCTTTTTTAAAGCTCTCTCTCTCGCTCTCTTTCTCACTTTTTCTGAACTCTTTTTTTTACTGCTTCCTTCTCGTCGGAGTGTGTATTTACAAGATATTTACAGGTGTGCCGGAGCAACTGCTGCTTTTAGAGCCTGTGTGAGACAAGAAAATGTGCTATTTAGTATTGTTGTATTGTTGTTTTTGCTACTTTACATGCGATATTATGCAATGCTTACAAGATAAGGAGAGCCAGACAGTGAATTGCGATAATCGTAGAAGCTTCTAGTCGATGATCTTGCGCGTTCTGAGCTCCATAGAGAGAAAAGCTCTCATGTTGGGATCTTGGACTTTCTCCATAATGAGCTTTTGAATGTCACTGGGGCTGTCCTTCAAAACCATGCTAAGCTTTTCAGCGTATTCTATCCAGACACAATTGGCACAGCCGGACATACAGCAGTTTGTTGGCTCCACAATGTCATCCAAAGTCTGAGGAACTTCTGGAACGTACATTGGTCGAGCAGATTTTTTATCCAAAGTCTCCGCCAAACTTGAGCTTTTATTCTCTTTGTCATCTTCTGGTGCTTTGCAGAAGAACCTGCTGATACTGCAGTGTTCATGGGTTCTTAGCAACAGAGGCCTCAGGTGTTGGAGCTTTGTCATCCTTCAAATCTGCTTTGCAGAGCTTGCGGCCACCTGAACATTAATAGTATACAAATTTCAATTGTTGCGCAACCTTCGATCAAAATGACAGATTGTTTTTTATTTATCAAAACAAAGTTCGCAAAAATAGACACGTGTTTTTTTTTTAATTGTTTACAGAAGCTTCCAACTGTCACTAACCTAAATAGTTCGGTTCTCGTCGACTCTTCACACGGAGGCCTATATGTCTGGAAACCTCGACCTCGTTTCTGGCCGTAAAATCCAAATTCATCAGGATCCAAGAGGTGATTAATTATACGCGCTGGTCCAAAAATGACAGACCGAACAGCTGACAGATCGCGACTGATGCGGTATTTTCGTACATCAGCGCCTGACGATCTGATCAACACTCGCACATAGTCACATCGTCACGTGGTATTCTCTACTCCTTATGTACTATATCTATAGATATATATGCATGTCCGGAAAAAGACGCACACGTGCACGTGCAGTAGTTGGCGAGAGTCGGGGTATTGGTATAGATCCGAGAGCGTCATCGTATCAA
This sequence comes from Philotrypesis tridentata, assembly GCA_018906965.1. Lineage (NCBI taxonomy): Eukaryota > Metazoa > Arthropoda > Insecta > Hymenoptera > Pteromalidae > Philotrypesis > Philotrypesis tridentata. Next base: position 7,269,923 of record JACCIB010000002.1, read on the forward strand.
TCTCGAAATCGAAAAAACCAATGTCGCCGCGTCGGTAGCATTGACCAGAAATGGGTCGTAAGATTCCGGGGAAAAAGCATCGTGGAGTCAAGGATCCGGATAAGCAACGGGCCAAACGTTTGTCCGAGTGAGTATTCAAGCTCTTTATCGAATCTGCGCCATCGAGGTTAGCTTTCAAAGTTGTATATGTGTGTGTTGGTTTTTTCTTCTAGATTAGAGACGAAAATCAATGCTCCGCCACGAAATATCGACGATCAGGACGTTCCTAAGAGTTTGGAGCGACTAATCAAGCTCAAGGACGCCGTGAGGAATAACCCGGGTCTAGTGCAGAAGAAAAAGAGGAAGAGGAAAGGTGCCAAGCTTATTCGACTTGGTGCTGAGCAGCTCAGGAGTAAGCCTCATCCTAAGAGCAAACCCGAAAAGGTGGTACCTATCTTCAATCAGAAACCTGGTGAGAGCGAGCAGCAGTTCTTGCACCGAGTCAACAGAGAAACGCACAATTTTATCAAAGAGACTGAGTTCGAGCAGAAGTACAATGTTCAAGTGAAACGTAATGCAGCTACCGGTGCGATAGAGGGGCTTGCGAAGAAACCAAAAGATGAACTGTCTGAATTGGAAAAGCTTCAAGCTAAGCACAAAAATATAAAGAAGAAAAAGAAGGCTGCAAATTCTGAGAGTAACGTTAAATTGTCAAAGTCGCAGAAGAGAAAACAAAAATTGTTGCAGAAAAAGGAGAAGAAACATCAGGATGATATTGATGAGTTTAGAACTTTCAAGGACAAAGTTGAGTTTGGTGAGATTGCTCATGCACCACCAGAACTAAAATCTTTAACTAAAAACACTAACAAAACTCCTAATAAGGTACAGATATAATTTTTCGGTATCATTAACTCAAAAGGTTTAGAGCTTTTTTTAATATCATAACTGTTACAGGTAAACACTAAAAGTCTGTTGTTGAACTCTCTCTTGGAGAACCAGAGTCCTGAAAATAAACCAAATGTAAAAGTAATCGACAGGACGGGCAAACGCAAGGATCTTCCAGTAGGAGAGAGGCGTCAATTGGAGAAACAGCAAGCAGATGTCATTGCTGCTTATAAATTGTTAAAAGCAAGGAAATTTGGAGACTCTTCGTTATCTGCTTAAGGTTTCAATGTTATTGATTTATTTTTATACAGCATTAAAGTAGATATAGAATTTAATACATATTTTTCTCACATTTCTTTTAAACAATAATAATACAAATCTTAATAGAAACATTGCAATGATATAATCTAGGCAAAAGTGTTATCCTGTTGTCCACACAAAAGGCTCCAATCTGTCCTCCAGTGGCAACAAGTTATTTAGGGTCTCCAGACTCTCAAGGGTCTGGTTCAGCTGCATGTGGCATTTGTTGAGTTGCCTACTGAGATCATGAACCCTGCTCAGATGATCGGCAAACTTGGCAAACTTCTTCTGCCTCTCAGCTGCAATGTTCATCATTTTGTTCAGCTCAGTATCAATATTTGTACATAGAGCATTCTGCTCACTGGCTATCATCTGAGCACTATTATTCAAATGATGCTGGTATCTAGCGCAGAGATTGAACAATCCCATGGGATCCAATCTCTCCAAAACTTCTGGATCCCTAACTCTGGGAGGCAAATTAAGAGTCCCTCTCATAATGGGCAGAAACATGGGAATGTTCTTCAGCTTCATGAGATCTGGATCCTTGTCGGCAGAAGGATCTGCCGTCGCAGACTTGACAACCACAATGTTGTGACCCTTATCGGAGCCACCGGATTTCTTGTAAGCCATAACACCACCGGACTTCCTCCTCGCAGACTCTTGGGTGCCCAAGCTTTTGCCTCGATAGAGCTGCGACTGCTTGTTTGTCATCTTGGGAGAATCTCCTATCGGCCTGTTAACCGTGTACGATATGTAAGGCAAATCCGAATCGGAGCAGATACTCGGACCAGGACTCGTGCACCTCGGGGGTGTGCCATCGTCGGGCAGCACACTCTCGCGATTCGGCACGCTCTTCCCACGTCTCAGCGGAGCAGTCCTCGTGCTCCTGCCCTCGCCCTGGGCGTCAACACTCTGAGAGCTGTGCTCCGAACCCATTATCAATTGCAGTGTCTTACACGAACTTCATGATTCAGCGAGCGGCGGTCTTATCCTGCGCTTTCCGCAAACCAGTCAAGCATCGCCGAAATTTGCGCATTATTATTGTATATCACGGCACTAGGCAGAGAACGAGAGAACAACACAAGCAGACAGCTGACGCCGACGTTTTCGACTCGGTTAGTAATGCACCCCGGAATGTCGGATCGTCGTCGACGGTAGCGCGCGAGCGCAGAAAATTGTAACGTCGAGTGCTGCCACCTGGGCGCACGATATACGCTTTGTAAGACGCGGCGACTTTTGGATCGAACATTCGAATCGTGCATAACATCTGTTATCTCGTGCGCGCATGCACATAACCGTCCGCAATTTTTCGCGGCTTCTCGCTAAACAAGCCGCGCGCACCGCGCACAATTGTTCGAGGAATGTATGCGAGCGCGCGGACTTGGCAGTGCGATAAGCAGCTGAAAATTGCGATATCGCCGGCGACGTGCTCCGCACTGTATTATATTACGTTTCGCCCTTCCAACGCATCTCTCGCAAGCGCGCTTTTGCATAACTCGGGAGCCGCCGCGCGCTCGTTAGCGAGCATACATAAAATATTGTAATGCGAAGTGTCAGCGAAAAAAACAAATTGTAAGCGATGGCCGTATCGATTGTTTGCGCTCGCTCTCTCTCTCGTTGCACACTTGATGCATGTACTGCGTACGTGTTTGTGCATTTATCGCTCGCGCGCGCGCGTGTGTAAAGCGTCTTGTGTTCACGCCGATCCGTCGCCGTCGCCGTCGTCGTCGTGACGGAAATCATTAGTTGCGGTCGAGAGCCACGAGGGTAATTTAATTACTCAATTGCTTTCGAGAGACAGAGAGCCGCCGCCGCCGCCGACGACGCTCTCCTTTCCCTCCCCATTATCCGTGTCTCTGCACACACCGATGGGAGAAGATGAGGCATAGGATTGCGGTTGCTCCATTGCGCAAACTGCGAGACAATTTCTCCTCTTCATTTATTTTCTCCGTCTCTCTCTCTCTCGCTCTCTTTCTCTCGAACGCATAATATACCTCCGCGCGCGCACACGTCGAGACGTATTTAGCAATGCAGATGTATAAATACCTATACTAAACGTACGGCATGTGTGTAAGGTCCGTGCGAGCCGATAGTATTTCAATTTTTCCGCGCGCGCGTCGAGATCAAATTTATGGATCTAAGCGTACGCAGAGATATAGGATGTATATTATAAGCGGCTGTATAATAAGTGTACGTGTATATCGCGGGCTCAGCGGCGAAAGAAGACGCGGGGCCGGAGGGGTGCGACGCACGCGGGAGTATTTTAAAGCGTTACTCACGCGCCGAAAGACGCTCGGCGAATTTCGCCGGACAAACAAACAAGCGCAGCGAGTTATAATGTTCATATTTCAATATAGTGTAAAGCTGCACTGACGTGCATTTTATTATCGGTTATTATTATGCTTGGACATGCGAAAGCGCGAGGGAGAGAGAGAGAATCGTAAATCGTCGATTTTCACGCTGATTCGTTTTCGTATTGTATATGTATGCGCACGACGACGGGGCGACACACAAAGCCGCGCACGCGGAGGCGAAATAAAATAACAGGAAGAATTTACGTCTCTTTTCCGCGTTCGCCGCGCGCGGCTTCTGCATTGAGAAAATCGAATAAAGCGCGCGCGCGGTTAATTGCGCGCGACGATACGTACGTACTTACACAGAGATGTCTGTACATTGTGTGTATGCTCGTGTATGTGGACAGGAACCGGAGAGGGTCGTTGTATACATTGTGTATAAGCTATACACATACCCATCATCATCGATAGCCGGCAATTAGCCTTTGCGTCGTTCCATCTCTCTCTCTCGCTTTGTCTCGCTCTATCGAATGTACGCAATGCACATGTGCTCACGGCATCGATCGTCGCGCATATACCCTCTCGCGTGTGCACAAAGTCAAAGTGTCTGTCTCTCTCTCTCGCCACTCCGTCCGTCTCTCTCTCTCTTTTTTTCCTCTCGACGCGGCGCGTGCACACGTTATATGTATCGATCGTCGAAACTCCGTCGAGCTTGGCTGCTCTGATAAGCGACGAAGCTTAAGGACTTGATGCGCGCCGGAGAGCTACGTTGCGGCAGATTACGCTCTGCCGCGAGTTCAAACTCTTTCTCTTTCTCTCTCTCTCTCGCTCTCGCTCTCTCTCTCTCTCTCTCTCTCTCTCTCTCTCTCTCTCTCTCACGTGGCCCCGTGCGCGCGCACGAGAGTCGTCGGCAGTAGTAGCTGTATATAGTGTATTATAGCGACTATGACTGCTCTCCTCCGTCAGTAGGCGGCGAGCGACGCTGCCGAGCGTTTCGTAGTGTAGAATTTGTGTATATTTACTCCGGTGTACATATCGCACCGCCGCACAGCACTTCGCGCAGAGACACTGCTGCAGTGCGTTTGCGCTCTCACCTGTCGTCGCCGCTGTGTTGACGCCGGACCGAGTCGTCTGCTGTTCTGTGTATATACGTACACGCACTGCGTGAGGTAAATCCGTTCACGTACGTACATTATACTTACGATACAATGAGCGATAGCGTCTGAAAATTTTGCGGCTCTCGCCCGATTATTATATTACACTTTATACGCGGCGGATAGCTGATCGCGAAACGTCGTAGACGATACTGTATAGCCGCGATAACGACGATCGTCGCTGATAATACAGATGTTGGGCCGCGCGAGCGAAGCTATATAAGTACATTCGTGCGTCTTTCTCGGCGTATGCGCTTGCGTGTGTCTGTGTGTTTGTGTGTGTGTCTGTGTGTGGTGTACGTTCGAGTACGTATATAATCGAAAGAGCCAGAGAGAGAGAGAAAGAGATGCACGCGTCCATCTGCGGCTTATCTTTTATACGGCGCGTCTAGATTTCCGTAATTCCGTCGATGATGGATGCAAGCGATGTCTCATCGCCGGTTTCCTCATTAAAAAGTGTATAATACTGCGCGATAGGCCGTGCGCTATCTCGCGCACGATATAATGTATACACATATACGTGTGCGCCTCCTGTGGTGCGTGTTTAAACGCTGCACTTAAACGCTTGTATACGATATGTATTTCACATGAACGAGCGGCGCGAGCGCGCGCGTCAACAGGTACATTACGCGGTGATCATCGATTGAAACAGGTCGTAAACGCCGCGAGGAGTTTTCAATTGCTACCGCTGCTCAGCGGCGATGATGCCCCCCGCGCGAATAAATCAATCCGTTCCAGCGGCTTTCAGGCTGTTTCACGCTTGGTATCGGGAGGCTTAAGTCAATTTGTATCGATAAGAGATACCGCGAGATCCCGGCGATGATTATATGCATATACGTATATATCGTAACCGCGCGCACGACGGGGGAAACGCGAGTCAAGATAGAGCGCAGCGCGGGCTCAACGGAATTATACATGTAAAGTACGGAGAATAGAAAATAATTGCTCGCGCGAGCAATTATACACCCGCCGCCGCCGCGGCTGCCTATAATACATATCGTCTCGGGAGTTTGACGGAAAATTTTCGATGATGCTAATTGCCGAGCGGGAGAAAGAGAGAAACCGTCGATGGCGATAAGAGCCGCTCCGCAACTTATGCAAACGAGCAATAATTTCGTCGACTCGCGTATTATTCGTTGTAATGTGCTGCGCACACGGATAATACGATGCGCGCGTATATAACGTTATGCATCGAGCTATGTATATATGCGAGACAGAAAGAGAGAGAAAAAGAGCAGAGGAAGGCCGCGTGGGCCGCGATTAAAACGGCGCGCACGGACTGTGTGTAGTGCATATAGCGCACGGAGGCAATTTTGAATTTAGCGCGCGCGCGCGGAAGTCGCCCGTTTAAAAACGCCCAGCGCTGCGCGCGCTGGGATGGGAAGAAAGCGCATTGCCGCGGTATATACGTATATATTATATACACAGCGAGATGTCGTCGTGTAGGAGTTTATAAGTTTTACTGCGCGGCCGCGCGCTGCCGTTGCGGCAATTCAGCCGCGAGGAAGCTCGAATTGCCGGCGCGCGACTTTTTTTTTTTGTTTTTGCATTATTCGTCGTTATGCACGCTCGCCTCGCTCCACGCCTTAATAATAATGTACATCTTTCTCTCTCTGTCTCCTTCTCTCTGCGGCGGATCCTCCGAATGTGTACTTAATAAGTAGGCGAGAGCTTTATCATAATCGCTCGTGATTCTCGGTAGAGGCGATTTTTCCTCGAGGCTCGATAAAATTCGAGCGGATGTCGGCGGGAATGAAAACGGAAAAAAGGCGCATTTGTGCGAAAAAGAAAAATAAAACGGACGTGTAGCGCGCGGAGAGGCCGCCGAGATGTATATAGATTTGCGCTTTCTTATTTCTGCCCGCGCGCGGCTCTCCACAATGCGCCGTGGACCGCTTTGAACTTGGCTCTGTGTATATAGAAATTGAGCGCCGCACGAGAGAGCAGCTCGCTCGTATATATATATACACACACATTATACGTGTATATAGCTCTCCCGATTGTGTTGGAGCGACGACGACGACGAACGCGCGATTCGAGCGTGTGTATATAATATATCTATGTATTTGTGAGATCCCGTGCCTATAACGACGCGAAACGACACAAAACCCGCGCGAGAGGAACGACGAGCGCGCGAGCGAGCGAGCGCCAGGCATCATTATGTACAGCGTCGTCGCCTCTCGCGACGAGGGACAGCTAGGCGCAATTTTTTGTCTAACAGCGCAGAAAGTGAAAAGAAAGCCGGGACCCAGCGAGTTTTATCGCCCGTGAATGCATCGAAAATAATACCTCGAGAGTCCCACTCTTCCGATCGCTCTCCGCGCTGCGCTCGCTCTCTGCATACTGTAGATATATATATAGATATATACGTCTTCGAAACGACTGCAATGCAGCGCGCGCGCGCGCTATGCAGAGTCGAGAGATTTAATAATAAGCCTTTCTCGCGTATCGCATCTCTTTCTATCTCTTTCTCTCTCTATATATATCTATATATATATACCGCGGACACATCGAGGAGACGCGAGAGGCGCGTATGCGTATAGAGAGCGAAAGAGCGCATCCCTTACGCGCGCCTAATAGGCGATACTCTCCTCGCGCGCGCATACGTATAAATAAACCCGAGCAGCTGCTCTATAGCTGCGCGCGCTCGTATATATTTATAAAAATAATGGCTCTGTTACGCTTTAAAGACGGTATATAGACCGGACGACGCGAGCGCGCACAGGTATATATACGTGTGTGTGTGTGTGTGTACACTTTACAGGTTTTCCGAAGGAAAGCGAAACCGGACAGGCCCGGCGACCCAGTCACCGTCATTTCTCTCTCTCTCTCTCTCTCCTTGCCTTAAAGAGATTATGGCATACCGTAAAGGTGCGCGCGCGCGCGAGCGACGCACAGCCCGCTATATACACCGGTGCTGCTGCTGCTGCTGCCGCTGCGTCCATAAGTAATCTCGCTGTGCCGGGGCTCGTCCGCGTTATTGAATAATCAGCGAAGCGTCGATTTTCTCTCCCGATATCCCGGCCGTCTCTCTTTCTTCTCTCAGTCCGCCTCTCGTCCGGAGAAAAAAGTGGAGTAGAGCCGCGCGCAGCGGTTCGCGTTTTTTCTTACGCGTGTAGCCGTGAAATTAAACGTAATCCGGGCGTAGGAGGCCGCGCTCGCTATACGCGAGAGTAGAGAAAATATATAGAAAATAGGAGCGAGAGAAGCTGCTCCGCGCGCTCTGCCTCGCTCTCCTCAGTTCCGTGAGAACGCGTCGCTTTGTCTGCATCAGCGGCGGCGGCGGCGGCGGCGGCGGCGGGAGCCTACTCGCGCGCCACACGGCTATTTACGCGCAGAGACGCGAGAGCGCCTGGGTGTACATACCTCTCCGTACGTAATATGTAACCGTTTCCAGCTGACGGAAAAAACAGTGGTATGTGTGTGTATGTATAATACGAGTGTACTTGTGGCGCACCGCTGTGTATATGTTATACACGCGGCGGGCGGAGGGAAAAAGAAAAGAAAGAAAAGCGCACGGTACATACGCTCGTTATGTGTATGATATACCTGCGCTGCGCTGCGACTGGCATATATACGCTTTTCGAGCCGTGTACCGGCGGCTCTCCGGATGCGCATTGGTATATATAAGTTGGCAGAGAGCAGTGGACGTCGCCTCGGGCTCCCGATACTCCGACGTCGCGCGTCGCCTCGCTAAAAATATATATAAAGGAGAGTTGACGAAAGGCTGCTACTACCACTACCACCACAACGTATATACTCGCACAAGCTTTGATAGCGCTTCGCGCTCGCGCGAAACTAGAGTATACTTTATATATTAGTATATATATCGGGCGCGCGGGCGATCGGCTCTCGACCATATTATGTACAGTCAGTTCGCGCGCGAGACAGTGGAGAGCATGTCGTACGCGCGCATCGGCCGGCCCCACCAAAGCAGCAGCAGTAGCTCCGCAACGACCGCAGCCGCACCGGACAAGATCGCCGGATGCTCCGAAATAGCGGGAGGAGGCAGCAGCAGCAGCAGCAGCAGGGAGGAGAGAGCCGCCGCGCCGCCGCGGAGGAGAAGGAAAAGCTGATACGGCTCGCGCGAATGCTCGAGCGAGCAACAGGTGCATTCCCCGCGAGCTCGCCGATTTGGAGAACGCCTCCTCTGTGTACACACACGTATTTACGAACTCGCATACAGACGCGTCGCAGATCTAGGCGCGCGCCGTATACAGTGTATATATATGGCTCTCGCTTGGTTTTGTATATGTAATGTAATATCTTGTATATGCGGAATGCGTATAATACGCGGAACGTCGGACACTGTGTGTATAGTCGCGTCGCAGGGCCGCGAGTCGTGCGTGAATTATTTCCGGAATTTTCGGGATGAGTGAGCGCGACGGAGAGACTACTTATACATCGGCTTGCGACAGGATGAATTGTTTCGTCATCTCGGTCTCTTTCTCGGCGCTATGCGCGAGCGAGGAAAATTATACTGTGTTGTGCTTTACGCGTGAATAGTCTCTTTCTCTCTCTCTCTCTGCGAGAGAGCGATGGATTTATTGTTTTTCCCGTTTATATACCCGGCGCTACGGGCCTCTCCGTGTACCATAGGCGAAGTCAGGAGAGAGAGAGAGAGAGACTCGATGTGTATTGTCGCTCGGGAGAGGCGCGACAAAAAAGAAACTCGTGTAAATGTATATACACTCGTGTACACTATACCTATATATAATTACAGCGAGCGGGCTGGAGCAATGTTTCCGAAACGATTGTTTTCCGTTTTTTTTTTCTGTCGATCCGCTCGTCGCGATTGTGAAAAAGGTGCTATTAGAGACAAGTGCGCGCGCGCGGCCTGTTATGCGCGTTCCTATATATATAATACTTATATACACGCTCGCGGAGAGGCAAGAGCGAATTTTGTCATTTCGACGTCTCTGTGCATGGCTTCGAGAGAGAGAGAGAGACTCGAAAGTGTCGCTCGTCGAACGAATTTTCTAGCTCGAAATAGAGCGGATTTTTCTCTCTCTCTCTCTCTCGCGCGCGCGCGGGGATTTAACATTGGCGCGGAATTTTCGAGAACAGCACAACCCGAGACCCCGAGATTTTTATTGCTTTCGGCAAGAGTTGTTTTTCTCGTTTCGTTTCGCTTCGATAAAAAAGCTTTGCGCGCGGCGTCGCTACACAGAAAGAGAAAGAGAGAGAGAGAAGAATGAATATTCGCGCGTACTCTGCGGAACTCGATATGGCGAGTGATTATTTTCACTCCATTTCACTCTAACGAAGTGCCTTCATAAGTAATTAAATTTTTCTGCCTCGAGAGCCACGCTGCCTCTCGATATTTTCATTTTCTTTTCTCTCCCGCGCGTTTCCCATGGGGATACGGAAAGAGCGAGCGAGACGAGTTTTATATGCTTTGCCTGCAACAACGAAAACTTTTCTTCGAACAACCGCGCGCGTCACACCGCTGATTTCGTTTGTTCCGAGTGTTTGTTACATCTCGCTTACTCTCGTTCGAATATTCTCTCTCTCTCTCCCTCTCCTTTGAACTCGAAAATTTTTTTTCCCAAGCCGCGAGAGCGCGCCGCAGACACGGCACGTAAATTTTCCGGACAGACGAGTTTTCCGTTGCTATATAATATACTGCAACGGCGGCGGCGGCGGTATAAGCGCGAGAAAGAGAGAGAAGAGCGAAGTGATTCTCGAAAAACCGATCGAGGCCTCCTACTCCGAATTTCACATTCGTTTATTATCATTTATTTATTTATTTGATTTATTCGGCGGAAAAGAAAATTGCGCAATTATATCAATCCTGCGGAGGTAAACAGAAGTTTATATACCCGCAGCGAGCGCGAGCGCGCGCAGATATATATATATACACAAATCGCCTCGTCATTATTTCATTTCGAGCTGAATAAATTTGAATTCTTCGGTGCAGCCGCGAGTGTGTGCGTGTGCGTAGAAAGCTTTATATTTAAAATTTTCGTGCTATTAATATTTATGCGCGCGCGCGCGCGCTCCATCCCCACTCGTTGTCGCCCGAGTGTGCGGGTATGATGTATATCGATATTTTCCAACGCATCAACGGCTATTTAAAATCACACTAATTTTCGGTCTTTCATAATACGCGTTTTAACGCCAAAAGGAAGAGTTGCCATTCCCCGCCGCCCCGCCTTCCCTCCCCGCGACGACGATGTGTCAAAATTGCGTCGAGAAACAAGAACTTGTCGTTATAATTGAAACGGCTATTAATTACTTAATGCGATGAATTATGCGTTTTTTACGTTAATATACTCATATACGTTTCCCTGGGTCGAGTAAGATAACGATGAATTACCTGTAAATTATCGTTGTTTAAAATTCAATAGACTTATAACGATAGTGCGGCTAATTCGTAAGTATAGTAAATTTTCTATATAATATACCAAGGTTATTTACACAGCAAGCGAAAATGAGCGACCGAAATATTTCCACCGGACGCGCGTGACGAAAAAAAAAGAATCGTCGTCGGATTTCATTGATTCGACAAAAGTAAATTTTTTCCTCCCTCCCCCTCTATAATACTCAGCGTCGAAATACAGTCGCGTAATCCTATACAGCTCTGATGCCTAACTCGCGATTCTCGATCTGATTGCAGAGTCGAGCGGACGACAGCATCATCATCATCATCAGCAGCAGCAGCAGCAGCGCTATCAGCGTAGCCCAACACCTGCGTCGGCGTCGTCTTCGCAGCCGGTCGCGCAGCCCCGTCGCCGCGCGGAGCCGTCACCGAGTCGCCCAGCAGCAGCAGCAGCAGCAGCGAAGGCCAAGTGCTCGCCGCCACCCGCGAAATGCCGACTTGCAAATTCGGCGAATGCAGCATTGGCAGCTCTAGAAACTCAACGGGCGCAGCGGCGAGGCTGGCAGTCTGGAGGAGACGGGAGCAACTGCAGCAGCAGTGCAGCCGGCGTCAACGGCATCAGGAGGCCGCGCGTAGCCGCCAGTCGCGATAAGAGCAGCAGCCCGAGCAGAGAAGCAGAAGAAGAAGAGGAGGAGGAGGAGGCGGAGGCGGAGGCCGAGGCTGTGGTAGTAGCAGCAGCCGGAGGAGACGGTAGGATGATCGAGAGGATATTCAAGCGGACGCAGAGATGGGCCAGGCTCAGGGAGAAGTTCCTCATCGGCGCGGCTGCCCTCGCCATATTCTTCACGCTCCTCCTGGTCATGGATCTCCAGCTGGACCTCGGCTACAGCGGGCACCACCTGCTGCCGAGCCACGGCCGCCTCAGGACGGCCGAGGATCCCGACCGCGACACTGTCTACAACAATTTTAGGTACATAGGCGTGGACGCGCGTAAATGTAACATTATGCGCCTGGGCGCAGCGCGCGCGCGCGCGTATACATGTATAACGAGCTCTCGCTGCGCCTTTTTGCCCCGCGCCGCGCGCGCCAGCGTGTAATCACCACGAAAGCGCTTGAAACTGTATATATACACGATTGTGTGCGTGTGTACATGCAGTCGGCTTGTAAGTCGAGTTTTATCGGTGGTGAACGTTTAATGAGAGATAGCTGTAATAACAGACAGAGAGAGAGAGAGAGACAAGTTCACTAAGCGGCGCGTGATTCCTAACACTGTGTTACAAGCTCGGGATTATTGTCGTGGATGTGGCAATAAACGTTTTTCCGCCGGCTTCGAGAAAGTTTAATTAGCCAAATGTCGTCGTGTGTCTCGGTAAAAAAGTTTTCGGCCTCTCGCTGCGCGCCGGGGAGAGTAGTATATATATAGCAGTATACAAGTAATTGGATATACACATCCGTAGCGCCTGAAATCGCCGACACTAGCTGTTTTTTTTTCTTTTCGAATTCCCCGCGCGCCGTGTGCGCAGTGTAGAGCAGATTTGCAGCGTTTCGCGTGTATATATATGTATGTGTATTCGAAGAGAAAAAAAATAGGAAGAAAATTTCAAAGTTGCGCAGTAAAGAAACACCTACATTGCGGGGAAACCGACATCCATAAATATGGAATAACTATGGAGGTCGGAAGAGAGCGAGAGAGAGACAGAAACATTTCCCCCGAGGGAAAAAATTACATCGCTCGCGTGTGTGGGTAATACGTGTGTGTATACGGTACATACGCAGAGACCGTTCGAAAGTAGACCGAAAAAGCTTCGTAATTGAACCGTGGATTTTTTTCGCGAAGGGAAGCCAAGAAAAAAAAACCGAGGCGAAGAAACGAGATCGACAGTGCGCTCGCGCGCTCTCTCGGCATACATTTATTAATCTCGCGGATTTTTCTCCCGAGCGCGGGTATAACGACCTTCGAAAGTCGTTCCGCTTGTCGCATGCGCTATTCTAAATTTACAGCCTCTCTCTCTCTCTCTCGCGAGATATAAAATCACGCAGTGCTCCGCAACTTTCCCGATAACGCGCGCTCAGGCTGTCTCGAGAGATCTCCGTCGTTTGCTAATTCCAACATTTCTTTCTCTGCGTTGCAGGCGGAAGTTTCTGCAGCGGCCGAACGCCAGCCGAGAGCTGGCCTCGGGCTCGGGTCCCGACAACAACAACAACAACAACAATAACAATAACAACAACAATGAGACGCCGTCGGCGGCGGCGCCGGCGCTCGTCACCGAGAGCAGCACCAAGAGCAGCCAACCGCCTCACGACGGCTTCGAGGATCTGCGGCACTACTTGGAGAAGTATCAGCTGGAGGAGGACTCGGTGATAAGGATCGAGGCGGAGGACGAGTCCGAGGATAACCCCACGCTCGCCGAGCTCAAGCACACGAAGCTAGGGTGAGAGAGAGATAGAGAGACGCTTGGCGACGATGCAAAGTGAAAGGAATTTTTCGAGAGGCGCGAGCTCGAGAGGAGCGACGATCGGTTTTTCATCAATTAGCCGTAAAATCGCGACTCCTAGAAATGAGCTCCTTCTCCGCTTCCTTTTACTCGCTGCAAGAGAGAGAGAGAGAGAGAGAGAGAGAGAGAATGAGAGATAGATAGATACGTGTGTATATAGATATACGCGGCTGACACACGCGCGTACACACACACACACATACACAGTGTGTATAGACTCACGCGCGAGCGCGGATTTAATTGCACCTTGTCCGCTCTAATTAGCGCTGCGCAGCGGGCTCCTCTTATTATACTGGTATTGAGTTTCCCGCGTGTCAGCTCGCCGCTATATGCATTACTTGCATCGAGTGCATGGCGCTCCTTCGATACGACGCTGTAATCATTATAATTAGTTTTCCTGTTATAATCGAGCTACTGTGTGCGCGCTCCTCCGCCCTCCCCCCCTCGTCGCTCTCCTCCACATACATATAACATACATGCGTACACGTGTGCGCGTCTGCTTTGTCCGTGTTGCAGGAAGAACGCGACGCTGCTGGATAAATTCCACATGCAGATAAGCCGCAAGGAGCTGTACGCCAAGGGCTCGCCGCTAGTCGAGGATCTGCTGGAGTACATGGCCAGCCAGCCCATCGTTCACGCCTGTAAGAGCCGCATGATTTAGCGCGGGGATTCGCCCGCTATTGCGCGCTGTACACACGTACACGAGCGTAACTCCGCGTCGGTGCGCGCGCTCGTGCATTATGTACGCCGCGCGCGCGCGCGTGTGAGTGCGCGCCCGAGCTCTGGAATGACACGATGTACACAGATGTAGTATATATATACGCCTTCGTCTGTTTCAGCGGAGAAGCAAGGTGGCACGCAGCTCAAGCTCTCCATAGAGTATCCGAACAAGATGCAGTCGCTCTTCAAGCCGATGAGGTAATTTTCCTCGGAGAAGTTTATTTTATTGTCGTGTCCCGCGCGCTGTGTAATGTAACGTTTCGAAATTTAATGCTTTTTCTTCTTGCGGTGCGGTGCGCACGGATATCGTAACTTCCCTCTTTTTCCTTTTATTTATTTATTTTTTCTCCTTCGCTCCCGACGCACAGCCAGCGCCGCGTGGAAATCGTTGCGTTTGCACTCGATTTATCATCGGACGCGTATACACAGTTTGCTCGGCGTTTCGCGTGACCCGCGGGGATCGACTATATGCGTATATCTATGCGTCTTCGTTGTACACCCGGGAATGTCACTTATATTTTACGTAACGATTATCCAACGCGCGGTTCTCTCGTTAACGGCGGCGCGGATCGGGCCTTAGAGGCGCGCGCACATAATCTCGATTTTTACAACTGTTGACAGAATCCGCAGCTGAGATTTCTAATGCCTCGCGCGCTCGCTCGTGCAAATATCCTACTTTCATATCCCCCCATAATCGAGGCAATTTTGCGCCGCGCGAATATTGCGAGCCTATAAGCGCGCTTGTAACTTATTTTAACCGTATAAATATTGTAACTATATATACGTAAACAGGGATATCGGAAAGTCGAGCACTTTGGCATTAGCGCATAACAGACTAATTCGTAATTAATACTTCCTACAAAGGATGTATAATGCGCCTCTCACTCCCATTTGAATAAATTGCCGCCTCGAGACTGGGACGAGCGAGCTGGCTCTGGGATTTTTATCGCGCCGTAACTGTACGGAGTAAAATGATCTAATAGTCTCTCTCTCGCTCTCGCGTAAATTACAGCATACGCGACGAAGGTGTCGGCGAGGAATAATAGTGGGGGGGACACGGAGCAAAAAAAAATAGACTAATTCCCATCGTTTATCCGCACAGGTTTCCGCGGGAGCAACAAACGCTGCCGAACCACTTCTACTTCACGGACTACGAGCGGCACAACGCCGAGATAGCGGCGTTCCATCTCGACCGTCCTCCTGGACTTTCGGCGCTGCATGCCGGTGACGGGACGCCTCCTCAACATGACCACGGAGATCTACCAGGTGACGGACAGCGAGATCCTCAAGACGTTCTTCGTGAGCCCGGCGGGCAATCTCTGCTTCCACGGGAGGTGCACGTACTACTGCGACACGAGCCACGCGATTTGCGGCTCGCCGAAGGACCAGCTCGAGGGCAGCTTCGCGGCTTTCCTGCCGGACAAGAGCGTCGTGTCGAGGAAGGTCTGGCGGCATCCTTGGCGGCGCAGCTATCACAAGCGGCTCAAGGCCCAGTGGGAGACGGGTTGGTTCGAGTTTTTCGCTTCTCCTCTCTGCTTCTTCCTCCTCCTCCTACTGCTACTCCTCTGCTTCTTGGCGTCAAGGTTGCGTGTGTCACGCGCGCGACTTTTGCCGAGAATCGTAAATAGAACGATTGGCAATGCGCGAGAGCGCGCGCTCGCTGTTCTGCGCTTATCAAAACAAACGGAGAGGGCGGTTAATTAAAAAACACATTAGCGACGGCCGAAGATAAAGTATTATCGGCGACCGGCGAAGATACGAACTTTTCGAGTAGTAAGCGCTCTATATACAGCTCTCGCTGCAGAGTTTAGTTCCTCTCTGAGCAAACTGGAAAATTTATAGGCGAGACTATATTCGAAACCGTAAAAGCTGCGGAGAAAAACGCCGATTCAGGTTTATTGCTCCCCCCGAGCGGAAACGATTCCGATGATTTTTGCGGGATTCCGTTACCGCCGCGGTATTATAGGAATTACGTATTGCACGCAATCTCGGCTGCCACCGCATCTGTCTATCCTATATAATATACCCTATACATATATGTACGTATTACACGCACGCTCTTATGGCGTCACACTTATCTCTGCGTGCGCGCGGGTTATCCCTCGGACGCCGACTTGTAATTATAAATTGTTTATCTGTGTGTGTCCTCGCACGCGACGGCGAACGCCACGTGTGTGCGTATACACGTCGTAGACTCGGACTACTGTAACATGGTGCGCGAGCTGCCGCCCTACAACGAGGGCCGCCGTCTCCTCGACCTGATGGACATGTCCGTCTTCGACTTTCTCACGGGCAACATGGATCGCCACCACTACGAGACCTTCAAGATCTTCGGCAACGAGACCTTCACCCTGCACCTCGACAACGGCCGCGGCTTCGGCAAGCCCTTCCAGGACGAGATCAGCTGTCTGTCGCCGCTGCTCCAGTGCTGCATGATACGCGAGAGCACATTGAAAACCCTTCTCAGGTGCATATAGCATATCTATACAACGCGTTAAATGTGCATTCGTCGATAATCGCGCGCGGGGCTGTATGTGACATTGCGTCAGGCAACCCGTTTGCATATAATCGCGGGAGCGTATTATATTTCAAATAGCTCAAGAGCGAAAGTTCGATGGCTATGTGGAGCGGGTTTCCGCGCGCGACGCGGTAGCAGCTTTCATGAATACGAAATGATGTGTGTGATTTGCGGTTTTATTCAGCGAGCCCACTCGCTATATACGTGTAGGCCTGTACATACGCTCAACTGCTAATGTCATGCGCGTATACGCATACACCGCGTGTATAGTGTATATAGGTATATACACGTCGCCGAACGAATGGTTTTTCGCAACGGATTATACCGAGTCGACATAACGCGGGTGCGCGTGCGCGGCATCGTAATTTGAGCTTAACAAATCCAACTTATCGCAATTAAAAAGTCAGTTACTTATACACAACTCATGAATCACCGCTAACCGAGACGTATCGGTAAAGCCGTTGATTAGCGCGACTATAACATTTACATATAGCGACGCGCGTTTATTATGGCTCTGTTCGCCGGTGGAAACTATGTTATCGCGCGTGCATTGTGTGCACTCGACACTTGACACTCGATCCGTTTTTCGCCACTCATTTCTCTCTCTCGTTTCGTTCAAGGTACCACAACGGGCCGATTAGACTGAGCACCGCCATGCGGGAGAGCCTGGCCCGGGATCCGATAGCGCCGATCCTCTGGGAGCCGCATCTCGCGGCCCTGGACCGTCGGATACCCATAATCCTGCAGGCCGTGCGTGACTGCATCAATCGCGACTCGCACAGGCTGGCCAAGGACGAGAAGAGCGAGCTTAGCGACGTCAACAACACCGAGGCGTCCGTCTAACGATGCTACGCGTGTGTCAGTATGTAGTGCACAACGACGATCTCGCTTTCTCTCAATGGACTCTGCGCGGGGGAAGCCGAGCGAAGCTCCTTTTTATCACCTTCGCCGACTAAATCGATATAGACCAAAGCTTGATGAATGAAAGTACATATATATATATTATATTATTGTATAAAGCCGACGACGCGCCGAGGACGCGGCGACACTGTGCGCGCGCGCGCTCTCGCTCCTCGCACACACACGGCGCGATTGAAAAGGTACAAAAGCGCGTTCCCGGGATGCGGCGCATACGCGGCGACCTATACGCTGACGTGCGCGCTATATGCGTCCCGACGAGACTTGGCGGGGGCTCGTGCCCGCATCATATTGTGATTTCCTGTAAATTATTCTGTACATTTTGTAAGTCTAAAATTTATAATTGTTATGTATAATGTAAGTGTTACAACAATTTATAAGTGTCAGTTAAATAAATATTGTATATAAAACTTCTCTGTACAAGATATATAACGGTGTGCTTTTTAGTGCGTCTTATTCTTGCGCCCCGGCTCTGTTTCTCTTTCTGTTCGCGTCCTCGGCACTTCTTTTTTGTGTCAGGCGCGAATGTACGTGACTCAGCCGCTCAAGTCGTCCCGTCCCGCCTCGGACTCCCCGCGTGTTATACATATATATTGTGCTCGGACGATTATCGCACGCTGTGTATAGTGTATATAGGTATAGTCCCTACACCTATGTGCAGACTATAGCCGTATATATACGCATCATCAGCCGCGACGTGCCGCGTATAATACACTTATGAGAAAGGAAAGTCAAGCTCGTGTGAAAATGGCGACAAGACGAACCGGCGGCGGCAGCGACAAATCCAAGCCCTTCGACATGGCCTATCACGGCCACATCTCCCCCCTCAAGGCGCTCCTGGCCCAGAACGACAAGTTAAAACATCAGACGGACGAGGTAAGCTCGCGAGGGAAAATCGGAGCACAGACGTGTCTCTCCATTCGGGAGCGTCGAAAACTTCTAACCTATAACGCGACGAAATTGCCTATTATACACAGAATCAAAGAACGCTGCTCCACTGGGCGGCCTTGGGAGGCCACGACGAGCTCGTCGTACATCTCCTGTCCATCGATGTCGCCGTGGATCCTAGAGACGACGTAAGTCCATTAATTTCACTGTGTACGGATATTCCGCGCACGAACGCGAGAATGACAAAGCATACAAACAAGCGTTTGTACGAAAACAAGCGCGCGCGCGCATGATAATAAGTAGCCGAAATGCGATCACGTGGTTCCTGCGCGGCAGCGCTCAATGAGCGCGATTTTACGAATTACGTCGCACCACAAAGTTTACTATTATTAATTTGCTCGGGCAGATGGAGATGACACCGTTGATATTGGCAGCCTCGGCGGGCCGGGAGAACGTCGTAAATATCCTGCTGAAAGAAGGCGCGAACATAAACGCCAAGACGAGCGAAGGCCACTCGGCGCTGCAGTACGCCGCCTCGAAGAATTACAAGTCCATTTGCGCGAACCTGCTGGAAAAGGAGGCTGACATTAACATCGCCGACAAGAGATACGCTACGCCTCTGCACCGGGCAGCCTCGAAAGGCAACACGGAGATCGTTAAGCTGCTCGTCGACAATGGCGAGCATTTGAACATCGGTATGTGTGAAAATTTCTCGCGCTCCGGTATTAAAAAGGCATGGCTCGATTTGCACTGACGACTGTTTACGCTCGCAGACCAAAAAGACATTTACGGGAACACGGCTCTGCATCTGGCGTGCGAGGAGGATCGCCAGGAGGAGGCGAAGATCCTGCTGGTGAACGGCGCTGATCTGCATACCAGGAACAAGGAGGAGAAGAGCCCTCTCGACTACTGCTCGCGCGCCTTGGCCAAGCAACTGCTGGAGATCGAGAGCCAACGCAACAATTGAAGCGCAATAAAGGAAACTCGTTTTCTGTGATAAGATCGGACGGTCGTGTATACAGGTTGTCTTAAAATAAACGCAACACTTTTTTTTTTTAAACTAATTGGTTCTGTACTTTATTTATTATATCTTCTTTTGTATATGCAAGATCCAATTAACTGTATGATCAGCGCGCGCAAGCCATCGCCTGTGTTCGATCGATATAAAAGGTATCAAAACTCACTCACATATTTCCGAATCTATTGATATTTCGTATTATATTTGCATGCGTCATAATTCTTTTTATAATATTTTCCTTTGAAACGACAAAAAAAAATGCTACTCACTTCGTCTTTCGCCACCAGATTATAATTAATAATATGTGTATACTGTATGTAAAAAGAAAATAATATATCAAATCTGCCGGTACTGACTTGTGGCAATTAAAAATGGAGCTAAAAAGCTAGAATCAACGAGCGTTTATATACTGGCTGCTACAGCGACGCGTGCTTTAACCAAGTGAGCGCATCCGCGAAAATTTACTCGTATATATATACAAAATTAGTGTATAACGACACTTTGAGAGGCTTTCGAATACGACGGTCCTGCAACGTCACAAACAATTCCTGTTAATCATAATAAGGCCCTAGTTACATTGGATAATAAGGTTACGGTTATCGTACTGTGCACTGTCTATGTCTATATCTTAACACTCATTGACTTATGCGTCGTATATTAGTATCATCAAAAAATATACTAGTCTTTCGAGTTAGTAGTCTATTCAAATCGTATTAGTTTCGGCTTCGTTTTTATTTTCTTTTCGTATATGCTGTATAAATATTGTAAATGCTTTTAAATACAAAGAATTTCGTAAAATGCTCGTATAAAATCGAACGTGCGAGAATTGACGTTTCGAGAACCATCTCACTCTTCTTCTCCCACCGGCAGTTTACGCATTTGTTTTTATTTATTTTTTTTTTTATTGTAAGTCGGTATATGAAAGTCCACGTATATGCTGGACGCAGTTTTTCTGTAAATTTTCTTCAAAGTTACGGTCGTGAAAAAAAAGCTTTCGAGCTTTTTGTTTAAAAAATTTGTCCTCCCGCCGTCTATAAAAAGAAAACAAAGAAAATCCGCGTTCCATTTTAAAGGTACAACGCGTGAGTGGTCAAATTAAAAGAAGCTTAAGTACAACGCGAGAGTAGTAGCGTTAAGTAACTTTAATTGTTCAAATAATACGCGCGAAGGTAAATTAATTGTACGTAAGCAGGAAGCAACATTAATCATGATTTCCATTTATTTTATAAATGCTAATCAAGCAATGTGTGTAAAAAGCACCAAAAGGCCGAAAAGTCACATTGCGAGTCCTTTAAAATGAAAGCGACCCCGTTAACGCAGCTTCTCTACATTGTCTTCTGCTCTCTTTCATAGATGTTTTTTTTTCTCCAGAATTTCGGTTCAATCGTTGAAAAACAACTGCATCATTTTCGTAATAAAAAGTCTATACGAATGATGTTGATCGTAATGTAAAAACGTAATAGTAATTATAATAATACAATAATATAATAATAATAATGATAATAATGTCTTACAACTATCTAAGAGTGTTACAGGTTTATAAACTTTTTTATTGCTAGTAGCAAGAACCTCCGTTCGTTTTTTAGCTTCGCGCGCGCATCAGAACCGTGTGTCCTCATACAACATAAACCGTTCTACGGTCTCTCAAATTCCTCTTTCGGTATGGTTGTAAATTTATGTACATGATCATTAAACTTTCTTTCCTTACTTCCCGATTGCGAACTCTTGTACGCTCAAGACGTTCACATTTGCATTCGTGCGATGGCATCTCAAGAAACTAGTGTATACGCATAATCTTTAAATATTATG
Organism: Philotrypesis tridentata; assembly: GCA_018906965.1. NCBI lineage: Eukaryota > Metazoa > Arthropoda > Insecta > Hymenoptera > Pteromalidae > Philotrypesis > Philotrypesis tridentata. The sequence goes on from JACCIB010000002.1 coordinate 7,291,223, forward strand.
TACCTTAGTATACGGGGGAGGGAACAAGAATAACAAAGATTGTATAAATCAGCATCGATCGTTACTTCCCTATAGACGTCTCGGTCTTTCTGTTGGTTTTCATTCTCAGACAGTTTCGCAAGGGGTTTGCATGTTAATCGCACAAAAGAAATGCGACAGTCACTGTCTTTGTGTCTCGATTACTTTTCCCTGTCTATCATTTACCCTGGAAGCCAGTGTTCTTTCCTTTCGAATTCCGGACTCTTGGACGATATATACCTATATATTGTTTTATATTATGCGTTATTTCGCGTGTCGTCCTGGTCGATTTCCCGAGATTGTCTCGCACTTTATCAATTCGCATTTTCCTCGACATCTATGCTCTCATCCTGCGTGTTTGAGTCGTCACCCGAGCCTCCAGTCTGCATGGAAGTACGTTTCAGTCTTGCCGATCCTAATCCACCGATTGGTTGACCTCCGCGCCTACAAATCATGACGAGAATGAAAACAATGTTTTCGTGGCATCAAAATGTTAAAAATAAAAACCAAATATCTTTCATCGTTATCATGAAAGATTACGACTCGAAAATTCAAGTAAATAGAATTAACAAGTCAAAAATGCACAAAAGTTAATTCTCATGGGAAAAATGTTAGTAAAAAAATTTGTCAATGCATGTCTTGCGGGCCTGTCATGCTCCATGCTATACGCAGAGAAAATCGGCCTGGGGCTCATCTAAAAGTTTCACAGACAAAGGAACGTGTGCGAGGAATGGATGTTCTTTTTAACCAATACCGCATACAACTCGCGTTCGTTTTTTACGCAATACCTACACGTTCAGAATAATCTCGTCCTTCCAACGGCCACGATAAGTGGAGCCCAACGGCCTGCTAGATGATTTTGTATCTATCTCGCTGCAGCGGCAGCCGAAGAGAGATAAACAGAAGATATGAAGAGGCAAAGTGACAATATATCAAACTTAGACATTTTTCTCTGATTTTTTAAGAAAGTAAATAAATTTAAAGCAAGACATTTATCTTGAAAATACAGCAAAGTAGACCTTGCTTTTCGACTTAAACAGAATGACTCAGAACTCTAAAGATTGCACGCTTACCTCAGTTTGTTTTTGAGATTGGCAACTTCTCGTGTGAGCACCTCCTGCGATTCCATCATATCTTCCATTTCCCTCTGTTGCTTTCGTTTGGATGCTTTGTGCCTGCTGATCTCTTCCTCAGCTTCGTCAAGCTGTCTCTTCAGGCTCTTCATTCTTCCATTAACCTTCTCTACTTGCTCCTTATATTGCTCAGCATTCCTTCTCTCATCCTCAACTTGCAGTAATAGCTCCTTAACCTTCTTATCCAGTTTCCTGTTGATCTTTTGCTGTGCGAACCTCTCTTTTGTCTCTGTGTCTACTTGCTCTTCGAGATTATTGATCTTGCTCTCAAGAGCCTGAATAGTAGCCTTAGACTTAGCACGTTGCGCCGTTTCGAGCTCGGCCAATTTAGCTTTGAGCTCCTTGTTCTGTCGCTCCAAAAGAGAGCGGTGTGACTCCAATTTTTGCGTAGCCGTACGCTCGGTCTGCAAATCTGTGGTAAGTTGTTCAATGGCTAACTGCGCCTTACGCGCACGATCCATAAGAACCTGCAATAAATTAATTAAATATATTAAAAAATATATTCATCTATGGTGTAATAAGTATAAAAATAAATGTAAATACAAACCTCGTTAGAGGATTGTTCTTCCTCGAGCTCTTCCTCAAGTGTAGCAATCCTTGCGTCTAGACGACGCTTTTCATCGAGCAAAATCGTGCCTTTGTTCGCATTATTGTTCAATTCCTCTTGCAGCTCGTCGCGTTCTGTCTCGGCAACACGTCGAGCTCTCTCGCTGCTCGTCAAATCCTCAGTAAGTTGCATGACATCGGCTTCCAGGCCCTTGACCTTGCGTTCAACTTCCTTCGATGCAGCGGCAAGTTCGTCCCTTGCGGCTCTCGCCTCCTCCGTCTCCCGGGTGCAGTCTTTGATTTGAGTCTGTAATTTCTTGAGCTGTTTAAGCGCATCTTCTTTGACCTTATTATGCATTTCAAGTTGCTGTTCCATATCTTTGTAGTCAGCTTCGATCTTCTTGCGTTGGGCTATGGCTGCGGATCTTTGCTTTCTCTCGTCCTCCAATTCAGCTTCCAGATCTCTGAGCTGTTTGACGAGACCGCGACGCTTTTCTTCGGCTTGTTCTTCTTTAGCCTGGAGTTCACGCTCGAACTGAGATCTCATAGCCTGCATGTTGACCTCAAGCCTAAGTTTAGCGTCCTCGGTACACTGCAGTTCATCCTCGAGTTCCTCAACCTGGGCCTGCTGTTCGGCAATCTTGGATTCGAGAAGGCGTTTGGCCTTCTCTAGCTCGTGCACATTTTTGTCGGCCGTACCTTGATTGTTGACAAGCTCATCGAGTTCAGCCTGCAAACTCTTGCGTCCGCGTTCAAGTTCTTCAACTTTGTCATTCATTTCGTCGAGTTCACGCGTCAGTGACAGAACCTTGGTCTCTTTCTCACGAGCTTCACGCTCTGCAGCATCGCGCAACTCTGCGTACTGCATGGATATGGCTTTTTCTTCCATGAGAACTTTATCAAAGTTCTTTTGCTTCTTTTCGAGCTCAATAACTTTAGCGCGTTGCAAGTCCAGCTCGATTGTGCTATCCTCAAGTTCTGCCTGGATCTTTTTCTTCGATTTATCAAGCTTTTCATTTGCTGCTTGAAGTTCCTCGACTTGACGCTGAAGAGCCTCGATATCCTTTACAAGACGCTTTCTTGCCTCTTCCAGAGCAACGGCGTTTTCACTTTCCTCATCAGCGCGTTTCTTGGCTTCTGTGTATTGAGTGTTGAGGGCCAGAACTTGCTTTTCGAGGGCACGTTTGGCCTCCTCCTCTTCATCGAGCTGATCACGAAGAGCCTCCTTTTCACTTTCGAGCGCGCGAAGCTTAGAGCTGAGGGCAAGCTTTTGTTTAGTTTCCTCTTCGAGTTGCTGCTGAAGCTCGGTGAATTGACCCTCGCAAGTGGCAGAGGCCTTCATGGCAGCAGAAGCCTTCAATTCAGCTGTTTCTAACTGTTGAGAAACATTTTCAGCCTCGGCCTGAAGTTTAGCAACTTTTTCAACAAGCTCCTGCCTTGCGGCTTCAATTTCCATGAGTTTCGCATTTACTTCGACGAGTTGTTGTTCGGCTTGCTTACGTCTGCGATCAGACTCCTGCCTACTTGCGCTCACAGAACGTAGCTCTGTTGTTAGTTCTGAATTCTCGGCCTCGAGAGCTCCTTTCGCTTTTTCTAATGCAGCCTTGGTCTTCTTCAACGCATCCATTTGCTCATTTATGGTCGTCAACTCCTGGGTGTGTTTATGGCGCATATCCTGAAGCGTTGCTTCGTGCAACGAAGTCTCTTCCTCGAGGTTTTTCTTCAGAGTAGCCAATTCTTGTTCTCGCTTGCTTCGCAATTCTTGCTGAGCAGCTGTAGAGTCGAGCGAGTCAAGTAGTTCGTTCTTCAATGCTTCCAATTCTTCGTTCAAATCGCGTTTAAGCTTCTCCGCTTTGCTGCGGGCGATCTTTTCGGCCTCAAGATCTTCTTGTAATTCTACAAGTTGAGACTCGAGCTCACGCAGAGCTTTCTGTGACTGAGCTTTGATGGCACTCTCCTCATCAATCTTTGTTAATGCTTGCGTGAGCTCCTCTTCGCGCTTGCCCATCAGCAGTTGAAGTTCTTCGAGCTGACCTTTCTTCTCTGCTAATTGTTCTTTCAGATCTGAAACCTCGGTTTCTACTTTCCTCTTTGATCTGTCTACTTCTTGACGCTGCTGGTGATCCTTTAGCAGTCTCTCCTCGAGATCTGCAATCGTCGCTTCATGCTTTGTCTTAAGCTTGGCTAAGTGCTTAGCTTTCTCTTCTTCTTCTGCCAGAGCTTGAGACAGATCATTTGCTCGCTCTTCCAATAATTTCTTTTCTTTCAAAAGCTTCTGATTCGTATCCTCGGATAAGGCAAGGTCCTCCTCCAATTTCTTAATTTTGGCGTCGCACTGGACCTTTTCGAGTTGCAGCTTTTGTCTAGTGGCTTCCTCTTCTTCTAATTGCTCTTCCAGATCGCTAATATTTAACTGGAGCTTTTTCTTTTCCGCCATTAGAGCAGTGGTTCGCTCCTCTTCTTCCTCGATTCTGGCTTCCAAATCGTGTAAAATTTCTTCTAGCTCCTGTTTTCTGGCTGACAATCTAGCACGCATCTCTTCAGCCTCAGCGCATAATTCTACTTCAGCTTGAAGCTGCTCAGCCAGCATTGTCTTTTCCTCAATAGCCTGCTGATATTTGCGCTCGTATTCTTGTGCTGAGTGCAACTGCATCTCTAGCTTATCACGAACTTGTTTTAATTCATCTTCCTTTTGAGTGAGCTTTTCCTCCTGCTTTGTTACTTCGAGTAGAGGCTTGACCTTGGTGTATAGACGCCACCATTGCCAATTGCGGAGCTTCAGGTAAGCAGCACAATTTCTTTGAATAATGCGAATAGCATTAAGTTGCTGCAAACGCTTTTGATAGTTACGTCTGGCTAAGAAACCTCGGCAGAATGCTTGGAAATTGACTATCAGATCTGTAATTTTGTAATCTCTCTCCTCTTCTAGATGAGCCAAGACTCCAGCTCTGAAGAAAATTTTAGATTGTCCGACCCTGTACAAGTTGGGATCCAGTTCTAAAGATTGAATCTGTAAGACATAAATGCTTTTTAGTACAAAAGTAATTACAAAACAATGCAGAATAATAAAAAATCATAGTAAAACGAACCATATTTTCGCAAGCCTTTTTTCCATCCATGAATCCCTTGGGTATGACATTGGGTGTAAGGAGCTCGTAACGCTGCCTGAACTCTTGGAAAGGAATCCTGTTGGGGAAACCCTGTCTGCAAATTCTGATACCCTCCAAGACACCGTTGCATCTGAGTTGATCAAGAACCAGAGGGGCATCAATCTTGCCAGCGCGCTTTTCATGATTGGGAATAATACACCTTACGAAGTTTGGATTGGTGTTGCGAAGCGTAACCATGAGTTTGGCCAGCTGCTCTTTATATAACTGCGACACAGTACGGAACATTCCTTTACGGGTTCTAGCACCGAACTGCGTATCAGTAAGAGCTTGCTGAGCCATGCCGACGATTTCTGCATCCTTCCAAATGTGACAGACAAATGGATCTTGCGAAGCTTGGAGAAGACTGACGACGTTTTCATTGAGTGGATCCATATTCTTCATAAGCCACTTATCGGCCGAGTAATCAACCTTTCCTGCGTAGTGGATAATGGCAAAGTCGGCAACGCCACGGAAATCCGTCTTCATGAATTTTGGATGAACATGGTGTGCGCCTACAAGTTTCTCCACAAACGTCTTGTCGGTGGCCTTAGGGAACCAACACTCCTCGTCAAGAAGTGCCATGATACCCATAGGCTTGTCAATAAGGTCTATGGTTGGCTGAAGATCAAGGACCAAAATCGATGAATTTCCATTCAATACCTTCACGCTGGTATTCCTCTTGTTCGAGGATGAACATGGTGTGATTGAACAATTGCTGGAGCTTTTCATTTGTGTAGTTAATGCACAGCTGTTCGAACGAGTTGAGTTCGAAGATTTCAAAACCAGCCATATCAAGAATACCAATGAAACTGGCACCCTGGCGCTTAGTGCGATCGAGGGAACGGTTAATACGGTTTACGAGCCAACGGAACATGCGTTCATAGCACGCCTTGGAGATGGCTTCGACCGCGAACTCAACCTGCTCCTTGGTCTGAGCTTTGGTGACAAAGTCTCTGCCGACCTTGATACGTGGCTTCAAGAAAGCCTTAGTCATCTCGGTGACATTCAGACCGAGCAAGTGAGAGATTTTTTGAGCGACGGTGTTGTCGGGAAGAGTAGCTTGATCACTGTTGCGCTCTTGACGGAACTGCATCGAGCCAAAGAGCATGACAGCAGAGACAATACGGAAGATCGAGGAGAAGTCTTCGTTGGTCATGCCCATTATGTGCATGGCCTTGACAGTCGAGGCGAACTCGGCGGTGTCGTCCACGCCCGGCACCGGCAGCGCGCCGCACGACAGGAACGGGTAGAGTTTCGGGTCCTCCAGAATATATTCCTCTGCAATCATAACACATTTTGCGTTCAATAAAAATAAAAAGTATAGCGAGAAAATTAACGTTTAAAATTTATGAGCAAATGAAAAGGATGGAAAATGACTTAAGCAGATTGAAAATTACTACATTGTTTGAGTTAAACACACACCAATTAAAATTAATTACATACTGTCAGCACTGCAAGCAGTGTTGAAGCAATATTTACTAGAGGCTCATTTCTTCTAGTTCGAAGAACGTGTTTCTACTTAGAAAAGTAAGAAAATCTATAAAACATTTACTTCATACAAGAGAGTCACTCACTTTTCTGTTCCGGCGATGCTCCAGACAGCAACTGATAGAATATGTGAAATGTCCTTTCATCCTTAGCTTGGCGGATAGCACGAGACTTTTCCAGCAGATACGTCTCGATGTTGGCCCCGGCGATGTATCCGGAGGCATCGAAGTTGATTCTGATGAATTTACCCTTGAAAAATTAGTCAATTTTAATTGAGTGTTACTGGCGTACAGTACTGCTTGCATACGATAAATAGTATATATTGAAATTTTAATTACAAATCTCGATGAGTTGTCGTTCTTGACAGTCTTGGCATTACCGAAGGCCTCGAGAATCGGATTCGCCTGAAGAAGCTGCTGCTCGAGTTCTCCCTGTGATCAGAACCATAAGATTAGTCACTGATTTCTCGAAATTAGATCATACGTTATATTAATGTCGTTTGGCCGCACAGCCTTCTTGCAAGCGACAAGTGCGAATGACATGTTCAACGTCAAAATATCAACGCAACGTAGGGAGTCATACACATATGCTGTTAATACTGATAAAAAGTTGTTATTATAATAGTGAAAAGGGGGAAAAACAAAATAATTAACCAAGACCTCATGCAATGCTTCGCTGTCGTGAAAGTCTCTTAACACTAGCTGTACAGATTTATGAGATATATACATGTACACACTAAGAAACGACAGCAATACGATGATGGCATGTTAATTACCGCAAATTTATCCAAACTAGTCCCAGAGTGGCTCTGCAGTGTTGTCGTCGTGGTTATTAATTGGCAGAGGCAGAGGCGCAAAGGAGTTTCGGAGTGTTTTTTTAGTAGAATACAGTTATGTGCGGGTTAGACGGAGAGACAGGCGGAGTTAGATAGAGACACACGCGCAGTAGGCAGTAGGCAGCGAAAAAAGGCGAAAATATCGAGATTAATAATCGGTCTTGGTATGTGTGCTTGTAACTGTATATGTGTGCGTGAGAATTGCTTGCGTCAGCCGGGTATACAAGAGAGGCGCCGACCGGCAGTAAATGGACTTCGATTGCTCTAAGGCTATTTTCAAATGACTTTTTCATCAGACCTAACTTTCATTGGTGTTATATTTATATCGCTGACGCCTAGCCGTCTATTTAATTAGACTCTAAGTAAAAATTTCAATGTAATAACGATCAAGCATTCTACATAGAGATCCGTATGTATGCGTTGAATGATCAGGGAAAACATAGATGTGATGGCGATGACGATGATAGTACCAAAAGCGTGGCTGAATGCCGTGGTTAGTAGTTGCAGAGTTTTACATTTTCTCTCTAACGGTATGACATGATATGATGTGATATGATATGATATGGTAATGTGTATGTAAAAGTTGTATACTATAAAAAAAAAGCTGTTTGACAGTATTGTTTGAAGTTAAAAAAAATTATAAATAAATAAGTAACATGAAAACAAGGAGTCGCCTCCCTGGTTCAAGGATTGTGTGTTGGACTTACTATTATTAACGCCGGACTGGGAGACTAGAAGAAGGCCCGGGTCGATCAGCACCGAGAAACAAAAACAGCAACAAAACGACATTAGGAGACTTTGGCCTGATGCACAAAAGCCTCGAGGGCACAGAGCGCCTTCTTCGTAAATACAACGTCGTCGTGTACACTTTCGAAGAATTTTCGCAGCGCCTACTACGAAAATAGCTGTCGTGGCGCGACAATCGAAATCAATAGAGCGAATTAACGATTGATCGACAGACGCCAATCGGCAATCGTTTTGCGCGCTCGCGGCTGTCACTTCGAAACTCAACACTCTCCCGCTTGTTTACACTGATTGTACGTTTTCACGCTACATCTATAGAGAACGTTTAGTCTACAGTGTAGATTATATTTATATCTAGCTTCGAGAACAATTGCTTTGTAAAATCCACCGGACACGTGTGCTTCTACTTATTAGTCGTTATGCGTACGTATGTAAAATATTATACATGGTTGGTGCTGGAAAACTCTAATATTCTATAGTTTAATTGTGTATCGCTACAAATGTGAGTGTGAGTGCAAACACCTTCGCTCGTGATTTTTAAAACTCGTTCTTCCGAAACCTTGCTTGCTTACAAAATATACCTTGTGTCTTTTCATTTATATATATGTACACGGGCGATCGTCGCGCCCCCCTCCTTTTTTCTCATTACTTTTTACACAGGGCTGTAAGGTGGAATGACTTTCGTTTTCTTCGGGAAAAAAAGTTGGTTAGATGCTCTCAGACTGGAATCGACGATTCCAGAGAAGTAGATCCGCCGCACGCGCCGAACGATTCCTTCGCGATTCCATCGCTCGCGGATAGCTCAATGGATTCATTAAGCGAGCCGCGATAATCGTAACCATAAAGGAATCATTTAGCGCCGAGCGAATCGTCGGTTTTAGGAGTATAGTATACACTCGACGATTCTCTCTCCTCTCGTTCATCATTTTTTTTTCTCTCTCTCCTTTCCTCCAAGCGTATACATATACACGATTCGTCAAGGACACGCAGCGCGGCGTGTGTACACATATACGCTCGCGAAGAGACTCACCGCGTTGGATTTCGGTTTGGAAGCCGCCACGTAGGCCAGGTACTGAATGACTTTCTTCGTGTTCTCGGTCTTTCCGGCGCCCGACTCGCCTGTGCAGAGTATCGACTGGTCCTCGCGATCTGCGGAAAGGAATAACAACGGCGACGATTAACATTCATTAGAATAACTCGGCGCGAGCGCCTTCGGCTGTGTATAATAAATACGGCCGCGCAGCGACGCGGCAATGACAATGGCATTATACCTTGCAACATGGAACGGTAGGCAGTGTCGGTGATGGCGAACACGTGGGGCGGTACCTCGTGTCTCTTGATGCCTTTGTACCTCTCCATGATCTTTTCCGTGTAGATCGGCAGCTTCTTGTACGGATTCACCACGACGCAGAAGAGGCCTGAGTATGTCTGCGAACATTCCAAAATTCATCGTCGTTATCGTCATCATCCGTATAATCGTATATCTAAGCGTGATAGTGCGGACATAGAAAGAGAGAGGGATACATGGAAGCGCATAAAACATAAAGGCTTGTCCTTCGGGCGAGGAGATCGATGGCTCGGCGTTTATCGCCGGAGAAAATGAATCGCCGGACGAGTTAGTGGGTCAATAGCGAGTCGTATATTTATAAAGTCTAATTCCGCGCGATGCACCGAAGGATTGCGCGGAAAGCACATGTACGTATAGGTATATACTATATATCATTGAGAGCACATCCGAGGAGGATTCAAGCCACTCCATACGCATTACGCACGTATATATTGCGCGTATGTGTGCGTATACATATTGTATATGTGGCTGCACGAAATGCCAAGGTGGTGACGTCAGCGGAGGACGATGCAGTGCTGCCCCGCTCGAGCGGAAAGGAGCTGCTCGCGCGCGCGCGAGGACGTAAGTATAATACGCGCGCGTTCCGCGAAAATTTTCGCTTTCTTCGAGCGAGCGAGAACCGCGGCGAGAGAGAGAGAGAATAATTGCTCGGCGAGATTTGAATTTCCCGCGCTCGCTCTAGCGCCGCGAGGAGGAATAATAAACGCGCGCGCCCGGGACGCGTATATGCACAGCGTGTGCGTGCGATGTGTATTGTAATTGGCAGGAAGCCGAGAATCGCATAACGATGTTGTTCTGCCGATTCGTCAAAAGCCTCATTGGCGTGTATACACCCGTCAAAATAACCCCCGAAAATCTCTCTCCTCGCGGGTAGCTCCATCTCTTTTTCTCGCTCGCTACTCGTATATTCAAATTATCGTAAGCGCGCGCACGCAACGTTTGCAGCGAAAAACGTGTCTCCGACGCGGTACACACATATAATAGTGCTCGAGAGAAAGACAGACAGTATTGCTCTAATTTCGGTTTTTATTCCGCTCTCAATAGGCCGAGAGAAGAGCCGAGAGCCCTGGAATTTTCTGAGCCGGCGCGAGCGCATTCAAGCGATGCATTAAAAGCTTATCGGCATCTCTATATCTACATACATCCATACAGTTTCGAGCTGTCTTTCTGCTGGCCGTTATATGCACGATATATACGTCGAATAACGATCGTTTCATGGATAAGCGATTACTCAAGCGCTTTTCGGGCTTTCGCGTACAATTTGTTTACGACTCGCGATCGCGCATCGAAGGGCATTTCGGGGGGGTTGGGGGGGGGGGGGCTGCTGCTTATAATACATATAACGCGCGGCGCATCGAGCAAACAAATAAATAAACATTTCGCGCGTTCCTTCGCGCCTCCGAAGCAGTTTCAAAAGCGCGCACACACACGCTCTCTCTCTCTCTCTCTCGTCGCGCGAGAGTTGTATAAAATTCCTGCGCGAATAAGTAACAATAAGAAAAGAAAAAAGAAAAGAAAAGAAACGAAATGAAGAGAAAATGTCCAAGCTCAGCTAAAAAGAAAAACGGGCGATCGAGCTGCTTCAATCGCTGCGCGCGAGCGCCCGAAGTCATGAGTAATCGTCGATCCAGAAAAGAGACATCATCAAAATTTCTTCGATTACTCACAACACCGCGGTCAGCATAGCGCGCGCGCTTTCTCATTTCACCTTCGCGCGCGCGCTCGTATACGCGTATTATTATACACGCGTATACGTACGCGCGGCTCGCTCTCCGAAAAAAATTTCCGTAAAAAATAATGCAACTGCGCACAGCGCGCGGTCCTCTCCGCGAGAGAGGCCCAAGGTCGCGGGCGAGCTGATAAACGATACGCGCGCCTCCCCCGTCGTTGTTTTGAGGGCGGCGTCGACGCGTGCATCTCCTCTATACACATATAAGAGCGCATGTACATAGGCATATATACGCGGCGAGAGAGGGAGAGAACAATGCGGAGACCGGTTTTTCTCTTGAGAGAGAACTCGCTCTCTCTCTCTCTCGCTCCCTCGCGTGTCGTCGACCTGCTCTCCTGAATCTTAACATTCCTCCATATACGCGGACACACACGGGGGGGGATCTCATTTTCATGCGCGACTATAAGTACACGCGAGCGCGCGATGTTTTCAACATAGAAAATCGGTAAAGAGCGCGCGAGGCGCGAAATTCAAATGTCGTTGTTTTTTCTTTCCTGCATCCTCCCGCGGTGCAGTGCAAGTACGCAAGCCATACGAGATGGTGCACACGCGTATACACTCGAACATCACACTGCGCGGGTACAGTTGTATACATACAGGCGCGCGCGCGCGAGCGAAGGAAGGCGAGGCCGAATCTCGGCGAATATGGGTTGCCCATAAAAGGCCCCTGGTTTTGCGCGACGTCGGCGCTTTTACCTTACGTACGCACACACTCAGACACAGACACACACACACGTTGCTATATATACGTGCGCCCGAGTGTGTACACGCGATACTCCTTACCGAGTGCATAAACTCGGCCCAGAAGCGGGTTAAGGACGCGGAGTCCTTTTAAGGATGCGTCTTTGCGGCGGCGCCGCCGCCGCCGCCACCGCTTATCTCACACCTCCACCTTGCGTTATTGTGTGTATACATACAATGTACCGCGAGAGACAGAGAGAGAGCCAATCGATTCATCATTGCCCCGCGCGCGCGCGCCGCAATATACATCCCATTCGCCATTCGAAAAGTATATACAATTATAACAAGTGCGTGGCGGTCTTTCTCTCTCTCTCTCTCTTGTACTCTCCGAAAGAGAAAACCGTCGCGGATTACACATACATATACCGCGTATATATCCTTTATATGTGTATATAACACACATGCGCGAGAGTATACCCGTAGTATAGAGAGACAGTGAAAGAACGCGAAGAGTGACGCACTCTACATAGTCGCGAGAGAGGGGCCCGCTCTTTTTTATGCCATATTTGGCGGCGAGACCGCTTTCGACATACATTACACAGAGAAACAGAGAAGAGAGAGAGAGAGAGAGAAGCGCGAGAGACACTCGAATCCGAATGTGTCGAATTATCGAGATTTCGGGGCCGAGCGAAGGATTTCACGTCGTCGCGAATAAGGATGTGCTGCTCCGATTACGCGTGATGTCACCGTAGGTATGTGCGCGTGCACGTATATATCGCGTATACAGCATACCTATACCTGTGTGCGTACGACCTTTCTCTCTCGCTCTCGCCGCACGTGGCCTGTAATTTTCCCGGATTTTTTTCTCTCTCTCTCCGCGGCACCAGTCTACCGGTCAAAGCCGCGCCTTGTACGGCCCCGCGAGAGACGTTGCGCAATGGATTCTCGGCCGATTTTTTCGTTCCAGCGTGTATGTACATACGTACGTACATGCACACACACACACACATATTGCCAAATCGTCCCGAGCGCGAATTATCCGGTATATAAGTACGTAACGCGTATTATATACACAAATACACATGCCGCGAGCGCGAGCGCTAAGGTAAACAGGCCGATATCGAGCTGATGCGGCTTTTTAATTTTAGCGCGCGGGCGCGCGCGCGCGAGCGAACAGTTGAGTCAGCCGATAAGAGGGCCCCCGAGCCGCGGATGATAACGCCCGCGCTAACTCGACGGGCTCTTTATTATACTTTCGAGTGTATAAACGATGGATAGGCGAGAGAGAGAGAGAGAGAGAAAAAAAAAGCGAGAAAAGAGAGTACGAAACGTCGCGATCGGTATGCGTATACATACGTGTACGACGTTAATGTGGAACACACACATTCGGAAGGAAGAAAAAAAATAAAAGGAATCGCGCGCATTTTTTTCTGCGAATCGGTGGTAGCGGCGGCGGCGGCGACTCTGCAGCGCCAGCGAAATTCTCTCGGGGCAACGACTAGAAAGATGGCGGCCGCCGCCGCCGACGCTTTTTTTATCCTCTCACTCTCTCGCTCTCTCTCTCTCTCTCTCTCTTTCTCTCGCGCGCGCACGGCATACACACACACAACTAGGGGCTGAATCAGCCGGTATCGCGCTGAATGACTCACACTCCTGCGTTGGGTCCACGTCGAATTAGCCATTCAAACGAATGTATCTCCGTCCCTCTCTCTCTCTCTCTCTCTCGCTCGTTACGTTGCGGCTATATACATATTTTTCACGAGTGACGGACGGCATCTCTCGCGGCGATCGACGGTTATTTATTTACGTGGGGGTCTGCCTTGGGCGGAGGAGTTTTCGCGCGTATATACGAAGTGAGAGACAGACCAGACGGACGAAAGAGCAAGCGAGCGAGCGAGCGAGAGAGAGAGAGAGAGAGAAAGTGGGGCTGATAAGCGTCCAAGGAAACGCCCGAATCGGGCCTGCGTCAGCAGCAGAGAGCGGGGGACAGAGAAGGATCCTAACCTGTTGCGCGGCTTAGTACGCCAGTATCATCAGCATCTTTGTTTACCGTCCGCTCGCCTCCTGTACCTTCTCTAGTCCACGGGGAGCCTCATTGTAGTAATGGCAATAGCGGGAGAGAAGCAAGAGAAAGAGAGAGAGAGAAAGTGAGAGAGAGAGGAGAGAATGAAAAAGAGAGACTTACGTAGATGAGACCGGAGTAGTATCGGTCCTTGAGGTTGTGCAGTACCGAAGCCTCGTTGAGGCAGGTGAGCTCGGCCATGTCCTCGGCCTTGTCGAATTTCGGGGGGTTCATCTTCTGTATGTCGTCCTTGGCTACGTGCACGCGTTTGCCGGTCTCGACGATCTCGACCTCGACCTCGTCGCCGCGCTCGCCCTTGATGCTCGCCGCGACGAAGCCCTGCTGCTCCGACGGCACCCAGACCAGCTTCTTCTGGGTCCATTCGGCCTGCGTCGCCGGGTCATTGAAGCTGTTCCGGTCCACCGAGAGGATGCGCAGCTCCGGGTCCGAGCGGTCCACCCTCGAGTCAGCGTCCGCCATCTTAACCCCCTATCTCTTCTCTTCTGTCTCCTTTATGTGTCCGCGCGTATATATCTATATCCCAATGCTGTACGCGCTATATACGTGCGGATCTTTCGGCAACACTTATATATGTACGGATGTGCCTCGCGTCTCGCCTCCTCCTCTTCTTTGTCCGCGACGCTGCTGATAATGCCGTACACACTGAATCACAATATCGGTCCCTCGCCTCTGAGTCTGGACTCGCTGCTGCTGCTGCTGCTGCTGTACATGCAACACCTCTCCTCCGAGTGTGTGTCCCTCTCGACTGGCGTCCGCTCGCGGACTACTGTTGCTCTCGCGAGCGCGAGAAGCAGGTATACACACACAGACACGGAGAAACCGCCGGCGTGTCGGTTTTTCCCTACTACGTCGCCGTTACTGCTTCTCTCTCTCGCTCGCTCGCTCGGTCGGCCGCTCGCCCGCTCGCTCGTATAAGTATATTCGCTGTATATGCTCTCTCGGCCGCTTGCTCCTCTTTCTGCGTGTGCTGTACGTGTGTATGTGTACGCGACGATGTTGACGCAGCTTTTGCCCTCCTTCGAGACTCTCTCGCGCGTCGGGCTAACAAGAGCAGCCGTTGTTCACCACCGCCGCCGTCGCCGCCGCCACTGGAGTAGTCTTCCTCGTCGTCGTCGTTGCGCTGCTGCTACTGCACGCACCTACTGTACCAGCCATGCCGCGTCTCTTGCGCTCTCGCTCTCCGCGCTGTGTCTCCCTCTCTCTCTCTCTCTTGCGATGCCTTTTGCTCGAGAGCCCGAATATACACACACACGCGCGCGCGCGCGCGCGAACACACACTGTACAAGCCTACTCGTATATATGTAATCTCGATCCGTGTCCTCTTCTCGCCGTGTAGACGAGCGAGCTGTATATATGTATACGTGTATACGGCCGATACAGCCCTGCGCTGCGAAAGAGAGGCGCAGACGACTTCCCGGTGTTCAACTCTCCGTAAACAACGCACACCCTGCGTGCGACACACACTGCGACGAGCGGCGCTTACCTCGAGAGAGCAACGCGCATAGACAAACTGCTGCTACCCTTTTGTGCGACCTGCGACGTGTCCTGCGCCTGCGCCTCGAACTCCCCGCTCCCCATTGGCCGTTTGCGGGAATCGCTCTCGCTGTATATACACTCTATACATGTATATACGCACACCTACTACACGTATATATAACCGAAATCTACTCTCTCTCTCTCTTTCTCAACGGTCGCTGACTTTATTTCATGTTACACACCTAGAATAAGCATACCTACAGGCGTCTCGAACGTACTTACGTGCGCCGTGCGCGCGTTCTAAAATCGCGAAATTTAAAAATACACCCTGCAAACCTACTTAAATAGATTTTGTTTTGACGCATATATGTATAGGGACGAGCTGTATAACAACGAGAGCGCGCATGAATAAGACGCCTGGCGCCGGTTTAAAGGCATCTCTCGCGCGCGCGGCGAGGATCAACGTTTTTGGGCAAAAATCTTTCGCACCTTATTTGTCGCTGCTGCTCTTGAACGCGCGCGAAAACGGAAAAAAGGAAGGGACGCGCACATACAGCATGACGTAAACGACGCGCGCGACACCAAATCGGTCTGTCGCCTCGCACACCTTAGAGAGCTCTGTGATCCACTATACTGAATCACCTGTGCGGCGATTATAAATAAATCGGGTTTATTTTTATTTTTTCGGAGATCCGCGCAGGAGCCGAAACTAGGCGCGTAAACGTACAATTTTTTTCTTTCTGCCCGCGATGTATATACGGGCATGATCGCGCCGCCGAGCTGAAAATCGAGGGTATAGAGAGCTGCCGCACCGACGGATGTACGTGGGCTTATAGAAAAGTGTATGTATATGCGTAACGTATAACGTGCAGTACGATACGATATCACAAGCTCTCGCCCGCTTTTACTTATCGACTGTCGCGGATAATAATGGTATGAATTTTAAATCGACGATCACCCTGGCACGAATCGAAACTGTTGTACGAAAAAATATTGAGAATCTATGGCATAGTAGCTGGAATAAACAATGACGCGAGCTTCGAGCAATTTTGAGGGCGACCCGAGAATCGGGGTAATAACAGCTGCGATATATAGGCGGAAAATTCTCGCGTGTTTTTCTTGATCTTTCTCGGTTAATTTGCGGCCGCTCCTATTGTTGTTTATCAGTAATCAGTATATAAATTTTGCCTTAGTTTTCCTTAACTAAGGCACGTATCGCCAGGTGGCGTATTATTTCTTCTATTCGACGCTATATTATACAAATGCTTATGGCAGTACTAAAAAGATTGTAATGTATATATAGTAAGGCCGGACTCGAACTGCCGCTAATTAATTTAATCCTAAAGAATGCGTTTAGATAACAATGAAGTAAACACGCGTTGGGCGATGCATATTAATCGAGGAAACGCTACTCGAGGCATTTGCGCTGAAACTAACAATTTTAATTGAGCGACTAATTGAAAACGATGCTTTGTAAAAAAAAGCAGTATACAAAACAACCTGAGAAAAATTAAGAATACAAACAAATAAAAAAAATCGTAAATTAGCAATCGCAAGAAACTCAAAGCCGCCGTGAACGTAAACTGTAATATTCTCATGTTTTCTAATTATTCTTCCAGATTCTCGGAGCTTCGCGCAGTTTTTCTCATTCTCTCTTTCTCTCTCTCCTATCGCGAGTTTCCCCCGCGCGCGCTCTTTTCTCCCGCGCAACTAATTGCATCTGCCGCAGTTTTTACTGCGCTTAATCTCCGCCAATGTACGCGCATATAACTTGAATTTTTTTTTCTCAAACGCGCACCGGCTGATAAAGTTGTACATAGTCGTTTTGCACAGACAATCGCGCCCGGCGCAAATAGATTAGGTAAGTACATTGGCCGATATGAATTTACAGTAGCGTTGTGTATACATATACAGAGAGAAAGAGAGAACGGACGCGAGCCGGGCGCAAAAAAGAAGCCCACGAGAAAAACACGGGCTGAAATCGCAGATGCGCATCAACGCCGATTAGTTGTCCGGGTTCATTAATTCATTCGGGTAATGAATAGGGCTATTACGATGTATCTACATGCATCACGCGCGTATGTATACATATGTGGCGTGCGTTGGTACAATATGAGCTCGGCGTTAGACAAAGACGGAAGTCGCAGCGTGTGGGCACACACCGCCCAAGTCGGTGTGCGCGTGTGTTACAGGCATGTTTACAATATACGTATATATAAGCGTGTGTGTGCGCGCAGTACAGGCGCAGCTGTCCGCGCCACTTTGAGGCTTTTAATCGCATCATTGCCCATCAGTGTTCAGATCGCTGATTGACGTACAGGATATATTGTGCGTGAAACAAACGCGTTCAACTTTATATAGCCATGGCTTACGGCGCCAAGTCCACGCTCGATTTGCTCAAATACGCGAAGGAGAAAAATGTGAGTAATATATATACATACGGAGCATAACGACGATATGCGAAAGTGCATACGCGAGCGACAAACGCAATTTCTACATTCTGTTTGCTCTTAAATGTAACGCAGGTGTCGATAGTCGACCTGAGAAGCGATACGATTTCTCGATTGACGCCGGGCATGAGGAAGGCGATGTCCGAGGCGGAGATCGGAGACGACGTCTTTGGCGACGATCCGACTGTCAAGCGTAAGTTCACGCGCAGATAGCAGATACGCGCAAAGAAAATAGCTTAATAGCGCCAATTATGATAAATTGAGTTACGTGATCGTATATACATTACAGTGCTGGAGGAAAAGATCGCCAATATGCTCGGTAAAGAAGCGGCGATCTTTGTCACTTCCGGGACGATGAGCAATTTGATCGCTGGTAAGTGAATTTTACAATGCATTTCGATAAATGGAGCGCGATAAAAATGATTTTTGCGCGATCGGGACAATATTTTGACTCGGCTGGCGCGATAAGCGCGCGCGCGCGCAAGCGTGCGACTCGCGCAGTATTCTTATCGCTCGCGAGCGACGATGTGTGCGGAGCATTCTAATTTTTTCGACGCTCGCCTTTATTGCTGCGAAATTCCAGCGGTATTAGATAATTTTGAGGCGAGAGATAGAGCTTCGTTGGATTTTTCGGAGACTTAGCTCTGCATTATTAATTATTCACTGAAAAAATATGGCTGTTGACGAATTTATAATGTGTGTACAGTATTGCTCTTTTAACGCGCGTATATTTATAGTCATCGTCGGACTTTACAAGCGTCTCTGCGCCTTTTTTAGAATTGATTTCCTTGCTTTATTTATACGCGATACGCACCGCGGTATATGTACATCAGACCTGTTTCATAAAAAAAAAATAAAGAGGACTAACGATTATTTCATCTTATCCTCGTGTACACTGTACATATAGTTATGAATCACTGCGAGGAGCGAGGCAGCGAGGCCTACTGCGGCGAAACATCGCACGTCTGCTTGCACGAGCAGGGCGGTGCCAGCCAGCTCGGCGGAGTCATCCTCTGTCCGATACCCAACGAGCCCGACGGCACCTACTCCCTCGTCAAGCTCGAGAGCAAGTTCAAGAGCAACTGGCTGCACGAGCCCGTCTCGAAGCTGGTCTGCGTGGAGAACACCATCAACGGGCGCGTGGTACCCCAGGCCTGGATCGACCAGCTGATCGAGCTGGCGCGCCGCCACGGGCTGAAGCTTCACCTGGACGGCGCGAGGATCTGGAACGCGGCGACTGCCTCGGGTAGAAGCGTCGAGGAACTCGCCCGGGGCTTCGACTCGGTGAGCGTCTGCCTGAGCAAGGGCCTGGGAGCGCCGGTGGGCTCGCTCCTCTGCGGCACGCGCCAATTCATCCACAAAGCCAGGAGGACCAGGAAAGTCCTGGGCGGTGGTATGCGTCAGGTCGGCGTCCTCGCCGCGGCTGGACTGCAGGCGCTGGTCGAGATACTGCCGCTACTCCACCTGGACCACCGTCGGGCACGGGAATTGGCCGAGGCCGTCGTCGCCACTGGGTCGAGGAACTTCGACGTCGACACGAAGTGCTCGTTGACGAACATAGTGCTGGTGGAGTCGAAGAGCGGGTTGGCCGGGAAACTGGTCGCGAGGCTCCAGGAGGTCAGGCGCGAGGAGGAGCCCGACGACAGGTTCCTCGTCAGAGGCCTGGCTCTCACGGACCATCTGGCCAGGTTCGTCGTTTACTACGAGGTCGACGACGACATGGTGCGCGACGCTGTGAAGAAGATCCAGTTGGTTATTAGGGAAATCGATGCCGAGACCTCGAGCGATCCTTGACGATCGTGTGTTTGCTAATTACACGAAATACGTACGATTTTATTGCTGATCAAAGCTGCGCTGGTCGATTATTCACGTCTCCCTTTCCCGTCCTTGTCCTATATAAAGACGTCGATCGCCAAGATAATAAGCATAAGATAAGAAATGTGCACTGGACACGCTCTGTTGACACGTTAAATAAGCGAATATTATAACTCACATGAAAAATGAAGTATCAATGGAATCGCAGCAATAAATTGTCGTGAGCCGCGATCCTCCCCTTCTCCTGCCTGCCGAAGCTTTCGAATTTCGTGCAGGTAGACATTTACGACATTATCGTCGATCTGAGAAAGTCTTACCGTCGGGCAACTCATAATTATTATTGCACCGGTTCCTATACACTCGCAATAAAACATTAACCTGTTGATCTCAATTTTTTAAGGTTAACAAAACAGAAGCCTATCGTTTACAATCGTGCAAGAGGTATACCAACCGTCGATAATGAACGACGGTCCCTTACATCTCTCGCCTCTCCCCGCAACACACGCGATGTCGCGAGCAGTCACTTGTTTCGTCGCCACTCGCCGGCACATTTTGCAATATTCCGCAATTCACAACAATTTGCCCCCATCAAGAGCGCTGCATCTTCTTCATTCGCTGAGATCATTAATACCATACCTACGTGTGCAAGGCATCAGCAAGTAGTTTTCACACGGCACCCAACCGACAACGTGATTCAGCAAAAGAAGCTCATCTTTTTTTTCTTCGATTAAACGCGTATATCGTCCGCGCTCAGTCGCAATCTACAGCCGCCGCCGAGCACAAGTTGTCGCTGCGTCTTCCCCACCGGTATCTCATTACACGCGAAATCCAGGAAAATGACCAAGGCCGTCTGCGTTCTTCAGGGCGACTGCAAGGGAACTCTGTTCTTCGAGCAAGCCGTGAGTATACGGAATCCAGCTTCGAGCTCTCCTTTTTCTCTCGCAGCTTTCGGCTAACCGGGCTATTTGTATTTACGTCCAGGGCGATGCCGTGAAGGTCACCGGCGAGGTGTCCGGCTTGAAGGAGGGTCAGCACGGATTCCACATTCACGAGTTCGGCGACAACACCAATGGTGGGTATGCGTACGCACAGTCGCGGCGGTATCACTCCGACGTGGCTTTTATGTAACACTTTTGTTGTCGTCGTGTTCAAGGTTGCACCAGTGCCGGACCTCACTTCAATCCTCTGAACAAGGAGCATGGAGGCCCAACTGACTCCACTCGCCACGTGGGTGACCTGGGTAACGTGCAGGCTGGGGCCAATGGCGTTGCTAAAGTCGACATCACCGACAAGCAGATTCAACTTCAGGGAGCGCACAACATTATTGGCAGAACTCTTGTGGTGCGTATATAAAAAACTTTAATGATTCGAGTTGTTTTTGTTTCCTGCATGACTCGATGCTTTTGTACGCTTCGCAGGTTCACGCTGACCCTGACGATCTGGGCAAAGGTGGCCACGAGCTCTCCAAGACCACTGGTAACGCAGGAGGCCGCTTGGCATGCGGTGTTATTGGTATTACAAAGGCATGAACTTACAGTAAAATGTGAAATGCCCTACTTATAGCTTTAGATTGTCATATCTTGCGACTACTCAAAGTAGTTGTTTTATAAATTAATCATTCCTTCTGCAACACAATTTTTGTTGAGGAAAACGTTGTATAACTGTTAATGTATATTCTAAAGATGTACAAAATTTGTACCAACAATTGAATTTGTTCATTCACTTTGAATAAAGAATTGAGAAAAAATAACTCGATGCGAGTTCTTATCCATTTTTTTTATTAACACGTTTCGTATTAAAAGCTCTGTGTACATTTGTACATGTATAAAATTAGTAATATCCATTCTCGATACAATTAAAAAACTAATTTCTTAATAATATGTTATGTTCAGCTTTTTGAGTTATGTATTATGTTTGATTCATAAAATATTTTAATAATTTAATTTACATAATTTTAAATAATACAAGAACTTGCTAAAATATTTAAAACTGTTTGAAGAGGGTCACTGGAGCTGTCCAAACCTGTCAGCAAACTTTTAAATAAATTGACATAACTCAAAGAGATGAATAACATCTTATTATTATTACTGTGAACATTCGCATAATAGCTGCAATAATTACATCACATAAATTTTTCCTCATACCCAACCTTGTAGTCATTGTATTTGCGTACAGCTTTAAATTTAGGTTCAGTATCTTTGGTACTTATTCAAATATTGCGAATTTGGTGAAAAGCTTGATCTAGGATTTGGAAAGCTATTTCTATATTCTAAAGGTTTGGGTCCTTGACTATAACGTCTCTGATTACTTAGTAGTGCTCCTGGCACTGGGGGAGTATTTGGACCACCACGGAAAATCACATAAATAAGCCAGTAAAATCCACCTACACATTTTGCTAAAAACTCAAAAATACCTAAGCATATTGGTGTAGACGCATGTACAAGGGACACAAATACATGACTAAGCTTAATACTGTATTCTCCCAAATACCTAAGAGCTTCCACCGCAAAAGTAAAAAGAGCCATAATTACAATTGCACTAAATTTGATTGCTGCACACATGTTTTGATAAGTAAAAATCTGAAAGATAAAGGTATTTTTTCTAAGTTTACAAAAAAAAAAATAGACTCAATACAAGTAAAGTCAATGAAATTTTACCTCTTTAAAGTCAAGAACAGGAAAGTTTGGATCATCATTGTTAAAGCTCTTATCAGGGGATCGAAAAGGTTGAATGTGTTGAACCTCTAATATTATTTCTCTACCTTCAAACCTGACAGCAGACATTTGGAACCAATGTTTACCAATTGGTACATTGCTCAATTGAACCCATAAAAGGCAGTCGTTAGAATCTGGATTTTGTGGATCATCTGTAAATATATTTCCGATGAAAAATATTACTAAATTATCTAAAAACAAAACAATATTAACATTTACTTGTGATTCCTATCCACTTGCTAGTTGCATACGCCTCCAGAGTCTTTTTAGTTAGTAGTAAATTCTGTACAATATCCTCGCTGGATTCAATGACAATAATGTCTCTAAAATGAATTTTTTGCATATCAGTAAATAATGGAATAACAACGTACAAGAATAGTGCACAAAAAAAACAATCTGCCGTACCTGTACGCTTGGAGTGATTCTACGTAGCGTCTTTCAGTATATCTACCAAGGAATACTTTATTCTGAATAAATTTTAATACGTTTGCTTTAACAGCTCTAAATGAACTGTCTTCCCTATTAGATGAATCCATGCCTATAACCAAAAAAATTTCTAAAATTAAATCCAAATCGAATGTAGGGCCATATCGAAAAGCGTTTCAAAGTCGTCGTACTCACTTCTTTATTCGAGTCAACAACAAACATCGATACCTTATCGAATTCGTACTGCCGTCTTTCCAATCTTCATTGCAATGTCGAAATCCTCCCGAAAACTCTGATGGTTTCTATCGTTAAGCTTGCAATTCCAGCGAAATCGTCTGTATATATAATAGGTATATATGTGCGCCTAACGTGTTTTTTACGCAGATCGAAACAGTATAACTTTGACGGCTTGTGCGTGGATTGCAAAGCCACAATACCTAATGGACGAGTAGCTTATATTACACCTATGCATAAGCGTAATGTCATGGACTTACTTGAGCAAACATGAATGTCACCGAAGTGCAGTACACTGATATGCTGACGTATTATTTTAGTTTTAGTATAGTGTGTACACAGTGTAATGTGTATATATACATATATATATAGCACACTACTGCAATTGAATTGCATTTGCACTACACTACACTTGACTATACTATACCTATTTACGCCGCACATGGAAACGCCGAGAATTTCGAGGTTATATACTTCAACGACGTGATTTACAATTTTTCGAGGTGTCAATGTTAATTTAGTTCAGCGTAAATCGCGTCCACGGTTCGAGCAAAAATAAATGAATCAATCACGTTTGATCGTAACCGCTCATTGACATGATTGATCCCGATGTTTTTACGAAAATTTACGTTTCAAATGATGCTATCGAAGTAAACATTTGAATTTGCAAATATACAGGTTAGTATGCAGATATATGCGTGTTTAATAAACACAACATGTATAATTAGACTAAAGACGTGCTGAGTGTGTGCCTAATCGTAATTTAAAAACATGTCACCGGCACTATCTCTTTTGTTTCGAATTGTTCCAACAGTTATTCTTTTACCTGTTTTGGGTTTTTTTTACAGGCAGACCATACGAACGGAAGTGTAATTATTTACAAATAGCACGAAGCGCTTGCGAATTCATTGATTTTCTATGGGTAAAATGAGAAAACCAAAAATATTGAAGTTATAAATTTATAGACAGACATAACCAAGTCTTCTTAACCTCTTACAGCATGCAAGAATTTTGTCCGCTTTGTTCAGAAAATGGAATCACAACGAAACTCAAAGCTTTTCAGCTTAGTTTCGAGGAGGCTGTACTCATGTGCTCGAATGCCAACGTGAGTTGACTAAAATTTATTTTTCCATGAATAATTTCACTGTTTAATCACTAAGTTCTTTTTTTTTCCACAGTGCCTATGGCCAGTTGACCGTCAAGAGCTTGTGTTCATTAACAGATCGATTGGGAAGAATTGGTCTAAATCTTGGGAAGAGATAGCAACTGAAAATTTAAAAATATCTTCTCCTGTGGATAAAACAGTTCCCAATGGATTACCCGTATTTACTGAAGATGACGTTTCCAATGGATTAGCTGCGTTTACTGAAGATGGTATTTCCAATGGATTAACTGCATTTACTGAAGATGATGTTTCCAATGTATTAACTGTATTTACTGAAGATAATGTTTCCAATGGGTTAACTGCATTTGCTGAAAATGATGTTTCCAATGGATTAACTGCATTTACTGAAGATAATGTTTCCAATGGATTAACTGCACTTGCTGAAGATAATACTTGTACAGAAGATTTTACGACAATAAGTAAGCCATGTGATTTTCCTTTGAATACTAATATTAGTAATGAATCAAATTCGGCATCTCTACCGGTTGATTCAGAACCAGTAAAACGTAAAGCTGGAGCATTGCCAACAAAGAAACATATAAATCTAGATGATTCTTCCATAATTGATAAAAGATCAGTAAATATGGGCACTGCAGTCAGCAGAAACTTTACCTCATTAGTCAATAACTCTGTACCTGCTAAAGCTAATGGTTTAAGTAGTAATTTATTTAGATTAAGCAAAGTTTCAAAAGGTTTCAATTTAAAGTCGAAAGTATTGAAGCGATTCAGGGGAAAATCTGAACCTTACAAGAAGTTCAGTTTGAACGACTTGCAAAAGGTAAAGAGTACAAGCACAGCTAAAGAAGCCGAACTTGATTTAGGTTCAACGAACCAAGAGAAAAATGACAAAAATTCCAATCAACTTAGTAACACAGTGAGCAACAGTGAGAATCAAGCCAGTTCGGATTCAAGCTCAAATGTATCATGTAATTCAGATGGGCTGAAAAATGTCGAACAAGAGTTGAATTTAGACGAGCTCTTGAACAGTTATTGCAACGAAGTGAGCACCAAGACTGATGCGGAAAATACAGACGATTACGACTGGATTGAGTCACTCCTCGTCTGATAAGCTCAAAATCGAACGCACACTAAAGATACTTGTCATTACGGGCTTGCACACCGTATTGTTTTCTGAAAAAAAAAAGAAAAGTTTACACCCAAAGTAAACTTGCAACGGCATCGGTCAACGCGAACACAAATATGCAATTCGACCTTTCGCTTTTCGATTGCGATACTTCCACTCGACTTGATATCCGCAAATTGTACATATACTTAATAACCATCGGCCACCTCGAAGAAAAATGAAATAAATCAATCGATCGCACTGAAACTCCGCGTACAGATCTTTCGAAAATTCCCGCAGAAGCAACCTCGCCTATACACAATACCTCCTCGGCGGAAGAGAAAAAAAGAAATCCCCGCATCTCTCTCTCTCTCTCTTTCTCTTCCTCTCTTCCTCTCTCTCTCTCGCGCGCGGGCAGCTAGAAAAGAGGGCAAAACAGCGCTTTTCGCGGAGGGCAAAACGAAGAGGAAGAAACTTCTCCGGGAGAATTGCTTGGTAATTGATATAATGAGCGTCTCCTTTCTGTCCGATATAATACTCTCCTCTTGGATCATCGATTCGCCACAGGCTTTCTCACTCGCTCTCTTTCTCTCTTTCTCTCTCCCGCGGTCTGTACACACACTCGCACACACACACACACACACAGCCGAGTGGAGAAAAAAATGGTCGCCTCGATTATCGGCTGGTCTGCCGCGGGCTGCTCTCCTGGAATATTTTGAAATCGAGCAGAGTTTTGGTCGCGCAATTATCTGCGGCAGCGGCAGCGCGGCGCAGCCAGTGAGGGAAAGCTTTGCATGTGTCTGTTTTACGTATGAGAGTGCGCGTGTGCACGTCTGTGTGTGTGTGTGTGCGAGCGCACGCCTCTATCGCTGAAATTACAGCCTGACAAGACTGACACGTAAATTGGCTTCCACGAGTTTGTAGGTACGCGCTGGGCGAGTTGAGTATATTGTGTGTGTGTGTGTGTGTGCGTATATATATAAAAGGGGGTGAAGGGATGTGTATGCGTGTGTGCGCGGTGTGATGAGGACGGGAATAGTTGCGCACTTGCAGCTGCAGCCATATAGGTTTTTGCTGCTGCTGCTGCTGCTGCTGTTGCTGCTACACGCTGGTGTTATTTTATGTATATGGGCTGATGGAGGAATCTTGGGTATGATGTGTGGGGCTGCTGTGATTGAATCTTGTGATTTGTACGAAGATTTACGCGCGGGGGGGATTTCCGTGGAATCGAGTTTGAATTCTGTGAGGAAATTTTTTTTTCACCGAGTTGCTTTATACGCTCGTTGGGAATCGTGTAACATTTGTTTTTTTTTTGTTTACATGTAGCCGGTCAGTGCTGGGTTACGATTTTATTTATATTTTGTTCATATTTTTGGAATGTTTGAGAAAAATACGGATTTTGTCTATTGCAGAGTTTTACAATTTGCGTTTAGCAAATCAGGTTCGTGTAAAATTGTCGAAACTTTTTAATCTATGTTTAATGTTTATAGCTCTAAATCTGGTGAATGTCTTATGCTTTTACTAGCATTTTCCTTACAATCGAGGATTATTGATTTTTCCTTCGAAGATAATTTTTCATTAATCCAAGCTTTTGTAAAACTGCGATTTTTTTTTAATCGCAGCAAAAAAATGGCTCGTCGTCTGTCTAAAATTTTTTTTACTACTATACTACTCTTATATCAAGAATTGTGTAGAGTATCTAAAATATTAGAGTTATATTAAATATTAGAGGAAAAAAAAATTATATTGTATTAGAACGCGAGCTTAATTAAATTCAATCTAGAACAAATTTACAATAAATAAAATGAATCTAATTTCACGAACAATAAAATATTCCACTCCAATTCTTTTACTATTCGTAAACCTATTTCATTCTAACGACAATTAACGGGAAAATAGCGAATATTTACTGTGCTGCAGTAGTGCGATAAAAGATGTATATATTAAATTTTTTTTCGATCGAAAACACCTCTGTATAAATGTACTCACACGCCCGCAACTTCATTTCAAATTTGCAAAATATATCTTTGAAAAAGACAAAGAAACAAACAATAACTTCAAGCCCCACCGAGAGAAAAAGTTCCACACGCACACATCAACATCCGTAAATACAGCGGAGTAGAGGGGGATCAAGCCGTACACGTATATACAGCAGGTGATGCTCATCACTGACAATCGCTCGCGCTCTCAGTCGCAGAAGTAAGCTCGTTCGAGCAACACACGCACTCCCTTGCCTCCTCGTCGAACTCGCGATCGCTCCAAGTCTCCCGTCCTCGCCCTGCCACCCCCTCGAACCTCCCGACCTCACCCCTCCCCCCTCTGTACCGATCGATCGATCGATCTATATCGATCAAAAAAAAAAAAAAAATCCAAATCCACCCCTCTCCGTCTGTCTCCGTCGTCGGTACAATTCACGAGACGACTCGGCCCATCGGTACAGCGCGGCACAGCAGAGCAGAGAGAGAGAGAGTAAGAAACGCGTGGGAGTAATATAATAGCCGGCTCGTTATCGCCGCGATCCCGGGGCGGAGCTGGCAGTCGGCCAACCAGAGACGACCTTCTCCCCGCCGCGGACGCCTCCGCATCTATGTATATATATAGATATTGCATACACCCGCGGGAGCGAGTGAGAGAGAGCTTTGTCGCGAGAATACTTACGCCTTTTGGAAGCGCGAGCGAGAGAGAGAGAGATGGGTACAAAGTGCAGCGCGCGAGACGCCATCATGATGCTTGTGCACACACGTACACACACTGCACGCGCGCGCGCGCGTATATATGTATATATATAATATATAAGTGCATGAGCGCGTGGGAGGGTTGCGCGAGGATTGATAAAGGTCGCGATGATTTTTGGACGAGAGTGAATGGGCGTAAGCGCGCTTGTCTCTATACGGCCTTTTAGTCGATGGCTCTATGAGCGAGAGGTGTGTGCTGCGTATACACACTGCTCGAGAGGAAGTGCGTATAACACACGTTGTATATATAAGCGCGAAGATATTTTGCAGAGTATGATTTGTGGGAAGATGGATTTGTTGGAAGGTGGAAGTAGCGGCCGGTTTTTGAGCGCTTACGCGAGGCTCTTCAGGTGAGATTCTCTCTCTGTTTTTTTGGAATTAATTTACTGCACTATCGCATAGTATATTTACTCTCAGTTGCATATATATGACATCTTCAGCAATTTCCGTCGCTCGAAAATTAATTTCTCCTTTACGGAAAGTCACGTGGTGTATATACATTGGACACTCCGTAAGACCATATATGTATACAATCATTGTATACATACAATCCGTGAGATCAGATTTTTTTTCGAGGTTTTCGAAACTCGTCATACTGCGTGCGCGTTGTCACGCTGCGCGCGATGTGTAATGCAAATAACTTGCCTCGGCGAATTCCGAAAGACTCGACTTTATACCGCGTAAATCTCTTCCCGATTGGACTCCACCTCTCGCTCTTTACACACAATTTCAATCCCGTACACGCAGCCATACCCGTCTCCCATTCCCCCCCCCCCCTCCCCCTGCGCTCATTCTTCCCTCTTATAACAAGATGATAAGGGATAAAACAGAAGCTAATGAGAAAGACTTACAACTTGGTTAAGCACTGATGAAAGAGCTCTCCTTTCAACTTGCCGAGTCTCTCTTATCTCTCTCTCTCTTTTTCGCTGATGCATATACATATATACATCGGCTAATGGTAAATATAACGGCCTCTTCTTTTTCACTTACACTCGGCGTAGTGGAAGAGCAGATACATACACACGTACACACTTATACATACACACACATATACATACACATCGGAGGCGAAGTTGGGAGCATGCGATGTGGCGTGATACGGCTATATACATGACCTACAGCTGGTTTTATATTTGGACGAATTCCTCGCGCGTGCATATAGCGGGGAGTCTGTGCGTGCGATACTTGTCCTTTTCCTTCTCGTTGTTTCTCTCTTTCCTGTTTTTGTTTTGCCTCCCGTTCGGAGGAAGAAGCGAGAGGAGGCGACGGAAAGCTCGCTGAACTTGCCAGAGATGAGATCGTGGATTTTCGAGTGTTTGTTATACGCAAAGTGTGTCCTATACACTGTATTTCCCAAAACTGCAGGGACGTGTATATTATCTGTTACATCGATGGGATCGACGTTGCCGAGAGCGATTTTTCGCCTCAATGTATATAGTGTGGGTGGGTGTGTGTGTCTGCGTTGAAACTTATTTAATTCTCGCGGAGGCGGCGGCCCGTGTGTATATTATGCTGTATATATAACCGGAAATATCGAGAATTTCTTATTTGATCGATATATTCTATGCTGGAATTTCGTGCTCGGCCACGATAAGTTAAACATCTGT
Organism: Philotrypesis tridentata; assembly: GCA_018906965.1. Classification (NCBI taxonomy): domain Eukaryota; kingdom Metazoa; phylum Arthropoda; class Insecta; order Hymenoptera; family Pteromalidae; genus Philotrypesis; species Philotrypesis tridentata. The sequence continues at coordinate 7,320,662 of JACCIB010000002.1, forward strand.
GGTCTACTTGTGTCTTGGGGTATGATAGTCGAGAGCGAGAGAGAGAAGGCGAGATATGATGTATCGAATATACATCAGCTGTCTCGTATTTCATGTAATTTCATTGAAAAAGAAATAAAAAAAAAGGAAGGAAAGAGAGTTTTCGTGCCGCGCAGCCTGGGATGGATAATATATTGGTGCTTATGAAAACTGGCGCATTTCAGTCAAGGTTTAACGGTTTTCAATTGTTATTTTCGGAACTTTATATTCATAGTGAAGTGTGGCTGCGGTGGTATGTATATAGCGTATATGTAGGCTCTTCGTGAAAGCGCGAAGTATACACAATATATCCGTCAGTCACCGTTGGGGTATATGAGTGTTCCAAATTGGTTTGAAATATTCGAATTTCGCGCTGCGATACTCGGAAAAAAAATTAACTAATTATTTTGACTGCAATAAAAATGTATTTATAACAAGCAACAAGATGCTCGTCGTTTTTATTTTACAAAAATCCAAAAGTTTGCATTTCAATTAAACTAAGATAAATAATTTTGAGTAATGTGTTTTCCCCTACACTTTATGTTCAAAGCTTTTTTTCGGATTTATAAAATGATGCAAATTAGATTTGGTTGCACACGGAGTGCAAACAGTTTTATTTGTGTTATCTCTCGCTGCCTAATATTACCTCTATACCCTCGTCGCTATTGTTTTTCCATCCGCGCTTGCATTATAGTTATATGGCGCGAAATTCGAATTTTCAATCGACTCGGTCCTCTCTCAACTCGAGATCGCGTACATAGAAATCCCATGAAAAATAAACAACGCACACATCCAGAGCTATCACCCTCACACCAGACATCAGCAACATTAAAAGTAATAATCTACGCAACAAAATAGCCAAGTATAGGTATCAGATATTTTCTCATAGAACGAAGCGCGCACGTACACACACACACACACACACTTGTATATACGCAGAGAGCAATTTAACAGAAGCGATTCTCCGCACTTTTCTCTTTCCAGGAAAAATAGCGGCGAGTAATTGTACTTCGAAGGCGATTTTCTAAAACTACGCGCGGCTGCAGCGGCGGCCGCGGCGGCAGTATATAATGATGACGGATAGCCGCACTGCGCATATGTACACACACACACACACACACACACACACACACACAGGCTCACACTCACACTCGATAAAACCCTTTACGGCGAATTATCGCTCGCACACTTAGCCCCGCGCAAACTCACACACACCCACACACACGTGTACACAGCGAGAGAGAACTGAGTATTATACGCTTTATCGCGGTAAAACTCTCCAGTGTTTTCTGAATCCGATAAGAATCATCGCGAGCGCAGCCGCCGCCGCCGGGCCGCGCGCGCGGTGTATATTAGCGCAGCGACACAACTACTGAGGGCCCTGTACACGTTTATACATATACCGTTTTCATATACCGCACTTATTACGTACATACACCCCCGCAGCGGCCGCAGCCGATATAATATACCTTCGGTCGTCGCGGCTTATTTTTCACGTGCATATACATATATATTTTCGCCGACTTTTTTTTTTACGCGTTTTCTTTCCTTTCGCACCGCCGCGCTGTATATATACTGTAAATACCGTCCGCAAAGTTTACCTTTCGTGCCTCCTGTGTTTTATTGTTTTATATTCGAGGCTTTTTTCATCGCGATATACCGCCGCGCGCCGCCGCCGCCGCGAGTGTATTATACTGTATATGTATATGTATATACGTGTGTGTGCCCCGCATTTGCGATAGATCGAGAAGTTCTCGCGCAATTTAAATTTCAGACTTTACGTATTATATACACATCGGTGGACGTTTACGTACTATATACATATGCGTGGAAAGTGTGCTTCTCACGAGTGCATATATATCTGTGTATACACATACGTACACAGAGTTAATGATCGGCTTTTCGTTTTGCCTTTCTCGGAAAATAATCATGGCATCTGCGCTTGAGAAGCGAAAAGATCGAGCGCAGCTGTGCCGAGACGGAAGTTTCGCTGTGTGGAATATCACGGCGAGAATTGACTCTCGCGGCTCTGTGGCGCAGAGAGAAAGAACGAGAGATGAGCTTCACGGCTTCTATACGGTAGATGTGGTACAGGTAAAAATGACAAAAACAAAAAATGGAATATCCGATAGTCGGACCGGTGCTGTGTAGAGACGAGAAAACTGTAGCTTCCGCCGAGATTCGAACTCGGATCGCCATGCAGATTCAAAGTTCAAAGGTGCGCTTGTACCGTTACACGGCGGAACCGCGCGAGTGGCCTTTGGTTCTGAGATGTTTAAATTTTTTGTATATATGTCAAATTTCAATGAGAAAATAATTTTAAAGCTATGGAGGTTTCGGACCGATCAGACTTTCTTCTGTGAGTCGAAAGATAGTCAAAAGTGCCGAGGTAAATGGGAAAAATTACTAGTAACTATATTTCTGAGCCATTTTACGCTTTTTTTACAGGAAATTAATGCGTCAAAACACTGGAATAATAACAACCACGAATGTTCCCGAGGCACCAATAAAATTTCGAATAACACTATAATAAAGTATTACAAAAGAGCTTTAATTTAAAAAAACATATGCCAAGTTTCGATGCTCTAATCAAAATTTATGCCTATTAGAAAAAAAAAAATAAATAAAATAAAAATCCGAATAGCCAATTTTTTCTTTTTCCTCCGTATGCCTCCCCATGTTAAATTTTCATATTCTATATTTCGCATGTTCCTCGGCATTTATCATTATCTTTTGGCTTACAGAAGAAAGTCCCATTGGTCATAAAGCTCTAGCTTAAAAAATTTTTTTGCCAATTCTAGACCAAAGAAAAGTGCATTTATTTTTTGAAATTCGACATATAGATGAGGGTTTGTATATATAAGGGACTTTAAATGCTCATTATTGGGTGTAATGTGTAGTAGATGAAAAAATGACCAATAGTATACGAATTGAAAGAAGGAATGACTTTGTTACATTCTTCGTAATGTGCGCAGCGATAACAGTTTTAAAATTTCGAATTTGGGCTTTTAATTAACTAATTGGAAAACAACTAGAATAATGCACATCAGGAATCAAGCAATTTAAAGTTTTTTCTGTTGGGAATTCATCATTAAACAAACTTAAATATACTTTGTAAAATATCAAATTCTATATTCACTTATATGTAATACAAATATCAAATCAATTGCTTTTTTCCTGATACCTTGTGGACACGGGAGAAGGATACCCATGTATATATGTTGGGACATTGCAGTACACAAAAATCGTATGTTAAAACTGAAATATATACCTGGATAATTCATTTGTTACAAAAGATTTTTTTAGGTAAATACAGGAACGTATATTTATATTTATATATGTAAATTTAGTTTAAATTTTTCAGACCCTCTTATATACAAAGATACCTAGTAACTATAGTTTCCAAAAGCTCCGATTTGGGGCTGCGAGTAGTTGGTTGACTCGCGATTCTAAAGAAAGTAAATTTAATATATCTAATCTAAACTTGAATCGTCTGCACTGCAGACAAAAAAAACCTCGGTTTGCATGTTCATTATATTAGACTTATGAAAATAAAAGCTTGGCTCAGTTGCCGAGGCATAGATAAGGATACATATAAGATCATTTATTCTTTTTATGTTCGTCTTTATGAGTATTTCACAAAAAAAATCTTTCACTATACAAGTACACGAAATCGGGTAAAGAGCTTTAGTTCCCATTGCTTTCATCGAAGTAAAATACGTACAAATTCGCGTTCTATTCGAGTAGCTCTCCATACGTTGAAAAGCAAATAATGTATGTCCTCGTTTTTCTTCTTCGCCACCGACGAGGCTCGAGCGTAAGCTCTAACGGTTTTAGAAAGTGCTATATATAGCGATTTCCTCAATTTTCATTAATTCGAGCGACGTTCGAAAAGCGAGGACCGGAGGGGCAAACTAGTTTTCGAGCTGTACGCGAATTCATTATTAGAAATATCTCCCGAGAGTAATTAAAGAAAAACCTAAGTGGCATGTAATTTCATTACAAGATCTCTGACGCAACGCCGAAATACAAGTCTGACGGACCCCGCGCACCGGCCCAGTTTTCCCATTGGAATATCGTTAATATTCTCTTTCCGTGGAAAAAAAAAACTGTCAAGAATATACCACAAACGCCATTGACGCTTTAATGCTGCGCGTAAATACTAGCCCCGCGCTGCAGTCGTTATATACGCAGGTTACGTAAAAAAAAAAAAAAAAAAAATACCTAAGCGAGTGAGGCAATCAGCGAACCTTTATAATAATGAACCGCCTAATTATCCAGCAGTATAGCAGCGCACGCCGCGTGTCGAAATCGGTGGCAAATTTAATTTTCACGAGTGCTGTATCGCACGGAGTAGGTCACGTTAATTTTTCTTTCTCGATCACCACACTGCACCAGCCATCAATTGGCTATATATATGTTATAAAGCTATACGCGAGCTGCGATCGTGTGTCGTTCGCGCCTACAAAAAACTTTATAATGATTGTAAAAAAAAAAGATGCGCAAACACACACACACACACACACACTCGCGTACACACACTCTCGAGGTAAAAAGTAAAATCGGCGGAAGGCGCGTATTACGTATAGAGGGGGAAAAACGGACGATTGTCTTACTGCGTTTACCCCGACTTCCGGCTGGGATCTTGTCGTGTGTGCATATATATATACATACACACACGTATATACACGTGCAATACACGTGTGTGCGAGAGTGTGAGTTCTCGTGTGTGTGTGTGTGTGTGTGTGTGTGTGTATAGGAAGCTTTCGCGTTGCCCTCACTCGACGCTGCCGCTGCAATTAAAGTAATTGGCCTCATTGTGCTGTCCGAGAGTAGAGGCGAAAGCTAACGAATAAGCAAATGAATGTATATACTTTCGTGGTCGGGCTCGGGCCTTCTTTCTTTTTTTCGCGAGAAATAACACAAAGACGCGCGAGGAGAGCGAGGTAAACTGCGCGCGCGCGAGGATCGTGGATGTGGAGATCGACTTTGCTTTTTTTTATGCGCGCTCGGGCCATGGTGGTGTGACGCGATCGGGTTGGAGGTATATTATATACATACACGATGTTTTTGGCTCTTGCGCGGAGGGGTTCGTGCGCTGTGTCTTTATTTTGCAGTCTTGACTGGCTGCGCGGCTCGTTTCGTAATGCGCGTATGCATTGATTTTATTTATTCATTCGTGTGTGTGTGTGTGTGTGTGTGTGTGTGCGTGTGTGTGTGTGTATAGGGTATTTTAAAGAGATTGCGAACGATAATTTATTCAAAATAATTATGCAGTTGACTATGCGCACTGCGTACAATATTAACGCTATTTTGTCGTGCTATTTAGCTAAAGTTTAATTTTTAAACATAATACTTTAAATTGAATTAAACTGTGTGATGGTATATTCTAAAAGACGATATTTTCTTCGCGTGAGAATACCAAGCACGACTTTAATTGTCTTTGCAACTGTAATGCAATATATCGATTTTAACTAAAAATATAAGCATCAAGAATTTTTAAATTTATTTTACATAAAAATTACACCTTTATCGTAATTACAGGTAATTTCAATTATTCACTATTTTTCTGACTCCAATCTTTAACATTTTAATGGTTATTTTAAAAAGAGAAAAAATCCGTGCAAGATCTGACGAATAAATAAATAACATCTGCATACAACGAGGATGTAAAGGATGTTTGTTAAATGATGAAATCCGTTTCCTTTTAATGTAACGCTTTTCAAATTACACTGCCCGCGCGCTACGCACATTATACACTGTTGTAAAAAAAAAATTAATTTGCCGCGCTTATTTCCCATTGAATGCACCGCTGAATAAAAAATTTTTTTTTAACGAAGCCATAAAAAATACTTCGTTTCTAAAACCTCCATATTAATAAGCGTTATATATGTATAATTACTCGGTATATATATACACGTATGTGTGTACATACGCGCGCTCGATCGGGCTAAAAAAATTGCTCGCGCTTAAATGTGCAGTACAGCGTACGAGCATAGCCCAAAACGATTTTTCAAATGCCCGCCGCTGCAACTTTGAATAATTCAGCAGTTATCATCATTGCGCGAATATTAAGATAAAGCAAAATAAATTGCCATCGTACCGAACCCTTCAGCGCAATCTCCAGTCGACATTATATCCACAAGCACAAACACACACACACACGCACACACACACACGTAAGTGTGAAAAAACTCTCTTTATTCTCGTATTATAAGCATTGAATATAGCAGCCGAAAAAATTAGCATATATCCACATGCGATTGCGGCGGGGGGAAAGCAAAGGCGCCGCAAAAATGCTCGACTCCTCGGAAAAAGGACTGCACCTTATGTATACGTGAATTTCGTATACATATATATATATATATACAGAGTCCATACATCCGGATGATGTATTGTAAGTGCGCACGTTACATCGCTGCGTCTTAATAATCGCGCGGAGAAAAGTAAATTCCAAAGGAGATTGCAATAATTGGAGCGTAATACTCTCTTATATACATGTGATATACTCTCGTGCATGAGTTGGATCCGACGCTATCTCTCCTTCTCCCTCTAAACTCGAGAGCTTGATTTCATCGTCCTCTAACGCGCTGCGCCTCGCAGTACATATACGCATATATATAACGCATATACATGCACGCATCCCATGGAATACCTATATATACTTATACATGTATATATAACATGTCAGCTCTGCTGTATATACATGTATATTATAGGAGTCGCAGCTGGTGCCTAATGAGCTATATACGCGAGCCTCGAACGCATAAATTTCCGCGAAAGTCTCGGACTCCTCTCTCTCTCTCTCCTTCTCTCGTCCTTAACGCGCATACGTCTGTATACACGCTACATATACATATAAACAGGATATTTCGTTCGAAAAGGAGAGATCAGCGCGCGACACTTGTTGTTTTCTCAATTATTATTTCCTCGGCCGTATGCGCAGGACCCGCATTTCTAATACGACGTTTACGAGGGATCGTAACTTTTGTTTATGGACTATGCCCGCGCGCGCCGTAAAGGGTAGATTTATTTTTCCGCAAAAAACTCGCGAATATTATATGGCTCGGCTACTGCAGCAGGCCCTAATCTAGATATCTGAATATATATATACACACAGCGCTGCGGTATATATACACCATATACAGCGACTGACTTTAAAAAGCTACCGGTATCGTGCGCGCGGTGCGCGAGTATATCGGCAGTGTTCGCTGTGATATCTCAATGCGACGCTACGATACAAGTTGTTTTTGTTGTCGTCGTCGTTCTTCTTTCACACACGCCCGCGTGTGTAATGGGAAATGTAAATCGCCGCTGTGTGTATCCTCCCGAGCGGATTCCCGGAAAACGATGCATGTAATAGGTAAAATATCGGCGCGCTGTATTACATGTATATATATGTGTATAGGAAAAGCTGCTTTTCGCACGTTATATTTGCTCGCGCGCGCGCGCAGTGTATCCGCGGACGATCTTGCGCGCACCACTATCGCCTCGATCGCGCGGGCAATTAACATTTTTACGGTGTTCTCGTCTCTCTCTCTCTCTCTATTCGCTGCTGCTGCTGCTGCTGCTGCGGCAGAGTCGTTCGCTGAACCCCCTGACAAAGGCGTTCGCTTCGTATATACATATATCCGCGCGCATTATTATATATATACACAGCGAGAGCGTAATATACGCGTAATAACTTTGTAAATACGAGCTTTTTCGAAATATAAATTTTCAAGTATCCTCTGTATCGTGTATGAACACAGCGTATATTCTGTATTCGGGATAATAATTGCATGTATAATGTAGCAGCAATGAAAAGCAATTATCAACACTCTGCATATATATGTATACACACGTACACACGTGTAGTGCATATCCCATTAATCCAGCCCGAGAACGATACGATACATACAGACTCGTGCGTGGTGTGTGTGTTTGTGTGTAATCCAAGTTGACGAGACGTGCGGCAGCAGCTTGGGAAACTTTGCTAAACAATGTCGAACGGGGCCGATGATAGTCTGCACATGCATGTACATATATACTATACATATATCGAATATACACATGTATAGTATATACGTATAGACGCGTGTGTGTGTGTATACATACGGAGAGTCGAACGAAGGCGAGTACTAGTTTAGCATGACTGACAGTTTGATCGGCTCGTAATTATATCTCTCACGCTCTTGATGCATGTATATATATATATGTGCTGCGGACTCGACGACTATCACCGAACTGACTTGGTGCGTTTATTTTATAACATATATATACAGACGCGCAAATACGTGAGAATTTGTGTGTCGCTATTGTGTTGGGGCTCGTTCACGGCTGTCTGTCTTTTAGTTTCATGGTGCAAGTGTGGTTGAGTAATCGTTTTGCGCTTTTCGAGCTATAATGACACTCGTGACTGTCAAATTTCGAGATTCGACAATTTAAATTATAAGTAACTATAAACAGTATATACTTATTTATATAAATAAGTAATTGATCTTCGAGTTGTGACCGAGTCTTATGGAATTAAATTTTGGCGAAATTTGCAGAAAGCGAGGACGATTGAACTATTCTTTAATATACCATAGTTGTGAAAAGTTACGATCTTTGTGTGCTATATGCATTCGACGGAGTGCGTCCGGTCAATTTTTTAAGAAACGATATCTAGTTCTCTATATTTTTTAATACACTTTATTTGTTTGTGTACAAAGCAGAAAAAAGTCCACTAAATTTTCAAAAACCATACCAAGGTTGGCTTAAAAGACATCGTTACATTACTGCGGTGCACGCATCCTTCTGTGCGCGCAGCGGATTTCTTTTAAAACGGCACTAAGTACATCGCAGTGGCAATATTTTTCGAAAAGAAATACACCCGCAACGAGCTGTAACTGTAAAATTGCCGCAGAACCGAAGATCCCGCAAGGAACGAGCCCACAAAAATCCAAAACCGTTCGCGCGCGCACATGGTGACAGCGCAGAGCCCGGCGAAACGCATCGTCGAACCCGCAACCAGTTACAGAGAAAAGCGCAAAGCCTATACACGCGCGTACATGTGTAAGTGACTATATATATATGTGGGAAGCATACGTGTAAATCCTGAGTGAGCCCGTGCGAAATGGGCGGCCGTCGCCACCGCCTCCTACGTACGTGCATACGCGTATTCCCGCCCTTCATCCCCACTTCCGTCACTCGCGGCTCTGGTACACACACACACAAACACGTACTCGCTCGCAAGTCAAGCGCACAGTCGCTCCATCAGCAATACATATTGTATGCACGTATATACACTGCACTCCGCGCGCGCGCAAAACTATAGCTGCCATCATATATGTACGTATACACGTAATACGCGAACTGCATCGACGCCGGCAATTCTTCTCTATGCGATCCTCCTGAATATTTCAGCAGCGCCGCTAGATGGCGCTTTTTCAATTTAGCCGCAGCTCTCCCCCGCAAGAGAGAGAGAGATTGCTCTAGATTGCTTAATACAGCTTATACATACGCCGCGATATTACGTATACGTATATTATAAATATGAAAAAGTCGTTGCGGGCCTTATCAGATGCTCTGCGCGGGCAGCGAGCGCGCGCGCACGAGCGGCGGCGCCCGAGATAAACGAAGAGGGGTGCGGCGGGGGGAGAGAGAGAGAGAGAGAGAGAGAAAAAGCGAGTCTGATAGCCGCGCCGACGAGCGAGCGCGCGATTTATGCCTCTGGCGTGATGCAAAATTTATGACTTTATCGTATATATACGTATAACACAAACACCCTTCGCTCCCGTGTATACGATCTCTCCTCGTTGATGCTTGCCTTTTTACACTGCACATTTGACGCTATATGTCGTGTATATCACAGGGCGATTATACGCGCCGGAGCTTCCGAGTCGGGCCGACAGGTGGCGCGGAAAGTGCGGCGCGCTACCCGCAAGCGGAGCGCGAGCCCCGCGGCTTTGTATGTATATAAACGTGTGTGCGCGTGTAATGGAAATGAAGCGAATCCTGCGAATCGGCGTGTGTGTGTGTAGAGAAGCGGATCACGTGCGGATTTGGCATTGCATGAAAGAAGTCGAGTAACGAGGCGCGAAGTGTAGCGGCTTTAGCGCTGAATCGCATCTGCACGCGAATCCACAGAAGCAAAGCAGTCCTCGGCTCAGCTGCTGCGCGTGTCATCGCTGCTGGTGCGCGCCGGTGTGCGTGCGCGATCGTGCGCTCTCTCTCTCTCTCTCGCGTAGTGTGTCTGCAGGCTTGCGATGCGCGCGCCCCCTCCGACTCTCTTTCTCTTGGCCTCATCACGACAAGGTCGTTCATCGCCACTTACATACCTACGCGTGTGTATGTGTATTGCGCGATCGAGTGTCTGCGGATGGGATTTCCTGAGGATAGAGCGCGGGATCGTTGCCTGCTGAGGCATACAACTGTGCGTGTGCGGGGCGATATTTTCAGATTCCACGAGGCTTCCAGGTAAAAGCTCATTTTTGGCACCTTGAGATGCCCGAGTGGCTTTTCCTTGAAATTTCGTTGCTTTCTTCTGTTCCGTTGGATTTCGTTGTGGGAGGCATGTGTGCGGCAAGACTTTAGCGGACAATTAACGCGTCACGTGTAAGAGGTAAAGATTAATTTCGTATCGGATAAAAAGAAAACTTTTTACTATTTTGCGACGAGCTCTAATCAGTGACGTTGTGGTATTGGGATGAAAATCTGCATTGAATGTAATTTACGAGTATGTATACTGCATTGAAGTGATTATAAGATTTTAGCCGCATAGTTATATTATTAAAAAATTGATCAAAAATCTGTTTCGAATAAGGTTAAATACTTTATGCTTTTGATACCAGGAAAGCAGTATTCCCATCAAATTAGAGAATAAGAATTCATGGTTTTTATCATTTATCTCATCGTGCAATGTCTTTGGAGATTTCAAGGGTGCAAATGACAAGTATCAATATAAAATGTACATGAATATAAAGTATTCTAAAAATTTTTTATAGACCAAGTATTTTTCTTTCAAATATAGAATATACCTGCAGCATACTGACAGCTCCTATCATACATAAATGCGTATGCAAAATTTCTTGATCGAAAAATCATTTTCCATAAGTTCGAGGTACAAAGAGCCGGGAGAATATAACAGTCGGTTCTCGAAAGAAATAAAAAATTGCGCCGACTGCCTTAAGAAAATAAAGAGAAATAATAACGCAGTAAGATAAGAGGCCCGCGCGCGTCCAAAAATAAAACGTCTTCGTGTGCAAAAACTTTATAAATGTGGGCTTTAATCGGGGAGACTCGCGGCTCTCGAGTGTCAGATCATAAAGCCATCCTGGCGATATGCTCACCTCTCTCTCTCGACTCTTCGGGTCCCATACGTATATATAATATATATACCTATCATATATTACGTATACGTATATATACGTATAGCAGGAGAGGCATATAGTATATAGCTATACATATAATAAACGGTTCGAGTGTCCGTCGAGCAGGTGACACTCTTTCCTCGGCATCAGTTGCTTAATTAGCCTACTTAGGCTAACATCGATGCCAGGCCGAATTAGCGCACGGCTACGAGGATGATAATTGCCCAAGATCGATGATTATCATAAATGCACGGTTTGAGCTGCATGCTTAAACACTTCCGTTTCGATGCGCGCGTATATATATATACTCTCTGCATGCATTAAAACTTTTTTTTCGGGGGGAGGGGGGAGCAAAAAAAAAATTTGCTCGCTCGTCGCGTATATAAGCGCAGTGTACGGTGCATTATCCTAATTGTAACGGTATAATACATGTATACACGGCAATAGTGCACTTGCGCTCGAATTATAAATATTGCGCACTGACGTGAAAATTCAGGGTATGCGTATATGCGGAGATGAAAATTTTTCTTCATCGCAATGCTCTCGATCTCGTTCGTGCAGTTTTCCTCGTTTTCACTCGTATATAACGCGGACAATCATGTTCGCAAAATTTCTGTGGTTACGAGAGAAAGTATATACGCAAAGAAAAATGAAAAGTCATACATATAGCAACGAAAAGTATAATATAAGCGAAGCGCGAGGGACACCGGATCGCAAAAATCCCTCCGCATCACAGCACCAGTGCGGGAGCTTCTAGATATATATCATTAAGATATTGCCTCTATCTCTCTCTCTCTCTCTCTCTGTCTTGAATCCCGAAACACAAGCCTGAAAAGGGATACTCCTCTCTCGCGCTTGGAAAATTGGAGCGACGCGTATATGTATGCAGAAAAGCTGCAGGGTATCGGGTCTCGCCGCTAATAAAGTGGCCACACGTACACGTGTACGCACACACACACACACACAGAGATAGCGAGACTGTATACGCGGTGAATCACGAGGAGCCGTGTATCAAGCTACGGGGGGATCGCCGGGGGGGAAAAAAAAGGAGCGAGGAGGCCGAGGTGGCGGATTTACGATATCTCACTTTCAGCGCGCTGCAGTGAAACCGCGAGTGACACCGCTGCGCGAGCGCGCATTCCTAAAGGGCTATTTACTGGCGCCCGGCTATCATTAACAAATTATTCCTGGAAGGGAGAGAAAAACGAGGATCCGACGAGAGAGAGAGAGAAGGGCTCGACGAGCGAGAGATCAGCACGGGGTGATGCGCCCGCGCGCTCTATACTCGCAGCACGAAATTCTCTCTTGAGAGAGAGAGAGAGGATGTGTACGAGTTTTTTAGAAGATTTTTTTCTTTATGCATCGTGTTTGTGTGTGTGAGTGTGGATAGGTATAGAGGAATTTCGGAGGTGATGAAGATCGGTAGCGATTTCGACATCCGATTTCAATGTGCCCAGGCGATAAACATGTGTGCGTGTATTCGTATACATATGTATAAGTGATGCATGGAGAGAGGCTGAAATGGTATCGGTTCGGCATATATACCTGTTTCTTGTAAAATATTAATGATTACGGTATTGAATTTTTAGGTTGAATTTATTTGCAGAGAATGTCGGATCTTATTTGAAGGCCCTTATACAAATTGCGCAATCGAAAAAGTTGCTCGTCGAATTTTTTGAGTTCACTTCGACCTATACTCGTCACAGAGATGAGAAATACATACAGCTGGTATAGTTCCACAAGAATCCGAAGCAAAAGTATACTTGTAATCGCAACTTGCGGGAATAAGGTAATAATTCTCAATTCGCATGCGATTCGTATAACACGCGGCAATCCGATTTTTCCACATATTCCACAAGGGCATGAACTCGTAACTCTCGTACAATAAACTCTCCAACGACCATCCCAGATTTTTTGGTCGCTCCCGCGCGTGCATTTCTTCTCTATATCCGCGCGAATCCCGTGAAAACCGGAAGATCGGCAGCAGTAGCATTTCCGCGATCGGTATGTATATACATCGGTATGTATAATACAACCAAAAAATTCTCCCAGCTCATTTCGAGGGGGTTGGGGGGGAAGAAAGAAACGGGCAACCGGGGCCGCAATTGTGTCAAGCGCAGAGCTCGAAGGTCGGAGATCGAGAGAGATCGGTATATGTACAATACACGCATGTACATGTGTGTATAGTGGTGGTGGGGTCGTTGGACCTGGAGCGACTGTATGGGCCGCCGGCGGCGGCGGTGGGGCCGCATCTCATCCGTTATATCCGAGTGACGACGTTTTTACGAGCGGCTCCGACTGTAATTCAAATATTTATTCGAGCCGCGACTGCGCGCCGGCAGCAGCAGCGGCAGCAGCGGCTAGTTTACATCTTATGGGAATCGGCTGGAAGAATGACGGCCTCCTTCCTTCTCCCTCTTATACTCGCGCGCGCGGAGTCACGCTGCGTCAGACCCGTACGTCATCCCCCGTGTGTCCCTTTCTCTCCTGCTTCCAACTTCCATGTATAAAGGCTGCTCAATGGCAAAAAAGCGCAAGCTCGCGTTGGACGCGCTGCGGAGAGAGAGAGAGAGGTGTTCTCTGAAGGATGGGTATAAAGCGGCTGTTCTCGTTGGCCCGCGTATATTATGTGACGCGGTGGAGTTGGGAGAGTGTGGGCAGTGCAGTTATTCCGATATTTTACACTTGTTTCGTTGGCGCACAGTTCGAATTCAATTCTTTTTGAGACTCGTTATTTTCGCGATAGATCGCGCCGAGGTTTATATAAGATTTCGTGGAGTATAATGTGTATGCATTGGGTGAACTATGCATGTGAGTTGTAGTTATATGTAAGAAAAGAGTAGATTATGAAAAATTTTGAAATTTTCCTAGACGAGCTGTTATCAGCGTGCATACACGCGTTATTTTTCAAAACCTTAATACTCGTCTAAAAACAAATCTGAGAGGGCGAAGCCTGGGCTACTCGGGAATTATACGAGCTTTGCTTTCTTCGCTGCGAACACCTGTGCTGTGTTAGTCTTCATCGATGATTTAATTTTTTAAAGCAGTCCGGTAGTTCAAGTCCTTGGTTAGGTCAGAAATAATATTCTATACAGTTGTATCTTTGAAAAAAATTGTATGCATTATACTTTTAAGTAAATATTTTCTAATCTCTGCAAACACGATGTACACATAAATGTGTTGTATAATGTACTGCACCAAGAAATTTAGAAGGAATACTGCTGCCAGAAAGCGTTTTATAAATGAAAAGATACAGACCATGACCTGTGTGAAATAGATTAATCTGATTTTCTGATATTTAAAAATGAAATATATTAGTCGTCTTTTGTCCAATGAGTATTTATTATACCGAGAAATTCTCTATACTTTAGCTGAAGCATTATTTTAATCAAAATTTACAGGCAGCTACAACTATTTGTTTTTATAATTTTTTTAATAGAATATCACGTTACAAATTATTTTGAAGGTTTAAGTGCAAATGTAATGTTTACTTGAAGAAACTAAAATAGAGTGGACAAAAGTAAAAGAGACATTATTTCATGTTTATATAGGTATACCAGAAATCAATGCTCAGCCAAATCCCCCTCGAACAGTAACCTTATTGACACTTGTAAAAATGCAGTCAATTTCAATACATTTTTCTTTTGTATTTTCCAATCGCTTTATACCTGCGCTGTACACGAAATTATCATGCGAAATATACGCATCCTACAGACTTCAGTGGAAAAATCCGAACTGCGTCGGACTTCAGCTATACATATACCCCAGTCATCATTATATCGTTACTATACACATTCATAATTTCAACTGCGCTGTAAATAGTCTTCGCGCAGACGGAAGTAGGCATACGCAGCTCTCGCGAAGGCGAATTATTTTTTTTTTTTACAATAATTCAAGCGCATAATATGCACTATCTATATTCGCTCGAAGCGAACAGCCTTGAATATTCAAAACGCTCGTTTCTCTATAACGAGCCTATACGCACAACTATGAGAATCTAAAACTAATAAAGAACATTGTTTCAGCCGAAGCTAACAAGGCTTTCACGCTCAACAATTTCCCAACACACACAGGCCCCCCGTACAGTAATTCAGCTGTATAAAACACTTCCTCGAAGCCGTATTCAAATCTCTCTTCATCAAGCTGCGCGTCAATCCCATCAATCTCCCTTTCTCTCTCTCTCGAGCGTCAAAAGCTCAAGAAACATCAACGATAATGTCCTCGCGCGCGCAGATCCGAAAACGTCCCTATACACACATATATCTATATACGCGTGCAGTATTATAGCGAAAAGCCGCTGCGCATCACGTCGGCTATTATACAACTCACTCTCCCCCTTTTGCGCATCACGTTATATACGCACAGCAATATACACACATCCCTCCTCGATCCCCCCCGACTGGCCGGTCTTCTTCGACTTTATCTGCGGCCAAGATGTAAAAGGCTCCGCAGCCGCTATACACACGTATATATATATAAACACAACGCGCGCGCGCGCGCGCGGACGTAGAGTAGGGGCTTATCGAGCCTCGACTTTTTCGCGCGCAATTACCGGGAGACGCGCGCGTCTTTTTTGCCGGCGCACCTGGCCCGCGCGCTGCACCTCGTTATTCCTGTAAATTGCCGTTAATTAGCGCAGCCACTGCGCGCTCTCTCCTCTGTCTCTCCCTCCGTTGCGCTTGTGTACCTGTGTGTCTGCAGCATATATATATATATATACACACACGTATATGTACGTGTGCTGCACACACATATACAGAAATGCGGTATAATCGATGCTCAAGCGCGATACTGTCGCGCGTGGCCACGCGCGCTCGGAGTCCGCGGATTCCGCGCGCTCTTATATATATATACATCATTATACGTATATACGTAGACAGAAGCGCAGATCGGTATATGTATGTATAGTGTATACGTATATATAGACGCACACACACGTATATATATATAGGTGTATATACGGAGCGAGAGCGCGCGCCCTACATCCGCCAGGCTTTTTTTCGCCCGTCCCTTTCTCTCTCTCTCTCGCTCGCTCGTTCTTCGCTAGAGTGTATAACGATTATGGAGAGAGAGAGAGAGAGAGGAGCTCAAGCGCCGAGACGAACAACCGTCGTAAAGCACGCGGTTATTGCTCCGTAGAGCCATAACAATTAGGACGATACGATGTATAAAGCTGTGCGGTAGTGCGATTTCGAGATCTCCGACGACTGTCCGTCTGCGTTTCTGTGGGGTGTGGCTTTTGAGCTTGTGCGCGTCTGCCCGCGCGCGCTTTTAATACCTTTGTACTCCGCCGCTGATGGACGCCCTTTAGATTCAGTAATTTTTTTTTTCTTTTTTTTTTCTAGAGAGCGGATTACGTTCGACGGGACGCCGATCGCCACGAGGGCGTGCGACATTAGGCGTGTGATTTAACGAAATCTGTATATATACTTGGAGAGAAATTTAAGCGATGCGTGCGTTTGATTAATTTTTGGCAGTGCATTTTTCACGCTAATGTTGAATAGTGTTTGCGATTAGCCTCGTTGTGTATATATACGTGTAATTTGTGTGTATATGCCACTGCGATTAATTAGGCATTGAAATTAATAGTCGTTTGTTATTCATGAATATTTATCAGAAGCATTGCGGTAGCAGCTCATGTAAATGTATATTTTGTTGGAAAACTTAATCGCGCTTACATTCACTTTTAAGCCTGATGCATTAAAATATCATTTGATTGTATAAATACTTTTTCAAGATTTAATGCATTATTATAACAATTATAGTAAAATCGGTCTTTGTCATTGTCTATATTTATGTCGAATTTCAAAAAATAAATGCACGCTTTTCTTTGGTCTACAATTCGCAAAAAAATTTTTTAAGCTAGAGCTTCCGGACCAATGGAGCTTTTTTTATAAGTCAAAAGATGATAAAAAATGCTGAGGAACATGGGAAATACAGAATATGAAAATTTAACATGGGGAGGAATAGAGAGAAAAAAACCGGTCTTTTATTATTATTTTTTTTTAAACGGGCATATAACTTTTAATCAGAACATCGAATCTTGGTATATTTTTTTTAAATTAATGTTCTATAAAAATACTTTATTGTAGTGTAATTTGAAATTTTATTGGTGCTTCGGAAACATTCGTAATTGCTATTAAGTATTCTGCTCCAGTATTCTCACGCATACATTTTTTCTAAAAAAAAATTTAAAATAGGTCAGAAATATGACTACGAGTAACTTTTTCCATGTTCCTGTGCATTTTTCACTATATTTTTCGGGGGGTTACAGAAGAAAGTCTGGTCGGTCCGAAACCTCTAGCTTTAAGCAAATTTTTTTGATTAATTAGACCAGAGAGAAGTACATTAATTTTTTTGAATTCGATATATATGCGAGAATTTAATAATTTACGTTCATATTAAGCGATTTAATTCAACAACAATAAGTATAAATCTCTAAATCAACGTTAAAATATCCCATCTTATCACTCATAGCTCTCCACACATCTATGCCCGGTCTCCGGAAACAATCATCATCACATCCGTCCTCCCTTCACTCCAGCAAGATTCGAACGCATACGCAGACGTAAACTTTTACGTCACAAGCATAAAAAAAAACTTAAAATTCGAATGCGCGCGCGCGCGACGAAATGGTCACGACAGTGCAAAATAATAATCAAAACACTACGTCAAGCGCGTCGCTCCTTCCCTTCCGAGCGTACACCTATACAAACGCTGCAGTAGCCCACTTGCACTCGGCTCCGGCGCGGCTGCACTTTATCAAAATTCAAAAGTCGACGATCTCTCGACGATCTTAATATTCGAAATGCCGGAGCGCGCAGATGCGCGCCTCTCGAATTCCCGGCCCTTATACACACGTATATACGAACCCGCGCGCTCTATATATACATATAACTATATACACATTCGGGGATAGTGTATATATATATATCCGTACAGCGCTTACGTTATTACGTCACAGCGAGGCTCCGAGCGATGCCTATCTGCGCCTGATGCGCAGAGTCGGACTCTCGCGCGATGCATCGCAGCCAATATAATCATTTGTCCGAGGAGAATACGCGCGCATTAACGCTCTCGCCGCGATGCCCTTTTCCCATTACGCTCGTCGCGCTCATCTGCATTCGGGGGAATGCGCGCGCGAGCGACAAATGCAAACACGCGTGTCGTCCTTTTTTAATTTTGTTTCTTTCTTTCGACGCGCCGCTAGTATATATATATGTTATACCGACTCGCTTTACATATCGCGAAATCGAGGCTGATAACGAGGCCCCTTTTCGTCGTGTAATTTTTCTTTCGTTTGTGTTTCTTTTTTTAGTTTTTTCGTTTCGACGATGTGCGCCTCACGAAGCCCGCGGCGAATACGAGATATCGAGCGTTCGGGGATTAAGGAGACGAGCGATTGACGGGTTGAGGAAGTGTATATACGAGTTCCCGCTGTGCAGGGTTTGGTGAATTTATTTTGTAAACGGGGGAAGCAATAGCGGATGATAGATGTAAGTGGGATTTTTTATGAAATTTATAAATTTTATGGGAGGCGAGAGTGAGACATTGATTAGAAAATTAAATGAATGAATGCATCCGTAATCGAGCTCCTGATCGTGTCAATCGTGTTGTCCAAGTAGAAATTGATGAATAGGGAATAATGCACCAATTGCTTGCGATGTTTCGTATATTGTTTACTTGGAACATATCTGCATCTTGATAAAAATTAAACGTTTTGTTAAAACTTTAAATGGAGAGTTGTACGTATAATAATTCTAAATAAAGATATATAAATGAATAAATGTTATGGATCGTACACACACGCTTTCTAGAAAATTAAGTTAATTTTAAATTAATGCTACTTGATAATAATTATGAATAAAAAATAATTTAAAGAAACTGATACCTTTTAAGTGAATCCAAAAAAAGGGCTTGTTCAATTTGAATCGAATGAAATATTTTTGGTCCCGCTTTGTCTGCCTCAAATGCTGAAACTAGATTGTTTTTGTAATTTAAATTAATTAAAGTATTGTAAAAAGCAGCGTCCATTATTTATCGTCTCGTTCGATTCAAGTTTAACAAAGTTTTTCATACGTTATTTAATTAGGAAATCTCGTCATTGATTCAGATTTTCGAAAATGATTTTTTATCCATAATTATTAGATAGCTATATATACTGTACGTGAAAAAACGAACTTTTATGCGCGATTGTATAGCCAGTACACATCCTCTTTAACAAGATCTGAATATGCAAAGCGCACACTCATGTTTTTGATTTAATGTAGCCGTGATTAAAATTTATAGTGGTTTTCTTTTGCGTCAAGTTTCATACAAGTTATATATTAATGAATATTAATGTGTAAATATAGCCATTAATTTTAATACTCAATTAATGTATCGACATGAAAAGGAGGTGTGTCCAAAATTTGCATCGACTGCACTCTTACGTGAAAATTCAAGCAGAATTTGTATTGCATATAACGAAGCCTTGTACATAGAAAAGTATACTATAGTTGTTACTCGTCGCACTATAGAAAATCCACCATACGCAAATTTAGCATTTGCATACAATTTACACCCAATTTTACAGAGAAAAATTGTTACCGCACTTCTCAAAGCTAAAATTAAAATATGTAGGCAACGATTTAGACGCTAACGTCTATAAAACGTTTCTTTCCCGTGAATTTTTTACTCGAAACTATATCATTATAGAAAACCAAAACGAAAATTTTTAATTCTCCTCACCCGATATCAAATCGCTCGAGGTACATAATATACCCGACGGCGTTTCCATTACCCTCACGCTTCCTCGCAACTCGTGTGTCGAGTGCTTTATAATCAATTTTTTTTTTCTAACACAGCAATAATTGATTTTCTTCGCATTTAAAGAGCCATCAAACGAAGTACTGTAAATTTATAGCTAGCATAATTATCCCGCGCCGATCAGTGTGTGTGTGTGTGTATAGCCGTAGTAAGAAGAATTATTGTCTAACGTTATATATGCACACATTTCAATCTATAGATCCACACATGCACGAGGATATAATTTACACGCTCTAGTTTCAAAGTTTAATAAATGAATAAAAGCTACATTTCGCTATAAAAACTGCACGCTATTCATACTCTACTAAAGACCTCGACATGAAAACTCAATAATTCACTCAAGGAGGAAACGCATGCATGTGTGTGTGATATATATATATATGTGTATACACAGCGCAGCGAGCGCACCGCATGTGCTTCCCAGAAGATTTTTCGCGAAGAAGAAGAAGAAGTAGCAGCGGCAGCAGAAAAAATGCTGGAGAGGGGGGGGGGGGTAGGAGGACTAAGAGGTATGTAATGAAAAGGTCACACAGAAAGAGGCATATAATAATGCATCATAACGCGTGGTCGGCTAGGAACGAGGCGGTCGTCGGCTGTCTATACATGATGAACGAGCTTAATCGTCTTTGAGCAATTCCGCCTCGTTGGAAATTCGACGAGTATATAGCCAAGCTCAAAGATAATTGCCGCGCTTAGCACTCGTTTTGTGATATTCCCCTGAATTTCGCGATAGTGGGCTTGTTAGGCGGTATATTGCCGACGACGCCGACGCCGTTGTCGCCGTCGTCGCCGTGATGTTGCGAAATTCGCCTGGGAGAGAGATCTAGAGAGAGCGAGAGATCTTCTGCTCAGCCGATTTGTGTCTTGTTATTCTGTTTTCGGATATGGGGTTGGTATAGGCCTTGTGTAAAAAAGTGAGTGATCCGAAAGCTGTGGTGCGATCCGTTGTTAAAAAAATTGCGCTAGAGAAGGGCTTGGATCTCAATGGAGGAGAGAAATTCGATGGAAAAGCACTAGCCGTGACGTAACGTCACTGTTTCCATATACAAACGACGACTGATTTTCCATCGAATTTTTCTCTACAATGTCTGCATATATTTCGACTGGTTCAAACTTTGTACATACACTGATTTAGGCAATGCCGAGACTACTATACGCTATATATCTCTAGGATTTGCGAAATCCTTTTTATTTATAGAGACCACATATTTTTTTTTTTTTTTTAAATACTATGTTATCCGCGGAAGCAAATTGTTTGTTTCTGTATGACAAATTGCTTTAAACTAAAAATAGAAGCATTGCGTATAAGTTACGCAACGATTCCCCACAATTCAAGTATGCATTCGATTTATCAAGTTGTTTCTATACAAAAACGAATGTATAAGCTGCCCGATTTTACGCTACATTTCCTTTTCATTCAATAAATTCATATTTTTATGAAAATTGCTAAAATTCGTAAACTTTACTCAGTGCGCATTACTCTTTAGAATTTGCACAATTTACACCCAATATTTTACAGAGAAAAATCGTCACCGCACTTCTTTCAAAGCTATATACACATCGCATGCGCGTCTCTTACGAAAATTCAACGAGAAACTAAAATAAAGCCCGCACTCGATCGGCGATTCGTTGAAAGTCCAATGAAATCCCTCCCGAAATAAACCCGCGTGAAAATTACTTTGCCTTCCCATATATCCAATGAACCCCCGAGTCTCCGCAGACGTCAGAGACAATCGACGTGATATATACATATATATACACGCATTATCGTCGCACGCAGACACCAGAAACACAGAGAATACGCATAGCCAGCCGGTCTCAGGTTCACGAACCGTGAATCGTTGGACTGAAGCCGCGAAAAGAGGCAGACGGACAAGTTCCTGCTGCTGCTCCTGCTGACGCTGTCCTTCGCACGCGAGCGTCTCCTCCTGTGTCTGTATGTATATATATGTATATACGCGTGTACGTGTATATAACACACAATTGCTTCCTATACACACGTGCGCATATATATAGCCGACGACTTCGAGGAAGAAGGTTTTCGGGTAAGCCATCGCTTCGAGATTTGGGTCACGTCGCCCTGCTCTTTCCTCCTGCATATCCGCGACTCTCGCGCTCCTTTTTTCCGCGTTGTGTACGATACATGCGTATATGTATGAAAACCTCGATTTACACAATTATACGTATCACATGGATATAGTTGCGTATGAGACGATGAAAAATTGAAGAAGAAAGGCGATGCATAATGTATGTATCGTCCATCGACGCTCTGCAAACTCGTCGCTCTGCGTAATTGGTTGAATATAATGGTGCAGGTATATGTATAGAGGCTGTACCGTGCAAATATTGATACACACACGTATAGACGCACACATGGCAGACGAGGCGCGGAAAATGTGTGTACAGCCATCGCAAAGATGGCCGTAGCAGCGCTTGTATATATATACACCCTGCGCATATCGCATGATTGCGCGGAGAGACATCGTCGACTGCATACACGTATATATCTATACTTATGTATACAGTGTGCAGCGCACTGCACAGTTCCGCTATTGCCCGATGAAAATTTAATGCGATAACCCTCGACGCACATGTAAGTCTCTATACATATACGTATATGTATACGTGTAACGATCGATCGGCAACACACTGTCTCCGAGCGTGTGTCTATATATATGTATACATACCTACATAAATGCATACATTTATTTATTAGAAGATCGCGTACAACGGAAAAATATGGGCATCGGTCCGCGCCGTGTCCAGCGGAATATAATTATAATTTTTCGATTCGACGACCAGTCGACAGAATTCGCGTATATTTATTGGCGTACAAATATACGTACATTCTGCATGTATGCATGCTGTTACACGTGTATGTATGCGTACATATATACAGGTATACAGTCGCGGAGAAAAGGGAGGGGCCTAGCGTTGCCAAAGCAATTATCCCCGGAGAGCCGAGACTCCCCCGCCACTCTTGTCTCCTTCCCTCGACTTGCTCTCCGCAAACGCGCGCGCGCGTATGCGTGTATATATATATATATCTACGATATACGTATATACATTGCATGTATGATATGTGTATATACGCGTGTGCGAGCGCTACGCGACACCTTTCTATTTTGCTAGTATATATACACATACCACGTACTAGCCGGGTTCTCGTCGCGCTGCATTCTATATACATGTATACATACACGTATTATGCATTGCGCTGGGCGCGAATGTATATATACGCGGAGGTTTTGACGCCATCTTGGGATATTGCGTTGGTTGGCTCGGTGAATTGTTTGTCGTTTTTCGTGGAAAAATGATTTTTTTTGCCGGCGGAGAGGTGCGCCGGTATCGGGAGTCGTCGGAGCAATGTCAAGGTTTTATTTGAAAATTTACGTGTAAATATGTTTCGAGATTTTGCAATTGTGTAACAATGGGTGCATAGTTAAGTTTCTCGGGTTATTTTTTTCTTTTGTTGAAAGAGCACAAATCGTTATGCAACTAGATTGATACTTTGTTTTTAAAAGCAAAATTTTCCTTGTCGATGCGTTTGCTTGATAAAAATAAGCTGAAATTGATGTGGCTAATTACAGTTCTTGAGATTCTCCTTTGTCATTATTTTTTTTTTCAAAATATATAGATTTTTATCTTTTGTAATCTGTTGGCAACAAAATGCTTTTGCAGTGTATGTAAGAAAAGTATAGCGATAAGGTATTAAAGAATTTTACCGGAAAAGAACATATTGTTGTTTTTTTTTTAGATATTATTGACATAGCGTTGACTTTATTATCGGAATCATTAAAGAAGTTCAAAGAATGAAATCGATAAATTACGTTGTATAGCTGGATGAAAAGCACTCGCAACATAAATATTAATTTGCGTCATTCCAATTTGTACAAAAACAATTGAAATTTATCGAGTAGAAGCCGTGTAATAAGCGCAGTTCTACGTATAGACAGTAGCATTTTTCTCATGTTTCACAAAACTTTATACGTTTATATGTAAAGTCTTCCAACAAGAGGGAAGCAAACGCTTCGATAATGAGATTGCATATAAAGAATTCACCTATAATGCAATACATTGTATTCCCAATTTTTTGCTTTCGTCGTATAGCAAAGCTATAACTGTTTCATAAATTCTTTCATGTTTCTATGTCTGTCGCATAGTAACGCGCGAAATTTGAATTTTTCAATCGAGTATATAGTACACGTTGAGAATTAACAAACATCCAACGTTTGTGCAACCCTCAATATCAATGCAATTGCTTTGTTTATTTCAAATCTCGCATACATTTTTAACTATAGTCGCATAGTCTCCATTTATCAAGCAAGAATATGGTGCGCATTAAAAAGAATATATAAAAAAAATCATATAATTATAAAAATAAAAGTAAAAAATAGCTATCGCACACCTGTGCAGATTACGATCTACGCACGGCGATCCCCACTGGACGCACTTGCCATGTTCGCCTAGACGCGACTCGAATATGCGCGCGTCAGAAAAGAAAAAGAAAAATCACTGTATAACCGAAAAAAAGTCGAACCTGCAAATCAGTCGCTGCACACACGCGAGAGACTCTCTCAAACCGCTCTCACACACGCACACACACACACACATATATATAACGCGAAGGTCTTACATATATACTCTCCGACATTTCGGAACTCGTCCCCGCGCACTTTCCTCCTCATTCTCTGAGAATCCAGTGTGGAAAAAAAGGTCGAAAAAAATAGCGGCGCGGAATAAAGAAAGCAGCCGAAGAGAAAGAAGCCCGAGAGAGAATATATCGAAGAAAGGCGCGCGCGCGCGCAGCGGCGGCGGCGTCCGGCTATGGGAAACATCCGGTGGAAGATATCACACTTAGTTTTCTTGGATCGGGACTGACTTGCGGCTACGAGTGAGACCGCGGACCGCCGCTATGCAGCGGGAGAAAAGACTCGTGTCTGTTCTCTCGGCTTTCTTTCTTCTTTGTCTCTCTCTCTCGCTCGCTGTGGAGGCCCTCTCGCGCTCGCTCTTTTTCTTCGAGCGACTTATGTAGGATGGCAGAGGTTTCTTTTCGAGACGGACGCGCGTATTTCAAAGTATATACACGAGAAAGACGAGTGCGCGCGCGACAGTTGACTAAATTCGCCCCCCGAGCGCTGCGCGTCTCTCTCGGATTCTTCGCTGATGGGAGAATTTCGGTAGAAATTGTTCTGGGATTTTGGTGGAACGATATATGCGCCGGTATATTGTTGTT
This sequence comes from Philotrypesis tridentata, assembly GCA_018906965.1. Taxonomy (NCBI): domain Eukaryota; kingdom Metazoa; phylum Arthropoda; class Insecta; order Hymenoptera; family Pteromalidae; genus Philotrypesis; species Philotrypesis tridentata. The sequence continues at coordinate 7,346,057 of JACCIB010000002.1, forward strand.
GGGGAATAATGTTCAATGTAGGATTTTCTGGGATAGGAATTGTAAAGTATTTGATTGTGTTAATGGGACGCGTGGGGCAAAGTGAAAAATATTTGTTTCTATGGTAATATGTGAGAACAGTCGATGAAGCATTGAATTTGTAATTGCGGTATTATATAAGAATAATCAAATATGTATGATCAATTCGTTTCAACGCGTGCGTGTATTTCCGTCTCTTCAATTTTGCAATTTCATAAATCGATGATATAGATCTATGCATCATTTTTTTCGTTTAAATTTAACGTTTATGCGCATATGATGTACCGATGGGAACGAAAATAGCTTTAAAAATAAGCATTATATATATACACATGCGACTCTGAACAAAATATCCGATCGACAAACCATGTTGTACAGTATATTTAAAAATTCTGACTCTTTGATAAAAAATCTTAAAATTTCCACCATCGAGATTATATATACTATAAATCGAATTGAAAATAAAATTTAAAATTATTATTCTCTTGAAAATTCGAGGATATCTCGCCTGGTATAGCAAGTAGAACATCGTAGAGCATCTATTCTCAACAAAAATGTGCAATTTATTACCACATCGCTAAAGTCAACTTGCCAAGTCGACAAAAGTCGATGCATCCGATCAAACAACAAAGTTTTTGTATAATATTATACGCTTCGACGAGAAAACGCCGCTGCGTATATCACCGAAAGTTCACATCTCGAAACAATCTATTCTTATTCTACCGAGTCATTTAATCAAAGGACGCACCACTGCTCGCAGACACAAAAACACAGAGCAATCGAGAAATTGCGGGAGCACCTAATAGAATCGACCCTGACGTACAGTGCAATACACGTACGTATATATTCTATATATTCACAAGGGACTATAGTGAAAACGACCCACAGTCGCGGTGCAGAATCGTCGATTCGCGCTGCAGACGAGCGACATACGGACGTGTATACGTATATGTATAGCGTATATATGCACTGAGAGCGACTATTGTAAACCTATATATATATGTACGTACATAAATATACGCGTATATCCAGAGAAAATAATCACGGGTATAGGTTACACAAAAATTGTGTACAGAAAAACGCCGGTCGCTCCGTCCGAGAGCTCGGGCGCCCGGAGATCGAGGCAATCATCGGATTATCCTGCGCCGTTTCTCCTGGGACTATGCGGCTTCTCTCGTCTCTCTCTCTCTCTCTCTCGGCGTCGGTCGATTCGGAAAGACACGACTATCTCCGCCGCTCGTATACACGTATATACATACGTGTATGCATATATCGACGCGTATATGTGTGTTATAGGGTATATCGGAAAGAAGAAAGAGCTCTCGCGCAGCGCCGCTGTCAATCATCCACGGGCTAGACTACCAATTTCTCCGCTCTGGCTCGTTCCATAATTCCTCATAATTTCTCCGAACGAACGCGCGTTTTCCTACGCCGAGCTGAAAATCATTATGAAGATAGTCGGTAATTGCGAGTATAGCTCCTCGTCGCCGCAGCCGCCGCGGCTTCCAAGCCTCCCGCTCTCTCTCTCTCTCTCTGGATGTGTACGCGGACGAGATGCACGAACACAACCGCGAGAGAGAGAGAGAGAGAGAGTCTCGGCTACTATTTATATTCGGCTTCTTCATTATAATAACAATGTAAATGCGCGCGCGCGCGCGCAAGCGAGCCAGCCTCGGCTATTTTTTCCCTTCCTTTTCTCGTCTTCGCTCGTAATTATCGGTTAAACTGTTGGGAGCAGCTTCTCTCCTCGATGAATCCGACTCTCTCTCTCTCTCGCGCGCTCTTTCTCTCGTTGCGTATATATTATATATGTGTATATAAACACTCACACATAGACTCGCGCATGTGTACACATTATAATGTATACTCGTCGGTCCGCTCCGATGTGTATAGCGCGAGGTATATACCTTTTGACTCGATATCGCTGCAATTACCCCGAGAGAGAGAGAGAGAGAGAGAGAGAGAGAGAGAGAGAGCTTCTTCCTCTCTTGACACATGATACTTATATATGGTATACGGGGGATGCCGTAATTTTTGAAAAAATAACGCTTCACCTTTTTGGACTATCTCGAAATAATTAAGAGAATTATGCTGATCGACGGACATCGTCCGAAGGTCTTTTATAATAATACGAGCTCAATTATACACGAGATATATATATACACACAGCATACATCGACGCGCGTCTCCCCGATACAATATTGCACTATAACACATACACATCACGCGTATACATATATCTATATATATACGCACACGAGGACCGACGACGAGCCATTAGATAAATCGAGCGGCTAATCCTCCGGAGAGTCGAGAGCGAGACGAGCTAATCCCGATGAAAGTTCAACTTCCCATGACCGGAAAAGCCGCGGAGGATGTTGCCGCCAGTCTACCGTACTGACCTGCTGCGCGCGCTCGGGGGAAAGGCATAGCCGCGCGCGCACAATGGACCGAGAGCAGTTTCTTTCCCCTTTGACACTTATAAGCGTCTGTGCAGTGTATCGTATAGAAGCTATACGAGCGCTCCTCGCTTTTGTTACGACAGTTCCGATCCGTTTGGAAATTTATTGATTCCTCTGTGGCTGCGCGTTGGCTATACATATATATATATATACGTTTCTGTTTGTCTCTCTGATGTTTATATGTATACGTACAAGATAGCCCCGGGGACATGTGCTGGACTTCCGATTGACTCTTTTCAATGCACTTTGCGGCTTATATATACGAGTTTCACATACGTATACGCACACACGTGTATGTGTTATATATATATATATACATGTGGGTGATACTTTGCGGACGACTGCCGATCGGGACGATTAAGTGGATTCGGGGGGGATGATCTTCGTTGGGGGGAGTATGGGACGTGCGTTTCCGCCCGTAGACTATACAGGGTCGAGGCTGGAATTTGAGGTTTTCTGCTCATAGAGGCTTTTGAACTTTGTTCGGAGCTTATTGTTTGGTCGATATATTCGATGTGGCTTTGACGGCGGTCTTGCGCTTGTCGCAAGATTTGTTTGTTGTCGAGTTGCGGGTGCGAGTCGAGGAATCCGTTCGGGCTTTAGAAGGGGAGGCTTGGAAGCTCATTGGTATATATATATACGTAGTAATTTTTCGGGACACTCGTTGTTTTGATTAGTTTATTTGCTATACGAGAGATAGCAACTTTATATTGTCGTGGAAGGAAATGGTGGGAAAAGAGATCCGTTGGCTTCGATGAGGCGAGAATCAATATAATTGTATGTTTATTTTAAGCGATCGATTTTTTCGTGGTATAACTATAACTGTCCGGTTTCAGGCGTAATTTTATTGTTTAAAAGAGAAGGGATGGATTTTCCTTCGTTGAAATTATATCTATCATGGCTATCGTTTTACAAAGCTCGAAAAATTATGTACGTTTCGTGAAGAGCATAGCAGCGGTTAAATAATTAAAATTTTGTTCGATGGCGAGATATTTGCATGTGTAATAAGACGTGAAAATTTTGTAAAATGTTAAATAGTTAGACAGTGGAAAGTAGTGAAGTCATGCAGAATTATTCGTAATTTTATTAGTTTCTAGGATTTTCTGGACACAATATGAAATGAAAAGATAAGGAAAAGTAGATAGTATATCTTTTTCGTCTAATCCAACTTAAATGCATATATAGGTAAAATAATTATATGCATAGTGTAGACACATAAAAATATCTTGATTTATTATTCGTGTACTTTACAAGGCTTTTTTTATATCAAACACTGCATTTCCGTACAGTATAATAAAAATTGCATTATTCGACATTCTGATTTGAAAATAAAAAGTTAAATAAAGCAAGATACGTAAAGTTGATGAAGACTAGCACTACTCAAATTCGAAGAGAAAAAAAAGCACGTTTCACATTCTCCCGACGAAAACTGGGATAGTTCACATTTTCGGTGCAATGATTTTGTAGTAGATTTTCCTTTTATTTCCTGATGCACTGACCAGATGAGCTGCACAGCTCCGAAAGGTCTTACCTCGATCCAGAGCATTTTGTTTGAGTTATAAAGTAGATCATGCAGATAAGCCGGTATTTCTTAAGATCTACTAGTTTATGAAAAAAAAAAATATTGAAGTTGTCTCAGTGCAAAATTACCATCCTTTACTATTTTTAGAAACTATAAAAATGGTTGATTATAGCCATAAAAATAAATAAATAAAAATAAAATAAAGTAAAAAATAAAAATAATGATAAAGTAATAAATAAAAATCTGCTGCAAAATCATTTCGTCGTGAATCGCATCAAATTGAATTCCGCTTCTCCAATAGAACACCAACATATGTTATGCTCTTCACCGCGGTATAGTACACAATTACACAAAACATTGTATACCTGCAACGAAATTTGCCTAGAAAAATAGCACAACCAACTTCCCCCCTGAAGAACAACAGCCACTTAATTACACTTCGTGCACCGAGCGTATACCTTTTTCCTCCGCTTCCTCCCTCTCTCTCTCTCTCTCTCTCTCTCTCTCTCTCTCTCTCTCTCCCTCCCCACATTTTCAATCTAAAAACTGCAATAAGCAACGAAAACTCCTACTCAGAAGCCAAGTTCAAACGACATCCGCCCACACGTACACACTTGCAAAAATAATAAATCCCCGTAAATCACGACGTACATCACAGGCAGCTTATACGTGCACTGCGCACTGCACCCGAGAGAGATAGAGAGAAAAAAATCGTCGCGTATAATACATGTAACGCACTCGCAGGTTGCAGTATATGTGCCGTGTGTGTAATGCAACAATTAAAGCGCGCCGCGCACCGCGAAAAAGACAATGGACCAGAAAATGACAAAGTTGACAATAAAGAGATGTGCACAGCTATACATATAGCTATATACGCCCCGCGGGACTTGCATAACGCGCAGCTGATGTCGCGGTAGTGCATAGTGTATATATACATCATACGCGGCAAAACAGACCCGCGCAACAATGAGACAATGCTGGACTTTTCTGGCTTTGCTAATAACAGCCCCCGTGTGTGCACCGCGTGCGTATGTGTGTGCATACACATATATATACACTATATATTATACGAATACGTGTATGACGCAGTAGCGGCTTCGACACCGATGTTTATCGTAGCTACTCGGCTGCAGCGTCGTCTCTCGCGTATTGTTGTGCGCCCGGCACCGCGAGGCTGTTGTTTATACGCGATATATAGAGGTATAACGTACGATATGTATGTATAAATAATATATGAATGCGTGCGAAAATATGATGGATTTTTACGCGTGAAAATTGCGACACGGCTCGTTCATGCGTGCGCGGAAAATCGAAAATATACATACATATGTAGAGTTTAAAATTATACGGATAAGGAAGAAGCGATAGACATTGAATTCCAGATATACATTAAAAAATACAAGTACAGGCGCGCAGAAGCGCAGATCGTGAAACGCACTACGTGTACCGTAACAATACCACACAATTTATGCGAGTATGTCATATAGATACACGTGATCATTATATTATACGTATCACAGGAGCTGCGCATCTCAATTTTTCATTCTTCCAAGTGTACTTATAAGAAAGCGCTTTATTACCTAAGCATTATATCTCGAGTCCTGCTTTATAATGGGCCATGCCGCTCGTATTTCGGTTAATGCAGTGCATATACATCACGTATACATACATATATGTATACATGCACTCGCGTCCTCGTTATGCCCCATTGTCATCATCGGTCTACACGATGCAAGTCTAATAATAATCTCATTACAAGGAAAATTATGATATATAGGATACTTCTTTATTCATCGTCCACGCGTACGTATAATACGTACATATACGTACATATGTAAAGCTACTTAATCGAATCGAAGTATATTATACACACGAGTCTTACGTGAATACCTACTTAACAATCCGTGTATACCCTGATTGTCGTGAATTATGTAGATGCTTATGTATACTGCACTAATATGCCGTATACGCGAGTAGGTGGTGCAGTTTGCGTATGTTATAAGTATGATTCGGAATCGCTTTGAGCGCACAAGAGTGTATGTGTGTGTATGTATGTATATCGATGGAAAGCTGCACGAACGATGAAGGTATACATATACGTAGGTGGAATCGAGCGCGTAGAGGAAGAGAGAGAGAGAGAGCGAATGGGGGTTTCTTGCTCGAGTCATGAGTGTTGGCTACGACGCCGTTAGATGGCGACGCGGGTGAGCCCTGCAAGCCCTGCAGTTCTGTATATTGGGGGGGTTGTATATATGTCATTCGAGATCGAAGGTTCTTTTATATATAGCGACTTACATATATAGAGTGGCTTGAGTTGGGGATTTTGAATTGGTGATGATGTGTGCGTGTGTCAGACTTATTTTTCGAAATGGATGTGTGGCTTGTTAAAGAAATTACTGTTGGAAGGGCGCGGGAGTGTAACTGTACACGAGAAATTCGAACGCATGATAGGGAATTCGAAGCTGAGATTTCCAAATGTATCGTAATATATTCAGAAATGATGTTTTTAGTTTCTTATAGGTGATCGTCTACAGCAACATTATCGTTTGTAATGTTAAATCAACAGAGCATTTTTGTCTTTGTCTCATTCTGATATAATACAACTAATCGTTAACGGATACACACATACAACACAATACTCGAGCAAGTGGCCCTACACATATGGACCATCGCGTATTTTCGCGCACGTTTCAATCGCAACTTCGATGTTACGCCTGACTAGTCTAGCCTGTGACTACTCACGAGTAAGTAGTCACAACCCCCAACGTGCATATAAGTATAAATCCTGAAGTCCAAAGCAGCCATAACCTCAAAAAAGTCTCTCGATCCTCCCTTCATCCCCGACGAGAAAAAACTCAGTCCTCGCTCACACCCGCGCCTATACACATACTTATACACCCACACTTTGCACACACGTAGCCGCACAAAGTCCGAGGCGCAGAGAACAGTCGAGCTCGGCGCTGCAAGGGAGTACAGCCAGTGTATAGAGCGCGCGATAGACATCTCCCGAGCAGCGAGTATATAGCGCGAGGTAGCGTATAGGGGGGGGGGGGGAGTACACAGACTACCAGAGAGAGAGAGTCTCGGCCGTTCCGAGGGCGTCGCGCCATACTGGCGGCTCGAACCTCGGGATTGGCCGGAGCGTCGAGGCGCCAGTGCTGTCCCTCGGCAAAGGGGCGTATCGGGCAGGCTTCGCGCGAGTGGGGGCCTCGCTGCGCGCGCCAGTGCTCGAGAGACTCTCCGCGGCTCAGCACGCGCGTCGACGTACCCGTTCGCCAGTTCATCCGTTTCTCCGCAGCCGAGTATATATATAACGCGAATAGTAGATAGTAAGTAGTAGTATGCACGCGCCGTTGGGAGCCGAGCTCGATAATCGCGTGGATCGCTGGTGTTGATAAGATATATCGCCGTGCATGCGTCTGTAGGTTAGAACGTACTCTGTTGTCCAAGTGGTGCGGGACCTAACCTCGAAAGGGAAGGAAAGGAGAGAAGAAAAGTGCTGCGTATTATACGTAAAAGTGAGACTGTTGTATAGGATAAACGAGTGTATACAGATAACACGTATAATAGCTCGTAGCCGGACGTATACGCATACAGGTCGTGCTTGCGCCGCAAAAGAGACATGGCGAGCTCGGAATCGAGCTCATCAGTAGTAATAGCCGACACGTCGCCTCGGGCCGGTCTAGCACGAGTGTGACAGGCTCGCTCTAGCCGTGTACGCGCTGGAGAGAGCTGGAGCCGGGGGGCTGGGGGTCGTCCTCGGAAGTAGTGCACCGGTAGGCTTGCACCTGCTCCAGCAGACGCAGTCATGCAGCTACGCTCAGCCCGCGCCGACGGCTGCCGAGCACAGCCAGCAGCTCCTTGCGCTCCAGCAGCAGCAGCAACAGCAGCAACAACACCACCAGCAGCAGCAGCAGCAGAACAGTAGTGGCGTCGTCAGTGCTGCTGCCGCTGCTGCCGCTGCCGCTGCCGCCGCCGCCGCCGCCGCCGCCTCGAGCAGCGAAGTAGTGCTACAGCAGCAGACGACAGCGGCGGCGATCATGACGCCGACTTCGGCGCCGGCGGCCGTCGCAGCCAGTCCCAACAACCCCGTGGCTATGAGCCAGCTCGGCACCGTCTACGCCACCAAGAGACGTAGGCGCAACGGTAAAAGGTGATTATACAGCCTCGTTTTTTCTGCCTTTAACCGCCCAGTCCGTATATATACTTGCTCTCCTTCCCCCCGCGCGCGCGCGCCCGCGAGAGAGAGAGAGGGAAAAGAAATTATCCTCGAGTGACGCGCGCGCGGGCAGAGCGCGCGGCTGCAGCAGAGGCGAACCTTGAGCGATTGTTAAATCGATAATTCGACGTGCACAGAGCGCAGTGTACATTCGTTTCCCTCCGCAGCCGCGCGCCGGAGAAGCCTCCCTCTCTGTGCCTCCCCCCCTCCTCCTCCTTCCTTCGACAAAAAAATCAAAGCTCACGACGAACGAGAGAGAGATGTGCGGGTATTACTGGCGTACTATTGCCACATATACAGCCAAGAGTCAATAGGCGCCTATAAGATACATAAACAGAGCGAAAGAGCGCAATTACGATGCGTCCTTGCGGAACGGCGCTAAGTACTCGGACGTCCGGACCGCGCTGTAAACAAGTATCTCTCTCTTTCGCTCTCTTTCTCTCTCTCTCTCTCTCTCTGTATACGCGTATATACACACGCGTTACAAGCTCTCTCGGGCTTCAGCAGCTCCGCGGAGTCTAATGGTTCGGGAGTCGCCGGCGGCGGGATAGTCGTGGAAATGACTGTTATCGCGTGACGGCATTAGAAGCGCTCGCGGAGGACGAGTTCTAATGTTCTATAATTTCGACTTTTCGAGAGAGAGAGAGAGAGAGAGAGAGAGAGAGAGAGAGAGAGAAAGCGCCGAGCCGGGGAAGGACGACGCGACGAGGAGAGAGAAGCCGAAATTGCGCGGATCACTGTTATTACGCGCGACCGACGTAGAGAGAGAGAGAGAAAGAGCTGATTATACTCTGGCTTTCGTTGCTGCGATGCTCGCCTCAACTCCGCGCGCGCGAGGGTTGCGCGCGCGATGGGCCGATGCGTTGCCTCGAAGACGATATAGCTGCAGTTTCGTCGCTGCCGCGCCGCTGATCGCTTTCTGTTTGGGGAAGGATCCTCCTCGCGCTGCAGGATACGTATATTAGCCGAGCGATGAACTGGCGCGCGAGGGATTTAATATGAGCGTCTATATAGACGACAGTTTTTTTTTGGGATATATTGTTTTATATACCTCTCTACGCGCGTGTGTGTATATGGCAAACGTTATGAACACAATGTTTCGCTGGGAAATTATACGCACGCTCTTTCGGGTGGCAGAGGTCACGGCAACTAATTGCAAATATATATACTGCAAGCATCGCGAGAGTGAGAACCCCAATAACGCACGAGCATCGCAGAGAGCAGAACAGAGACTCTTCGAATACGATCTCCCTCCTCCCCCCCCCTCCCCTCCGTTCGGTACATATACAGACGTATTAATCAGAATGGCCGTATCAATTACATCTTGAGCCGCGCGAGCTTAACAACAAATTAAAGACACACACAGGCCGACGCCGCCGCCGCCGCAGCTCTCGGCTAAGCTCTGCAACTGTTGTAATTGAATAAATGAAAAGGGGCAGAGGAGGAGATACATCCGGGCGTGAATTAAAAGCCAATACACACCGGCGCGCGAGGGGCAGGTCTCTGCACTTCTTTACAAGCGCGCGAGAAATGCCCGCATCGTATAACTTACGTAAATGCCACGCCTGCACACATGTGTGTGCGGTGTACACATATACGTATACATGATACGTATACGTCTGTATAGTGCAAGCGGTGTATCAATTATATTATTGTCGTTCGACGCGTACATTGCTCGATTCGACTCTTCTTATACTTATCCGTATGTATGTGTATTTTTGTATCTCGTTTTCTGGCGCGCGCGATCGCTATGTGCGCAGCCGCGCATCTCATCGCTGGGCGACGTGCGCGAATGTGTATACAGGTGTAATGCGTAGACGAGAGGAAAAGAGAGCGAGTCGTATTGTGGCGTGGAAAAAATTCTGCGGCCGATGTGCACGCCTCGCGGGAGAGAAGCTGTCTCGAGTTCGCGGAAAGACGCCAGCGCGCGCGGTGTGTGTGTGTGTGTGTTTGTGTACGTCCGAGTGTATACAGTTGCGCCGGTGGTTTGGGGATGAAACGCTTGTTTTCTTTTTTTCGATTTTATCGATCGTGACGATTACTGCACGTGCGCGTGATTACCGGGAATTCTACGTTTTTCTTTTAATTAGTTGCTGCAATACGTTTTAGATATAGCAGAATATAATTATCCGGCTTTTTGCTTTTCGGTTAACGGGCCGATCAAACGAAATCGCATATTTTTGAGGAGAAACACAATTGCGATTAGAAGATTCTCATGCGATAAACTGGTCGAAGTACACATGCATCGCCCTTCAAAATCAGCGGAATAATTATCTACTGCTGCGTCGTCTCGTTATAGCGTTCCCGGCGAAAAATCTTGCACAAAACTCTCCACTCTCACTCTCTTTCTCTCCTCGAACACCATCGTGTATAGCACATCATCGGAACTCGCTCGCGCAGCGTTACTCCGATCCCGCGATACATCGGCGATGGAAATAAAAAAAAAATTATACGCAGAAGAAGCTCAAACAGCCCGCAATGAAATTGCCTCTTCCCATCCTCGGCGCGCATCGCTCAACACACACACAACTGTGGCCGGCAGTCGAAAAGGACGATTATAACGCAGGAGAGCGCGTATATATAGCGATGCTCCGCGCCGCGCGTATCGCACGAAGAAGAATACGGGCCAAGAATCCTCGCATCCCCTCATTTCAGCCGGCCTCGCTATCCATACGGATTTGCATATACATATGCCCAACTTTTCTCTCTCTCGCGCACATATGCACGCGCGCGCGCGCGAACACACATACGAGCGCAGGGTGCAGCTCACCGAATCAACGCGAGGGCGCGAATTTCAGCGACGAGCCGATCGATCCCGGCGTGGGCGAGTCTGTGTTCGCTCGCATGTGTATGTGTGTGTGTATACGTACACGTGTAGGTGCGCGTGTGCGAGTGTGTGTGTGTGTGAGTGGCCGCGTCGCGGGAGCGTATGATTACCCCGCCCAGTGGCTAGCTTCGAGGAAGATTACACGTCTGCGGTGCTGCTGCTCTCTCTCTCTCTCTCTCTCGCTCTCTTCGCTCTTATACGATTTTTGCGACGGGGCATATCAAGCGCAAACGAGCTCATTCGGATGTGTGTATGTCTGTTATATAGCGCTGCAGTATATACGGCGTGGTATATAGCATGCATCAGACTCTGCGCGCTCTGTATATATTAAAACGGAAGGTCCTTTCTCTCTTTCTTCGGATTCGAAACGTATGTGTATGTACGGTATACGTATAGATAGGATAGTCGGCTAGAACTGCTTTTCTCCGGTAATCCGACACTCTGCCCGCGGATCGAGTGCCATCCGATACTCTCGCGTTCTCGTTTAGCGCATATATAGCAAAAGCATAGCGAGGGGCAAGAGAAAAATAATAGAGTCTCGCTCCGCTGCAGCAGCGGAGCAACAGCAGCAGTGTCGCAGAGCTGCAGTCGCACAGCAGTCACGCCTATACGGGAGATGATTCCTGTCGATCAAAACATTGATGTGGTCGCATATCTCCCGTGTAAATATAAGCTAACGTGCGTCGATTGAGGTTAGGTCCGCGGGTATTATAGTCGATTTTTGAGGTTAGCTCTCCGTCCGTGCGTGCGTTTATGTGTGTGTGTATGTGTATTACACGTGCGAGAAAAAGAAGGCGGAAAAGCCGAGAGCTTATAATAACACATTTCGAGAGGAGAGGGTATCCATACGTGTGGAGACGACGTACATGTATACACACGTCCGTCTGCCTGTGTGTAATGCCTGCAACGCCCATTTTTCAGTAGCTCGTGTATATGGGTGCGGTAGACACCCTACTCTCATTAGCGAGAAACGGGGCGAACCAGGGAAAGACAGTAGTCGACTTTTATACACTACACGTATAGGCTCTTGTTGTTGTTGCTGCTGCTTCTGCCGCTGCCGCTGCTGCTGTGGTACAGAGAGAGAGAGAGAAAGCGCGCCCGCGCGCGGACCCCAGGGGAATCGGGGCAAATGAAATTAGCGCTAGCCGTGGGGCACACTCGGCTCATAAATATCGCCGCGAAAGCTCGGGTAATAAGGCTAAAAACCTACTGCTAAGCTCTACGCTCGTTCGCCCTCTCTGTATATATACGGTCTGTATTCCGGTCTACGTACACGTACTCTTTCTCATTTCTTTTCCTCTTCGACGACACGCTGTCTGCCCTTTATCTCTCACTCTCTCTCTCTCTCTCTCTACGCACACATTACACTGCGGCTATTCATTCGCGAATCTCTGCGTAGCTGCGCGATTAGCGCGATTATCGACCCGAGCGAACCTTCTCCGTTTTATACACGTGCAGGTGTACATAACGAAGACTCCCGGAGCTCGTATATACACAGGGGGCGTCTATATACGTATATATAGAAATGGTACTCGGGAGTACCGACTGATATCGCGGCTCTTTCGTTATCGTCGCCATCGTCGCGTCGTATCAAGGTCTACGGGGCGACCCTTATACTTGTCTGCTCTCTCTCTCTCCGGCGCTCCACCCCCTCGCCCGCGTTATGTATACATATATTTATATATATCTATAATATGTGGGGGAGGCCTGACGGCGTGCGCCCGCCCTTTCTGATTTATCGTCTACCACCGCGTCTTCGCCCTGTGCGCGCTCCACGAGTTATTTCGTTTTACTTTTTCCTTACCTTCCACGATATATATGTATATACAGCCTCGCGTTCGGCTTTTTCTCATTTACATCGGCTTCGATTCTCTCGGTGGTAGTGCACGTATGTATATGTATATCGGTGTATATACTGGTGTACGTATACATATATACTCGATAGATTTGTGGGACTGGCGGGTTGCTATAGGGACATCGTTTGCTCTTTATCTAACATGTCTCGCCGAGCTTTTTCTTTTTCTATAGGATTCTCGTGTCGAGAAATAGGCTGTAAGGCGCTTTTTCATTTTCAATTCAGCTGTATATACGTGTTTAAACGCGTACACGACGTTTATCATAAAAAATGTCGGAAACTCGAAAAACTGGAAATCAATTATTAAGCCATCGAACCCTATCGCCCCCCGGGCATCTCGCGATTACGTTAAATCAAGCCTCGATCTCTAAATATAATGTTATGTATATCTCCTCCCGCGGTACACGTTGCATAGCTTCGCATAAACATGCTTACAAAGTTGTTCCCTCGCTATTCTGAATTTATAATGCGAATTATCACGGCCGGTATATATCCATTGCGATAAGGAACAATGTACTAAATACTTCAAATGCGGATTCGGAGCAAAGCCCGCAACTCGCGGGATTGTTAACTTGGACACTTTATATACGCATACACACACACACACACACACACACACACACACACTCGACGCCGCCGCGCGTTGCAATATATACGCAAAGTCGAGCTGAGACAAGTCGATGCCAAAGCAAACTATGCGGCTTTCCTGCAGCTTGCATAAGTTATATACATCGAAAATTGAAGGCATATATATAATATATATGTATGTATGTAGGAACTCCGTGCACACTTCTGGCGGGTATAGATAATGCGCGTAAGGAGCGAAACTCCAATCGATGCTTTCGAGCCGCGCATAAGATCTCTAATTAATAGCTTCGGCGACTCTATCTAGCGCAGTTTATACACTCTAGCACCTCTGGCGATCTGCAATTTACTTCTCTCGGCTGCTCGATAAATCGCCTCGTAAAATGCAGGCGCGCGCGCCAATGGAACGCGTAATCGATAAGCTTTTCGAAGACCGTTAGTTAATCCACGATATAGACATATATTTCAATAACGAAAGAATAGTAAATTTCGCAAATTTAAAATGATCATGCGCATACACACGTTTGTGTCCCTCTAATTTCTTCGTAATCATCGTTGCACACGCGGGTACTCACCTGTCCGACTTCGTGGAACCGGATGAGCCGTGCGGCTCGGTGTACGTCTATATATATATATATATATATATATGTGCGTGTGTGTGTGTGCGCGAGCAACGGCAGAAACATACACACACACACACACACACACACACACACACACACACACACACACACACATATATATATATATATATATATATATATATATATAAGAGCGAAAGAGAGCCAGTCGAACGTGCCGTGCCAAATCGGGGTGTATAGAATCGATATAACGCCGATTTGGTCCGGGTCATTTTCCCTTTTTAATTATACGCGGCTTAGCAGAGGCCGTAACCCCATTAAGAGCTCACTTACCTTTTCTTCTCTTATTTTTCTTTCTCTCTGTTTTTTTTCTGTTTTTATTTTTCATTTACCTCGCGGCGAGAAGTGAATATCTTCTTCTTTTTCATTGCGGCGCATGAATGTACGGGAGGGCTAAATTAAAAAAAGAAACAAGTTCTGCGCGCCGATATCAATTTTAACGATTTTTATCCCGGCTCGCGGTGCGCACCTTGTATATATACGTTTGTCTGGTGCAGTGTGTGCACGTGTGTATGCACATAGCCGCACGGAAATTCAATGGATTTTTATTCCAAACTTTTCAGAGTTACAATGTGAACTGTGTAATGAAAATTACGATCTACTATTACAGAGTACAAAAGTAACTCGCGTAATTTTAAATTTTAGAATTGTTTTTGTAAAGGAATAAATTTGTTGAAAATGTATTGCTAAAATAGCAATTGATGCTACTGTAATTGAATAAGATACGCACTGGCTGGATATTTTGCTTCCTTTGCAAAAAGTGTCTATATACTAGCATGCGTAACAAAAACGCTTAATTGCATAAAGCTTTTCCTTTTCCAATAACTTTTTTTCTAAATAGATTTCGATTTATTTTCTGCATTGCATAAAATTTCTTCAACTTACTTACACAGCGATGAGAAAAAGCAAATTTCATCCTCTGAGACGATTGCAAAAATTTTCTTAGAATGACTTTATTTCACCCTCAATAATTACTGTAAGATACAGTAAGAAAAATAACATTCGTCATTCATATACCTCCCGCTGCAGTCGATCGTCACGTGCATTGAGGAAAAAAAAAATTACCCCGTATTGCACGGAAAGAAAAACACTTTCGCGCCTGTCAAACTTTACAGCGAAATTGAACTAAAAAAGCATTGCACAGCCCAAACAAAGGCACACTTGAAGCACACACAGCTCACACGTATTATACACGCGTTCCCACATATATACAATGTTTACCTCCCAGAACGGCGCATCTTTCTCTCTCTCTCCTCTCATCAAGCGAGCGACTGGCCCGATTCCCTCCGAATAACAGCTGCACATACGCACTACTTACTCTTCTCGTGTAATTTCCAGGTCCAGCGGATATTTATCCGTGGAATTCGACGCAGCCCAGCGTAAGGTCAATCCGGTGCGCGCGCGGCAGCGGCAGCCGCGCGCTGCAGTCGGTTCCCCGCCCTGATACGTATAATTGCCCGCGGCGTTCCTTTCACTACTATATATACCTTGTGTATACCTATATGTGCCCCTATACTCACACGCACACGCGTGTGCGCGCGCGCGTACACTCGATATCTTTCTCTCTCCGATTCTTCTTCTTCTTCTTCTTCTTCTTCTTCCTTCGCCGTCGTCGCAGTCTTCTTCTTCTTCTCCACTTGCCCTCTGTCTGCCTCTGCGCATACGTATGTATGTATATATATAGAAAAGATTTCGCGAATAAGAGACCCACGAGATATATACCTACACGAGTTAAAAACCCCGGGAGCTTTATCGTCACTCAACATCGCAAATCTCGCGATTCTTTTTCGTCTCTTCTCTTTCGAGAGAGAGAGAGAGAGAGGGGGGGGGGGAGAAGGAGATGGAGATCGAATTTCGCGCGCGTTATGAAGCGCCTGCTTTAAGAGTCATTTTCCATTCCGCGGATATTATGGCTGACGGCGCGATAAGTTATTGCTTGCACTCGATATTCCAGCTGCAGCTCTCGGATATATATACATACACGTATACCGTGCAGCGAAAAAACTCGCTGTTTTTTTTTTGTCTCTCTCTCTTTCTCTGATACGCCGTGGAGATGCGCGCAGCCGCCTGCCGCCGCGTGTCTTTCGGAAGTCGGGTTTCACGTGTGCTTAATGAGTCGAGTGGACGAGACGGATATATACGCGTGCAGTGTTTATAATCGTTAATACGAGGATGATACGCCTGTAGATTTCGTGTGTATACGCGCGTGTGTAGGGGGGTGGGGTGGGGGCAGGGGGGGGGGGACGTGACTCCTCTCGGATGCTCTGATTTAATGCCTCACGACCATGTGTTTTGCGCTGCATTTTTCCATCGTTTCCAGCTCTGCTGTTTTATAACGCGCTTTCGAAGGACGGCCTGTACAGTAGGCTAAAAGTGCCTGTTTTTATTTGCGGCTCGTTGCATTGTGTAATTTTCTGTAATCATGCCGTAACGCAATGTCCTGACTCTCGTGTGTGTGTGTGTGTCTGCGTGTGTCTGTGTGTATAGTGTGTTTGCTTCCGAAAATAACAGTCATAAGACATCGGTGTACGACTGCGTTTAAAATTTGAAAAGGCTTTTTTTCAACTGTACATTTGCACACGTAATATAGCGGCGCCACAACAAACAGCAAATCTTAATCCGTATCGAACGCTAAAGCGTCTGTCGAAAGCTTATCTGACGATCGTGCACCGAGGGAAGTAATCCTCTTGAAAAAGTGTTACGGTTATATGAGCGGCGCGAAACATTGTAACGGTATATTCAATTAAATAAATAAGTGAACTGGTTGTATTGTGTACGTACGTGTCTGCAGTGATTAGGAGGTATCTTTTAACACCAGAGTCACAAATTCTAGAAAAAAAATAAATAGCATGTAAAATAGTTTACATATAATGGGGATTTCGATTGGTCAAATAGAGAACACTTCGAAATTTTCCGTACAAAAAATATCAATTAATAATGATAACAAATTATTGGTTATGACTACTTAATTCATTGAATGTTATCTCATTTTCTTGGTTAATTTGTATATATTTTTGTTATAATTTTAATAAACCCTTCTTTTTGAATTTAATATCAACTAATTAATGTAGATTTTAATCTTGAAGAAAACATTTGTTTTTTAAATCTCTTCTTTTATTTATTATTAAATATACATAGAGATTTAAAAAAATAGTATAGTGATTACCTGATCAGGTAGGTAGGAGCACAAAAAATATATAGATCATCGCACATCATTTTCAGATTCATATATAGTTTGTCCGATGCTTATTTGATAAACCTGTAATTTTGATAGTAAAAAAGGCGTTACAATAAAAGACGTACGCATCATGAAAAAATTTTTTATACAATCTCTCGTCAAGACGATCGCGTGACTGTTTTCGCGCAAGTCGTTCGCCATGTAGAAGCCAAATATTTTCTTTTATGTGCATCTGTTATATGTACGTTTACGATATCAGCAAAAAAGTATATACAATGCGCTCCATAACTTTCCATATTTTTCTTTATAATATCTAATTGCAGCCACCGCAGTCCCAGCAAGATAAGTCATGAATCTCATAGCGTTTTGCAGGATCACAATTACCTTATACCAGTTGGCAATAGCTCTTTTTATCCCCGTCACTCCGTGTATACGAAATTATTAGATAATTTCCTCTCGTTCGCGAGGCACGTCTCTCAACCGCGCAATCCAGCGCGCAAACGCAATGTCTATGAAGCATCTCATAAAACCAATTCACATCACTCAATAACCCATACCCATAACGCAAATCGTAATCGCCTCATTCCTTCTCTTTCTTATGTAAGTACTTCTCTCTCCCAGCATCCGGTCTTCGACTCGCCAAACGCCGTGGCGTTGCGCGCGGCTCTTGCGCAGTGCGCTTTTGGACGTTTCGCGAGGTGTATACAGCGCGCGGAAGGGCGAGGCTATAAGGAGACAAAAAAAAGCGATGCGCATCAGCCCGCGCGTGTCGGCGTAGAAAACGCGAGAGGCGCATCGACGCGGTATTTAGAAAAAGATCATCGCGCTCTCCTGGCGCTGCCGAGAGTTTTTAGCCGAATTTTCCGAAACCTCGCGCGGGGCAACTTTCTCACGCGCTCTCTCGCGGGAAAGCCCGAAAAAAGCGAGATAGGCCTCGAGACTCTGATCCTCGTATCCCCGAGGGCTTTTATTGCCGGATGCTCTGCTCCGCGAGCGAAATTAAGTCGAGAGAGCCGTGTATACAGCCGGTCGTTCCTGCTCTTCTTCTTTTTTTTTCTCCTCTCCTCCATGGCCTCCTCTTCCTCAGCCTCGCTCGCTCTGTCTTTCCCGCGGATTCGGCGCGCGCGCGCGCGCGTTTAACGAGGAGAGCGCGCAATAATAAAGGAGGAAAAAACGAGAGACGAGCAGCTGCAGAAAAGAAGACACGCCTTGCGGTGTGTGCGCTCTTTCTCTCTCTCTCTCTCTCTCGCTCGCACTCTCTATTATACACGGCTTTACGGCGATCGGGCCCGATAAAGCGCAAAACAAGTCATAATCGCCGGCCCTAATGATCGGCCTTTTCGCCGCTGAGTGGGTGGGTATGAGCGCAAGCCAAGGGGTAATAGATTCTCCTTGGCCATCGGAGACCGGCGATTGTGGTGTTTGCCGTTAACGGTGCCCGCTCTCTCGCCGCGGAACACGCCTTCCGAGAGCGAATTCGAGACAGTTGCGCTCTCCGCTTGCGAGTTTTTGCGGCTCGGCGCCACCTAGCGGTCGTTCCGCCGTAGCTTTCCGTAGTATATGTACATACGCACGTGCGTAGAGCTGGAAATACTTGTACGATATCGCTCTCGTCGTGCGAGCGAGCGACAAAGTTGCAGGTATAGAGCCTCTCTCGGTCAATCCGTCCTCGCGACTCTAAACACACGGCTCTCAGTACTGTGTGCAGCGCCGGCCGTCGGCGATAATTCCTCGCCCCGCACACAGCACAGGTATCTCAAACCTGCGCTTCTCGGGGGGAAATTCAAGCGGATTCCACGCACACACACACGCGCTTATCCGCACGTATATATATCGCGTAAAATCTCTCGATCCACACACGTACCCTACACAGCCTCGGACGTCAAACGCGTATACGTACACGTACAATACAGCGACGTGTCTGCGGGTTATCGCGTTTGCCGCTAGGATTGCGGGGCTAGGCTTAGGCCGCGTATAAGCCTCGGGCTGCACCCTAGGACTATATCGCACGCTGTCTGTCCGAGCTGGCCACTAATGAGATAATGCTCATGTGACGGCCAAGGGGTGTCCAGCGCGGCCTTTTTCAGCGGAAAAAATCGCGTTTTCGTCGCTCGGCCGAGCGCCGGAGCACTTGGGCGAATTCATATACATCGCTTCGATCGGCGCGACGCTACGTACGCAAAAGGGTCATCGCTCGCCTACCCTCGGATCGTCCGAGCGAGAAACCGACGAGAAATTCGGCTGAATTTGGATGCCGCGGAGTCGTGCGCCGCGAGCCAGCAGAGAGACCATTTTTTTTCCCGCGCTTTTCGTGGGGAGCTGCGCGCGTAGTGTGTAGCTCAGGGTGCGTTGATATACATATATATAGGGCTCCGATCGGGACAGGGCGTGGTTTGCACAGCCCTGTCGCCCACCCCCGCGGTTAACACCTTATAGGATAGGCTCACGACGCTCATCAGATGCTCGAGAGAAGGGCTGTGGTGGCAAACGAGATTACTATGATCCCGAATCCGAACAAACTTGCCTCATGCTCACACTCGCGCGCTGCGTCTATGCCTCTGTGTGTGTGTGTGTGTGGGTGTGTGTGTCTACGTGTGTGTATTTTGCGGCTATTCGGCTTCGGAATAATCCAATAGATCGGGCTCTCTCTCGCACTCGGTTCGCCGCCGCGAGCTTTGCTACTCAGCGCGATGCAGCTCTACAGCTGCGATTATCCGAGCGTATAAGTGCGCGCGGCTTTTTAGCGCGATGCTTCGCTATCTCTCTCTCTCCATATATATATGTATGTAGCGCAGAAGCTTGTGCGTCTCTGCGGCTGGCAGCGAAGACCCGCAAATGTTCGAGTATTTGCAGTTAAACCCTTATTTTTTTCTGATGACGCTTTGGTTTTTTTCTGGATTCCAAGCGGGAGGAGTTTTTTTTTCGATTTTTGAGGTTAGGTCGACGCATCGGAATCGAGACAAACTGCTCTCCGCGAATGCTCTCGTATACCATCGAACTCTCTCAATTAGCTGCAGGGCTACTGGATCATCAATGAAATCAATCACGTCTGGATAAACATAAGTGCGTGTGTCGCTCAGGTCGTGCGGGGTAGTGTATTCGATTCTCAATTGAAGTCGGCCACTATAATGAAATTCGATTCCTGCCGGGTGTCGATTGAAGCGGCTCTCCGTATACATATACGGCTACATTTTCCTCTTCGCACCTGTGTATGTGTGTGTGTATGCATGTGTGTGTGCGTGCGTGCAAAGGGTTAATTGCCACTGGTGGATCGATGACCCTAACCTCAAAAACTACGGAAAAAGTCCAGCCGATTGTACTACTGGTGTATATGTGTGCATATATATATATCGTACAGCTATATACGCGCGCATGCCACACTGCATATAGCTATACGCGTGCACGTATAACGATATAAACAGACCCGGAGAGATATATCGGGAGGAGAGAGAGAGAGAGAGAGAGAGACGCATATGCAAATGAGGCGCATGCATCGCTGGGCGCAAGAAAGCTGAGCCTCTGGATTTTTACTGCTTTATAGCCACAGAAAAGGAGAGACACACACACACACGCGCGCGCGCGCGCAGACGCACACGGGCATATATAAAGGGGTTGTAAAGACTCTCGCGCATGCAAACAAAGTGCATATCCTTCGGGATATTGGGTTGCACCCTTTTACTGGTTCACGTTTCAATCAATGCACGCGCCGCCGCCACCGCCGCCGCCGACGACGACGACGACTTTGGCTAGTTTTACACGCGCGGACCCGAGAAAAAGAGCGAGAGAGATAAAGAGAAAAAGAGACTAGTCGAGAGCAAGACGCTGACGAGTTCGCACAACCGAATGTTATTCTCCATTGTCTCCCCAGGCGCGCGAGAGCTGCTGACTTTGTGCGTATAGTATACACCTGAAGGAACGCGTGCGGAGTCGTCTGTTTCGAGGGCTACTGCCGCGCGGCTTTTGTAATCGAGTGTTAGTCTGGAAATCCGACGGGACTCTTCGGAGAAAAGAGCGAGTGAGCATCGAAAAAAATATTCGCGGGTATATGTTCCGTGCAGCCTGTCTGTGCTGCTGCTGTGTGCGTGCGTGCGTTTGGTGAGAAACACGATATGCCCGAGCAAATAATCAGGTGGACTTTCAGTGATCCGCTTTCGCGGATGTAGACGCTGAGCGTTCTGCTTGTTTCTGGCACGTGTTGATGATGGGTGTCATCACTTTTTCATACGTAAGCGTCTCAGATCTGCAGTGCTTTGACGGGGCGGATGCGCGGGACCTTTGCAGAGCCGCCGCGACGGAGAAACGAGACGTAAGGTGTCGTTAATGGAAAATTGAAATGTATAGTTTATGCATTTGTTGTATTACCGCGCCGCCTGCGCACCATCGTTTTACAAAGTTTGAAAGCGTAATGGAATGTTAAGAGCATCTCGTCCAATATTGTATTATTAAAAACAAGTTTCGGAGTACACAGTAGATTTGTGCAATGTTATATATGTAGACTTATACTTTGCACTTTATTTTTTCGTTAAAATTAGAAAGGCAATATCGATGCACTATAGCTTTCGAATAGATGCTCGAATCTATTTCTATAATTATAAATATTTTGTTAGAAAATGTAAGTGATCACTATTGTATTTAATAAATATTTTTTAAACTTTATGTGCATATCCATGCTATTTCGGAAACAACTCACCCGGGCAAGTCGCAAAAAATTTTCTTGAAGGCACACCTACCAGACCTGATTTTTCTCGTTTCTTAGGTCATTCTCAAAGAGAAAAACCTCGCGTACATGGGCCGATCGAAGGGTATACTTTTTTCCGGAGCAAAAACGACTCGAAAAAACGAGAAATAATCGATAAAAAAAGAATTTACAGATTTTACCTCGAAAACTATGGACTTTTATAAAAATTTCATCAAAGAATCTTTTCAGATTGATCCGACACAACTGTTGGTTTATTGAAAATTCAAAAAATCGAAATTTCGAAAATGATTACGATTTAAAAATCTGAAAAAATTTCAGACTATTCTTTGATGAATTTTAAGTCATTATTGTTGTAATGAAATATTTTGAAAAGTCCGTAGTTTTCGAGAAAAAAAATCTATAAATTCTTGTTTTTTTAATTATTTCTCGTCTTTCGAGTCGTTTTTGCTCCGGAAAAATGTGTACCCTTCGATCGGCCATGTACGCGAGCTTTTTCTCTTTCAGAATGACCTAAGGAACGAGAAAAATCAGGCCCATTAGGTGTGGCTTCAATAAAAAAATTTGCAACTTGTTCGTGTGAGTTGTTTCCGAAATAGGATGGATATGCACATATACATTACGAGTATTATACCGATTCGCAGTGTCATTATGCTCGTTAATTCTTCCGCTCGTCCCGTATTCCGGCGCGAAATTCCATTTAATCGTCATTTCGTTCGGCAACACCAGCGCGGCCGCATTAAAATTTGAAAAGCTCTCGGAAAGAGCAGCTCATTAATCGCGCGCGCGCGAGCTCAAACCCAAGAGCGCGCGTTGCCGCCTGAATAATCGAAGAATCAATTGCACGCACCAGTTAATCCATTTAACACCCACGAATAGCTCTCGAAAGCGAGAAAGAGAGAGAGAGAGAACCGTTGAAACGAGAAAAAAAGGAGAGAATCATCCCGAGACCGATTCCGCGTCATCCTCCTCCCGCGCGCAGGAGAAAAAAAGGGGAAAGAGAGAAAAGAAGAGAGGACGAAAAGAGGAACAAAAAAAACGAGAAGTTCGGAGCGCGCGCCGAGAGTCAGAGAGAGAGAGAGAGAAAGAGAGAAGTATCTCCGAAAGGCTACAGGCTTCTGGTATGCGCTGGTATCGAGTCATTACCATCTGACTCTAAGTCGCGGAGGGTGCGACTTCGCATCCATTAGGATAATTGCTCCGCGTTCGCGCTCTCTCTTTCTCTCTCTCTCTCTCTCTCTCTTGAGCGAGAAAGAGAGACGGGACCGCGCGATAATCCCAGCCGGACACCTTCTCTCCTTCGAGTCGTCCTCCTCCTCCTCCACCTCCTCCTTTTCTTTTTCTTCATCTTCTGCTTTATTCGAGACTAACGATTTTTCGAGGCAGTCCTGACTTTACACGTTGTTGCTACATAGCTCATTGTAATTAAAACGTTTGTGTGTTTTACGTTTAGTGCAATGTATATATCATTCGGTAGCTCTGCTGTTTGTATGTATGGCGGAATTTTGTATTAGTTGAGTCGGTATTATACTGAGAAAGTATTAACTTTGATTTTTGATGTGAATTTGTTGTTTGGACAGAGTTTTTGAAAGAATCGAGCTCACGATGCAAGATTTGATTATGAAATTGTAATAAGTGCTGGAGTATCGGTCCGGCGCATCCGGAAGTATCGTATCAGAACGAATTTATCGTGATTTTTCTGTTAGATATACGTACTCATAGATCACAATTTGTATTTTCTAACTTTTGTAATTTAAGATTCAAGACTAATCCCCTTGAAACCTTAGTCAATCTGCAAGTTAAAAAGTCAGACAAATCGGGGCTGACCAATTGTAAACTGTGTTCAAAATCAATCGACAAGAAGAAAACAACAGCTCAGTGGATAGCGAGCATTGTAATTTATTTTTTATATTTTCAATAATTTTGGTAAATTTTTAGCATAAGTTTGGTGAAGCTCTGCGAAGTTGTCCTAAACTTTTCCTTCCTGACTATTCAAGTTTGGCTCCGTCGCACTGGCCAAGCTCGGATAAACTTCAGCCAAAGTAAAAGTTTAGCTAAAGTTCCGACGAACTTATCGGTTTTCACGCGCGCGGTTTCGTATATAATTATTAGCCAATTGATCGTCGAATATTACCTCAAAACTCTCGTAAACCTCCCAAACCTAGACGCACTTCCGCCTCTTTGTCGCAAATAACCAGTATATAGTGTGCGCAGAAATCCACTTTAACAAACAAATCTCTCTCCGAAGGAACGACGATTCCCTCTGGAATCCACGAAAGCACGAACGACGTAGGCGGAGGCTCTCGGTCACCGGGGGGTGAGAATAAAAAGGGAGAAAAAGTCTACGCGCGCATACAAACACTGCACTGCACACGTATATATAAATGCGACCGACTGCGCAGCCCATCTACGGCAACATCGGCGCAGAGCAGTAGTCGCGTTCGGGGCAACAGCAGCAGCAGCAGCAGCAGACGATCAGTTCGGCAGATAAAGAATAAACGGGAAAGCTCTCTCTCTCACTCTCTTTCTGCCGGACTGGTAGAGTACACACTTGGACTCGATCTATACGCGTCCTACGTCTTAATTTCGCCGGAGCGCGTATGCACATTTGCATAGGACTGACGCGAGGAAAGAGACACACGAGTGCGAGAAGGAGAGAAAACGATCTAATTACCGGGCTAATTAATTGGCTCGCGCGTGTTCGCTCGCTGACTCTCCGCATTATCTGATCGTCGCCTGTCGCTGTAATATATACATACTCCGCGCGTCTTTATATGACTCTTATTATATTGTATAGCAGGCCTGCGCGATATTGCACGTCTATATACGTTGCATCGGAAACGAAAATAAATTTGAATTTTCCCGCGGCAAATCGCCCGTAGACCATATAGCTCGAGGCTCTGCAGAGCAGTATACCGATTTGTCGCGGAGAGCCGCTTGTACAATAACACCTCACTCTCTCGCTCGCGACGGAGGGCCTCTCGAGGTGTATAGAGAGACTCAAAGCCGAAATCGAGAGGAGGAAAAAAAGTGTATACGGCTGCTGCCCTCATTAATTCATCGCAGGGACTCATTTGCCGTCCGCGTATACACACACACACACGTACAAACACGCGGTATAGGGGGGGAGAGAGCCGTGTTGGCCGAAAGACTGATTAGCTTTCTCTCTCTCTCACTCCCCCTGCGAGCAGCAGCTCTCCACTTACTCTCGTCTATATATCCCATATATAACACTCGCCGAATCTCGAATTCGGAGAGAATTTATAGGAGTCCCCGCTTGCATTTCTATTAGTCGTCCCTCTCGTCTCCTCCTCTCCCTCTCCGGCTGCGCGGCGCAGTGTGTGTATATACCGAGAGGCGCAGCTACTCGGCTTCCCTCTCTCGCCACTGAATATATAATTGTCGCGCGTTTAGCCTGGAATTAAAGTGCGATAAAAGTGATAGAATTGCCCGTCGCTTTCATTAGCGTTCAACTCGGTCTGTCTCCCGCTCTTTCTCCCTCGCGAGCGCGCGCGATCCCAGATATGCACTCGCGCGCGCGCGCGCGCACACATGCCAATGACAGATTTATTACGCCCTCGAATTGATCCCGCGGAGGATCCCCCCCCCTCTCCCCCTTCCTCGCCTTTTTTTCCCTTTAAAGAGTGGCCAGCTCTCCGAGAAACTAGTTCGAGAGAGAAGCAGCTTCTGTGCGCGCTGAGAGAGTTTCTTCCTCGAGAGGACTCTCTCTCTTTCGCGCGCTCGCGCTCTCTCGTAGCTGATGGCCGATAGGAGATGGGATGCCCGAACCTGTGCACTCGCGAGAGAGAGAAAGAGAGAGAGAGAAAAGTAACGTCGCCTTGCGCGCCGTAAACAAAGCCAGGCGTGGGACGATGCTGCTGCCACTGTTGCAGTTAATTGCGCGGATTCCACGCTAAGCCGGACTCTCTCTCTCTCTCTCTCTCTCTCTCTCTCTCTCTCTCTCTCTCTCTCGACTCAAGGAAGAAGAAACAGCTGATGGCGAGATGCGATTTCACGATTGTCTCTCTCTCTTTCTCTCGGCGTACGTACGAGCGAGTCACAATCTCCTCTCGGCGAATAAGCAGCCAATAATAATTGTATATATACGTACTTTTTTCCGCCGCATATATTCTATACGCACGCGTAAACGGATCTCCCTCTCTCTCTTTCTCTCTCGTTATTATACAATAGCAGGCAGGAGCGACTTATCGGGCTATCTCGCGATTCGTCATTAAAATTCTTAGTGTCATTTAGATGGGAGATTACTACTTATATGCGTGTACGCGGCGGACCTCTTATAGTGCGGAAAATCACCGCTAGGCGGCGCGTATAATTGAGAGCCCGATCCCGCAAGCGAATAATCGTTCCGAAAATCGAGCCTCGCATATATATACGTGTGTATATACGCAGCTATATATGTAATGCAGCCATATATGCGCCACATTTGTGCGCAGCGAGAAGAGACTCGACGCGCGTGGGAGATCCGCGTATCATCAGACGGACCGCGCGATAACGAGCTTTTAAACGTAAGGGAAGAGCGACGCTTACCTGGCCCTGGGCGAGACTCTAATTTCAATTTAATTTGAAAGCTCATCTCGGGCCGAGGCTTTTTCCTCCCTAATCGACGCGTCTCGTACGTTATTGCTCGCTGAATAATTCACGCTTTTGCAGAAATTTCAGTCTCTCTTGCTTTACGTATACACCTCTTTTCTTTGTGTAAAAAGTTTGCGTATAGTGACGACAATTAAGTTTTTAATTTACCATACTTTTAAGTATATACACTTTTCTGCCGAGTACACGATGTCGGGTGGAGAGACGTTAATGATTTCGTGGCTAATTACTGGTTATAAGAATTTTTTTTTAACCTCCAAGTCGATCGCGGAGCGTGATTATGATAATAGAAAATCTACGATACATTTGCATACTTTTCCGTATAAAATTTTAAATTCTTTATTGCTTCGTTAAAAATGCTTTCATTACAGGAATTTGCATACATTTGACGAGTATCTGAACAGTTATTGCTTTGCTCTGCGTCGGAAATAAAGTAAACACACTATTTTTAATCATCTTGATTATTTTTTAAGAAAAATATGAGTTATTCTTGTCATTGTTTTTTATCAAGATGAAAAGGTGCTAAGTATTTCTAATAGTTTCTCTGTGATTAATGAAAATTTAATTTCTTGCAAATGATGAAAACCATTCGTTATACTCATTCTGACGTTGATGCGAGAATTTAACCTTGGTACAAAATCCACGTAATAATATATTACGCTATTTGATAAACCGACAAAAAAAAAGAAAAGAATAATTACTTGAACTATTTTAAATAAAGGAAAAAACTCTAGGGCCTGAAGGATTCTTAATCGATTAATTCTTTAAAGAATCAGTTAGAGGTGTGGCCCTGAATTAAAAGTGGTACACTGCTTAAAAACCAGTAAAAAGCCTTGTATTTATGTGCCCTTAAAATGTCTTGAAAAATCTGTATAAAATGTACTATTATATGTATTTAGTACATATTAAATACTCGAAAAATTAAATTGCCTGCAATTACTCCATTTTCCTCGCATTTAAAACGCATTGAATTTTTCTCCAATGTAACTATAAGAAACAGCCGCAGTATACACGGTCATGCACGCGAGATTACTTGTAAATGGCATCGAAATCATCGGCATATAATTTCATTCGATTGTCAGTATTTTCACTTTAATGTATTAAAAACAAAACAAAATAATAATAATAATAATAATAATAATAATAATAATAATAATAATAATGTGCAACTCACCAAATCCAGATTTTAAAATTTACGTTTTCGAGCTCTTAATAATATATATAGATTATACATATAGTAGAGCCCAAACGAGCGTTAAAATGACCGTCGCATTTCCGAAGAGCTCGTAATCCATCGTCAATAGCGCCATATACACGAGCATATACACACCCTTGTAATTACCCACAGACTACATACTTTCGGCAAGGTTTCAATATCGATTTCCACCAAAAAACGCTTTCATTTAATTAACACGTTAACCAGATAATTTTCTCCCAGGCCAGTATCATTTTCATAAATTTCTTGACGCACACCGAGTTCACCCATATAAGCTCGTAATACACGGTAATCATCGGCGCACACATATATATCCCCCTCTACCCCCTCCCCCTCCCCCCTACTCCTATAATTCCAGGCCTCCGTGTTCTCGCGGCCCAAACTTCTTCTTCTATTTTTATATCCGACGTCAAATCGATCGAGGTCATACACCACCTTAAACTTGCACCTTTCGCATAGCATTTCATACTACACGTATACATACATATATACGCCGAGCTGGAAACGTTTCGGCCTCTGCGCGCGTATTTCCACCTATGCAGCGGCGCGAAAAACGCCCAACGTATATCGGTATATAAGTATATAGCAGAGACGACGGGACGACGAAAGCGCGCAGTTTCGAATAATAGACCCACACACACACACACACACACAGACACACAGACACCGAGTCGAAGCCCCCGAATCTATATAGCATGAAATTAAGCGGATAAGGAAGAGCTTACGGCTCGACAATTCAATTAAGGAATGGAATACGCAGCTCTTATACCCGCGCGCGGAAGAATTTTGATTGACGCGGCTGGCCGCCTCGCAGCGAGAATCATAACGGCGTCGTCTATACATATATATCCGTACACACATGCGTATGTGTGTGTGTGTATGTATAGGTACATACATGAGCGGCTGCATTAATTATCATCGCGGACTGCGCAGCACTTCCGAGATTAATTGCACCGCGCGCGCGCGCGCGGGCTCGACCTGATTGTAATATAGGTGATCCGGCTACCGATTGTCTATACGCCTCTTGTGTGTTTATTGCGTAATGGACATGTTCACCTCTAATTAGCTTCTTCTATAAAGTGGAAATCCAATTTTTTTTTCTCTTTCTCTCTCTTTCTCTCTCGTTCTCTCTCTCACCTTCCCCCGGATAATTAATCATCTCTCGGTGTAGTACACGGGGAAGGATAATACACGCTAATAGCCATTAATAAAGCATTATCATCGTCGTCATCCCTCGTCCCTTTCACATACGA
This sequence comes from Philotrypesis tridentata, assembly GCA_018906965.1. NCBI lineage: Eukaryota > Metazoa > Arthropoda > Insecta > Hymenoptera > Pteromalidae > Philotrypesis > Philotrypesis tridentata. Next base: position 7,375,140 of record JACCIB010000002.1, read on the forward strand.
ATCAATTCCGAAAGCACGCGGCGATACGTATTATCGAGTGAGCGAGTGATAGAGACAATTAATCATCAGTCGAAGAATATATATACGTGTACACCGATGGCGGCGAGTCCCGATCTTGCCGGTTGATAGGAGCGTGTTACACATTGAGCTATATATATATATATATATATATGTGTGTGTGTGTGTGTGTGTGTGTGTGTGTGTGGTGGAATAGTACAGCACACATCGACTCTCCGACAACGCGTCCATCTTGAGAGCGTCCTTGTGATATGCATATAGAATAGCGCAGCGAGTGGTGTATATGTAGCAGGAGCGCAGAGTAGTTATCCAAAAATCCATAGTGTTGGTCCGACGCGTGCGCAGTCTTCTCTTCTCTCTTTCTCTCTCTCTCTCTCTCTCTCTCCTCTGCCTTCCTTTCTTTCTCCTCCGGCTTCCTTCCTCGATTATTCCTTCCTTCAGCGCTACCTGTGTATACGTGTATATACATATATATATTATATATATATATACACGTCTGTTCGCCGCGACTACACCTTGGGCTCTCTTTTTCTCCTTTACCGCATGTACATAGCTTTCGGTTTAACAGGGATATAGTTTACAATTTATATGTGGGCTCAAAGTGTTAAATAGTTTGCTTCAAACAATTGATTCAAGGTTTGGGAACAGAAAACAATTATTACACGTGCGGTTAAAAGCGTCCACAAAATCAGAATCGACTATTTTTATTTTTTACCAAAACACCATAGACTTTTGTATACCTTGAATCTGGACATCGATAGGCACTTTTAAAGGTTTACGTCTACTTTCGAGTGAATGTGTATAGGAATTAATTTAAGTATGTTATACACCGATAATTATTTTAAAAATAAATTTATATTTTTCTACCCTTATACATGCAGTATAAGAAATTTTAATCTACCGAGAATAGTATTAATATTTCTGGTTCATACAACTGCACTTCAGTTCTTAACTCAAATTCGAAAATAATTGAATTTTCGATTTTCCAACACGATTCGAGCTCGTCGGCCCCTCAACTTTTCTTATTTCCACAGCCTTTTCAAGTCCTCGTACGAGTCTCGCACGTGTCTCTGCATTAATTTTAAACAAATACAAAGAAAATTTGCAGAAATTTTCTCTCAATTACAATCTCCCGCTCTGATATTGTTAATGCACGGGTCAGCTCGTACACATTGTGCTATATAAGCTACGACGGCAATGATTCAGAAGAGGGCAAGCGAGAGAGAAACTATAGGTGTATATATATAGCGCACGCGTGCGAGCCCGTTTACGCTTGACGGCTCCGATAGGAATCGTATACGTGTGTTGTATAGGTATAGGTATACGTACAGTGGGTCTAACCTCGCGCCCGTTCCTATATATATAACAGTGGCGTACGAGGGAGTATATACGTGCTATATAGGCGTAGTTAAGACAGGAGAGGGAGAGATGTATCCCCCGAGATATCAGCTGGCGCTCGGTCAGTCGGCGGCGCTCTAGCCTCTTATTTCCGGAAAAGCGAGTGTATTATCCGTTATACGCGCCGTATGTATACCTGTCAACAGACGAAATAATCGAGCGTATGCACGTATACACCGCTTCGCATATATATATACGTATATATATGTGTTCCTCTATACGCATATCCTTCATTGTCTTATTAGGGGAAAAGCCGAAAGTGGGGGGTGGAGGTTGCGTTTTCACCCCCTGCGGAGAACCGCTTCCCCGCTGACTTATATACGTACGTATACATGTAGACGCTTTTCATTTTTAACGGCCCAGTGGAAATGGAAATTAATAAGCCTCGTATGCGTATATGTATATATAGCGCTTTCAATTATCCGCGAAACCCAGGTGTATACTGTATATAGAAAATTAAGTGCGTTTTTGTCGGTTACAAACGTGTTAATTGAATGGAAGCGCATTATCTCTCGTATACATGTACGAAATCGATATGAAAATTGCGCTACGAAACTATCTTTAATTACGATCGTGTCTTTCGTGATGATGCGTTTATTGATAATGCGGCGGTATACGCGTTCTTACGTAAATGAAAATTAAATTTCCATCGCGGCGGGCAATATGGCGAACGTTACAGCGCGGCGTCTTTCAACTCGTAAAAACAAGCGACAATTATATTGGAGCCGGTACACGTCGGAAAACTGTACAGAACCACCGGCAGACGACTATACAGAGTATAGTCTTCTTCCCAGCAGTATGTGTATATTTAATGTGCGTACACACGCGCGCGCACACACACACACACACAACGCCAAAAAAATGCGTGCAGAGTACACGCGCTCGCGAGCATAAAAATGCTGGCTTTAATTAAAATGCTTAGGGTTTAGAAAGCGTGATGAATGTGTGCGTATGTGTGTGCGCGAGCGGCCACTGCCCGGAGAACTCTATTAATTATTGGATGACACAAAATCCATTAACCCTGCTTTCTCTCTCTCTCTCTCTCTCTCTCTCTCTCTCTCTCTTTTACGCGCGTGTGTGTAGAAGAGAGCGCGAGCGAGCAAAACAAAGCTAATTATCGTCCCGGAACCAAAGTCGCGGCCCGGCCTTCCCTCCCTCCTTCCCTCTCCCTTTCTCCGGTAATCATCGCGAATATGGTGTGTGGGCATATGCGTGTACCGTACTTTGGGGGCACGATGTAATGAAGCGGCTGTTGGTTTTTGGTGTTGCAGCTTGAAGCCACCGCAGAAGGACGGCGTGACCAAGTCGAATCCGAGCAAGAGGCATCGGGAGAGGCTCAACGCGGAACTGGACACTCTCGCGTCGCTCCTGCCCTTCGAGCAGAACATCCTCAGCAAGCTCGACCGGCTGAGCATACTCAGGCTCAGCGTCAGCTATCTCAGGACCAAGAGCTACTTCCAAGGTGAGTTTTCCTATTTGCTTTTTCACGCAGGAATGTTATTATAACCATGCGACTGGGATGTGCATCGCGTGTGAAATATTGGATGTTACAATAGAGAATGTTACAATTGGTCGTGAGAAATTTCCCTATAGCGTCTTGAACATTGTAAATAAAAATTGATTTCTCAAATAAATTGTTGCAAGACTATGATGTATATAAATTGATATTGTTACTCAACTGTTGCATATGGTTACGTTGTAATATTTTGGGCCATTACACAGATTGATTTTGTTCCAAATAGGAGTGTGGAGAATAACGATCGGTGAGATTTTGTTCAAATTCCATATTCATCTGGAAGCTATACAAATGAGTAGAGTGGCATATTAGGTATAATGAATCGTTTTGCAATAATTTATGGGAATAATCAATGTTGTTCAATATTACATTTCGCAACGAGGAAGTCAAGTCTCAGTCCTAGCTTCACTCGGCTCTACGTCGCTCTGCTGCACTCGGGTAGTAAACCAGCCCGCGGGAACGATCGACTCCAGTCTCATGTAGCACACATGGAACTTTAAACGGCTTGACAGCGGCTACTTTGTTGCATAAACACTGGGACCTCTATGTGTAATTATGCTTTGACGCGGTATCGTCAATCATTACTGTTATTTACTCTGTAATCTTTTTATAATGATTTCAATTCGTGCCGCAGAATGCACACAAACAAAGTGATTCAACAAAAAATCCGGTCGCCATGCAAAGCTTGAAATCAATATACGCGAATACATTATTCAAAATGGTATTAGACGTATAAAGTTACAAGATTCATCAGCAGTGAAATCAGCAGCCCAGCACCTCGTTGCACACCCTTATCTTTCAGCAAACCCCAGAATTCTTCGGAGACAGGTCTCGTTTCCGGGTCCAACTCGCTCGATTGCGAGTTTCGCCGGGACGATCCCGCGCCACCTAGCGGCGAATCGATAAAAGCCAGCTTTTGGCAAATGAAACTCACTGTCTCTCTCTCTCTCTCTCTCTCCCTCCTCTGGTCCAAGGCAGATCCTGCAGCCCTGTGCGTATAGCACAGAGCACCGGAGAAATTACATCCAAACGAATATAAGGGTTGATCCCGTCTAGATTACGGCCACTCCCACCGAAAACTCGCTCGCACGCGAGCCTCTCGTTAGACTCTGCTCTCTCTCTCTCTCTCCTCTCTCAGTCTCTAGGGGATACACATCACGTATATATACGTACAGTAGTAGTAGACCAAGGGCTTTTCCAACGCGTATTCTCTCTCTCTCTCTCTGCCCTGGTCAGTATAACAGAGTACAGCAATCGTCGTGAGTTCCTCGAAATAAACTTGTACGTTACTTCTCTCGCTGTACAGCAGCAGCGGCAGCAGCAACAGCAGCTGCGGGGATGTGTCGTCGACTATCGAGCATCTCGCGCAGTATATCACGCGAGAGCAGGAGCAACAGCAGCAGCAGCAGCTTCTCTTCCTCCCTTTTCTATGCGCGTAGGTGAGCCGAGAGAGAGAGAGAGAGAACAGGTATCGAGAGCCATGCTCCCGGCCTGCATTGTTCACACCGCTTTAATAGGTATTCATTGCAGCTGCCGGTTCTCGGACTTTTGCCCGATGCCCGATATCCGCGGAGAGTCTTCTCTCGCTTGCTCTCACGTACGAGTGAGTAAGCGAGAATGAATGCACGAGTCGCTGCAATGACCACCTTTCACCTCTAGCGCGCGAGATACGTGGGCGTGAGGTGTGTTCCGTGTGGATCTGGTGTCTATACTTCTGCACTATATATATAAAGTACTTGTATACGTATATATGTATGGTGTGCAGCCGAGAGAGAGAGCCAACTGCTGTATTGGGGAAAAGTACAGTCGAGCCGCGATTAATTAAAGCCGATATAAGGCCGAGATCGCACGTTTTAACTTCGAAAGCGCGCGCGCGGATGCGCGTAAGCTTTTTCAAAATGCGAGCGCACAGCAACGCGTAAGCGCGTCGCATTACGAGGAAAGCGCCGTCGTCGTCGTCGTCGTCGCGCACCTGCCCTCTTTCTCTCTCTCTCTCTCACTCGGTCTCGCTCGCGAAAGGCTGAAGGGGCAGTTTGCATTTCAATCTCGAAATGACCGGCCCATAATTATATCTCGACGATCCGATGGGACGAGCGAGGAGCAAAAACACGAGGATAATTTGTCCCCGGCGCTCGAGACCGCCGGCCAGAGAGCGGCGCGGTGCGCGTTGATATAAATTGCTCGTGAGAAATAGCGTATATCAGAACTCCGAGTGCGTTTAGTCGAGGCTCGGGTTTAGCTGCTGTTTGTTATATGTATAACGCGTAACAGATTCGCGGAGAAAAGCCGCTCGACTGAAGTGTTCGCACGTAAATGCTGTGTACGGGTAAAACGGGAATTGATAATTCGTGCATCGTAAAGAGCTTGGGATATACTTATAGATACTGATTATTTTTTATAGAGTTAAGGCTGACAGGTCCGTAAAATTGTAATTTACCATTTGTTCGTTGAGCTTTCAGTGTATTCTATCGTAAAACTTTGAGACCTTCTGATGACAAAAATAATTGCTATATTGCTATTATGCATTATCTATCAATTATAACTTCGAAGAGTAAAAAGATTTTCCCACCTGATAATAATCCAAAACATTAATCTTTCGTTCTTCGAAACTTCGCAAAATCTGAGTTTCTTTACTAATGGAAAACGTTTCGACTAGATCATTTTTTTATTTATTGAATCGTCGTTATAAAACCAATGCAAAATTGTGTAATAATCGTAAGAAAAATTCGATAAATCTTGATTTCAGTATATACACCAATCAAACCACACCAAAGAAAGTGTTTAGAGTCGATGGAAACCTCGTACACACATGTCGGAATAAGCGTATATACAATGTAAATTTCACAAGGAAATAAATTTTCGTAATATAGCCATAAAAAAAAGCTCACCGCATAAATCATCGCGCGCGCAATATCATATGATCTCCGTTATACACATACACAGCTGCTATATACACATAAGATAATTCCTCGCGCGAGAGCAAAAACTTTCTCGCTATTACACATTCACGTATACTATACACATACACCACACACACACACACACACACACACACACACATATATATATATATAAGACTGCGCGCGCGATATCGTGTAACGTGACAGCTATAAGCAGCTAATAAAGAAGTTAGCTCGTCTCTCTCTCGTGCGTTGTATATATATATACAGCGCGCGTACAGCAGTAGCAGCGACGGTAGCGTCGCGGCGGCAGCTCAGAAGCGAGGTGTTACAAGAAGAAGCAGAAGAAGAGGAACGTAAGCGCGTATACGCGAGTCGAGCCGGTAAAGGGAAGCGTATATATTAATCATTTGCCTTTCTATGCATATATAAATATGGAATCGTTGCGCGAGCTATCAGAGCGATAATCGAAGCGTATCGAGCCAAGAACAACAACAGCGGCGGCGGCTGCGGCGCTCTGTACAGCGGGTAATGAGCGCGCGTATAAGCGCATAACCTTCCTATCGACACGATCGCCGTGTATAACTTTGCACGTGTCTGTGCGCGCGTATACGCGTATACGTGTGTATACGTATACGCATTACACACACACACGCGTACGTATATGTATATAGGCGAGGTTTCATCAACAGCGGCTGCGGCAGCAGCAGCAGCACCACCACCAAGTTCCGGTATAAACTCGGCAACTCTCTTCCTCGCCGTCGCCTTTTTTTCTAATTCCACCGTTCCACATACTTTATCGTCCAGAGCGAATGAGAATCAGCTGCGATTTCATGTGGTAATTGCGCCGCAGAGCGGTGTGTGTGTGTGTATGCGCTTATATATATATATATCTTGCGCCGTATACATACGATACATACGGCTATATAAGTAGCCTTAATGCAATTCCGATTATCCGTTTTTATCTCTCTATTATGCGAATTAGGTATTGACTGTAATTTTGAGGAGCTTTCGACTGTGGCAGATCCGCGCTACACCTATATGGATGCAGAATGGACGCCGACAGTTTTATCTTTTAATATAGCACCGCGGCCGCTATTGTGTATACTATATATATACGCGTAGGTGGAGTGTGTGTGTGTGTGTGTGTGTGAGGGCGATTATTTGTGCCGCTATAGCGCGGTGTATAATATTTGCGCTCTGCTTTTTTAGTCCGGCGCAATAATCAGCGCGCTTTTCTAAATAATTCGCGGTTCTCTCTCTCTCGCACATATAGCTTCCTTGTTTAGCTACGCGCGCAATGAGAGAAGCGCCGTTTTTGCATGCTAATCGCGAGAGGCCGGCTTCCGACCGTCTGCTCTGCGAGAAAAAAAAACCAGCTGCGCCGCATATATATATAGTGTCCGAGGGGATTTAACGAGTGCGGGTCTCTTGAAGTGCGGCTGGCGAATATCGGTAACGACGTGTCAGAGGTTATTATGATCTGTAAGGTGTGGTTTCATAATATACGAAATTCTTCTCAAAATTTGCACCTTTTGGGGGGATCAGAAATAGAAAAATTTTTTTTATAGCTAGAGCCTTTGGACCGATCGAGCTTTCTTCTGTAGGCCAAAAGATGATAAAAATTGTTCAGGAATATAGGAAACGTGGAACATGAAAATTTAATATGGGGAGAATATATGGTGAAAAAAGAGATAATTGGCTATACGGATTTTTATTATAATTTAATTTTTAAACGGACATGACTTTTGATCAGAGCATCGAATCTGGACATATATTTTTTTAATGAAAGCTTTTTTGTTGTCCTTTGTTGTAGTGCAATTTGGAATTTTACTTGTGTCTCAGGAACATTCGTAGTTGTTACTATTTCAGTATGTTGAAGAATTCATTTTTTATTAAAAAAGTATGATTGTTAGTAACTTTTCCCATGAACCTCTGCATTTTTTATCATCTTTCGGCTTAGAGAGGAAAGTCTGACCGGTCCAAAATCTCTGGCTTTAAAAAAAATTTTTTGATTTCTGGACCCCGGAAAAGTGCAAAATTTTAGGCGAATTCGGCATAATAAGTAAAATTTTGATAGAAACATAGTTTCTCGATTATGATTTTGAAGAAGTCCTGAAGAGGCAAGAAAGGAGAATAATCGCATTTCAAAAAGCATGTGTATTACTTATGTTATACACATCTTTAAGATGTAATGATAAAAGTATTATTTATGATTCATAAAATTACAAAGTTAATTCTTTTAAAATCGTACACTTGACCTTTTCAATTACTCGTATGTACAAGTTAAAAATAGCTCTTATTATAGCATAATGGTTTTAAAATACGTATTATATTCCGGAAGTCATTAGTCTTTAATACATCAGTCCACATAATTGTACACATTTAGCACAATAAATTATTAAAAAATAATTACTTGCAAAAGAATTTGATTTAGAAAAATATCCCCAAGACAATGCAGAACTCGTTAAAATCTTTAATTCGAAACTTTTCGATCCCCGTTGCAAATCAAAGATATGCTTTTCGTTCGAGAAAAGCAATAAATAACTTGTCGAACGAAGAGTTAATTGAATCTTAATATTTATTCGAAACAATCAGTTGCTTTCAATTCAATTTATTTCATTGGATATCCAGAAATTATTTCTGTCCGTATACGTTACGTCTCCACTTACGATGATTATTCATAGGTATTTACGACATTCTCGTAAGTCTAATTCCTGGGTCCGACTTATAAATTGCAAATTAATTTTATTGCTATTTTCTTAAATATAGATATATATATCTCTAAAAAAAATATCCACATATTACAATTGCAGTCAACTGTAATCAATGCTCTTTATACCACTCCTTATACTCCAACACTCCCAAGAGTGAACCACCCAACGAAAGGTTAAAATCTCCCTATACCCTAAAAAAAACTTTTTGCCCGCATCATCCTCTCCTATAACCCACGCGAAAAACCCGACGATCGATCCCCACAATAAGCTCCGTCAAACGTCCGAATCTCTCAATCGTCTCCGGATACACACGCGCGCACGCGTATGTATATACACATATACGTCCCGGAGATTTCCTCTCGCGTATATATAATGAGCAGATATCGCCGGCTTATTAACTGGCCGTAACGTCGCGATATTGCGCGAGCGCACAGCAGTTAGCTTGCGTGCATCGAGCGGCACACGCATCGGCCATCAGTGCTCGCTACCCGGCTATACTCACACAAATGCACACATACACACACATACACTAAGAGAGTCTCTCGCATACTCACTCTTTCTCGCGCAGCGCGGAGAGCGGCTTCTTGCCACGCAACGCGACACCGCACTCCTGACCCACTGAACGATCCGATCCTTCCACACACACACACACACACACACACACACACACACGTGTATATATGTATAACTACTCTCATCTCCGGCTCGAAATTTCCATTCTTTTCTCTCGACATTCGCCCGGTCGAATATTCCACACGTATACACAAGCGTTTCAAGAATCGGCGATAAACCGTCGCTGCTCGCTGCGCTGCGCGCGCGCGCGCACACAACGCCGTTATATATACTTATGTGTATATATATTGGCAAACGCGCGCGTATTACACGCGCTAGACACGGGAGAGTTATTCCAGCTCACCTTTGGAACAATAGGGCGTGTATATAAGCTGGCACGGAAATTAATTAGCCGCAGCAGCGGCGGCAGCAGCAGCAGCAGGCTGCGCGACCCCCTCGGACTCGGGGCATCGGAGTTCCGCATATATACTCTGCGCAGTGGCGGCGGCGGCGGCGTCGACGGCATATGGGCGATGCGATCGCGCGAGCTCCGCACAGACACCACCTGGTTTTCAGCTCGCCCCACGTGAGCTGTTACTGATTGCTTCCTCGCCCCCGCGCCGCCGCCGCCGCCGCCGCCGCACAGCCGCAGCCGAATAAATGGACTTGGAATATAGGGCTAATAACTGATATGCCCCGCTGCCCGACGTTGCCGCAGTCGCTGCTATATATATACTGCCAGGTCGTGTGTGTATATGTGTGTGTGTGTGTAGGAGGCGTGGGGCATCGTTCTCTATCTCTTTCTCTCGTTTGCTGCTGCTGCTGCTGTTGCTACTTTTCTTACTTGTGTGTAGACGTATATATATACACCTTGTGTATAATGTATAACTCGCTGGAAGCCAGAGTTCGGGCTGACGAGTTACGCGCGTCTGCTGTTTATTGCTGCGCGAGCTGCTGTCTGCCTTTTCGACGCATCGGGCTTTAATTTATGCAGCTGCGGTTCTATACTTATTGATGTCGTGCGGGTCGAGAGAGGCGCGGAGTTAGTGTGCGGAGATGATTGTTGATTTTTTTTTTTTAGGTTGTCGGTCGAGGAAAATCAGTTGTGCGGACGATGACCGTCGATATTGTGTTTGGAAGAAGGATTTTCTTTTTTTATACATGAAGATGTAATTACGACACACGTGATCGTTCGCTATTACATTTTCGAATTTATTTTCTACAAGTTCATTGTTATTATCAGTGTAATATTTTATTTCTCATGTCATCATTACACGTTATGTCTCTCGCTAATTCGTCGTTTTCGCTCCGATTTATTATTTACATCTTTGTTATAGATCTTCTTGTTGTAACTTTACTAAAGCATTAAGAAATTGTGTGTATCACATGTCGTACAAAATCTCTGAAAAAAATGGAAAAACAATATATCAATAGGATATTCTTACTCTTATAATTAAGTCTTTACATACATTAGGATAAAATAATTACCGCGTATGCAATGCAACGTATTACGACAAAGTGCTCCACGAATATCGCATCCAATTCTCGTTCCACCCTTGCGATTTAAGCTTTCCTCTCCCAACAATTCACAGTTAATAATCAGCCGTAATAAAGAAATGTGTGTCAGTACATTTCGCCCCCGCGAACACACTGCAATAAACACTGTCAGCGCGATCGAGAGAATTAACGTGTGGAAATAAAAAAAGTTGCGTAGATTCTTTATGAACCCCCGTATAGTTTCGGCGCCAGAGTCGGTGGTAACGGATCCAAAATCGATTCTCCATATCCAACGAGGTGTAGCTAGACGCAAACATTAAGACGCACACACACACAGACACACACGTAGAGTCAGATAGACAAGAGCGAGCGTTTTAATGCTCGCGATATTTCAAAGAGCGGTGAGAGAGAGAGAGAGGGCTCGTATAAGCGCGAGTCTCCCTCTGCCCTGAAAATATAGCCCTGTAAAATGATTAGCTGTAAATCTAGAGCTTGCGTATATAGAGATAGCCCACCTGGCGCACATGATACCCTTCTTCCTCCCGCTCTCTCTCTCTCTCTCTCTCTCTTTCTCTATTCCACACATACACACACACACATACATCCATTCCATTACTGCGCGCTCCACGTCCGTGTTGTTCTTTATGTGTATGTGTAAGTACACGCAGTCCATATACATGATACACACTGTATACACAAGATACTGCAAGCGGAGGGTGGAAAGTTATGGTATGCTTTGACTCGATTGCCGCGCGAGTCTACATTATAGCGGCTCTTTCCTTTTTTCGCTATGCTTTATATATTTTATAAATGAGGGATAGAGAGAGAGAGTGAGAGAGAAAAGCGTGCGCTACTCGCCTGGTGTTATATACCCGTATATGCGCGCAGTCGTCTGATTTATAATTGTGTGCGGCGTCACGCTGAGCTGGCTCTTTCGGAGATTTTACACCTTCTTAACGACGGTTCTCTCTCTCTCTCTCTCTCTCTTTCTCGACGAGAGTGCAGCCGTTAACGCGGCCTTTCGATTCGATTAGCGAGCCTCGGGTTTGATCATCCTTGCAATACCATTTCAATCTAGCGCGGTATAATATATATAACGCTTCAACGCGAGCTTTTTCATAGAGTCATTATTCAATTGATTGACTCCTCTCCCGTGTGTTTAGTCAATGATTTTGCGCGATGCCGCGGATGCGCACTGGGTTCGTTATAGCTCTTTTACAAGCTGTCGTTAGCAGAGTCCTTAAATTTTGTGTGATATTACGACTTGGATATACGTATTCTATCGTGCTACATATTCTATATTTTTATGTGATGGGTTACGCAAGAATTTAAATATTGTTTAACATTGTTTACTTTACACAGACTGAAAATTGCAAATGTATTACATATTTATTTGAAAATTTATTTAGTCTTTATTATAGTCAACATGTTTATAGGTAATTGTTTCAAATATAAATTCATTCTTGAATAAAGGAGAATATAATATATACTATTATGTGTACAGGTGTGAATTTGTGCGTAAGTGGAAAATTAATTTGTAAAAATTTTAATGAACGAAATAGATATGTTCTTTCATTGAAAGTAAAATGCGAACAAAACTCTTTATAAGCACAAATTACAATTAGTTTTGCGTTATTTCTCAAATATCGACGAGTTTAATAAAACTCAAGGAAAATTTCTGATTAATCTTGAACGATAACTCTTTAATATGTTTAGTGCAATTTAAAATGACTATATCTATCGCTAAAATCATTACTTCTATAAAGATCGGTGAAATTAAACACGCATAAAGCAAAAAAGATTCCAATGTTTTTAAAACTTTTGTCTTATAGACCCGTACTTCTTTTTCAATATAACATTATTAGTGCATCTTGCTTCAAAATTGTCCCAAAATAATTCTTTCTCGCAGTCAAATGTAATACGATTTTGTCGACAATACAATTCTAGAATTAAGAAAAAAAAATGGATAATATTATTTCTCATCACATTTTGTAACTGAACTGCGCTTGACAACAGAAATAAAAATACCTGGACGGCAAAGAGCTTTAAATTTATATTATAAAATAAATGAGTGCATAACATATGCGATGCAATATTATTCGTCAGAATCCTCACGTCGCAAATTCAAAAAGACGACAATTGAAGAAAATGCCGGTATAGACCATGTCTCGCTACCACGAATCACGACGCAATACATGTATACAAATTGCCGCAACTCTATACCTATATATACACATGCACACAGAGCTACGTATACACCAGGGCGAGCGCAGTGGTGTGGCTGGTGCGCCATATCCCACCCTCCTTTCTTTCTCGTATATAATTGCTTTGTTTATCTGGCTGGGATATCGCACCGCCACCGCAACGCCGAGCTTACTCAGCCCCGACGACGACGACGACGCCGACGACGACGACGGCGACGTCGCATTAGCATAAACAATAGACAAGTTTACAGCCCCAGAGAGTCGTACAAACATATTCTCTAGATCGTGCGCGCTCGCTTTATATTATGCGTATATACGCTGTTTTTTTTTTCCTTTCCCCGCATATTAGTTCTCCAGTTCTCCTGATTACTTATATTATATATTACACATCTATTTCCCTCGCAACGCACGAGCGTAGATCGGCGCAGTGTAGAATCGGGGGACTTTGATGGATAGACTCCGGGAGAAGATTAAGAAAATCTATCCCGACGAAATAGCGGCCGCGCGGCGATGCATCATCCCCGAGAATTTTTCCTCTCCTCCAACCGTAATCCCGCGTGTGCGAGCTGAAATTTCGAAGATATTGTACAAGTCGTTGCTAGACAGCGCATCGCCGCGGTTATCGACCCGGCTTTCCTTCCTATATATATACAGGTATATGTATATGCTTTTATACACTCTTGTGCACACTATCGAGACTCCGCGCAGTCTGCGTGTAACGCATACGCAGATTTTCTCGTTTCATCGAAAATTAAAAAAAAAAATTATTAAAAAAAAAATATTAACGATGTAACTCGCATTCTCGAGATTCTCTCGCCTCTCCTTCCGACAGAGAGCCGACGTTACTAAGCAGCTTACACGAGCGCCTATAATACGCGCGCGATGCAAACACAGGCAGAGGACACGCGTATAGTCGCCACAATGCACACAAGGTGTTGCCAACCATCCATCGGCTCATCCCGGCTTTTTCGTATCATCATAACCGAAGCTCTCCTCGCTCCTCGATATATATCTCACGCATGTATATATATATACACACAACGTGTATATACACCGCGCGCCGGAGAGAAAGAGAGAGAGAGAGAGAGAGAAAGAGAGAGACGATCTTTCTCTCAACGCCGTGGCGCGTATTAATAAAGCCATATACCTATTTGCGTTTTATATCCCCTCGTAAATAACAATTAGCCCGCCAGGCGGCGTATAGTCTCTCTCTCCTTCTCTCGCGCTAACTAACAAACTAACCGCGAGATTAATGGCTCTCCCCCCAAGAGAGAAACTTGTTAAAAAGCGGCCAATTTATTCGCTGCCAGCAGGAGAGTGCAGTGTCTGCCTTTTCTCTCTCTTTCTCGACCTCTCTCTCTCTCTCTCTCTCTCTCTCTCTCTCTCTCTCTCGGCTCTCTCGCGCATAACACACACACACACAGTGTGTCCCGAAATATCGCCGCGGACTTGCGCGCGCGCTTGCGCTAACGACAAATAACCCGAGCATTGTTGCTTAGTCGTCCTGGAAAAATCGAGGCGATTCATTCTTGTTAGGGATGTGTGTGCGTGTGTGTGCGAGTACACGCGCGTGTCGTCCTCTGCGCGCAGAGGCGCACACCTGCGCCGACACACCGATGATTATTTTCCGCCGCGCGCGATGATATTTCACGCGAAATTAGCGAAAGTTGCCGAATAAATTGGCTAATTTGATGCCAGGGCGCGCGCGCGCCGTAAACGTATCTGTCCGATGTGTGTGGATACGCAGGCGTATTATATACACCGCGAAAGAGAAAGAGAGAGAGAGAGAAGCCTATTGAAAATTCATGTATATCGCGTTTATATGTATACACGTAATGTACGTGTATATAGAGCGCTGCGGATGGAAAAAAGGGTGATCCGTATCGCGGCTGTGTACAGGGTAAGGGCGGGTCACCTTCGTCGATTCTCTGATTGCCGGCAGCAGCAGCAGCAGCAGCAGCGGTGGCGGCGGCGTCAGAGGCAGAGCTGCTGAGTTATTATTATATTTTTTCTTTCCTCCTCGTTTTTTTTTCTTCTCAGCCGGGAGAACTGCCCGCTTCTAGGCAATACATGTTGTTGTATACCTATATATATCTCGCGATACACGTATTATAGAGGCGAGAGAATCGCTGCAGCGCCTAGTGCTGCTATTAAGGAAAATCAGTTAGACACACCTAACACGAGTATTAAGCACACACAAGGGCTTGGCTAAGTCAATTGATTACCGAGTGAACGCGCGTATAGATTGCGCACATCGCGCGTCTCTGCGGTGCGTCGATGACTAGGTGAGAATTATTCGGCGCGTGCCAGTCATTAATCATTATCCAGCGTCGATGTATAATGGCTCAATTAGGCATTCACTTAGGCCATCCCCCCCTCCCTCCCTCAACTCCCGACGTGTGTCCAAAAAAAAAGCCTCGAGTCATATCCGAGCTTGTGTATACTTACTCTTTCATTTCTCACGACTGCAGCAAAACGTATACGTACGCGCATACGCGCCGCTCGACACGCATCTAAACAGCCCTAGACGAGTCAATTCCGCCGTGCGTTGTCTTGATAGCTTGCGGGTAGCGGGGGGTCGGACGCCGCCTAGCGGCGAATTCGCGCACCGTGATAGCGGAAAGTCCCGCAAAAGTCCGATTAAAAATAAGAGAGAAGTCGAAGGGGGCTGTGAACACTTGAACATCGATATCGCCGCGGTATAATTCGGTGTATTCGTTGTACCATATACGTATATATAGTATATATGGGGTTGCTTTTACGGCCGGCTGAACTCGCGCACTGCTGCAGGAGTGACACTTCCTTTTTCTTGGAGCGATCACCTGCTCGGTTATACTGCTTTTATACAGCTACGACTGTATATGTAGTACTACTACTACTACCCCCTCGCGTAATACCTTCATTAGAATGCGCACGAAAAAGTTTCGAAAATGCACGATAAGGCATCTCTTCTCTCTTTCTTACTGCTGGCCTTTTTATCCACGGCAACGGCTGCTTGCGGGTTTTAGGCTGTCCGACGTTGAGTGACTTTTTATCATATATATGTATATGCGACGTAGACAGACTCGAGCTTATATTTGGATCTCGTGAATTTTTCATGACGTCCGCAGTGATGTGTACGTATTTTTGGGTTGATTGATAATGTATTTATTTATCTATGTGTTTTAAATATATACGTTATTCAATTAAGGCTCTTTATCGTTATCATGACGTTGTATTCTCATTTAAGCTTTTTGTTGCATGTACCCAATCTTAATATACTTACATATCTTATTTACGTTTTGTTTAAGAATCGATCTGGCTGCAGTACATTCTTGAGCTCTATAACAGATTAATAATAAGAGCAGTTGCTTAAGCAACTGTAATTAGCACAATATAAAACTGACTTTTGTGTACAAATTCTATTATGCATAAGGTTAAATACAACTTATAACAAATGATGTATGTATTGTTGATATAACATTAGACCAAAATCGTGACGTAATAAAGAAAATGATGATACCGGTTTGCAACTTGGTCAAGCGTTACTGAATAATTAACACTCAAGACCTATTTACACCTAGTTATTTATAATACCAAGAGTTTACATTAACAATTATTATTCATTCCCATGCAAAAGACATACGGAACAACATGCACTAACTACTGAGGATATATAATATGTGCCCATGTTCAAAGAAAATATCAATATCATTTTAAACTATTTTTCATAGAATCTCTATGCAAAACTTTAACCTTATTCGGTAATTCGTCTAATATGATGCCCTTGCAAATTCATTAATAAATCAACATTTTTCTAACTCGATTGCCGCCCGATAAATATCGCTATACAGAATATCCCAACGCGTCATTGCCGGATACATCGATAAACAATCTAAGTCATAGCCATAAATCGAATCCATCTACACACCAAACAAGACCATCAGAGACTAACAAAAGAAACTATATTCTGCTTTCCAGTTGTGATGCACAAGGACAAGGAAGAGAACTCGCATCACGATTCGCATTACCGGGCACGTGAGCTGGCCGCTCTCGCCGCTTACGACCACCAGCACCTCGACGGTGAAATGTTCCTGCAGGTAATGCCTCATAATATGTCCTCTGATGTCTCAATCTATACTCGCCGTCTCTCCCTCTCTCTCTCTCTCTCTCTCTCTCTCTCTCTCTCTCTGCACAGCCGTGTGCGCATTACGAGCGCACGGCTGCACACGTGCACACAGGCTCATCTCGCGGAAGAGTAAAAACGAGACGGCGCTGAGTGAGGCAGAGAGCGAGTGAGAGCGAGAGAGAGAGAGAGCCCCGTATAGGTATATCACACGGCGTATAGGCCTTCATCCTCGAAGCCGATAAATCTCGGCGGCGCTTCGATAAATCCAGCGCACGAGCCCGGCCGCGCGCGATAAATACCTATCCCCATAGCGAAAATAATAAACGATAAATCCAGGCCTGATTAAAAGTCGATGAGAGCAGAAATAAGAGCAAGATCTCTCTCTCTCTCTCTCCCTCTCTCTCTCTCGAGAGAGTATAACTATCGAAGGTGTACACACACGTATATAATAAGGTGGCTATCGCTGTCCCCACAGAGTTTGAGCTCTAGCCGTCGTGGGGCGCATCAGCGATTGATTAATGACCGGTATACACAACGTCGGCTGTGAGCCGCGGAATGGAGCTGTTCCACATCAAAGATCACAATCTAGTACTATACCATCTCTCGTCCGCGTGAAATCCGCCACTTCGAGTCTGAACGCGTCCGACAAAAGGTGACTCTCTCCACTTCGACATCTCGCATCACCCACTATAACGCGTATACTACCCGTGAGAATTACATGCAGCGGCAGTAGCAGCATCATCTCTCCAGTAGACTACGCGGTGGCGATGTCGCGTGTACGTGCAAGAGACTACGGTGTCGTACTCCACTCTCGATTGTTCCCTCTCTCGGTTACACTCTCCTATTCTTTTTTTTTTCTCCTCTTCGTCTCGGCTGCGCGCAGAGTGTGTGTGTGTGTGTGTGTGTGCCGAGAGAGTGCAAGCGTGAGTACGTGCAAGGTCTTACTTGTTGCTGATGCCTTGCATGTCCGCGGTGTTCGGCTGCAGTGCGGTCTGCACGCGCTGCACAGAGAAAGAGAGAGAGAGAGAGAGAGAGAGAGAGAGAGCGAGTGTGTGTGTGTCTAGCTACTGCTGCTGCTGCTGCTGCTGGCCATTAATTTCGCCGATATGTCAGACACGCGCTCTCCGTATATATATGCATATACTAACGTCGATTGTGGGAGAGAGAGAGAGAGCGTCAGCTGCGACGAGAGCGAGAAGCCTTTTCGTCGGGTCATTTCGAGTCTATGCGCGCGGCTGTTGTTGCATATATACGTCACGCGTGTGTGCAGTGCAACAATACGGTCGCGCGAAAATCCGACGCGTGTGCGAGCGTATGAGTTTATATATACTGGGGTGAATGTGTGTGTGTGTGTGTGTGTGTGTGTGGAGGGAAAAATCGTGGCCTGCGCGTCAGAAGGTGAACACAGGAGGTGGAGGAGGAGGCTCGAGTCCTTAGTGTATTGATCGCAACTACTCCTCTCTCTCTCTTTCTCTCTCTCTCTCGCTCTCTCTCTCTCTCTCTCTCTCTCTCTCTCTCTCTCTCTCTCTCTCTTTCTCTTCGCCTTCTGCTCGTCGCTGCCTTGACTACGAGGCTTGGTTACCCGGGCCACGAGTCGTGCAGCGGCCCGTGTATATCGTACATAGCAACGTCGCAGCTCACATCGGCGAACCTGCAGCCGCCGCAGCAGCAGCAGCAGCGGCGGCAGCGGTGGAGTTTAGATAGATAGAGAGTCGTGGTCGGCCCCAGAGTCAAGGTGAGCTCACAACACGGGGAGAGAGAGAGAGAGAGAGAGGGCTGCGGGCAATTGGACGGGACACGCGAGTGCAGCACACACGCGACTCTCTAAGCTTCACGATCCAGTGACCCCTGACACTTGCCAGTCTATACGTATACATACACATACGTATATATACGCGCTCTTTTCTCTCGGCCGTGTATACCTGGACTCGCTGCGGCGAAGAGGTCCATAAGCGCGTTTTTTGCACTTGTTGCCGCGCCGCGGGCTCTATCCGCTTGCGGGTAACGGCCGGGCCGGCGGGGCGCCACCTAGCGGCGACCCGCGCGCGAGCGGCCGCGGCCGCGGGGGAAAATCGTTATTATTGTACCGAATAAAACGCTGCGGCGAAATATCCGCGGATCTCACGACCTCCATCTTCTCGTTTAGCTTCGATCGCCGCCTCTATATATATATATAACACACACACACACACACACCCGTTTCTCCCTAACGTGTGTGTGTGTGTGGGTGTGTGCGCGCGCGCCCGAGTGTGTGTGTCTACGGACGTGCCCGGCTGTGCTGCAGAGGCGGGCAGATTGACAAATCCTATTACGCGCACCCCTCGCGCAACCCGAGGCCTATCGACCAATCCTGCGCCAGCATCCGCGCGCATGCGAGAGCAGTACGCTCTGGAAATACTGATTTTCCCCGGTTAGCTGCGCTCTGCTGCTGCTACTGCTGCTGCTATGCCGTGTATGACTGTGTAAAACTGTGTACGTGAGTGCGAGAGAGAGGGAGAAGGGGGATATCCAAAGCTGGATTGGGCTGCGGGTGTGTGTGTGTGTGTGTGCGCGGACTACGACTACCGGATTCTCGAGCAATATGGAAGCTGGACACCATTTTATTGACCTGACGAGGGTTTATGCGCACTACTTGTTGGGCCGCTTTTTTTTATATGCGCTCTTTCTCTCTCTCTCTCTCTCTCTCTCTCTCTCTCTCTCTCTCTCTCACTGCCGTGTAGTCGGTTGAGATCGATGTGTGCGTACTGATTGTTGTATGGGAGAGTGAAGTTGTCGGTCTTCCCGAGGCGGAGAGGGACACTGATTATAAACTGATTTTTATTGCTCATAGATTGAAATATATTACGGGAACCCGCCGTATATATTTTATATCTCTCTCTGCGTTTTACCAGGCGTCTGCAACGGGATTTTTCATTTGGAAAGTGTGTCCGTACGGATAATGCAGTTGTTGACGATGTATTTATTTTCTTTATATTCAAAACTTAGCTCAAATATTCATGGTAATCCTCAGATAAACTTCTCTTAAACGGATACAGATTCATACTTTCTAAATCAATTCTAAATCAACAATGTATCGGAATTAATAAGTTCTCAGTCGGGGAGATGGAATTAGTTTCCAACAAAGTTTTATTGTATCAATCGAGCAGGAAGCCTCGCCTCCATATGGTCAATAAAATATTCAACAGCCCTATATGGTATAAAAACTATAACAGAAGCTTTTTCTGATTACGGTAAAATTATTACGTTCGCAATTCTAACCATACGTATCCCAATAAAAGAAAACTTCAATTCAATAAGCAGTTCAATGGAAATCTAACGAATAAAAAAAAAAACAGCGCAATACAAGCGAACGTATAAACTTATATGTCAATATAAATACAATACACCATATCAATCCATCCCACAAGAAACCACGACTAATCATCTCTCTCTCTTCTCGAATTCCAGGCACTGAACGGCTTTCTGCTGATCCTGACCTGCGACGGCGAGGTATTCTTCGCAACCCACAGCATCGAGAGTTACCTAGGCTTCCACCAGGTGAGAGAAACGACGCAGGCTCTTCACCGCCACGGCTGCACACCCGCCACCATCTACCTTCTATACCACCCCGCACGCGCGCAAGCGTATATACGTTGCATATATACATATACGGCCGCGTCACATGCGTGCAGTGCGCTATATACATTCGAAGAAAGACATTTTGCATGTGATCTCGTGACCGCGGGCCAGTGCGGGCTGCTGCTGGTGCGGTACTCTCTCTCTCTCTCTCTCTCTCTCTTGGTGCGTTCAACACGTGTCGGTCACGCTAGCCGCACACACTCTGCTCTCTGTGTTACACACGTACACACACAGACTTATACGTGTGTCGCGTCCGTGTACTTACGATATATACATATAATGTTGGATTCTCCCCTTTCTCTCGTGCCCGGGAAAATTAACTCGCGGCGCCGCGGACACGTGTCTCTCTCTCTCTCTCTCTCTCTCTAGATATCTGTGAATGAAAAAGTCTCTCACGATTTACACGGCTTACACACACACGTATATGCTATATATATCGTCGTCTCTCGCGGCGATTGAGTTATGTGACAGGCCCGAACAATTAATGCCGCCTAATGAAGACACAATCCTCTCTCGCGGCGCATGCATAACGACTCTCTTCGCCCTTCGAGCTTTCGCAGCCTCTCTCTCTCTTCTCCTCTTTTCTCTTCCTCCGACTCTCTCTCTCTCTCTCGCTCTCTCATAACTCTCGCGGGTAATTGAGAGCTCAGCCCGTTCGCTTCTTCTTCGCGTTGTTATTAATGCGCCGGCGCAGCGTGGATTAATTATTATTACGAGCGAGCGGTGATTTTGTTGCTACGTTAAGCCGTCCGCTCGCTCTTCTCTTTCGCCTGTCCCTCTGGCTCGCCGCGCGCAGAGAGGTCGCGCCCTTTCATCCCGCGCCGAAAGGATTTTATTCTCCGATGCGGGCCGCAATCACGCGCGCGATAACATTGGGCAATAATTGAATCGAGAGCTCTCTCTCTCTCTCGTGCGCGGCCTGATGCCTCCTATATGCGTCTCTCTCTCTGTGTGTGCAGTATACGTCGTACGTAACGTGTACGGTTTTATCGTTTGTGATTTGCGGGGATTACGCAATTTATGGGGGAGACACATTGTGTTATATATAGCGATATATACGCGCCTCTGGTGGATTGGCCGATCGGTTTTTGGTAGTAGCTCGCCTAATGCAATGCGGCGCTTTGCTTTCTAGAAGAGCGTGTTTCGTTCGCTATACACCTCGCTCTCTCGCTCTCTGTCTTACAATCTTTTCGCATAACTTACAATTAGAATTTTACGACGTATTGTGCGCTCGGAGCAATAAAGAGGAAAACGACGCTTGATGATTTTTCTCTTTGAGGAATTCGCGCGTGCATCGCGATTAAACTTTATGCTCGTTATATATTTGTGCATTAATTTTGTGTATATATATAGTCGCTGCGCCGAGCGAGTCTTAAATACGCGTAAACACGGAGGGAAAGAGAAAGAAATAACGTTCGACGCGCGCCGAGTGAAAATTATTATTTTTTTCTTTCTTTCTGCTTTCTGACAATGGTTTATAGCCCCTATGAATTATTAATACCTCATTTTTCCTCGCGCATAACATTTCACTCGGAAGACGGAGCGTTTCTAAAAAAATTTCTAATGCAGTGTGTAACCCGCTCGATTGAGGCTCTGGTGCGCTGGTAAGATCGCGAGAGTCGGAATAAGCAATCGGTCGGTCGAAAGAGAAAGAAAAAATCCGGAGCACACGACTCAATCGTCAATTTTTTAACTCGGGGGCAGCCCTGTAGTATTATTATATACCTCGACTGGCTATATATACACGGCTCTTAGCAGTCTCTGATTACCCGGTAATCGCGTGTGTCTATATAGGGGGTTCACAGTCATTCAGACTCGTTTATTGTTGCATACGTGTACGAGCTATAAGTTGGGCTGCTTAAAAATTCATTGTACAAACGATTGTGGCGCAGCGACCACATAGTCACTGTACCGCCAAGTATATATTTATATACGCAGTTCGTAATTGAATGCGACGCGATTATTTTTTTATTCAAACCTGTAACCGCATCGATCTGTTTCTTCCGATGATGTGAGTACGTACGTGTGTACAATCGCGACGGCAATTCGAATATTTAAAGCAGGCAAAAGTACACGCTTTTGATGCAAGACGCTATTTTTCATGGTACAATATTGTTCGAGTTTTTGTTACGAGATTTTTGCAAATTGTACACTAATAAGAAATTATGCATTCAACTATAATGAATATGGAGAAAAATAATGATTGCGTATATGTTAAAAAAAAGAATGATAGAATGAAATAACTAAAAGACATTTCTATATCTCGGCCTCTTTCTCAGGACAATTCATTAGGTCCATCAGATTTTCAGATAAAATTCCACTAAGAAGTATACAACTGATATCTGCAGTATTCAGACCTGCACGATGAAAATCACGAAGTACTCATTCTCACAGTTTATCACCAGCAGTTTTTGTTTTACATCGCTTTCATTCTCAAAAATTTCCCAAAAACACTTTTCCCCAATTCTCATTGACACAAGGCTTCTAACTCACATGTACCTTATACAATCCATCTTCATAAAGAATCCAACTAATGAATTTCTATTTCGATCTTGCAAATCTCTTTAAAAAAAAAAAATAAATGTATCAACAAATGAAAATTTGAGAACCCCGACAAAAAAAGAGAGAAAAAAAGTAAGAACCACCTAGCAGAGCATGGTTTCGATCCACGGACCTCTGGGTTATGGGCCCAGCACGCTTCCACTGCGCCACTCTGCTGCTTGCGCAGCGATTCGAGAAATTCTCGACGCACGGACTCGCTTTTATCTGTACAAAGGCAAGCCCCCGCGAGACACGGTGCTGCCACCTGACGCTCGCGATGCCGCACTGTATATATGTATACACGTATACCTGCTCCCCATCCTCTGCCCACAATTGTTAAATTTTAGACCCGAGCCTGTGCTTGAACTAACGCACGGCACGTCGACGTTGTGTTTCAGTCGGACATCGTACACCAGAGCGTGTACGAGCTGGTGCACAGCGAGGATCGCGAGGAGCTCCAGCGGCAGCTCATGTGGAACTCATTTTTACCAGCCGAGTCGGCGAGCCTGGCGCTGCACGAGGCGCTTACGCCCCAGTACGGCCACCTGCTCGAGCGCAGCTTTACCGTGAGGTTTCGCTGTCTGCTCGACAATACCTCTGGATTTCTGGTAAGAAATTCGCTTTTAATGTCGCGCGTAAAGCTTATTCGAATTTGAATTTCCCGCGGAAAGTTCATTCGTCGCGCGATATTATGTAAGGAGCGCAATTTCCTGTTGTCAGCTCGGCTACTGCGAAACTTGCAGATTGAAAGTCAATACTAAGTCTTCGTAATACCGCAATTAATAACGTATAGGCGCATAACCGTATGGGATTACGTAACGCCGTTATATTGTTCCGAATGATAGTTTAATAACCTGGTCAATTTCGTAATCGCGTCATACATCTTGAGATCGTTAGATAACATATTGTAAATTTTAATCGCTTCTACGATGTAGCTATTCTTGCAGCGATCTCGTTTATATATTTCTGATAGGAGAATGTTCCTTGTCGCTCGTTTTGCTGCTTTAGAGTTGATTATCATCGGATATACGTTACCCGGTAGAAATTCGCTGTATCGGATGGCGAATCGCGGCCAATTTTGTAATTAAAAACGTCGCGCACCTTGATTTCTGTTTATTACCAACTTATTGTAAGCCAACATTTTCAACGACAAGCTTATTGCAACCTATCGCGCTTCAACGTATCGTCGTGACGATTAATTATTATCTTCTTTAAATTTAAATATTGATAATCCGTAATTCGATCAACACGTACACACATTATACACAAAAATTAACGTTTTATCCTCGGATCTCTCGCGAATCTAACGCGATCTTAACATCGTATAACACCTTCGAAAGAGAAAAAAAAATCCGATACGTCTATATTAGCATCGGACAAAGACTCGCAGCGCACGGATGAAAGGCTCGTATATTGCCCGCGTATCCGCGCGCACACACATACACACGGATATTATGCGAAAGAGCCCGCGGCAAAAAGCCCGAGTCTATTTACTTTTTCAGAGGCGGCGAGAGAGTCGCAACTCGCGCACAAAATCCTCTCTTTCCGCTTTAACACCGTACGTATACACGCGTGTGAGAGGGAGAGAGAGAGTCGCGCAGGAGGGAAGTGCGCTCTCCCGGCCGCAAAATCATAATTAATAATTTCAATGCCGTAAGTGGATGCAAGAGCGTCCCGGTGAGCCCCGGGAAAAAGCGAAGGACGTCGCGCGGCTCTTCTCTTTCTGTCATTACCGTCTCTTGTCCTTCCCTCCTCGGACTAATTGCTTTTTGCGCGCGCGCAAATGAACTCCCTCGTGTGCGCAGGCGTGTATATATATAACGCGGCGACAAAAAGCGCCTTGTTTCTGTAACGCCTTCTTTCTCTCTGGCTCAGCGCGCTGCCCTCTCTCTCGAAAATTTAATCTAATCCGCGATCGAGTCCGAACGCGCGGCGTTTTGGAAAAATAATATAAGATTTCCCGAGTGTATATATATAACGGCGGAATTCGAATTAGCCCGCGCTCGCGAACCGTTATATAGTTGTACGTGTATACGATAGTATATGCGACATTCGAGCTCGTGTGTTTATATACGTACTTATATACGTACGGTAAGAAGGGACGTCGGCGAAAAGGGACGAAACATTAATTACAGGAGCCGCGCGGCGCGGCCGTTACGCGGGCGGGGCGGGAGGGAGAGAAAGAAAGTGCCGCTGCTGCTGCTGCAGTGGAATACTTACGAAAAGGCGCGAGTATATACGTATTATATATACACACACACGTGTATATAGGTGCGCAAGAAAGGCGCTTCGGCGAGGCAGTAAAGCTCCGCGGTGTATATAGGCAAAAAACGCGTCCGTAAAAATGAAACTGGTAATTGTAAGACACGGGACAACGTGACGATCGTTGTATTTATTATCTCTCTCTCTCTTTCCCTCCTGGTAATTCGCTCTCTTATATATACGTACAAGCCTTCGCCTGTGCGCATATAAATAACGCAATAATGAAGAGATCAGAGCAACAATAACTCACTGCGTGAATTGAGATTTTAAATCGGGATGCGAGTCCGCGGCGTCGCTCTGCGTCTCTCTCGTCGGCGATGAAATTTCGAAATAAATTTTTTTCTCTTCCTCTCTCGCAGCGGCTGGACATAAGGGGCCGAGTGAAGATACTGCACGGGCAGAACCGCAAGACGGAGGAGCCGCCGCTGGCGCTGTTCGCCCTGTGCACGCCGTTCGGGCCGCCGTCGCTGCTGGAGGTGCCGCAGAAGGAGGTGATGTTCAAGAGCAAGCACAAGCTCGACCTCGCCCTCGTCTCGATGGACCAGCGGGGCAAGATGCTGCTCGGCTACTCGGACTCGGAGCTCGCCAATCTCGGCGGCTACGACCTCGTGCACTACGACGACCTGGCGTACGTGGCCAGCGCTCATCAGGAATGTGGGTCTACTTTTTCGTTGCTCTTATCACATAGCGGGGATTTTATATATATGGCTTATCGGCAATTTCGAATTGATTTTTTTTTGTTGGACGTATAGAACGGCAACCCTTATTAAAATTTACTATTTCTCATGGTTAAATAATGTTAACCTGACAGATAGTGAAATTTTTCACTATTTACGCACGTAGTACGAAAAATATCAGTTTATAAATTAGTGCATCTTCACTAATTAATGTAGGGTACATTATTGTAAAAATTATAATTCGTTGTAGTACGTAGTGAATAGTTCACTGTTTATGCAATGAGTTATCATTTTGCTCATTTCATTGCGTTTACTATCGAATTAGTAAACATTTACTGATTCGAACAGTAGAAAGTATTTGCTTTAAATTGTCACTGGCACACTGATTATCTAGTACATAATCACTTTAGCAAAATTTGAACTTGAAAAATTATGAAAAATTTTTTTCAGTGAGTCATAATGAATTAAGAGAAGTAGAATTTTCGGTACTTATACATTTTTAATATGCGAGAAATTCATTATTCCAGTGGAGAATCCATCACCCAGAAAAAGTGAAATTTTAGAGACTTAATCGTTTTGCAACATGAGAAAAATTTACTATTTAATTAGCTAACAATGAACTAGTAGAATAAGCGAAAATTTATGTTCCCTTTAGCCTTCTGTTACTAGGGCCACACACTATTTTAAGTAATGTATTGGCAACATTGTAGGTAGTGTATTTTCACTATTTCATCTAATGTATATTGCTACCCAAATATTATTTTTATTCACTATTTGCAATGTTTATATTTGCTATTTGAAATGTTCATATATTTACTAGTTTAGGTAGTCCTTTTACACTTTTTCAATTGGTTCATTTTTTTAACCTGTTTAAACTGTGATTATTCACTAGTTCGCAGTTGCACCATTATAACTTTTTCAAATTGTTACTACGGAAAAAAACAATGGATTATCACTGTTTTAGAGTTAGAGAGTATATAGGATGCCGTGCAGGCGACGCCCAGCATGTATTTCGCGCTTTTTTCTTGCAGGATTTTCTGTTGGATTCTCTACTCAGGAAAATGTTTTAAAAAATGTTTAAATATTTGATTTTACATAAATATAGAAGTAAGTAATAAAATTCGTATTTTGGTTGCCGGTAATGGAAGTACCATCCGGATGATAACACCATTGATACGTGATATGCCTGCACGTTATCCGTTATTTTACTTAATTTATTTTAGTTAATAACTTAAAGTTTAAATAATTTATTGTAAATAAAATGTAAACGAGAGATAACATAGACATGTGACATGTCATTGGTGTTGTCATCCGGATGGTACTTCCATTATACTGGCAATTAATTAAATATGAACTTTATTGCATATCTCTAAATTTATATGGTAAATGCAATATTTAAATATTTTGCTATAAAATTTTCCTGCATGAAAATCCTGCAGGAAAACGCACGAAATGTATATAAGATCCTATAGGAAACCCTGCAGGATTTTCTGCGGGATGTTTCCCCAAGGGAATAAAAGATAAACTGAGTCAAAGAGACGAATTAATTTTTATATCTTCATTAATTTTTAATTGCGAGTATATTATTATTGTAATTTTTTTTTGTGTTTTGTTAACAACAATGCGCATTAGCGCGGCGAAATTGGAATTTTTCCTTCCGTTTCCAATCCCTTAACCGACTGCATTGTTTTTTCAGTACTGAAAACAGGAGCCTCCGGCATGATAGCCTATCGGTATCAGACCAAGGACGCGGGCTGGCAGTGGCTGCAGACGAGTTCACGGCTGGTCTACAAGAATTCCAAGCCCGACTTCGTCATCAGCACCCACCGACCGCTCATGTGAGTATATATACACACGGCACCGAAAGTAACTTTATAAATGTCCAAAAGACCTCGTGGATATAATAAAAACACGATCGTTTCCGCATACCAGGGAAGAGGAGGGCCGGGACTTGTTGGGCAAGCGCACGATGGACTTCAAGGTGAGCTACCTGGACGCCGGTCTCACGAACAGCTACTTCTCCGACAGCGACAGTCTGGGCGGTAGCTCGTGCATCGGCGGCCCGCAGATCTCGTCCCAGCAGCAGCAGACGCAGCAGCCGCAACAGCAGCAGCAGTCGCAGCAGCAGTCGCAGCAGCAGCAGCAGTCGCCTCAGCCGCAGCAGGCGCAGAGGGTCAACCGACGTTACAAGACGCAGCTCCGCGACTTTCTCTCCACGTGTCGCAGCAAGCGGACCAGCAAACTGGGTAATTGGCGGATTAGTGGACCTTTTTTGCGCTGCCTATTTCATCAAGAATATTAATGTAAAAATCGAATTTTCCGTCGAGCAGCGAACCAGCAGTCTGCAGCTGCCGCGGCAGCAGCGGCGGCGGCAGCGGCGGCCGCCCAATTGTCTCCGTTGTCCCCGGCGGCTATGGGTGGCACCCCGACGGCAGCCGGTACCGCCAGTGTCGGTATGGGTGTCGCGCCGGTGGACTATCTTGGCGCGGCAGCCGTCGCGGACAGCAGCGCAGCCGCGGCGGCCGTCGTGGCCGCGGCTGCCTACGGCAACCTCAACAGTATGTATCCCGGAGCGTCTTATACACCGGCGGCCGCGGCAGCGGGTGCCGAACCCGCGCTCACCTCCTACATAGGGCACACCGGGGGATATCACCATCAGAGCCTCTATTCCACGGCGACGCTTGACAACAGGTGAGTTCTACGACTATGCACTTTCTTCGGTGCGTACTGAACTTGCACGAGATTGGAGAGAATTTGACGAAAGCTTTTTTGTCGAAAGGTACCTGACGGCAACGGAGAACCTCTTCCAGTACCGACCGCTGGGCAGTTACTACCCCGAGTACCACGCGACATCGGGCTACAACGGCTTCATCGACGCGGTCTCGTTGCCCCCGACCTACGAGAGTCACCAGCAACTGACGGCCACCGCAGCGGACTCGCCCAAATACGGCTACGCGGACGTGCGAAATTCCGCCGGCTATGCCCTAAGCAGTCCCGTCCACCAACCGCAGCAGCAGCACCACCATCAGCATCACCAGCACCATCCGCAGCAGCAACAGCAGCACTCTTCCGAAGCTAACGTCGCTGTAAGTGCCGCCACTATCAGCGGTTCCCGAGCGGGCAGCAGACATTCGCTCGAGGCTGCTTCCGTCTCCTCAAACTCTGCGGGCAGCTCTCCCGTGACCAGCAGTAGCAACAATAACAACAACAACGGGATGTTAACCCCAAAGTTGGAGGACGTCAAGCCCGATGTCTACAGCAATGAGCCAGGACTCAGGCAAACCGTGCTCATGTGGGGTGCGCCACCGTCCTCGAGAACGCCGCCGTCCAGGAGTAACGGAAACTACAGTCCACCTGCACCTAGTCGCGCTGGTATCGATTGTAAGCATCGCCGCTACGAGCATAGCGATTAGTTGTAGATGCCAGCTAGTGAAGCAAATAACGAAGCATCGTCACTATTCTTTTCAGCTCGATCGGATCCATTGAAGAGCCTGCAAGAGATGAACTCGATTAACGGCGAGTGCAAGTGGAAGCGCTCCTCGCCGGTCGATGCGCCGAGTCCTCCAGGGGTCCGTATTGTCCTGGCTTCGAAAATTCATCATCAGCAGCAACAACAGCAGCAGCAGCAACAACACACGCACCATCAGCCACAACAGCAGTATCCAGTGGTAACGTCGGCGCACTACGTCACGGGCGGCTACCAGAACGAGGGTAGTCAGAACCCCGTCAGCGAGGTATGGCAAGGAGCACAGCATCACTATCACCAGTATTATCCCTACCACAACCACTCTACTACTACCGCACTACCACCACCACCAATTCCATTATCATCACCACCGTCGACACCACCACGGCACGCCTCTCAGTGAGTGTCACTGCGTGGACAGTCTGATATAATTATTTTGTCTCTGTTCTGCAATTCTCTTGTATTCTTTCAATTTCCTGTGTTTACTCGTTCGTTTGTTTTTTTTTCTGATTTTTCTTCTGATAATTCTGATGATACTGCGACACGTACCCTACTCGCAACAAAGACTGAAATGTAATAACAACTTTCTACTGGAACAGACTTGTACAGTAGGTGATGATGACTTCATGTCGCAGCACGTTATCGCGAGTAACGGCAACGGATCCGGTCACCTCGAGCAGCACGTCCGCGGAACCGGACAACAGCTACAGCAGCATCGTCAGCAGCAGCAGCAGCATCAGCAGCAGCGGCTCATACTGTCGACCGCGAGCGGGAGAATCGATCAGCTCGGCGATGCCTGTATCACGGATCACAAGCCCGACGCCGGGAGTCCTCTGCTATCCATTTCCGAGGTGACCAACACGCTGCTCAACCAGTAACGATGCTCATTCCATCCGATAGGTCGGCTATTGCAATAAATACGTCGTAGAGAGTAAAGGAGGTTGCTGCAGCTCTCGTTCGTAGAAATGATGACGCGACTTGATGATGTATCATACACGCGACGCAATGAGGCGACGACTCACCCAGTTGTAATATAACGATCGAATTGTGTCTTCATTCCGTACGTGGATTAGGATATCGATATTCGAAAATTCTTATCTTTCTCCTTCAAAGTATATATAGTATATACAATTATGTATATACATTATGTATTACGTATCGCACGGCGCATTTCGCGCAACATTCATAGAGGTATATACAACATTATACGTCTAT
The DNA here is from genome assembly GCA_018906965.1 of Philotrypesis tridentata. Taxonomy (NCBI): domain Eukaryota; kingdom Metazoa; phylum Arthropoda; class Insecta; order Hymenoptera; family Pteromalidae; genus Philotrypesis; species Philotrypesis tridentata. The sequence goes on from JACCIB010000002.1 coordinate 7,405,829, forward strand.
AATACGACAACGAAGACAAGGATTAGCAGTATCTGACATTTCTCCTATACTTTGTAACTTCCTTCACGTTGTCTTCACTCACATGGTTTACATATAGGATATATATATATTATATACATATCTGTTCTTTGAAACGCGACAAAATAAAATACGCATTCTGTGATATGTGTTAGCTAATTTAATCCAATCATCAAAAGTGAAAATTTGGTGTTGGCTCTCTATCTCTCGCTCATTCTATCTCTTTATCGTAACTTTGATTTAGCGATGTATAAAAAAAAGGTAAAATGTGAAAAAAAGCCAGAGGCTATATAATGTGAAATCAAACTTTATCAATCAAGTGCGAAAACAAAGTTCGTAAACGAGGAATATAGTTGAGTTACAAAGAGAAACACGTACAATAATTGAAAAAAAGCGCGAGTTCGTTTGGTCGGAGTATCGAGTCTTGCCAATAATTTTGTTAATAAGTTTGTAATTTTGTGTACTTAATCAGTTTATACGCCTATATATATTTATGTACGTGCAGTATGTAGACGTTGTTAGCCAAGCTAGATGAGACTTCCACGAAAGCCTTACGTAATATCTTTCAAGAACTACTAATAGTGATATAATGATTTAAACGCGAATGTATAAATGAGAGTACCCCAGAGAGCGATCTTTCGCTATACGAAAAATTAAAAAAGAGAATAAAGAAAATTCAGAATGGTATGTACATTCCAATATGTATTTGTATTTGTAAATGTAATTTATACTCTTGGGCGTCGGTGAGGCGGCGTCCGAAATTACCATTAGCAGCTAGTGAACATTATATACAAATCGGAAAAAAAATGAAAAACTGGAGACGAATATTGTACAATATATATAACGCAATCACTAGCCGAATTTGGTCTTCTTATATATACATATCCAGTTTATCAATTTCTGCGAATTAAATTCGCGAATCAGTCTCTATTTCTTCGACATTTTTTATCTCGTATCTTATAAATGCTCTTGTGAATTATAGAGTTTCTCTTTCTCTCGTAACGCTATGGACGAGAGAATCTAATGAATTATTCTGTTGTAATCCACTAACGATAAGTACTCAAATCTAGTCCTCATACAATGCGAATTGAATAGTTATGATTATTAATTATTATTATTATTATGATTATTATGATTATTATTATTATTACAATTATTATTATTATTATTATTATCATCATTACGATCATTATAATTCTTATCGAGAAATTAAGAAATCGTTTAAGAAGAATATTACACTTAAAACTCCGTCGTCGCTTGTGCTGCGGTGAAATGCTCGTTCGTTTCTACATAAAAGCGATCGATCCGCCACTCTAGCGATTGTACATATAGATACAAAAAATTCAGTTCAAAGAAAGGTAACGAATTTCTTATTAAATCGAATTGAAACACGATGTCATTAGCATATTTAAATGGAGGGCTTCGATCGGCGCTCCAGAAACGAGCGAGAACATTTTGCGCAGTATCGAAACGGGATATCGCTTTTATTCACTCTATAAGACATGTATTGAACAATAAGTAATAAAAAAAAGAAATGTATACGGCTGAAAAGAAGCAATCGATCTCCTTTCTCGTAGCTATATATTCTAATATCGATATTTAGTTTATTTTCCACTTCCGTCTCTCTTTCTCTCATTCAATATACTTCAATCAGTCGATTCGACCCACGAACGAACATAAAAAGCTAACAAGGACTGCGATATAACGACGGTATGTCGCGTGTCCTCTTGCATGCGTCTTCTAGAGTCTATTACGTTGAAAGCGAGAATCGTGGCATTTTTAAAGAAAATTTACATGTAACTTTTAAGAAATAATGATATGACTTATTTGGCTTTGCAAAATGTACACAGCAACAATTTTTAATGCGTATATAACGTAATATATGCGAATAAATCGAAACCTAAATAATATTCACTTGACTCAATCGTCATCTTTAATATAAAAATCGTGTCATGCCAAATCATTAACAGGTTAAATCCCATCATCCAATTTTTTATTGTAATAATACAAACGTTCGAATTTTCAATTAGTTGTCACAGACTTATTCTCCAAAGTATTCTACTCTTTAGAATATTACTACTATGACATAATTAATTACACTGATAAAATTAAGCTAAATCGTGAACGAATAAAAAAAAATACAAAAATGTATCAAATGTTTATATATGCAATAAATAATGCTAGAAATTATAAAAACAATGCATACCTTGTATACCGCTCGCCTCAATCCTTGAACTTCTCAAGCTCACCAATTCGAGCTATTCTTCGATTGAAAAAAAAAAGAAAGCCATACACTTGCAACATTTTTCTTTATTTCAAAAACGCCGACTCAATTTAAAAAAACATCATCCTTACATATCGGCTCTCGGCCACAAAAAAGCTCGTTTACCAGCAGTCTACCCTCGGGGGATAAACTGCACTCCCCACGAAAGTCGCCTCTTTACCGACGCGCAGTCCGCCTACTTTCTCCTGCGCCGACGTCGTTTCACGCGCTCCCGGCCGAGATCGCACTCGGGGTAGAGAGCCGCGCAGTTGGCCCGTCCAAGCCCGAGCACCGACGCCTTCACCGAGTCCAGCATAGCCGCCCAGGGATCCCGATTCAGCACTCGACCGGACGCCCAGCTCATCCCCAGACTGCGAGCAGGAGGGGAAAGAATTTTTTTTTTTTTTCGAAAAATCATTTTGGCGGGAAATTCGAATTCGAAAGCTGCTGTACCTCCAGACGGGTATCCATATGCGCCGGCCGCCCTTGGTGTCCCGGCTGTAGCGATTGTCCTCGCAGAGCAGGCGGCGCAGGCAGTTGCCGTGGTCTGCCTGGGCGACGAGGACGGCCTCGATCGAGCGCAGGACCCGGTGCGACAGCTCGTTCAGCTCCTCGTTAGCCGAGTAGCTGAGCGAGTGGCTGTCGAAGACGTGGCGCTTGAAGCGCTGGTCGATGTCCGTGACGACTTGCGTCGCCGACGTCGTCATCGTCATCGGATTCTGTCGAGGAATTTTCCGAAATTTCAGCAAAGGATGTACATCGCCTTTCGAAATTATGTGCGCGCGTATATCCAGCAATTTTCGGAAACGACTCTCCCCAAAAGGTGCAAATTTTTTTTTGGAGGCAGCCCTATACTAGTATACTAGACCTACTTTTTCTCGTTTCTTAGGTCATTCTAGAAGAGTATAATTTTTTTCGCAGCAAAAATGACTAAGAAACGAGAAATAATTTAAAAAAAAGAATTTATAGATCTTTTTTCTCGAAAACTATTGACTTTTAAAATTCATGAAAGAATGCTCTGGAATTTTCTCAGATTTTTTAAGAACATTTTTCGAAAAATCAAAAATTGTATCGGATCAATCTGAAATAATTTCACAGCATTCTTTAATGAATTTTAAGATATTTTTGTTGTAATGAAATTTTTATAAAAGTCCATAGTTTTCGAGAAAAAAATCGATAAATTCTTATTATAAATTATTTCTCATTTTTTCGAGTCGTTTTGACTCCGGAAAAAAGTATACCCCTTCGATCGGCCATGCACGCGAGGTTTTTCTCTTTCAGAATGGCCTAAGGGCTGAGAAAAATCAGGTCTGCTAGGTGTGCCTTGAAAAAAATTTTTTGCGACTTTTTTGCGAATTTTTTCCTCAGCTTTATTGTTGTTACAAATTTTTTTTTGTAGTGAGCTATATATATGCTTCTAAAGCTGATTGGTTCTTTGAAAGCATATATATAGCTCACTATATATCAAATTTAAATTTTGACTTAAAATTCAAAAAGCTGAGGAAAACAGCTTTAATTTAAGCTATTAAACGTCAAAATCGAATCACTCGATCAAAATTTATGACCATTTGAAAAAAGTCGTTTGGTTTGACTTTCACGAAATAGCTCGATTTTTCCAAAAACCAGACATTTTTCCCTTTCTTCAAATCCCTATTACTGTCGATCCAATGCTTCGATTTTAACGGTTGATAGCTCAAATTAAAGCTCTTTTCCTCTACTTTTTGGTTTTTAGGTCTAAATTTAAATTTTTTTATCTGTTGATCTATATATATGCTTCTAAAGCGGATTGGTTTTCTGAACGCATATATATAGCTCAATAGATAAGAAAAATCAATTTTGGACCTAAAAATCGAAAAGTTGTGGAAAAGAGCTTTAATTTAAGCTATTAAATTTTAAAATTGAGTCACTGGATCAAAAGTTTCGAGAATTTGAAAAAAAAAAGTGAAAATTGATTAGTTTCGCGAGAGCCCTATAAAGAGTTAGCAGTATTGAAGCCTGTGTAACTCGTGACCGGAACATCCGATTTTAAAAATTTTAGGCTCGATTTAAAGCTCTTGAGCTGCACTTTCGTTCTGTATATATAAAGTATAGCGCCAAGTCCCATAGGATTCACAGTACACAAATAATACTCTCGACAGTAAAAAAGCAAAAGAAAATGTATAAACATTTTTGCGTTTTTTCGATCGGAAACCCGGGTGGCAACCGATAATGATGCAGCTCGCACGGTTTCTTATTCGGAGGGGTCCCAGAAATCAGAAAAAATAGGTCTGGTAAGTGTGCCCTACCCAAAATTTTTCGGTAGTCGGGGCCCCCAGAAGTTTCCAGTATCCCGTGGAATGACTCATATATATAAAAAAATGATCACCGTAATGTTCATCAGCAGCTGGATGAGAAAGAGTCCGAAGGCCAGGAAGGCCAGGGCCGTGAGGGCGATCTCGAAGAAGTCCTTGATCGACAGGTCGTGCTTGCCCTTGCTGTGGTAGACCGGCCCGTGATGGTAGTCCTCGTCGTCGTCGTGGTCGTCGTGGCTCGCCGGCAGGTAGATGTGCTGCTCGTGTACCGTCGGCATGAACTCGTGGTGCATCGGGGGCCCGTAGTTCGGATAGGCGTAGCCCGTCGGCGAGGACAGCATGTCCCCCTTCTCGATTCCCGGTATCATCATGTTGCCCACTGTGCGTATTGTACGCGAAAAAAAAAAATAAAAAAAAAATAAGAAAACAAAAATTATTCGATTTTCATTTTCATTTCATATTATCATATAGTGCTGGACGAACCCCCTCCGAATTTCCCGATCTTCCCCGGCGAGATGTGCGAGGGCATGGAGTAGCCGGTTAGCTCGCCCTCGAACTCCTCGATCTCGCCCTCGGATTCGGGCTCCTCGTGGACCTCCTGCTTCTTCTTGAACACCTTGTGCGGCGCGTAGTGTCGATATATGTCGTCCAGCGTGGTAGTTCTGATTTTCGAAATCATATCGAATATAGAATAGGCGTATATAGAATAGGCGCAGCAAAAGCTTGTTTCGAGCCGTCGACGGGGTATAGGTATAGGTCCCCGGGGTGAAACGAGCGATGGGGCCGAGAGTATGGGTGGAAAAAATTTGGCACCAGAAAACTACGGTGGGTACAGAGCGTTTCCGGAAGTTTGATGGCACCGGTGGACAGACCTTTGTCTTGAGCGCTCTAATGAGGGTCCGCGCCGGTGTGATAAGAGGCTAAGTCCTCTCTGTATACTCTGGCGCACGCGGGTGGCGCGACGTTAGAAAAAAGCCAACTTTCAAATAAGTACTCGAATAAGTATATAATTTTTAAATAACGATCGCGTAAAGATTCCAAATAGTTATACGAAACTTGATTCGCGAAAATCGAAGTATTTTCACTTTTATATATATAGTCATCCGCAATCCCTGCAAGTGCCAATCATCAAACTAGTCTCATTGCCTCAACTAGTTTACCATTCGATTTTTGCCATTCGAATTCCGTTGAAATCGCGCAATCTCACCGTAAAACATTTATTTCCAAATTTTAAATCAGTCGAACGCATAACGCTTCCTTCCAACGAAACACGTGGCTCGCACGCGCTCAGCCGCCGGAACCATAACCGTCACCCTCATAAAATTTTCGGTAGCGCTCGATGCACCCACTTTTTCATCGTAGTTTTCGACACCAAATTTTTTCTATGTATACCCGTCTCACTCAATAATAGCAATCGCGTAGTGTTTCACCATGAGGGGCATAAGCACGAAATCTGGTATACACGCGTTCATACCTGTGCAGCCAGTCCTTGTACTTGGAGCTACCCTCGTCCGAGAGGAGCTTGTCGTGGACGGTGACGTTCTGCTCGCCGAGAATGTCGGGTATGGAATTCGCGGCCCTGTTGACGTCGTTGCCGCGTTTGGCGCGTATCGCGCCGACTTCCTTGAAAATCTCCTCGGCCACGTATCCGTGGCACAGGTACTCGTTCATGCGCTTTCTGCAACGCGCGCGCAATTGTCATGCATATGCGACGACGATAATTTTTTATGATTTTCAACGTGTAGATTTTCGTTGACCGTTTGTTTACTTATTTATTACAGTAGGTTGAAAGCCGCAAACTTATCAAAAGTTTTTTTTTCCAATAATTTAAATAAATTGTTATCAATATTACTATTATTATTATTATTTTTAATCCAATTTTTTAAATTAAACTTTCTAATCGTCGATTTCATGCGGTCTTCCAGCGCTCTTTTGAACAATTTACCCTAAAGAATCATCTATATGCCAATACAGTTGCAGTTTACATGAGTATACCCCGAGGTATACCCAGGAATTTTCGTTCCTATCATAGGTCATTCTGAAAGAGAAAAAGCTCGCGTGCACGGAAAATCTTAGGGTTTATTTTTTTCCGGAGCAAAAACGACTCGAAAAACGAGAAATAGTTAAAAAACAAGAATTCATAGATTTTTTTTCTCGGAAACTGTGGACTTTTAAACATATTTCATTAGAACAAAAATGTCTTAAAATTCATCAAAGAATGCTTTGAAATTTTTTCAGATTTTTTACGACGTTTACCAAAATTTCGAATTTTTTGGATTTTTGAAAAATCAAAAACTGTACCGGATCAATCTGAAAAAATGTCAGAGCATTCTTTCATGAATTTTAAGACATTTTCATTCTAATAAAATTTTTATTAAAGTCCATAGTTTTCGAGAAAAAAATTTAAGAATTCTCTTTTTTTTAATTATTTTTCGTTTTTTTCGAGTCGTTTTTGCTCCGGAAAAAATATACCCTTAAGATTTTCCGTGCACGCGAGCTGTTTCTCTTTCAGAATGACTTAAAGAATGAGAAAAAACAGTTCTGGTAGGTGTGCCTTCAAGAAAATTTTTTGCAACTTTTCCGTCCGAGTTGTTTCCGAAATTTCCTGGATATACTCATATAGAAGCAAAGATATGATCTCCACGACTACGCAAGTGCTTCCCTTGTAAATCACTCTTTACAGTCAAGTATTGCTGGTTATCAAAACGTCTCTGTCGCCAGAGCTGTTCCGGCAGTCGAAACGCGTAGACTCCCATTGAAAAGATTCGGAAATGAATCGGTGGGCGGGAAAAGTTGCAGTTGTCACTGGAGCGTCTGCTGGAATAGGATTGAGCACCTGCAAAGCTCTGGTGCGAAATGGCCTCGTCGTCGTCGGATTGGCTAGGAGGAAGGCCAAAATGGAAGTACGGATGTAGAAAATTTTTATCAAAGTTTCGTGAGTGTTTCTCGTTGAAAAATTTGAACGCATATTGTTATACGAAAAGATCGATAATTCAGCGGTGTCCGCGGATTGAAAATTGCAGTGCGCTTAGAATTCCGACGTTGACAAGAACCACGCGCAGATAAAATAATTAATTTGCATTTTATTTATTTGTCGTAATTTTTCATCGTTATTCAGGAGGAAATGAAGAATGTGGATGGACAGGGCGAATTTCACGCGGTCGAGTGCGACATATCGCTGGAAGATAATGTTGTCAAAACTTTTGATTATATTAAAAAACAATATGGCAGAGTCCATGTCTTGGTCAATAATGCAGGTATGGTGGCCATAGGAAGCACGGTAGGTACGTTAATCTACAATTTTATAATTGCAAATGTATATAATTACATTGCGTTTGATATTTATTCCGTTATTCGTAAATTCAGATATCAGCACTGAAAAGCTAAGACAAATCGTTGACCTCAATATCATGGGTTTGCTGTACTGTACGAGGCAGGCCGTAAGCATGATGAAAGAAGGATACGAAGCGCACATTGTAAATGTTGGCAGGTATACGTCGTTATATTTATTTTATACATTCATTAAATATATATAGGTACATGTGCATATCTACCAATTTTTTGGAAACAACTCTCCTCAAAAGTTGACATTTTTTTTTTAGGCACACCCACTAGACCTAATTTTCTCGTTCCTTAAAAAAATTCGCGTGCACGGCCAATCGAAGGCCGCATACTTTTTCCGGAGCAAGAACGACTCAAAGATCGAGAAAATTAAAAAACAAGAATTTACAGATTTTTTTTCTCGAAAACTGTGGACTTTTATAAAAATTTCATTACAACAAAAATATTTTAAAATTCATCAAACAATGTTCTGGAATTTTTTCAGTTTTTTCAAGAACATTTTTCGAAATTTCGATTCTTTGGATTTTCGAAAAATTAAAAATTGTGTCGGATCCATCTGAAAAAAATTTCAGAGCATTCTTTGGTGAATTTTAAGAAATTTTTGTTGTAATGAATTTTTTACAAAAGTCCATAGTTTTTGAGAAAAAAATCGATGAATTGATTTTTTGTTAATTATTTCCTCGATTATTTCTCGTTTTTTTTTTTTTGGAGTCTTTTTTGCTCCGGTAAAAAAAGTATACCCTACGATAGGCCATGCACGCGAGTTTTTTCTCTTTCAGAATGATCTAAGGAATGAGAGAAAACAAGCCTGACAGGTGTCTTCAAAAAAAAATTTTTGCAATTTTTGGGGAGAGGTGTTTCCGAAAATTGATGGATATGCGGTATGCATATGTCCTTAATTCTGAACTTTCCATTTTGCAGCGTTCTGGGTCACAAACTTGTTTTCGTAAAAGACCTCGATTGCAACGTTTATCCAGCCACAAAGTTCGCAATTCGCGCACTTTCAGAAACAATGCAGCATGAGCTACAGCAATATCCAATTCGTTTTACGGTACTATATTAACATTTTAAATTTAAACTTTACAAACTTAGTTGCTTATTTCATAAATAATTGATTTTCTAGCACATCAGCCCAGGTGTAGTAAAAACCGAGATGTTTGAAAAGGCAAGAAGTGAGGCAAGTTCTCTTGAAGATTGGGTAATCCTTAATTCAGAAGATGTGGCCGACGCCATTGTCTATGCAATAGGCACAAAACCGCATGTGTGCATTTCTGAGATAACACTTCGTCATGTGCAAGATCGCTTTAGATAAATGCTTTGTTTATTTTGCATTTTATTCAAGAAATGTACGTGTATTCTAGTTTCAATTGGATGATAGATTGTAGAATCCTGCAAGCCATAGTAGGATAGCTATGTACTTATATAAATAAAAAGAATTCACAGCTGAGTTTAAAATTAATTGTTGGATATCATCTATACTGCGTTCACAAAAACACACAATTATAAAAAAAATCAAACACTCGCTCAACAGCCACGTAAAATTTTGTGAAAGTTTTCGATATATCGCAAAAAGATAAGATACACATTAGTACTACTCAGTTTGCAGCGTTACACAATATCTCAGTGTTGGAACTCACTAGCGCTCGTGAGCGATTAGATATAAAAGGTGAAAGGTTATATAATTGCGGACCATGAAAAAATCAAAAAATTCAAATGTCCAAGTATAATTGATGAGCATTGAAACGAAAAACTGTTACACCGAAAAAAACTGGATCTGGACTGCCCGGAGCAGCCTATATTCATTGCTCATCAATGGAAAAGTCGCGGCTCGGTCGCGGCTTATCCTCTCCACTCTCGTTACCCATAACAGCCTTGTTCTACAACTGATGAAATGAAATTCCATAACTGCCATATCCGAATGTAGGCCCATGATTTTTATCGTTAAATTTGATTAAAATCAAGATTTTGTATCGAAACAATATTTTTATATACATAAGATCCTTATAACTGTTAGATTGACTTATAATAGAGTGAAGGAGGGACAGCCAGGCCAATCCGAAAGGTCGTAGAACTTTTCGTTCTGCTTCTCTCTCCCGTACACGCAGTGCAGTTTCCTCAGCTACAATTCATTTCTACCACGTATACTTTCCTACACAGATAGTATACTTCCGCAGAGCGCCACGCGCTAAATCGAAAACGTCTTTTCCCTCCTTTCACGTTCAAATCCAAATTCGAATCTTTCGAATCGACACTGCCAATCCTCTCATACGAAGAACACGAACGCATACACAAGTATATAATACACATCACCTGTGGAACTCCATCTCGTCGAAGGCCTTGACGAAGGAGCCGTCGGCGACGAGGCCAGCGCCGGCCGCCGACCTCGTCACGTTCTCCGCGTAATGCTGATCCAGGAGCAGAAACGATCCGGGCAGCAGGTCCACCGAGAGAATGTCGTTGCGATCGATGCAGAACTCGCTGCCGTCGTCGTAGCACTCCTGGCAACCGCACGGACCCGCCAGCAGCGCCAGGAGCAGCGGTAAAAACGAGACGAGGAAATCCATTGTGTCTTCCCGTGGCTCGGCGAAAAACGACTGACCCGCAGAGAGAGACGCGCAGGGGGAAAAACCAGGAGAGGCACGAGTTACGATGACCGCCCGAAATAATTAGGATATACCGTAAGTCGGCTCGCTGTACTGTATACGTATCTATACGTGCTTCGAGCATATACACATATGTATATGCTCGAAGTATACGTGTGGTATGCGTGTGTGCGTGCGCGCGCACCGCAAGCGCCTTTGGCGTGAAGACGCACTTTGTCGCACCTCACCGCGATGTGAAACTGTCACGCTTTGTTGCGGACTCGAGCGACGCGCGCGGGCTGTGTGCGCAAGCGGGCAAGGGAATTTTTTTTACGTGTATGTCGTGTTTTGATGTCGAAGACGGATTGAATTTTTAGGTAGAATTCTCGTTGCGTTCAATTTTGTGCGGCTGGATCCAGAGAGTCAGTGTACATAGTTTTGTGCGACTATTGCATGTGACGAAATTTTGCAGCGCGATGTACGGTGAGTTTTCCTGCTAAAATCCTTTGCGGATCGGTCTAACGCCTGTATACAGATAAATAGTTTTTTAGGTTTAAATTTAAAACAACTTGAAATAAGAGTATTATTCTTTCGTTTTTATTAGTAATTATAATAAATTAATCTATTTTTGTGTTTTTTACATTTTCAGATTTCGACAGTATAGCTCGGCGTCCCGAAAATATTCTGAAATAGTGTATTTTTTAATTCAACTTTTTTCTAATTTATTTAGTGTTATTTGTTTCTTGAGTTTTTTTTTGCAACGCAAGTTTGCAATTTATTTCTAATTAATTAATTTAACTAATTTATTCAACTAATTAATCCAATTAATTAATTTCAGGAAAAATTTGTCTGTATAGCTTAACTTTCTTTTATTTATTGCATAAACTTTACGTCCCATCTCGTGTCCCATTTGAATCCCATGTAATACCGCCAACGTTATAGGTCACGTGACTATATCGGCAAATAGGTGGCAGTATAGTGCCACCTATAGGTATAACTGTATACATGTTCCACAAAAAACATCCAATCGCCCTTTGTTTGCATCTGCCGCATGCGAGTTCAGTCCAGCATTCTTCCGTTCTTCAGATTACGAAACTCGAAATCATCCAGGGTAAGTGCCATGAGCTGATACGTATATACTTACTTGTTTGTAATATCGGATAAGTAGACAATTGCTTTCATGTTTGTAACTTGTTTCTAGATCGCTAGCGAACAACAGTGCCCTGTTCGAAAAAAATGACGAAAGAGACCGTTGGAAGTATCAGTGCTGCCTCGAGTGCTGCTTACTACGAGACTGAATTTAAGTGGAAAATTAAGAATTTTCGTACGAGTTGCAAGAACGTTGGAGATGCCTTGTTATCGCCGATTTTCGCAGCGGATCGCATTAATAGAGATGTTCTGTGCTGTCTGAAATTGTACCCGAAAGGGGACATGGAAAATTCTAAAGATTACGTGTCAATTTACCTACACATCGACGCGGAGATTACTGCAATAGGCACTTTTACGATTTTCGATAAATACGGACTAGAAGTTCAAAAATCCAAAATGAGTGAACACCTGTTTAGCAAGAGGGAGTGGGGATATTCAAAGTTCATTTCGCGAAGTGTTGTCCAGAATGCAGAAAAAGGTATATTAGATAACGATGCGCTGACTATCGGTTGTAGGATAGAATACAAGTGTACGAGTAAAATGTTATCCTCTGAAACGATATCAGGCAACGAAGCAAAAAAGAAAAAGTTCGAAGAGGTCGATTCGGCACGTCTCGTGTCGGACGAGTGCGAGACTCTCGTCAATGTCACGAAATTCAGTGACGCGACCCTCGTTTGCGATGGTAGAAGGATAAAGGTGCACAAGTGTATACTCGCGAAGAAGAGTCCAGTGTTTGCCGCGATGTTCGGCAGCGATACGCACGAGGGGCAGGAGAATATCGTTCGCATTTCCGACATCAAGTACGACGTTCTCGTCGAGTTGCTTCGATTCGTTTACTCCGGGAAGATCAGCGACGTAGGCACTATGGCCGGTGAGCTTGCCGTAGTGAGCAACAAATACGCGCTCGATGATCTAAAGATCACGTGTGAGAGGACAATGGGAGCGAATTTGAGCCTCGACAACGTAATCAAATGTCTTGGATTGGCCGAGAGGCTGCGAATGGATGAGTTGAAGAAGCACGGAATTGACTTTATTATTAAAAATGCCAAAGATATAAGTGATAAAGCAGACTTTAATTCGCTGTCTCATGACATTGTTTGCGAAGTATTTCATCGCATGGCTGCAAATAATGGACAATAATGATTGTACAACTTTTTTAAGAAACTTTTTTCATGACGTGTATAGTGATCTTGCTTGTGTAACAAAACAGTTTTTTGTACTTCTTTATTATTGTTTAAAGGTATTTGTAATAAATTCAGTAACGTAATTATTTTCGTTCAGTTCATAAAATTTTTTTTCTTCATTTTTCAGACAAAAAAAAGGAAATATCTGTTTGTATACAAGTTGAGGTTTGTTCATTCGCATTTATTTTTTAACCGACTAATGGACTCCATAACCATAGTTCATTGTGTATACTAATGGTATACTTGATTTTTTTGGGTAAATATTGATAATTCAAATCATTTACAAAACTCGTGCAAATAATATTTATACATCGATAATTTTTGCGATTTGCAAAATCGTTTATTAATTACTGAACTTACTTTTTAAAGAACTAGACGTTGCGCACGGAAAATGACGCAACTTGGAAGATGCAAGAATTCGATATACTATGTAACGTACAGCTTTATTCTATGTGTTAGCTGAAATTTTAAAAGTTCCTATACTAAACTACAGTATATTTTCACCGAGTTAGATTCCCGAGGTTCATAGAATAAATAAATTTTATCCTTTTAAATATTACAATAATAAAAGTTTTTATATACATGTAGAAAAATAAAAGATGTCGCTCGGGTTTCAACGCTACGTGCTGCCGACTGCAGCACAACTTTCTCTTTTCTCGTAAACACCGTAATAAAGGGTCTTTCCCTATGTACTTATACACATCTGGAGTGTGATGTATGTGCTTTATGACAGGCCTCACCGCGTCTCATAGTTTTAAATGCCTTCCAATACCGCTGAACTTCATCTCTGGTTGAAATAGTATTGTAAGCCTCAGTCTCCGACTAGTTTCTGAAGTGAAAAGACGAACTTCTATACTCCGCACAGAATTACTTCACTATACCAACGACTCGAAAGAGTTTGACAAAATACAGGTATGAATCTTTTGTAATACTTGCTTTACGTTAAATTTAATACTGTTTCATCTTAACTGTAAAACGATCGTTTTATTTATTTAACGACAAACTGTTATTATTTATAGATTACCGAAAGCTCTCTGCACACTTCCAAAATGACGGAGGAATATTCCGGAAGAGTGAGCACTGCTTACTCGGACTTGGACTTCGAGTTCAAGTGGGAAATTGAAGACTTCGCCACGGTCTGCGACAACGTCGTGCATTACATGCTCTCGCCGTCTTTCACAACGAAATTCACGATCGGACGTCGCTGCAGGACTATCGAGTGGTATCTGATCTTGTATCCGAAAGGAGAGAACAACGCCCACAAGCAGTATTTGTCGCTTTTTCTGGGAACGCACATGGACTGGTTGAAGGCGACGTTCACCATCATGCTTCTGAACAACAAAGGCCGAGTCATCGTGTCCCGCACTCTGAACGACCAGCTCGTCGGCAACACTCTGAACACGGGATTCCCGAATTTCATTCAGCGAAGCTTCGTGCGAAATTCGAAAAACGGCGTACTGGACAACGACAAGCTGACGTTCGTGTGCAAGGTGAGGTACAAGAGCAGCCGAATGAAGCCGTGCGCGGCGACGGGCGGCCAATTAGCCAAGAAGCGAAAACTCGAAGAGGAAGCCTCGCTGCGTCGCGAACTGGACGACTATACGGGGCTCTGCTCGACGGCGGCGCTCACAGCGACGTGAGCCTCGTCGCCGAGGGTAAAACGGTGAGAGCTCACAAGTGCGTGCTAGCGAGTAAGAGTCCGGTGTTCGCCGCCATGTTCGCCAGCGAGATGAGGGAGAGCCGCGAGAACGCGGTGGAAATCGCCGACATCCAGTACGACGTGCTCTTGGAGATGCTGCGCTACGTCTACGCCGGCAGGTCCGACAACATCGACGGCCTGGCCGTGGCATTGTCCTGGCAGCCGACAAGTACGCGCTGACTGGCCTCAAGCTCGCCTGCGAGAGAACGATGAGGAAGAACTTGTGCCTGGAGAACGTGAACGAGTGTCTGCAAATCGCCGATCGTATCCAGATGGACGAGCTGGAGAAGGACGCGATCGAGTTCATTGTCGAGAACGCCAGCGATGCCGGTGACAAACTGAACTTCGAGCAGCTGCCATCGAGGATTGTGCGCGAAGTGTTTTGTCGTATGGCTAAGTGAATTGGTATACTGTGTACCGTGATATATCTGATGTTCTTTTTAAGCCTTTTGTGTAATTTTTTTTTCAACTAATAAATGAATCATTTGGTCTAAGTTATTTTATAAAATAAGCTTGTTCTTTGTCCTGTTATTGTTGTTGTCGTTTAGCAGTAAATTTGCGAATGGACTTTAATTAATTTTCTAAAGCTTGTGCAATGTGCATATAAGCAATTTAACGCGTAGCGAATACTTATAGTTGTTAATTTAGAGAAGGTGGGGACTAATTTGCGTGGTTCTTCTTTCGACACTGTGACGTTTCTAAAACAAAGTAAAATATTGCACTTTATAAATATTTTCTATCTTTTGGTTTTGCTAACAAATACGATTTTTTCTATTGCATTTATCTTTAAGCACAAAGTTGTGCATTTATTCAAATGATAATATTGCTTAAGCTTTGGATATAATTCCATATAATTTAAAAAGTGCAATTTGAAAAGGATAAAACACTTTTGATACGCGAAAATTAAAAATATAAATAATACATACTTAAATATTTTTTAATATTTATTGCTGAAAGAAATGCTATCAGATTTATTTTAAATTTACTATAAAGATCATATTTTATAGCTTTGATACCATTTTTAACAAATGTACCATTCATCGGTGATTTCTCACTGTATGCAGGATTTAAGAAATGATTTGAGTTTTTAAAAATGTTTCAAAGATCAATTTTTTATCGCATGAATGTAGAATTTTTTAATCGCTTGATTAGAAAAAAGCTCAATTCTTTAGTTTAGCGGAGTTATTTTTGATACTTTTTGTTAGCTAAAATTTTCTAATCGTTCAAAGAAAAGAATCCTACATTTACATAATAAAAAGAGTAGAATTAAAAAATTTTTTTCCTCCGTTTGAAAGTAAAAAATCAGAGATAAGTGGTAAACGAGTTACTTAGTTACTCTATCCCTTTGAAAAAATAGTATGGTTATTGACATCGTTGTCACACGGTTTACCTCCTCAACCTCACAGATATTAAATAAGTTATGAAGTTACAGCCAAAAAATTAACTTATAACACATTTTTTAAACCGAACGAAACAGTCAAATACATCGAATTATTTACACTATCGAAACTTAAAATCTAAATGTTGTTTGCTATTTCGGACCAAAAAATTCCCTATAACATATATATTTTCGAATCCCCGCCCCTCACAAATACTTATAGGTAAGCACGATATATATAGTATAGGGGGTAGTATGTATATAGATGAGCAACCAATCAGCTTCGTTGTTTTGAATCTAAGCTTCGCGAGCTGCACATACTTATTGTATACAATTCTGCACACGCAGAAGAGCCTTCCACCTTTCTAAGATAATAAATTCCGTTCAGTTTATCTTCGACGACCCGACAGTTAAGTATACAAGCGCACGTCTAAAGTTGTGAAAAGTCTGTACAAGTACTGATTAGAATCGAATATTTAGCAGCTTATAAGTACATACATCCATAGTCTACGTATACAATATATTTTCACATTTCTTTACGACTAAGAGAAAGATGAGCAAAGAGATCGCTGGAAATGTCAATCCTGCACTTACTGGAATTTCGACTTTGAATTTAACTGGGAACTTCCGGATTTTCGGGCCGGTTGTAAAAACGTCGGCGATGTTCTGTTATCGCCGGATTTCACGACGACACTCAGGCACGGAGCAGCTATTTCCTGGTATCTGGAATTGTATCCGAAGGTAAGGGCAGTGGCGAGTTTTGCGATTCTCGACAGCAAAGGCAATGTACAGGGAAAGATCACCATGCCGGAACACCTGTTCGACAAAACCAGCTGGAGCTGCGCAGATTTCACGCTACGCAATTTCGTCACGAACCCGGCGAAAGGTGTGCTCGACGACGATAAGCTGACTGTCGCTTGCCGGATAGAATGCAGGAGCAGCGAAACTCTGTCCTTCGCAGCAGCGCCAGTAGTCGGCGAAGCGGAGAAGCCGAAGGTCGAGGAGGTCGACTCGACGAGTACGAGACCCTCATCAACGACACGAGATTCAGCGACGTGACCCTGGTTTGCGAGGGTAAAAGCATCAAGGTGCACGAGTGCATACTCGCGTGGAAAAGCCCGGTGTTCGCGGCGATGTTCGACAGCGACGCGCAATTATCGCGGCAGGAGAGCACCGTTTGCATTTCCGACATCAAGTACGACGTCCTCGTCGAGATGCTCCGCTTCGCTTACTCCGGCAAGGTCAACAACGTCGACGCTCTGGCCAGCGACAGATACGCCCTCGATCGTCTCAAGCTCGCCTGCGAGAAGAGAATGCGACAGAACTTGAGCCTCGACAGCGTGATCGAGTACCTCGAAGTAGCCGAGAGGCTGCGCATGAACGAACTCAAGCAGCTCGGAATCGACTTCGTCGCTGAGAATGCCAGAGACATGAGCAACAAATCGGAGCTCTACTCCCTGCCTCACGACATTATTTGCGAAGTGTTTCGTTGTATGGCCGCAAAAATGACAAATAATTAATACTGTCTAACTTTGCGACGAATACCTTTGTTTATACTCTCTTTGTTCATGTAAATCAATTTTTTTTACTCTATTATTGTTGTTTCAAGGCAATCCTAATAAATTCAATTCAATCAAATAGACATCTCATTTCCGGCCGGTTATCATAAGAATTTGTTTTGCTTTTTTTTCCATACGAAAAAAAAGGTAAACATTTGTTTGTACACGGTCAAATCGCGGACCTTCAGTTCGAACAGTTCATTTCATAACCTCATCGAAATGAAGGCCGCATATACAAGAATCAACGACGTCGGCCTATAAGTGTTTTTGTTTTGAAAAGCCTGCGTTTTCGCAGTTCCCTCGAGTCTCACGTCTATCTTCCGGGGACTTTTCGTGCTCGGATGCCGTGATGTCGTCTCCTCCAATCTCGTTTGCTGCACATGGATATGCAATGTAAACTGCGTCAACTCGCGCACTGAGAAATCGTGTCGACGGTCGCATTAGCTCGAGTATGGAAAGTCCCTTGTCGAAGAGTTCACCGGTTAGTGTAAGCATGCGCGCGCGCGAGTTGACGTCGGCCAGCCGGTTCCACTGTGGAGGTATACAGCCGGGCAAATAGTACTTGGGTAAAACAGCAAAATCTGCAGTAATAGACTTCGAGAGCACTCGGTATCCCAAATCACGCGTCTTTGTTAATTAATCGAATATACGCGCAATCGTTGTAATTCACTGATAAATCCACGCGTAGATCGACGACAGTGAACAGCGCTTGAGAGAAAGATGGATCTGGACAAGGTGATCGGGGCGGTCAACGCCACCTACACTTGCTTGGACTTCGACTTCGAATTCGAGTGGACGATCGAGAACTTTTGCATGAGCTGCAAGAACGTCGGCGACGCCGTCTACTCGCCGGAGTTCACCACGAAATTCATCAACCACGACATCGAGTGGTTCATGAAGTTCTTCCCCAAAGGGAACAGCGACGATTACAAAGACTACCTGTCCATTTTCCTGCACGCGAACGCGAAGATAAGCGCGATCGTTACTTTCATAATATTCAACAGCAAGCACGAGGTAAAAGTCAGCCGCACCATGCCGAAGCACCTCTTCCACAACAGCGCCTGGGGCTATCCGGACTTCATTCTGCGCAGCTTCGTCCAGAATCCAGCGAACGGCATATTGGACAGCGACAAGCTGACGATCGGCTGCAAGATAAAGTACAAAAATTGCCAGATGAAGTCGGCCGTCCCGCTGGACAGCAAGGGCAAGCCTCAGGAGGTCGAGGTGGACATACCGCACCTCGAGCTCGAGGCTTACGAGGCTCTCCTCGACGACGGCAAATTCAGCGACGTGAGCCTCGTCTCGCAAGACCGCACCGTCAAGGCGCACAAGTGCATACTGGCCGCCAAGAGCCCGGTCTTCGCCGAGCTGTTCGCCGGCAAGAAGGACAAGTGCGGGGAGACCATCGAGATCCCGGACATCGGTTACCAGGTGCTCTTGGAGATGCTTCGCTTCATGTACGCCGGCAAGATCAACAACTTCAACAGCTTGGCCGTCGACCTGGCCGTCGCCGCCGAGAAGTACGAACTGATGAATCTCAAGTTCGCTTGCGAGAGGGTTATGAGGAAGAACTTGAGCCTCAACAACGTCAACGAGTGCCTCAAAATGGCCGACAAGATGTGCATGGACAAGCTGAAGAAGGACGTGATCGAGCTGATCGTCGACAACGCCAAATTCGTCGACACCAAACTCGAGTTTCATTTGCTGTCCCACGACACCTTTCGCGACATATTTCGCTCGATGGCCAAAAAGAATAAATAGCCACTGGAGTGGCATTGCTCGAGCATTGTATGCTTTGGTGTAAAATACTTTGATTCGTGAATAAATCATTCGGTTTTCTTAAAGCTATAGATCATTTTCCTAGGTATCTTTACGGTTGTATTGCTGAACTGAAGGGCTGTTTTTTGCACGGCTGTCGCTACTATAATGTGCAGTACCTTTTAATTTATAAATTCATCCATTCTGTTAATCGCTTCTATAATAACAAAAAAAAGGTAAATAATGGTATACGTGAATTTATTGGATAAATATTGACAATTCGAATCAGTTACAAAACTTTTTCGCGTACGCAAATACGAAAACGAATTGCTGAAGTTCCAGTTAGGTTGCACATGGATGATCTAATGTCGAAGAGACTGTTTGGGGCAAAAACCGTTGACATTTTTTGAAGATGTACGTTTTTTAACGGACTAAAATGGAATAACGCAACTTCGAAGACAGAAGAATGTTTTTTATATGTTAACTAATGAAGGCACTGTGTGGTATAGAATATAATATACATGTAGTGTCCATGATGTGCCATATGTGTAAACTTTATAAGTTCTCCTAGTGCACAATGTTTATGACTCAGTTTAGTATTGGAAAAGTTTCAAGATGTTTTGTCCCTAGTGAAAAACAAGAAGCTTCAAGCGCAGACAATAAGTTGTTGAAGAACAATTGCAGACAACAGCACTATATAAGGTGAGACTAAAATTTAATCTATATATTCTTAAAAAAATATTATAATTATTGTTATATTTCAAGATTTTTTACGCGACAATGAATAATCGGACGTTATGCGTAGAATTTAATTACATACATGAATTTTAGATCAATTTATTCTTAAATAAATACTTATTCACTCGTGCTGTTATTAATTCACTTATGAAAGC
This sequence comes from Philotrypesis tridentata, assembly GCA_018906965.1. Taxonomy (NCBI): domain Eukaryota; kingdom Metazoa; phylum Arthropoda; class Insecta; order Hymenoptera; family Pteromalidae; genus Philotrypesis; species Philotrypesis tridentata. The sequence continues at coordinate 7,425,945 of JACCIB010000002.1, forward strand.
GATGCAAGCCAGAACGCATCCTGAAAAGTAAACAATCTTTAGCTTCTTCATTAAAAACCTATCGGAACCTGTTAACAGTTCGATTATTGCTGCCACTGAATGTTTCAATTCCCTTTTTTCGCGCACAGCCCATCTATACCACAAACCGGTCTCGTGAATCTGAAGCATGATTCTGTTAAATTCAAGGACGTATGGCGAAGCTTCTGATAAGATGCAACCCTTGGGTGCACTCCAAATAGGTTTTAACAACTTCATTCTAGGTCGGTGAAGTCTGGAGTCCCAAAGTATCCTCGCGCGACTCACGGTTTGGTCGATGAGGCAAGCGACGCTTTTGGTTTTCAACAACCTGTCAGGACAGTTCATCGTGTCGTTGACGTATTTAACTTTTTTGTCAAGACCGTGCAGTTGATAGTCGTTGTCTTGAAAAGTCATTTTTATATGATTCGGATGCATCTCGATTGTGAGGTTCGACTTGATTAGGTCTTTGTAAGTAAAGAATGGTCCATCGTCAGGTTCCAACAGGCTCAGATCGGTCAGCATGGCGTAAAGCTCTGCCGAGTAGTGGAGCGACAAGCAGAATAAGAATATGAATAGGCTTCTTTCGGCGACTTTCAAAGGCAGCTTCGGCGAAGCGTTACCTAATAACACTTGTAAAATGTAATGTGGTAACCAACACTCGGAACAGAATTTGAGGATTTTCGTGATCGCGTAAACGAGGCTGACGTGTACCACGAGATTTAACATGATGACGAAGGTGCCGTAGTTAATGTGCCAGGTTGGTGATGGAAAAATCGGTACCAGAGCGGTGAAGTCATCAACATAGGTAACGATGCTTCTCTCGCCCTGTCGTTTATCGTTCTTTAAGGCAAGATGCTGGTATATTTGATTACCACCAAGATCTACCTCTCCTCTGAGGATCATGTCTAAAATAGTATCAGATTTGGTCTTCAAGATCGGCTCGCTGTAACTCTTCACGCTGAAAGGTACCCACTTGATGGTGAAGTTCATAACTTCCGATAGTATTATCAGTGTACCGTAATCAGAACCATTTATTTGAACAGGATCGCCTGACCTTCGATCGACCATGAAATTTAATGCTGGAGAACGACGAATTATTGCTACAGTTAGCGAATAGCCATACATATTCAGTAATTTGTTGGGGAAAAGGTCTATGTAGCGAGAGTATAAACCGCTGTGGTAGACGTTGGTAAACGGATTGTAAAAGTTGACCGTTAGATTATGTGCAGACTCTTCATCGTCATTTGAATGAAATTGAAGAATGGTTAGATCAAGAAATCTTTTAGACCATCCATAGTAGAGCATGTCTTTAATCAAACCTGTCAAAAATCTGTAATGGGTGTCTAAAATAAATAAGCACATTGGTCTCGTTCTTCTAAAATCTAAATTAATGATAAAATCTATGCTTTTTTTGAATGAAGCCAAGAGCGGCACTGTGTCATTCAAATTTTTGATGCAAAAGACAGCGATTATAAGTGTACTGTGTCTAGGATTCAGCATAAGCAGGTTTACCAAATCTTTGTTCCTATTAAAATTTTCGGAAGTTGTCGTTTCGATGACAATCGCAGCTTTTTTCTGGTGAATATTTTCTAATATCGAGTCGATTGTTGGAGTTACGCACATTTGTTCTCGAAACAATACTGCCACTTGATAAAATACCGATTCATTCAATATACTATTTAATGCATGATTAATATTACTTAAGTTTTGGGTTTGACGTGCATAGCAATCTTTAAAAATTAAGTAGTAGGCGAAATATAATGTAATAAACTTATATTTTTGATTTCTAAACATTGTCACACGAATATCGCACATCTTACCTTTACGAAAAAAATTAAACGTTATACGCCATTGTATGAATGTACAGTAACACTAAGTAAATACATTTCGAATATTGCTTTGGAATCGCAAAGCATTATTTCAAATAACATTTTACTTTTATTAAAATGTAGAGGAAGCAAAGTATAAAAATATTTACTTTACAAAATGCCCAAACTTAAAAGCATTTTGCGATTGAAAGAAAAATATAATGCTCAATATTTGTTAAGATATTTTGATTGTTATTAACAATCTTTTTGTGAATAATAAACAATAAATTCACTAATAAAAGCTAGTATTGCAATACTGCATCCAGTACAATACAAGGCAATAAGTTTGTCTCGCAAAAAGTGTCCTGACATATCTCCAGTCAGGTACCGAAAATCTTTCACTCTTCTATGCGGTCTTTGACGAGAAGTATATTTGAGAGATAATCCACACTCCTGCACAACTCTCTGAATCCAGTTGTAGCGAGGTACATAAGGCGAAGCTGATGAAAATATTATACCTTTAGGTGCACTCCAGAAGACATGATTCAGGATCTTCATTTTTGGAGGGCCTTCGTGTTTGGAGTATTTTCTTATGCTGTGGTCGGCAATAGATCTGTCAATGAGACAGGCAACGTTTTCGGTCAATATTTTATCAGGACAGTAGGTAGCCGCCTTAACCAGTCTGACCTTCAAGCTCAATCTGTACAAGAGATCATCAGACTTTCCATAATTGCTAAAGGTGAGGCGAGCGTTATACTTGTGAGCTTCTACAACTATGTCAGAATTCACTAGGTCATCTAGAGTGTGGAACGGTCCCAGATCCACTTTATTAAGATTTATCTTGGCGAGTTGTGCGTAAATGTTTGCAGAGAAATATTGACTTAGGATGAATAGAATAATAAAACAAATTCGTTCGACAGAACGATCAGGAGCTGTGGGAATTGGATTACCCAGTAAGAATTGCAGAATTATGTGAGCTCGCCACTGCTGTGGATTGAACTTGCAGCGTTTTGCCAGCAGATACAGCATGATTACTTGGCACAGGACAGCCGAAAGTATATAGACGATATTGAAGCCAGACTGCCATTGACTGAACGGATGGACGGGAACAAGAACTACGTAGTCATCCATCCAGGCACTGTTGCTTTGTTCTCCTTGGTGGTACCTGTAATTCATCGAGGACATATGTAGAAATATATGGTTGCCACTAACGTCAATGTCGCCTTGAACAATTAGGTCCAGGAGATTCAAACTTGAATTAGGATATATGGGCTCAGCGTAGCCGTTCACGTTGAAAGCCACTGGTTGGACCGAGAAATTCATTGCTTGAGCGTAAATGTAGATGATCTGATAATCCGCACCGCTGAAGTTCATTGCACGTCCTGAAGAATCACTGTCGAAATCTAGTGCTGGTGGACGTCGTATTAGAGATACCGTCAGAGGATGTTTGTGCATATTTCGAAGTTTGTTTGGAAATAATCTGAACCAGATTGTAGAAAAACGGCTTGTAGAGTAAGACTTGGTAAATGGATTGTAAGTGTACTGCATCAAATTGTCTTTTTCTAAAGAAAACTGAAGTATCGTAATGTCTAAGAATTTTGCTAACCAGGCACGAAGCAAAAGCTTACTTATTACGTCGGTTGGGATTCTTTTCTCAGCATTTAAAAATATTAAACAATAAGGCCTTGTTGTGCTGGGCGACAGCTGAATAATAAATTCTAGAATGTTGTTGAAACTGGGAAAAGTGAAATTCGAAGATTGAGAATCTTCAGTATCAGCAGTAAGGAATGCAATAAAAAAAGTTGTATATCTTAGATTGTTACGAATTTCATTGTCGGAATGATAATACTTATTTATATTTAAATTTGATATATCTATTATTTTAGTAGCTTTTATATTAAGAATAGTTTTACTTATAAAATTTATGCTTTTTAATACACTTTGATCTACAGGTTTTGATATATCCTCACTATTAAAGTTTCTAACCAATAATGTAATTTGGTGAAACTTAGTTTTTTCTAGTACACTGTAAACTAGTTTATCAAAAAAATCTACCTTAAATAATCCATCGATACAGCGAGTTTGATACGTCAAATAAAAAACTAAATATATAAAATTCTTACAATAAATTTTTCTATTACTCAACGAAATTAAATGCATAATTAATTGTATTTATTATTATGTGTAGAATTACAAATGTATGCTTATGAAGTATTATTATGCTGACTTATTGAATAAAAAGAATTCATGTGCATGAAGTTAGATTCATGACACAATATGTGAAAGCTATTAATACAATATTGATTGATCACAAAATGAAAATATTTCCATTCCATTTTACTAATTAAAATGAGCATACAAACAGTATTTTAAATTAAGTATTATTCGTTTACAAACAATAAACAATAATTTGTTTTATGGCAAATAATTGTTTAAATATTTATTTACTTACTTATTTATTTATTTATTGGATTACTCAAGAAAATTCAAAATTCAAATTACATTTCTTGTAGAAATTTAAGCATGATTTTTATTTTCAAGTACGAACATTTATGTAAAATACAAAAAATTCAATTAAAAAAACAGCAAACGCAAATAAGTATCCAATGGACATAACAAAATAAATGCGTTTCCTGAGTCCATCATTCTCCGAATTGTCATCTTTGTCGTATCCAGTGATTCTAGGTTTCGACAAAGTATCCCACCAAGTTTGCAGACCTGCTTCTCTGATTCTGACAAAAACCTGGTCGAACTTTTCAACATATGGTGAACCTGGAGTATAAGCATAACCCTTTAAAGTCACCCAAAAGCATGGCTTCATAATTTTTATCTTTGGCTTGCCATCGTGTTCGCGATATCGTTCGACCATAGATAATCCTAGAACGTGTGACACGACACAAACTACTTTATGGTTTCGCATCATCTCTTCAGCGCAGGCGTTTAGATTGAACGAGAACTGGGCTTTGTCTTTCAGATTTTTGATATACTTGTCTTTTTCATAATCGGCAAAGGTAAGGTTGAAAAAAGGTTGGTAGACCAGAGGTATGAGACCTGACCTATCTAGGTCACGAAAGCTTTTAAATGGCATAAGATTCATGGTTCTCAAGTTTCTATCTGTCATTCTAGCATAGTAGACTGTAGTATAGGTTACAGATACAATTATGATCGATGCTAAAACCAGTCGCTCGCGCAATCCTCGTGGATGTCTATCGATAGCACAACCTAAAACAATTTGGAACAGGTTATCCCAAGTCCAAATGTCCCGATCAAACCTAAGAAGTCGCGCAATCCAAATGAGACACGCTATGTAGATTATGAAGCCGCCACCGTAATAAAACTGCTCCGACAATCCTATACCTGAAATAAATATGTTGGGAACCACTGCGCAAAATGAATCGGCAGCAAGAACCATACTTCGTTCTAAGTATTGCCTAATCCATAGGTAAATCTGGTTCCCACTAAATTCAAGTTCACCATTCTGAATAGCTTCAATGACTTTTGTTCGATTATAAAATCCGTTATAATCTTCGGCAAAGGTAGGTTCCGTAATCATTGTGAAGTTCAACACTTCGGATATTGTCTTCAAAATCCAATAATCACTACCGTTCACGCTAACCATGTGACCAGAAGAATTGCGTTGTACATATGCTCTAGGTGGTTCGTGAAAAAATACAGTTGTTAAAGAATAGCCATTCATGTCATGCAACTTATCTGGAAAAAGTTTTTCATTTTTCGAATAAGCAGTGACTTGATAGGTGTCTCTAAATGGATCGTAGAAGTGAAGAACCACAACGCCGTTGTTATATAGTATCTCAAGAATGGTAAAGTCCAGAAATTTTTTCTTCCAAGCTTGACGCAGAAATGACTCGATTCTTGGGTTGCTTTCAAGCTTGCTGTTCACCAAGACAGTTAACCATCGAGGTCGCATGGCCCTTGGCTGCGATTCTACGTAGTCGTTAAGGACGAAATTAAAGTCAGTAAAGTCGAGTTTCTCGTTATCGAGGATGGATGTATACAAAAGTATGGAAAGCGTAGATCCTCGTGGAGAACCAAAAGTTGGATAAGCCATAATGTCACTTAGACTGTTCAAGTGTTGAAAATTTATCATTGTCGTTGGGAATTTTCGTATAAGAAACTTTTGCAAAAATAACGTTTCACTAATAGAGCTATCGATGCTCGAATTTACAAGTAGCAGAATTTGATAAGGATTCAATTCAATGATGACGTCGTCAACAAAATGCTCAAAAGGATTCGGATCAAAATTGGTGTGCAACACTGCGTTCTGAATTTTCTTGAAGAGAAAGAAAATAATTATTCGGAAGTACCACATTTTTTTGTGAAACATCGAAGTATTATTATTAATATTGCTTAAACTGTCTTTGTATCAAATAGCAATGTGTAGATATAGAGCAATAGCACGTTGTATTCATTTTAGGTCTCATTAATCATAAAGTAATAGAAATGGTAAAGTATTGTCATATTGCTGTTCATTTGTTACAACAATATTATTTTAACTGATTGTAAATTCTTTTCACAAATCTCATTTTATAATTCATACAACAAGTTTTAATATTACTTATGTTCTTTTCGTAATATTTTATGACTGTATAATAAATTATTGCATCTATTATCGGATTGAAACACTGTTAGTACCTGCACATTAAATGGAATTATTTTTTCTGTCAGGCTGCAGACTGCATCAAATGATCGATTATAATAACTTCCTTACAATTATGATTTATATTGTTATTACAAAATGTACAGTCAAGCCCAACATATACATTATTAATATAGTAAAAAATTATACGTTGTACAAACACTTTCGAACACCTTCCATTACTTATGTTTTATGAATGATTTTATACGATGTATAACTATTTCCGCGATTAAAATGCTCGCAGAAATACTCGCCCCAATGACGTACACCAGAACTATCTGTAAAATCGACCCGTCATCAGACTTCTTCTCACTTTTATGTGAATAATGTTCAGAAGACTTTTTTTTAAATAGTACCGATGCCGTCATTAAACCGGCTTCCAGTACATAATTCAGTACCTTGTCGAATTTCTCGATGTACGGTGAACCTGGTGTGAAAGCGAAAGACTTCCAGGTTATCCAAAAACAGGGATTCTCCAGTCGTATTCTCGGTCTGCCTTGGTAATAACGTTTCTCAAACTTCTCCATTTGTGCAGCCAGAGTCTTCGGCAAAATGCAAAATGCAGACTTATTGTGCGTTATGTAGTCCGCACATTTCATCGGATCTGGCCATTCTTGAGCCCTCTTTTTTAGATTTTTTATCGCTGTTGTGTTCTCAAAGCTTGAGAAGGTGATGTCGAAAAATGTTGGGTATACCAAGGGTGTCAGTTTAGATCGGTCTAGATCCTCGAAGCTGTTAAATTGGAGTGTTGTCACGCTTAACTTCATGTCCGTTATCTTCGAGTAGAAGTCCGAGACGTAGAAGAGTGAGATCATGAGTAAACAGCCCATCAGTATACGCTCTCGAAGTACTTGCGGACGAACGTTGACTGGATCACCAACTATCAGCTGAACGAGACGCATCATTTGTAGATGATCATTAATTTGTATTGTTATCTAACGGGATATGAGAATTGAGTTTAAAAAAATTCATCTCACCTTAATGAAATACGTCAAAGTCCAAAGTTGAGAGTTGAATCTCATAGCTTTGCAAGCTAGAGATAGAACGATGACATACAATCCTGTGAACAGTACCAGTTGGGAAATATGTGGCATCTCGTATGTCTGTGCTGCCTGGATGACAGGAGCAAGTGTACAGTGCGGTTCAGCTCTCTGCAAAGAACTACGCTGCAAATCTTCGTACGGTGTTAAATTAAGGAAGCGTAGGTACAACTGATTGCCACTAATGTCCAGGGCTCCTTCAAAGATATCTCGAGTCATATTGATAAAGGACGTACGCTGGGGCGTATCGTTCACGTAGTCATCGGCGTATGTTGCACCATTTTCCATAGTGAAGTTTATACTTATAGATGCCATTTCAATGCTCCAGACATCTGTACCATTGAAAGGAAAGTTTTTCGTTGTAGAGCTCGGATCGTTGAGCACGGATGGAGGCTCGTGTATGAAAGTCGTTCGCAAAGGATAACCATACATGTCTCGCAGTTTATCCGGAAAAACAGACTCGGTCGTTATACAAGTGGTTTCATTATAGGTATCCCGCGTGTAGCGATCCATGAAAGGATTGTACCGGTGGACAATCATTTCATCAAAGTTTATTTGCAATTCCAAGATCGTCATATCAAGGAACTTCAGTTCCCACGAAGACAGCAGAAAATTTTTGAGACTCGCTGGAGTCTTCTTGACTTTGTTGAAAAATATATTCAGCCATCGTGGTCGAATTGGTCTGCGCCATAGTATGGTGTAATTGGTCAATAGACTTCGTAAAGCTTTGAAGTTATCCTTTACTTTTGATTGATTCGATGACAATGAAACAAAAAAGGTTGAAGCTCGAGGTGAGCCAAAAACTTCAAACTTCATGATGGACTTTAATTTTCTCAGACCATGAGCATTCAAAGCTATTGTAGGATATTCAGCGACAATGCATCTTCTCAATACAGCTTCTTTGGTATTCTTGGGTTGCACAGAGTCTTCGAGTATCAGGACAATTTGATAAGAATTTAATTCTGAGGCGATGCTAGTTATTACCCGACAGTAGATCTCTGACGTTAAGTTTTGTTGGGCCGTAGTTTGGTAGGTGATTATGGCCGTCACACACAAGAAATAAACTAAATTTATCATTTTTAAGATATGTTCGGGGTCGCATTCTACACGAAAATGAGATTTCGCTATTGTAGTGACAAAGAAAATACACTTACGATTTTTTATCCGTTCAATTATTTTGAAATGACTTTGTACATTGTGCTCTAGAGAGTTTGACTCAAGAAGCGATTAAATATTCATATATGGCCCCTTTGACAGAACCGAATTAAATAGATTCATTTTGATTATACGATATCGACTTCTGAAAAGAAAGACAAAAAATTGAAACGTCATATAGGGCAATTCTATTAAGTGCTTATTTGAGAAGATTAGATTAAAAGTAAATAGTATAATGTGTAGCATTTTTTATAAAAAATGAATCTCCTCTGATTTTCAAATTAATTTATAAAAAAATAGTCATTAAAATATCTTTGTAGTAAGTTGAAAGAATAATTTTCAATTAAAAATTAAACTTATGTTGTATGCTTAAAATAAAGTTTAATGTAATATTTAAAATTTTTTATACATATTATTTTTATATAATAAGCAACAACATTTTGTTTTATTTTTGTCGAAAACCAGGGAAGTTGTATTTTATGAACAATTGCATTATTATACTTAGAAAAACTATTGTAACTGCGACCTGTATTTCAATTTCTGAATCGATACAGTTATTTGAAGTACACGCACACGTGACACACATTTCATTCACTTAACTAATGTGTTCTCAACTTCTAAATGATTCGATATAAGCAATAAATTTAATTACCTGAATGGAGTGAAAATTACCAAAGCACCAAAGTATAGATCTTTAGATTCTATTCTACGTTACAATATCTTAAAAGAATATACTGCAATAAAATGAGCGTTTTAATAACGATTCTGTCTAACGGCTTATACGTGTACTAACGCGACGCTATCGTTACAGTCTAATCCATATACAGTAGTAACGAGCTCATTGTAAATAAAGAGAATATAAATAATAGTGATCACGCTCAAAAGCGTATTCTCAAATAAATGAAAAATAGAGCATCCTTTGCAAGGCTGGTAGGAGTTGTGCTTATAAAAAAGTGTATTGTTCAGATCTTTTATCCACTGTCAATGATATTTCGAATAAATTTCTATACGTCATTTTAACACCATGTTTTGCAATAATGCGATAACATTCAAGTTCAAGTTTTCTTTTATTTCAAATATTTTATTAAATCATAAGTACACTTTAAAATACGATTTAGAAAGATTTATAGTACAATTATAAATAATAAAAACAAATACCGTAAATTTGTGTACTTATTATTGAAAGTTTGGTATATTCAACACATTCAATGTTTATAAACATTTGCAAAGAATAAACTTGACATTGAATCTCTAACCCGCTGTTTATTTCATATATTTACATACACGTACATCGGATGTCATAGAATACAATAGTATCTCCTACATTGCACGATCGAATCAAATAAGAAGTAATTGTAATAGTAGTGTTATATCCGCAGTAATAATAATAATTACAATAATAATAATTGTATATAAACTAAACAAAATCATTACAAAAAAAAAACAACTTCTCCAAACTTGAACAAAAATTTCTCATCTACAGTCCTTCAGTGGGCCTTTGTTGTTGGACCTGATTGGCAGCGTCGTCTGCTTGTTGAGCAGACGACGCGAAGACAAGTGGCGCCGCCGCTGCGTAGTAGGGCAGTAGCGGATACTGTGTTGCTGGGAAATAAGCTGGTGGAAATAGACCTTGACGGTGGGCCATCTTCAACCGCGAAGTCAGCTGTTTCTTCCACTTGGTGCGACGGTTCTGGAACCACGTCTTGATCTGCACCTCCGTGAGGTTCAGGCACTTGGACAGTTCCATGCGTTTGCTCACGCTTAGATACTTGTCGATCTGAAGATTGAGAAAAAGGTACGGATAGTATTGCTTAGGTATTATCTTTATGAAATATTTAAATTTTTGCTATACTTATGAAAACTTTTGTAGCAATATTTTTCTGCATTCGGATTAAAAATAAATATTCGATAAAATTTAATACCATATTATATAGCGGTAAACTATTTAAAACAAATTACGTATAGCAAAAAATTATTTTTATTTAATTCAAAATGGCGAATAAAAAATTTTAATTACGCGCCAGGGCATAACAAACAGAAATGCAATAGATTTGAGTTCAACTAAATATAAAAAAAAAGTTTGAATAAACTATTCACATTTATTCTGTTGTGTAACTATCTACCCTCTAATACGAAGTTTAAAGCTTACAGTTAAATCTAATCGATAAGCATTCAAATTATCTTGATTTTGAGCTGATATTACTGAAAGTGCTACTGCTATATACATATTATTATAGATATCTGATTTCAAAATTTGTAAAATTAGCTGCTCTTTCGTCTTCTCTACTCACTATATATATTTGGACGAAATTCAAATTTACGTTCGCTCTCCAATCTTTTTAAGTATAGTCATGTTAAAACAGTTCTAAAATACCTTGAATTCCGCCTCGAGCCTTTCGAGCTGCTTCGCGCTGTAGGCCTGTCTGGGTTTCCGGTCAATGCCAGGTTTTCGCGACCTTCTCCCACCTGGTTTCGGCGCTGAAAAATTAATGACCAATCTTCATTTACCATATTACCAAAATGCATAAAACCCGTATTCACAAAGCCTGTCAAATTCTCGCGAAGATTTACAGCTGCGCTAACGAAAGCATACGTCCAGCACGTTAAAAATTAATGTCACTCCTAATCGCTGGGCAAACAACTTCTCTCGCGCTATCCTTTGTTCGGCTCGTCTCTCTACGGCCCTATTGTGTGCACAGGCCTATATATGCTTATTTATACATGTGGATATTTGAGAAGGCACACATAGTGCGCGAGGAGTCTCCGCAGCGATCGATCGTGAGTTGGTTCGTGCTTAGCGGGCAGGTGCTAAGTCGAAAGGATTGTGGGGACAAGCAGGATTTTCCTATTGTTCGTCTGTCGTCTCGTTATAGTTTTACGATTTTTACTCCGACGCTTCGCGTCGTACTGCGAATAGCTGGGAATTGAGAGGACGCAATTTTCGAAATGCAGCAAAATTTGAATCTTAGATTGGATTAGCTGAAATTTCTTAAGATGGGTTTAGCGGCTGGTATACCGTATCAAGTTGGGGTCTTAAATTTTTTGTATCTTTTTGTTTCAATGCATCATTTTAACTGAACTAAATTATAACGTAAACTACTTCTACATGTTGTTTATAAAAAAAAATTAATCTGCAATCGGTAAAATAGACTTTCTATACTCGTTTGCGTGGTGCAATACTGTTTTTTCTTGATATCTTTTATATTTTAACGGAAACATATATTTCTTTTGTTCGTAACCTTATCTTCATTAAAAATACTATAATTTCCGCCATTCTATTTTGAAGTATAAGTTTTTATAAGAACGCGAGGTCGGATTTATTATTGAATCCCATTAAAGCCCGTGCATAATTTTAATATTTTCTCATGCTCTCTTCTCAAAATTAGATCGGAAGCCATACTTTTTTTTATACCAATCAAAAGCTTGAGACTTTAACAATATTTTCTGAAAGTTTTATTAAAAATCGCTGAAGCCACCTTAAAGATCGTTTAAAATATACAAAATCCACGAATTTGTATTAATCACATGTTTTCTACTTTATACTGTTCTGACAAAACAAATGACATTTTTTTGAAGCCAGTAGCGCAGTCGATGAATATTGGCGCACGTCATCCGACATCCGTGTACGTTACCCATTAAAAAAAAAAAAAGAATCTTATTTCTGAAACAATCGTAATACCACTCCGTTTTTCCGCAAAACTTGCATAGCCGCAGTCCACATGTATAACCCATCTTAGTGACGAGTATAATTACAAAGCTATTTGAACGATTAAGACACATCGCGCATATGTCGCGGATGTTAACGCCATCGGTTTACCGAACGATTAGCGAGTATTTAAGAGCTGTCGCCTATTCGTCGCTTGCGAAAGCCATTAGCATTTTTTACGAGCTTCGTTTACGCGGAACATGCGATCGTTTGCGCCCGAGACCGACGTGTATAATGATTGCTGCAGGTGTGAAGCTTATCTCTCGCGTGTATTTATAGCCAGGAGATGACTGTTCGAATTTTCTAAGAATGGTAAAAGACTTTCGAATTTTTTCGAAGCTCGCTCTGCACCGCTATATATGTACATATAGAGGTGATTAATTATTTTTTATGATAAAATTGATTTATCGGTGCACTGGACGCTACTAATATTAGCCTAATTTACCAACACCACACACTGCTTGTGAATACTGTAATACTGTAAAAAAGTTATGCGATTGACGTAAAGTTACGATTCTTTTTTGTAAAATATTATTATTTTATTTGTGTGACAGAAAAGAATTATGGAATTTCATAACAAGAATATAAGGTATATTTATTTTTACGTTTAATATTGTGTTAAACTACGATAAACTGAGAATTCAATTGCAAGAGGTAATTATTTACGTCAACACAATATATTTCTCGAGATTCGCTCACATCGTCAACGCCACACCTCTGTCACACATATATATAATACATATATATACGCACATAGCAAGCAGCCGCAAAACGTTATTTCACGCGTAAACTCCCGTCCTCTTCCCGAAAATCCAGAAAAAATTTTCCAAGAACGCGCACTCGAAGCCCGCAGAAATCACACAATAGACAAAAGTCGTCAAGGAGGAGAGAAAGCTTTGTTCCTATAACGCGAGTCAACAGAGCATTAGAGATTCCATATAGACGTACTAATTGGGCGCGGGAGAAGCGCGGGGAAGAAAAAAAAAGTCGTCGACGGCCAAGATTTACGAGCTTACCCAAACGTTTGACACCTTCGCCGCCCATGTGTTACCCGCACACACACTCTTATACCCACATCGCGTATTAGAACGGCCGCGACGATGAGCGCGAGTCTCCTAACGCTCGCGAAAGTCGGAAAAAGCGCGCGCTTACGAAACGCGTATAGGATACAATCCGCGTAATTGTTGCTAAAATCCTTTGCTATTATAGAGTCGACGTTCGCGCGTATTATAGTTGAATTCCGGTGTTTGCGATGCATCGCCGCGTATAACAAAGGCCCCAAAGTCGCGAGGAAAATCAGCGCTTTTCCGAGGCTTCGGCTCTTCGCAGCTTGTTAACGTCGCTAATAGATTTTCACGCCGTGGCCAGCCAGCCGCCGCCGCGACGACAATAGACTCGAAAACTGTTGTGCGTCACGCGAGCTCCGCATCAAGCGAGGGATGATGATGATCGTTTTGTTCGCTTTTCCGGAACGAAGTTCGCGCCTTGCGATGTGTAGTATATAAACGCTTCGCTGTGTATTATACGATGTGTATACGTCGTCGGGACTATCCGGGGTAGGGAGGGGGGGGGGAGGGATTCCGGACACGGGACTATTATTTATTGGATGTGCGCGGCCTTTTTGATTAGGTACTTCTCGGAGAGTTTGATTAGAGTTTTTATCGTGTTTTGGCGTTCGATGGCTTTTTGACGGATTGCCATCGACAGAACGTTTCAATAGATGGGCGATCCGTTCGTATATGCGAAACAGAAATTATTAGCGTGAATTTAGCGAGAGAATGTATAGTGTATGATGTAATAAAAATTCATGGACGTCGAGTGAAAATTGCCGAATGCCGAATTATAGTGTGCGGACTTTAATTTGATTTTGAATAATTTCAAAAAAGTAACTAGTGTTTGTTTGTTTATTAGATGTGTTCCGAATACAAGTACACCTTGTAATTATTTAAGGGTTTAATGCGGAAGCTTTTTTAATAAAGGTATAATGATTCAAAATAAAATACATTGTAACTATCGTTTGAAATAGCAATGTATATAAAAAATATATATAAATATAGATCGTATTGTTTCGAAGGATGGCTCAATTATATTTTTCAAAATAAATTCAATTAGTGATAAATTTCAGAAACTAATGCCAAGTGGGCAGTAAAAGTAAAAAAAAGCGACCGAAGACTTGTACAAAAATTTTGAAAATAACTGAACAATTAAGAACAAGTATACTGTATACAAGTAATATTGCAATGAAATAGGGGGGGGGGGGCGGGTATCGAAAAATAAATTGAAACGGACACGCACGCAATGACAAAATACTGTTAACTTCCAATATTATATCTGTATACCTTAATAGCTCGAAATGCTTGATTAAGCTTACCTTGCAAGCCGAATATCTGTCCGGGTTTCGACTGCACGAACCAGCTGTTGTAAAGCAGCGAGGCGGATGCGAGGGAGGCAGCCGAATAACCCGTGGGATCGACCAAATTGGCCTCGGAAAACTGTAGATTCGTCGTGGGATACAAGCCGCCGACACCACTTCCCGTACCTATATATATACATGTCGTCGAAACACACGTGTGGTTAGTTTATCATCTGCGCCGTGTAGATTATAAAATCATTTTTTTTTTGCACGCGAAAAAGCTATATATCGTCTCGTTTTGCACGTATGATGGAAATCTAATTTAAAAAAGGAAACAGCTTCTGTCGTGGATTTTAATACGTTTGTTTTTATTGTTTTTTTACTGTAACTGTAGATGAAATCCCGAGCATAGAAATTCAGTTGGGCTGGATATCTTTATCGCGCACAAATTTTCGAGAAGTATATGATGCGTAATAAGCTGCTCCGAAAAACAGTAATATAAACAGTAATAATGCACAATAGCTATTGAATCTAAAGCGTTTCCGATGTAGCATTCACAGCCTGGCCGTTATTTCTGTACTTTATACAAAAAGAAAACTTTGTTTAACATCCATAAACGTCGACGGTGCAAAATACAAATATTCAAGTCGATGTTAAATTCAGTGAAAAATTTCAAATTTCGCGCCACAATACATAGCAAACCAAAAAGCATTAAAAAGAAAATTTAGAACAACGAAGATATCTATAATATAAATATCTCTCTCTAAAAATATTTGAATAATATATTTTAATAAGTATTCTAATATCAAGTGGCTATTCCCCGAAAACTTTAACCTTCATAAAATGTCAGATAATTACTCTTTTCGCAACTCTACGCGTCTATACTAATATATGTATCCGTATACAACAAGCCAATAATCGTTCGCTTATTCCCCCACTACGCATTGTCCAATGCGAAAATTTTGATTCTTTACTACAAAAAATAAGCAATGAGAACCTAAGCCCTGTCCGACGTGTGCCATCGCGCTCCTCTCGGCGAAGCAGTCCTCGTTGCTCCCGGCCCCGTCCTTCCCGGCCAGGGCGCCTCGACCTCCCGATTCCGCTACTCGACTCCGGATGACGCTCGGCTCGTTGCGCGCGGCGCCGCGGCCGAGGATGCTGTCGATGGAGAAGCTGACGGAGGAGGCGGGCGTCGAGCCGCTGGTCTTGCCGTCGCTCGGCGTCGTCGGCTTGCCGTCGTGGACGGGCACGTCCTCGAGCTCGGCGTAGTCCGAGCCGGCGGACGAGCCGTTGCTGCTGAAGTCGGCCGCCGGCGAGTCGACGATCTCCACGTCGCCGTTGGCCGGCGAACTGCTCGAGCGGCTCGATGCCCAGGACGAGTCCATGTCCTCTGAGATCATCTTTGTCGTATTGTTTTTTTTTTTATTTATTGTTGTTTTTGCTATTATTTGTGCGTTGCACGGGAGACCCGCGATAAAAAGAAAATTTAAGTTTGGCCAAGTTGTGACGAACTTGGCAGAACTGACGTTCAGATGAAGTTTATCACGACATGGCCAATGAGACTTTAATAAATTTCGCAAAACTCTGCCCAACTACTAATTTAAACGCTGCAACATGCTTTCTCTCGGAAGTTTAATGGTTTTACAAGACCCAAAATTTTTGTAATTAGAGGTTACGAAAAATTTTAGAATTCTCAACAAAAGTTTATTGTAAATATGTAAATAATTTTTTAATAAAATGACATGAATTATTCGATATTTAATATCATAATTTATTTCCAAAGTTTATTGTAAGTTTGGCTAAAGAAATTTTCTTAACTATAAGTTGCGAAACTTACCTTATCGCAAGGACTCCGCGCAACAGGACGTGTCCAACGGTAATCAACGACGTGTGCAATACTATGCCTCGTTCTGTACCTCTCCGCGTTCTCTCACATGTTTAAAAGAAAACTGCTGCTGTACAGAGAGTTCAACACCACTGCCGCACTAAAATAAATCCACTTCCCGCAGCACAACTCGAGCAAGATGCGCAACACTATATGTAATTCGCAGTTTCGACGCAGGGAAAGCAGTGCACACGCATATATACATACGCAACAATGGGACTGTCCAACTATCGTTTCTGCCGAGCGACGATCCGACGAGAGCCTCTATTCAGGCCCATCGCAGGATTTGTACAGAGCCTCGGGAAATCTTCCGGTCCAGCCGCAGCATCGCCTCCCACCAACACCTCGGAGGCGCGGCCTCGGGCTCAGACGCGCGCCTCCGGTGTATACGGAGCAGAGAGAGAGAGAGAGAAAGAGAGAGAGAGAGCAGATGATGTGTGCTCGTGTCATGTGCTGCAGGGTAGGGATGGAGAGCTTTATTGATAATTCCGAGATGTTTACGGCTGTATTGTATACGGGAGGCTCGTCGGTCTAGATTTGTTTATAAGAAATATTGCGGAGCGAGTCAGACTGCACGAATTGGACGATTTCGTAGATGTTGTGAGCTTTGTGTGATTATTGTTGCAATTTTTTTTAGGCAAGCATTGTTGTAACTCGAAGATTTTGATATTGCGATTTAGCAGCTGGATTATTGTGAATAAAAAGAACTGTCGGCAAGTAGACAGCTTTTTTATTTAACGCAAATACTTTGTTGCATAATAATATTAATTTTTTACATTTGCTTATCTCCGCCAATTTAACAATATATCGGTATAATAATATACTTAAATTTAGTATTTTTCTGTTGAAAAATTGAATTTATTATTTATTATTTCATTCGTTAAATTAATTATTGAATAAAGTTTATAAATAATTTAATAAGAAACTTTGTATAATTTTATTCTTTTTTATTAATAGTTATTATTATATATCTATTGGAAATATAGAGCAAAAGGAAAAAACAAAAACTCAAAATATATCAAATGCGCTAACGTATATAAGATTTTATTTCAAGCTAGTAGGGAGGAGCACGACAGAACTATATGAACACTAAATGGCGAGCAATTGAGTCATGTCTATAAGCGTATATATAATAGATGCAGTTTTATATCGTAACGATCGACCCTCAATGACGGAGACCACCAGGTATAAGGATTATCTCTCGACGTGTCGCCACTTGCAGTGCTTAACACAAGATACAATCTACTCCTGGTCTGAACACAACCTATACGATAAAAGCATAAAATAATAAAATGGGGGTTTCCCCGAGCCTGAAATATTTACTGCACGTCTGCAGATTTGTTTTTACGGAGCTATATAGTATTTTCAACATATAACACTTGATGCAGAAATTGAGCTCAATGGTACGTTTATAGAACACGTACAGTTCAGATAATTTTGAATAGTGCGCGTGTCAATAACATTATTTCTGATGCAGGACAATTAAAAAAATAAAAAATTATTTAAAATTTTTATATATTGAAATATTTTTTCGTGTAAAAATGTAGACTGCAGCACGCACGCATCTATATGTATATTGTATAATATATATACAGGGAAAAATATTATACGTTTCCAAAGGAAATTATTTTAGTTTGGCTTTAAGTTTAGTTTCTACTTTTTCTAATGTAATATAAGACAAATCTATTAGATTTAAAAACAATAATAATTATTATAATTAAATTTTAATAATAATTGTTAAAAAATAATAATGACTTTATGAAAAAATAAGTATTAGTAACATCTCTCGGATTAAATATCCATAGTGAATTAACAGAAATTTGAGTACATGTTCTACTTCATAAACATATATAGTCAAACATGAACATACCAAACAAAGTACACCAACACATACATTCCAATTCAGCCAAAGCCAAGCCAATCAACTTCCGACCATTAATAACAAAAAATCCTCACATAAACCGAGAGCCACACCGAGCGACAGGCCCCAAAAAAGAAGCCAGTCAGAAATCCCACGTCCATAGCATTATCATTTTTTTTTGTCGCAAATAAGAAAGAGAGAGAAAGAGAGAGAGCAAAAAAACCAGCGGTCGAAGCATCTCTCCTCTTCGTCGCTTGTGAAGCAATTTTCCCCGGACCGAAGCCTCTTTCAAGCATTGTGCCTTGATAAATCGTCCTGCGGCGATAACTCGCCGTACCCACTTCATTCTGATTTTTATTTCCACTTTGCTGTGTACGAAGCTCTTATCCTGCGCATAGTCGCAAGTATATTATACGCCTCGGCCCGAGGCACAGGCTCGCGCAGTATAAATTTTTCAGTTTCCCTCTTTTGATTTTCCTTTTTTTTTTTCATTTACTCTCGAGATAGTCGATGGACCCGCGATGATCTCGCGAAATCGCGCAAAAAAGTCCGCGACGTACTTATGTGTGTACACGAAAACGAAACAGTGTTCTTCGCTGCGTCTTTTCGAAGTGGAAAAATTGAAGAAAAAAAATCCGAAGCGTATATTACGCGTATTAAGCTCGAAATCAATAATACAGCTCGGAAACACTCGTCTTCCCTCCTTTTATGCTGGAAAGCTCCTTACACCCGTTTCCCATCATGAAAGCGCTATTTCGCCCGAGTAAATTCTCCCCCGCGTGGAGAAGTTCGATCTCGAGGTAGAGCAGATGATTAATCATCGCCGACATGGCCGTGGCGCTATTGGCCCTCGGCGAACGGCCCACCTCGAGTTGGCTCCGCCTTTCCCGGATACGCTGGTGGGGTGAGCGCTGTATATAATATATATGCTTTGCGCTTTTTTCGGATGCGCGCATACATATAGATATATACATATATATATATATATATATATATATATATATATTATACATATAGCTATACGTATATGTCGGATACGCTCGTGTGCGAATGTACGGGTAATGTTGGTTATGACTGAGTGTGTGTGTCTGTCGAGAGATGCAGTTTTATGGCTGGTTTTGAGAAAAGTTGATGGACGAGGCGAGCTGTAATTGGAAATTATTGTACGGAAGCTCTCCCGGATTTCCTCTCTCATTTTAGGGTTTAACGGCCATAGTGTGTATACATATTTGTTATTTGTTCTTTTCAGCGCGTTTGTGATTTTGTGTCGTTGATGCGTAATTTAATAATCTATATCGCACGATATACGTCCTGTATCTCACTTCGTTGTGTCGTAGACGTATAAGGAAAACGATATTTCCATTTAAAAAAATAACATGTCAATATATTCAATACATTATCATTGAGAAAATTGACTATTGTCCGAGAGACAATTAAAAAATTTTGATTCCGGCCGCGACGAGGGAATAAGTAAAGTGCAAATTAAGATATTATGTAAATTTGCAGTTGCTATACAACGTGTAATAATACATCTAATGGTATACATTACGATAAGTGTGGCCTAAGTGGCCTATTATTGCACGGGAGCCACTTATGGGTCACCATAGTATCGTATAGAATCTTATGTATAGATTATTCGCGATCTAAGCAGTCGATTAGTTCACCTGCAGAAAATTAGTGTGATTATATTCACGGTGAAATAATCGACTATTTAGCACACGGATATAAGTGTGACTTAAGTGCGGATTTAGGTCACGCTGCGCTGTAAAATTTTTATGCTCAAGTATATATAGTATATCGAACTTTGTAAAACTGTTCGATTGTTCGATTGTTCGATTTGTTTGGTGCACTCTGTGTGTGTGTATACTATATAGTACATCGAACTTTGTAAAATATAGTATCAATATGTAATCAGGTAATAAACGTCGAACTATATTATACGTCATGGTTGTTCGTAAATCAATTCTTTCCATCAATTTTTACACACATATCTGTACCAACAAACAAATCGATTATATTCGCATATCACTCGTGCATAGTGCAATATTATTCTGGCGCGAAATTCGAATTTTAACAATCGGCTCTCATCTCGAAAAAAAATTCTAAATTATCGACGAATTGGTGCATTAATCCATCTTAATGGAAAATAATCGAACATTTCATCTCGCGCGCACTTCTACGTATAATCCGTATGCTTGTATATCGTACTTTGTACTTTGTATCTATAATCCATATATGCTCATGTATATAGTAGAAATCGAGGCTCTCTCAGCCGCACGTGTAGGCCAGATACACCCTATATATATACGGCTCCACCATAAAACGCATATTCTCAACCATTTATTCTATAAGAGCAGCATACAGCTCTTCTTCTTCCTCCCTATGATTTATCAGCTCGCACGTATAGGGCGTGAAAAAAAAAGGGGGAGCCTCGAGTTACAGGCATGCTAAGCACCTTTAGCCACGCACGCGAGAGACGAGATGTGTATTATAGCGTTTGATTTTCTTCCTCGAGGCTCTCTGTTTGTGCCCCGCGCGTATATATATACACTTATACGCAGACTCGAGTTTCGCGTGGCGAGAGCTTTTACCCGAACTTCATGGCCGATGAAAAATGCGGGAAGAGCTTTGCCATCCTTTTTTCTGGGGGTGACTGTGTTTTTTTTTTAGCTTTTTTGGGAAATCCATTGCACACAGGAAATTCATTTTTTGCCTGCTAATTGCGCAGTTGTCACTTAATAGTGCTTATAGATAATTGTGTATGCTTATCAAGCTGTGGGCGTGAAATTTGCGATAAAGTACGTAAAACAGAATTTTGGCATAAAATTTATTATAAAAATTCGACATTTTGATTGATTTTTAGCTTGGGAACGAAGTGAAATTAAGAAAAATCTCTAGAATACTTTTTGTCTTAGAATTTTTTTAACTATTTAAATATATTTTTTTCAGGTACGAGATCCAATTTTTGGTTTTGACAAGTGATTTTTTTATTTTTAGCTTATCAGAGGAGCTCCATCTTGTTCTAGGAGTTTCGCAGGCACTTTTGTACTGAAAAAAGGTATCATCAGGAATTTTTGGTAGTCATAGTCTGGAGCGAGCTTTTACTTTTGCTACTATTAATGCATAAATGTATTATAACGTAGTTGCAACATATATATGACTTTTAAAGTTTTTTTTTAAACTAGACAAAATTTTCTTAAAAAGCTCCTATTCATGTCTATATAGTGAAAAATGCTTCCCTGGCAAGCTATGAATTTTTGAAAATCAGCAAAAAATGCAAAAAAAACCTTATTCTATCAACTTTGACCTCCTGCAGCTCAGAGATAATCGATGCGAAAAATCTGAAAAAATCAGGCAAGTGTATTTCATCAAGTTGAAGTTATTTAAATTTTGATCAGTCGATTTCACAGAGAATCACCCATAATTATACAACAAAGTATACATCCAACCAGAAATCCTCGAGAGATCCACTTAATAAAACCCAATTACGTGACCCAGCAAAACGCGTGCGTGCATATATATCTATACACACACACACAGAGGTTCATAAAAATATATTAGTATCATCACTTAATAAAAGTAATAATGCGTATTAGAAGCTGAGCTCATCAAACGCCTAAGAGAAAGCCCAGGTATATGGCACATGGCTATTATCTATTTCTCTGCTGCGGCCTTGCGTGACGAAACTGCCGCAATCAATCAAACACCTGAGAGAGATGAGCGAGTGGAACACACAGCAGCAGCCCTATACACATAGTTACATCCTGCTGCTAGGGGGGGAGAGAGCGGAGAAAGGGGAGGGGGGCGCAACGCTGTATATGCTCTTTTTCCACGATGATCGTCGAATTTCCCCGGCGCTTTTCTTTTTAATTCGTTTTCTCACTTAGCGCGCCATTATGCGAGCGTTTACGGGTAATTTTTTATTTCGCGCGCGCGCGCGTATATCGGGAGCCAGACCACTATTAGATTAGGGCTGCTGCGTGAAGTTCAGTCGTGCTGTACAGTGCTGTATACTTGTTTGTTTGTGTGTGTGTATGTGTGTGCGTGACAATAGCACATGTTTGGATCGATGAATCGTGGAAAATGGGCCTTGACGGTTCATGTCAATTTTAGGCGTATATGTGAGCGTGCGCGATGTGCGTGTATATGCATAATAAAGACAGATTAATTTCAAGTGTCCTTTATCGCTTCTGTGTACTCTACAAATTGACTCGGTGCTCGGATTACGCGACTGACGAACTGAGCGAAGCTGCGCAAAGATGACCAGAACGACAGGCTTCCCTTTGATTCGGTCTTATAGGACTGCACTGTACATATACATTATCTGTTAATGTGCTTAATCCATTAATATTACTGTTACTGTATACATATATAAAGTGAATCTATAATATATATTGTTCTTTAATTGGAAAGCTAATTACTGCGCAGCGGAATTTTACAAACTATGTTATTATATACAATACATATATATTTTATTATGATTTTGTCGATTATGAAATAAAATACTTGCAGGTTATTACTCCTATTTAGACAGTTGGTGAAGGCACGTTTTTTCCCAATGTTATAAGGAAAGTTCAAAGTTAGGTAAATTTTCAATAATAATTATCATTGATTTTTAGATTATTGACTTTGAGTTTGACATACATCGATGCACATTTGCACCGTAACCGACGTAACATTTCTAGCACATGATATAGAACAATGTGTGAAGGTCGGGAACTATTGTGTAGAGGTGTTTATGTAGATCAAAAACGAGGAGAAAATTAGGTCTGCTAAAAAGCTATGATCAATTATTTAAATGATACGACAATATTATCACAATTATAATCGAGCTTTTAATGAGTCTTAAATAAAATACACAATTATAATTATATGTATATGAGTATGTCCAGGAAATTTCGGAAAAAACTCGGACGGAAAAGTTGCAAAAAATTTTCTTGAAGGTACACCTACCAGACCTGTTTTTTTCTCGTTCCTATTAGGTCATTCTAAAAGAGAAAAAGCTCGCGTGCACGGCAAAACTTAGGGTATATTTTTTCCGGAGCAAAAACGACTTGAAAAAACGAGAAATAATTATAACAATAAAACGAGAATTCATAGATTTTTTTCTAGAAAAATATGGACTTTTATAAAAATTTCATTAGAACGACAATGTCTTAAAATTCATAAGAGAATGTTCTGAAATGTTTTCAGATTGATCCGGTACAATTTTTGATTTTTCAAAATTTAAAAATAATCGAAATTTGGGAAAACGTCGTAAAAAATCTGAAAAAATTTCAGAGCATTCTCTGATGAATTTTAAGACATTTTCGTTCTAATGATTGCTAAACTTTTATAAAGGTTCATAGTTTTCGAGAAAAAAATCTATGAATTCTTGTTTTTTAATTATTTCTCGTTTCTCGAATCGTTTTTGCTCCGCAAAAAAATATACCCCTACGATCGGTCATGCACCTGAGCTGTTTCTCCTTCAGAATGACCTGTAAGGAACGAAAAAAAACAGGTCTGGTAGGTGTGCCTTCAAGACAATTTTTTACAACTTTTCCGTCCGAATTGTTTCCGAAATTTCCTGGACATACTCATATCCGCATAGAAAATAAAAATTAAATAAAATTATCTAAATAATGTACAGCACACTTTTAATCTCAGCATTATTTATCTACAATTAATTCACTAACAAATGCGACTAACGAGATGAAATATCCCGCTGCTATCACAATAATTAAATACCACAATATGATACTATCTCCCCTGTTATCCAATTGTCTCGTGCTTCTGATGCGATACTCCATCTTGGGCATATAGATTATTTGCGTTAATAACGCGCTCTCTATGACCTTTTGTAATATCTTATCAATCTTTTCGACGAACGGCGATTGTTTCTCAAAGAAATATGCTATCGGCTCAGACCAAAAGATTGGCTTGGCGATTTTCACATCGCGTACACCCAAGTCACTGAAGTAGTCCTTGATTATTTGATAAGCAAATGACTCTGGCACAAGACATATGACTTTTTCCGAATTTCTAAGCTTTGCTTCGCAAATGTTGTTGTTTGCAACAATTTTTGCTTTTCGCTTAATATTCTGTACAGCTGTGTCATTGGAAACGAATATTTTCGAGTTCAACGAGCTGACGTATATGTCAAAGCCAGACTTGTCGATTTCCTCGAATGTATCGAAGGCAATCTCCTGCTTGTATTTGATCTCGCTCAAACGCGCGAAGAAAACGTTGAAGTTGTCAAAGCCGAGGGCGATCAGAAAAATCAAAAATATCCGCTCGGACAACTTGATCGGCAATTGTGGAATCGTCGAGTTCAATAAGATTTGCAGCACGTTGTGAACTTTCCAGTACTTTTGCTCGAATCGCAGCCATTTAATGAACCAAATCAGTAAGACAAATAATACAAATCCAACCGATAAGTAAATATAAAACTTGGGGGGTATTAGGATCTGGAAATGGAAGACAGCCGGTACAACGGCTAGATACGGAGAATTCCGTACAAACATCCCGCATTCAGTTTTAAAGCCGTAATTAAAAATGTTGAGGGAAACCAGTACGGGTACCATGTTCACAGAACCGTTCATTAACCTTTCATCATACTCTGCTATTGCTTTAGTGTCAACTTTTCCATCGAGTATTTTCGTGTATTTTATTGTGAAATTCAAAGTTGTGGCCAGAAACTCCAACAGTGGATGGTATACTCCTTTTATTTTTATTATGTTTCCTTTCCGATCTCTCTTTGCTTGCAAATACGGAGGACTGATGTACCCCATCGTATTAATAAAGTATCCCATCATATTGTTTAATTTATCGGGAAATAAATTTGTCTTCCATCCAAACATATCTCGAATGGTTGCTTGTTGAAACGGATTATAGGTGTACATAAAAATGTCATTACTTATTTGGTTTACTTCAAGAATCGTCGTGTCTAAAATTTTTTTTATCCAGGCAAATTTCAAAATCGAACTGAACATGCTATCATTTTTTGAGCCTTCATTGAAAATAATTATTAAAAATTTCGGTTGGCGGCGAACGGGCGATAAAGAAGCCACCGAATCGATGAGATTCATTGTCGAATTAGTTATGTTAAAGGTTGAGAATTTGTGCATCAATGCTACGTAGAACACAACGTTTCTAGGATTTTTGAATATGGATTCAAATAATAATGTATTCAGAGGTTCTGCATTGTTTATCAACCTGACTGGATTTTGCTGAATTATATTCTTACACAAGGCAGTCCCTGCGATAAAATTATTTTGATAAGGTTGATTGCAGGTAATTATAACTATTATTTGGTGCGGCTGACGTTTATTCAGAATTTTATATTTTAGAACATTCGTCCAATCGGTTACGGTATCTAAACTTTCAGAACTTAATATGAAAAAATTCATTATTAGTAACCAACATTGAATATAACTTGGGCAGTATTCCATCAGAAATGTATAAAGTTAGAGATTTAGGAATAGGCGTGAAGACTAAGCTGAACTAGACTACACATATTGAAAAAAAACAGTATAATATTTTTGATGTAGCTTAATTATTACTCGAGTGAAAGTAACATAGCATTAGAGGCCTTAGCGGAAAAATTTGGTTCCAGCTCAATTTCAATGTTTAAATATACAATTTTTAAAGTATTTTACGCCGCGTGAATAGGGCAGTTAAGTGAGTCTCGCATATTTATTTATTTATAAGTTATACTTAAAAATTACCTTTTCCAAAGTATTATCAGTTTCGATCTCCACGATGTTTTTTAATACACGGAGAGACTGTTATGAGTAAAAATTATAGAAATTTGAAGCAAAAATAACTATACTGTATAGTACCGTAATATAAGGACAAACTTGTATTTCATTAAATTTTACTATACTGGTATAACAAATTGTATTCTTAATATAGCTTTCATGTTATATTATTATATGCATAACAAATTTTACTGTACTACATAGCAAATTTTGATATTTGGCATACTAAATTTTATTTTATATCGACGCATATTCATTTATTTATAGATTTTTACGTGTAATAGTGCATACATACAAAATATAAGATATTTTTAATTTTACCTTTGGAAGTTTGTGAAATCATGAAATAAATGGTCAAGCATAATTTAAGCAGTATCTATTATTCGCAAAGGATAGTAGCTCGAAAATTAATGGCGGAAAAAAGGGATTTAAAAAAAAAAACTACATTTTTCTTCCATCTTTACCATAGGTGTACAAAATCTAATGCCATATTCTGAAAGATCATTAAATTTTCATCGAAAATATGTCTACTTCTTATCACTTTATTACTACTGTTGGCTTTTAAACCAGCATTTATAAGAAAAAATTGATTTCTTATTCGAAAATTTCTTATTAAAATAGGTAGGCTTTAGTGCAATGAAAAAGTATATCTATAAAGAGATCATTTTTATTTCGGAATAGAATCGTTTATAATAGTAAAAATAAAAAACACAGTTGACCTTTGACAGAGAATTCCGTTATGCAGTTAGCAACGGTTTTTTATCCAATCCATTGTAATTATACATGTTACAAGAGGTTGCATTGACATAATTTTATAAAATTGTGCAGCTTCATGAAGTAGTTAAAAAAACTTTAAAATTTACGGTAAATAAAATAAATACAAAATTTGAATTTTATTTATTACATTAACTTAATAAAATGCGATACATAAAAGTTAATAAATATTCAAATAAAAAAAACTTCAGTTATTATGATTTTTGGAATTGTATTTAAAAATAATGCAGTTTTCTACTCCACGTACGTAAATACAAAAATCCGAATTCATAGATTTATTACGAATTTACTATACAGAATCACTGATATACACTCTCCAACAAATATTATTATTGAGATCAAATATCCCGTTAACGCCACAATAATTAAATACCATAATATGATATTCAGGCTATCTTCAAACTTTTCCGTATGGGTATCGTGTACAACAAAGGGCTCGTGGATTATCTTTAAAAATAATGACCCCTCGAAGGTCTTCTGAACTATTTCATCAAACTTTTCCACAAATGGTGAATGTCTTTCAAAGAAATATGCCATGGGTTCGGACCAAAATACTGGCTTGGCAATTTTCCCACTAGCAACGCCATAGCGAGTGTTTTCTTGCACTATCGCCCAAGCCTCTGACTGGGCTGCAAGACATATCACTCGCTTTCTCTCTCTAAGTTTCTTGGCGCAAATTTTAATGGTTGTAACATTTTTTGCCTTTCGCTTAATTCTCTGTACTGCATTGTCATTGGAAATAAACATATGCGAAATCAAGGCCTTGCTAACGTAGACATCAAAGCCGGATTTGTCAATGTCTTCAAATGTGTCGAATTCCATCTCCTTCTTAAACTTGACGTCGCTCAGACGCATAAAGAAAATATTAAAATTAGCGAAAGCGAGACCAATCAGAAGCATGAAAAATATTCGTTCCGATAACTTAGTTGGTGCATTGGGAATCGTCGAGTTTACCACGATCTGCAGCACTTGATGAACTTTCCAATACTTTCGACTGAATCGTAAGATTTTAGTGAAGAGAATAATCAAGACGAAGATTGCAGCACCAATCGACAAGTAAATATAAAGTTGAGATTGTATCAAGACCTCGTAATGTAAGAGGATCGGTACAACGGCTACGTACTTAGCCATCGGAATGAAAATTCCCATTTCTGTTTGAATGCCGTAGTTAAAGACATTAGCAGCCACTAGCACGGGTATCATGTTTAAAGAGCCATCCAATAAGCCCTTCGTGTATTCTTCGATTATCTTATATTCTTTTTGTTCAAAAGTTACATTCACGATCTTTACTGTAAAATTCAAAGTTTCCGCTAGAAACTCTGTTAATGGATAATAGATTCCTTCAAGATTTATTATATTTCCTTTTTGATTTATGGTTGTCTTCATGAATGGCGTATCATTATATGCCATTGTAGTTACAGGGTGTCCCATCATGTCCTTTAATTTATCAGGAAATAAATTGGTCATCAATCCAAACGCTTCATGAGTGACTGTTTCGAGAAATGGATTGTATGAGAAAACTTCTTTGCCAGTTCGGTGTACAACGAGAATTGTCATGTCTAATATTTTTTTTATCCAAGCAAATTTTAAAATCGTACTGTAATTGCCAACATTTTCCTTCATTTCGCTGAAGACAATTATCAAACATTTAGGTTGCCTGTGATATGGCGACAATGAAGCCACCGAATCGATAAAATTCATTGCCGATTTCGTTGTGTTAAGGTTTCTGCGCATTATTGCTATGTAAAATACTATATTTCTCATATTTTTTAATACAGGCTGAGACATTAATTTATCTAGAGGTTCTGCAACATCGATCAACTTGACTGGAATTTCTTGAATTATCTTTTCTTGAAGTACATTCTCTTCGCTAATAGTATTTTGGTAAGATTGATTTTTAATTATAACTATTTGGTGCGACTGAACATTGTATTGAATTTTAAATTTTAACACATTTATCCAGTCAGTGAAAACGTCGGTACTTTTACAACTTAATATTATCAGCAGTTTCATGAGTAAGTGACACATTGAATGCTTCGTGCTGTATTCTATCAGTCATGTGGTAAATTACATGTTTTGAACAGCAGATGAATTCTCTGAATACTGAAAAAACGGTCTAATACTTTCGTATACTGTATATACCTACCCAGCAAATTACTGCAATAAATTGCTAAGTAAAGTTAAAAGCTAAAGGAAAAGTTTAGCTTAATATAGGCATTATTCGTTGTTACAGATCGATTTTGTGTTTAGTATTTACATTTTTAAACGACTACTGTTTTCAACCTTATAAAAAAATGATAATTTGAAGCCTGCTTTTTTCTTTATGAACTTAAAACATTTAGCGTAATTAAAAAACTTCAGCTCCTTTTGCAGCAATGAGTCCCATAAAGGAAGCAAACTCATCACCATGCTTCATAGATATCGCATGAAAAATGTACAGATAATGTACAGATAAATATTGTATAATATTCAAGTTTGGTTGGGGATTAGTAGAGCTAGAAAGCTGTTTTACTCCCCAGAGAAAGTGTCTAAAATTGTAACAGCATGTGCAATTTTGCACAATTATAGGAAACTAAATGGGCAAGTATGATAAACCTTCAAAAAATAATTATATCATGTATGACTGATACTTTTCTCCCATTCTACATGCATACTCTGCATCATTAATTGGGGAGCGCATAATGATGATGATCTTTTTATGAGTACCAAGATATTGAAGAATAAGGAAAAACAGGACAGTGACATTCTTGAATTAGTACCAGTAAAAAAACTCATTTCAGACGAATTTTCATTCATGCAGAAGAATTTTTTAAATATTTGAAAGATTCTAATGATTAATTGGGTAACAAAAAACAAATTATAGGGTAAGAAAAATTGCTGCTTTATACATAAGATAAAAAATTTTTGAAAGCAGACAAGCAATAACAATTTTAACCATTTAGTTATTAATACTTATTACTATAATTTGTTTTTGATCTAATTCTTCATTAGAATTTTTTAAACATTCAAAAAATTCTTTGTCTAATGAGTTTCTCTACTGTTATTAATTTAAGAATGTCCCTGTCCTCTTTTCCATTATTCCTTAATAATATCATCTTAGTGTTAAAAAAATCATCATCGATCATCATGCGCTCATCAATGTTCAGAATTTTAAATGCAGAGTATACGTATTGAATGGAATAAAAGTATGAGTTATACGTGAAATAATTATTTTCTGAAGGATCATCATCTGAAAATAAAATATTCATATTCAAATGATGAATATGACAAAAATTAATTTCTATTACAACGGATAAAAAAATATTTTTATGTAATAATTTTTAATATACGTGCATTTCATTGGAACTAATAAAATTCATTTTATTTCAGACAAAAATTTGATCGAACCTGTTGTATCTATCAAATGTAAGAGTCCAACTTACGTAGGATAGACAGTAGGTTTTCCCTTTTATCGGTTCCACGCTAGCATATCTGTTACCGTTATAATTACTATAACGAGCGATACAATTACAGAATAACCCCCCCCCCCCCCAAGGGCAAAAAATGACGCATAGCTAAATAAAGCTTACCAATCCATACCCATATCAAAATATGCAGTTAATTTCAGTGCAGTCATTTACTTTTATTTTCATACGTAGCGTAACTTATACATTTACATTAGATATATTCACCGTAGCCTTGGTTCAATATCATTCAAATTTGTTTAAATACATCTTTCTCTATTAATTCTAGCCTTCAAGTATGAAATAATAAACAAACAATTATACATTCTCCAATGAATATTAACAACGAAAGTGAATGTCCTACCAATATCACGAAAATTAAATACCATAATATAATATTCTCCTTATCTTTAACATTTTTCATTGCATATGTTTTAAACAATAATGAGACCTCTTTGATCTTCTGTAGTAACTCGATTAGGCGCTCAAAGAAAATATTAGACCACTAAGGAGAGCGAAAAATAGTCGTTCTGATGACTTGTTTGGTGATTTGGGGATCCCGAAGCTTAATAAGATTAGCAGCACATGATGTACTTTCCAATACAGGATCATCAAAACAAAGATTAAAGCACCAATCGACAAGTAAATATATAATTGATCCACTACCAGGGCCTGAGAACGTGAGAGAACTGGTACGACGGCAAGATATTTGGCAATCCAAACAAATGTTCCCATTTCCGTTTCTAAGTCATAGTTCAAAATATTGACCGATATTATTGTAGGTGTCACATTTATAGAATCATCAATTAAACCCGTTGAATATAATGAAACTAGTTCAGTTTCCCGATAGTCATTAAATAAATTTCCGATCTTTATTGTAAAATTCAAAGCTTCACATAAAAACTCCATTCATGGATAATTGATTCCCTGAACTTTTCTAAGATTACCTTTTTGATCAGTAGTTACCTCCATATATGGTGATATATTATAAACCCAAGTGGATATATGATGCCCCATCATATCATTTAATTTATCGGGAAATAAATTTGTCATTAATCCAAATGTTTTTCAGTAACTTGTTGGACAAAGGGATTGTAACTGTATGTAAAAACTTCTTGATTAGTCTGGTTTACTTCAAGAATCGTGTAATTTAAGATTTTTTTTATCCAAGCAAATTCGAAAATAACACTAAACGCATCTTCTTTTTCAGAATCTTCGTTGAAAACAATTATTAAAAATTTTGGTTGGCGTCGAATGGGCGATAAAGAAGCTACGGAATTGATGATATTCATTGTCGAATGGGTTATGTTAAAGTTGAAGAATTTGTATATTAATACTGTATAAAACACGACGTTTTTAGGATTTTTGAATTCAGATTGAGATAGTAATTTATCCAGAGGCTCTGCAACATTTATCGACCTCACCGGGACTTCTCGGATAATGTTTTTCTTCACACTGCGCCGAAAGTACCACTTTCGCTCCCGGGCGCCAGGAGCGAAATTGGTAATTTCGGCGCTAGTGTGAAGAAAAATAGTATACGCACCACGGGAGTAAATTCGGACAGCCCATATCTCGTGTTTGCCCCCCTCGCCTTCGGCTCGGGTGTCAATATACACGAGATATGGACTCTCCAAGTTTTTTCCTCCCTAGGCACGTAATATACTATTTCCCCAAAATGTTCTCTTTGAAAAAAAAACACATTTCGGTATGTTTGATTATAACTACTTGGTGTGGCTGAAGATTATTCTGAATGGTACTTTGTAATACATTGATCCAGTTAGCTAAAGCTTTAGCACTTTTTGAACTTAATATTATAAACACATTCATGAGTAAGTGACCCTTTGAATGCTTCATGATGTATTCTATCAGTCATGTGGAAAGTTCAACCTCATAAATAAACAATTTTTTTTTTCAGAACCTACGAAGAATTGTAGATTAATGACATCTTTTCTAGTACAAAGCAATCTACAATATATAAATAAGCTTTGCTAATTTATATCACACTATAACCTAAAAACGCAACTTTGACACGATTTTCAGATTTTCCAAATATATAAAACTATCAAGTGCTCTGGTGCAAAAAATTACACATGAGCTGAATAAAGCTTACCAATCATATCAATTATTTTTATTACACTGATTTATTTTTATTTTCATTCGAAGCGCAATTTATACATTTGCATTATACATTTAGATTATTCTTAATTGTACATTTTATGATATTTATCCCAGGGATAAATATATAAAATTAAACTAGCGTTAACATTTTTATCTATGTTCTTTATGCGTATTTACACAATATATAGCTGCCAAAACATTCACTACCGAATGCCACTAACGAAATCAAATTTCCAACCATTATCACACAAATTAAGTACCAAAAGGTGACATTTCTGGTATCCTTATCTTCTCTCCTTTCAGTATTGAATCCAACATCGAAACCGTAGACAATCTTTATCAATAATGAGCTCTCTTCCAATTTTTGTAATATTTGATCAACTTTTTCAACGTACGGCGATTGCCTTACAAAGAAATATGCCATGGGCTCAGACCAAAACACTGGCTTTGCAATCTTTGCAGTAGCGACACCCATGTGGATGTTGCGTTTAGTCATATTCTTAGCCAACGACTCAGGGACAAGACATATCGACCTGCCTTCTTGCATCATGTTCTGTACGCAAGCAGTATCATCTGAAACTAATATTGCTTTTTCCTTAATTCTTGCTACGGCGCTATCATTAGATATGAACATTAGCGACCTTAAAGCTTTGTTAACATATATATTAAAGCCAGACTCATCGATGTCTCGAAATGTTTCAAAAGTCATCTCGGCCTTGTAAAGTTTCAGATCGCAGAGACGTATAAAGAAAACATTGAAGTTAGCAGCAGCAATGCCAATCAGCAAAACGTAAAATATTCGTTCGAATAATTTTTTTGGCGATTTTGGAATCGTCCAGCACAATAAGATCTGGAACAAGTAATGTACTTTCCAGTATTTGGGCTCGAACCGCAAGGATTTGGCCAAAATGACTTGTAAAATAAAGATCAAAATTACAATTAACAAGTAATTATATAAGCTGGGAGGTATGAGGACGCGGAAACGCGAGAGAACCGGTACCAATGCCAAATAGTTAGCATATGTAACAATTACCCCCATTTCTAGTTGTAAGCCGAAGTCAAACATATGGAGAGGTAGAACTATGGGTACCAAGTCTATGAAACCTTTCGAAAATTCTATGTAATATTCTTTGATTAGTTGTTTCTCTTCAAATTTTTGGCTTACTTTTGTGAGTTTTATTGTAAAATTAAAAAATTTAGCTAGAAACTGTGTGAGTGGAAAGTAAATTCCTTCCATTCTAACTACATTTCCTTTCTCAGTTCTTGTTATTTTTATGAACGGTGGTATGTCGTACGCCATTATTTTCAAAGGATACCCCATCATATTCTTCAATTTATCAGGAAATAAATTTGTCGTGAATCCAAACGGCTTTTGAGTAATTCGCTGATGAAAGGGATTGTAGGTGTAGGCGAAAACATCTTGACGACTAGTTCGGTCCACTTCGAGAATCGTCAAATCCAATATTTGATTCTTCCAAGCATGTTCGAAAATCGATCTAAATAGATCTTTTTCAGAATCATTGTTGAAAGTAATGATTAAAAATTTTGGTTGTCGTCGAATTGGCGATAAAGAAGCTACCGAATCGATAAGATTCATTGCCGAATGGGTTACGTTAATGTTAAAGCATTTGTATATTATGGCTATGTAGAACACGACGTTTCTAGGATTTTTGAATACAGATTGAGATAGTAATTTATCCAAAGGCTCTGCAACATTGATCGACCTGACCGGAATTTCTTGAATGATGTTTTTCTGCAAGATATTCTCTTCGAGAAAAACATTTCGGCATGTTGTATTACTGATAATAACTACTTGGTATGGTTGAAGATTATTCTTAATTGTACATTTTATTATATTTATCCAAGGGATTAAAGCATCTGATTTTTTAAAACTTAATATTATAAGTAAATTCATATATAAATGAGACATTAAATACTTCATACTGTATTCTGCCATCTTGCAGAATATCAATGTTTTTGTCAATAGACGACCTCTAGATATACTGAAGAAGTTTTGTAATACTTCCACCTAGGAAACGTAATTACCTACTTGAGAAATTTCCACAGTTATTTTGCAAAATGAATTTAAAAGCTAAAAAGGCAATTAAGTTAATTCTTCATATTGTTCAATGTTACAGATCGATGTCTCGTTTAGCATTTTCATTGTTTCTCGGCTATTATTTTGAACCTTATTAAAAAAAAACTATTTCGAGCCTGTTGTTTTATTTAAGTGCTTCAGACATTAGCGTAATTTAAGAAACTGCATATCCTTTATACCGATGAATCCCCTGAAGGAAGCTTAACTTAGACTACGATTTTTCTTACATTCAGCAGGAAAAATTTTCAAAATGTTGATGTTCTACATCGGGTCAATAATTGATTCAAACGGGTAATTGATAAAAACGAAACATTTCCCCTCTCCTCACTTCTCCTCGCCCCGTTCTCGCCTTCCCTCACCTCCCGCAAGGAAAACCACAACTTAAAAAACGCGCCTTTCTATGTACCCCTCTAGTGATATGAGAAAAATAGAAAAGTAAGATAATGACGAAGAAAAATTCATATATAAAAAAGAATATTGCAAACACATGTCTATGTTATATCCTTACGATTTATTCTTCGAGAAAGCAAAATTTTAAAGCTGTTTCAAAAATCTAAATCTGTATCAAAATTAAATTTGGGTTGACAGTGAAGTGAACAGGACGAAACCCCATTAGTTATTTTAGAATTATTATTTATTAAATTTAACTGAAACATAGAAATTAAATTTGTTTGACTTTAGTACGATTCGATCCTGGATCTTCGGGATTAGCATTAACTACTCACCTAAACAAAATTCTTACGCGTAAAACTTTGGAGAGATAATTTTCTACAAAGATATAAAACAGATAATCATAAAAAAAATATTTCTTTAAATTATTAAAATCAAAATAAAAATGACTTTATAAAATAGTAATTTTGAATATGTTGCAAGTATAGCATGCCGTTACTAGTATCTTAAATAGCAATTATTCGTAGACTATATTAAATTTTACTACGATAGTTTTCTTAGTGTAAAGGTAATCTGCAATAAATGTATTTTGATACATATATACTTATTTACGTTTCCATTCAATCGAATTCGTAATTTTTACAATATATTTATTTATTTACTTATTCATTTATTTGTCTAGATTAAGGGCAAGCTATTTACCACTGTATTACTAACCTTTCTACTGTTTGTTGCGTATAAATATATTGATTAAGCAGTCAATGCTGAAACATTCGGTGCAAGGTCAATCGATATACGAAAGTTCTACTATACAGGAGTTAGAACATTCAATAGTACGATATCATTAAAATTTTTTCAACATTAATTTTATTACTGAAATCTGTAGGTGGCAACTCTGTGAAAGTTGCAAAAACCCTTTTTTTCTAATTTATCTTTAATAACTTTTTTATTACCAATTTTAAGTGAAAAATCACACAGGGCAATACTTGTTCAGAATTAAATTTCATATACAAAAGATACGTATCTGAATGCAAAATTATCAAATTTTTTTTATCAATTGTTAAAAATTAAAAAATGTAAATTTACGTATTGACAGAGTTTTCACAAAAAACGATTCTTTTTCATCCGAATCGCACTTGAAGATGTAGTTTAGTTAGTATAACATAATAATTCGAACCCAAATTCGATCGCTATATGAACATGGCGACTCATTATTGTAAAATGATTTACCCTAATATTTCAAATTGCTATTAAGGCATTATTAAAATAAATTAATATAGACGCTCAAAAGGAATTTTTTATATGAATAACGATAACCATAATCAAATTTAGTTAACTTTTTTAAAGAGGACACTTCGCGCGCGATTTGGGTTATGCTTTGCACTCAATATATCAGTTATGAACTATGAATCAAGGTAACTATATAGTCATGTTTACTTAGCAACCAATCAGAATTTCGTATTAAATGCTTCACAACAAAGGCCATCACTTTTTTAAAGAGCAGATTCGTATGGTAAATCAACAGATATCGACAAAGATAATTTTAAATTATCATGAAGATTAATTAAATTTACCAAATTAAATATAGATGAAATAAGTATTGAATTCTCAGTTTGTTCCATACAATGTATAATGTATATGTGTACGTTTTGAAATCTATAACAATTACCATTGCGATTTACTTAAGTTCCGGAGAAATTTTTTTTATAATCCGTTCTTTCGGAATATCGTAGACGTAATAATATCTACTATATCAATGTGATAAGAATAAATTTATATGCATATATTTTAAACATTTATTTTTATTTTGTTACAATATACTTAAAAAATTCAAGCACAATAATTTATTTAAAAATTTGAACTTAAATTGTAATTTTTGCGTTAAAGCTTAAATGATAAAAAAATTACCAAATGCGTTCTCGAAAAAATACCATTAACGAAATCAAATATCCTGCAAGTGCCACATGAATTAAGTACCATAACGCAATACTCGAGCTTTCATTAAAACTTTCCTTTTTGGTATTGAATACGAATTTTGTACGTTGGATAATCTTTAGAAATAATGAAGCTTTATTGACCTTCTGCATTGTCTTTCGAAAGAATATCCCATGGGTTCAGCAAAAAACATTGGTTTCGCAATTTTCATACTAGGGACCCCCAAGGAGATACCGTTTTCAATCATTTTCCGAGCCAATGCCTCAGGTGTAAAACATTGCTCTACCTTCATTTCTAATCTTTTGTTCACATATAGTAATGCCCGTAATATGTATTGCTCTTTCTCTTATCTTCTGTAAAGAACTGTCATTCGATACGAGAGATTAAAGCTGAAAAGCGAATGAACATAAATACCGAAGCCAGATTCAGCAATTTCTTCGAACGTTTCGAAACTCATCTCAAAATTAAGTTTAAGTTCGTATACAAACGCACAAAAGAAATATTATAGTTTACATAATAACTGCTAACCAGAATAATATAGAATACTCGTTCGAACAACTTGATAAATTAATGTTTAATTTCAAATCGTAGAGATTTGATGCAGAAGATTAATAAAACAAAGGTCATCGACACAATGGACTAGTAAACATAGAACGTAGCAAATGTTACAACCTGGAACTGAGACACAATCGGTACAATGGGTAAATAGTTTGCTGTCCAAACAATTGTTCCTGTTTCTGATTGATTGTTGTTTATCGTGCCAAAGGATACTATATAGAAGGTATCATATTTATAGAACCGTCTGATAACGACCTACAGTACGCATTAAAGACATCAGATGGTATAGCGAGGACTTCTGAGATTTTTATCGTAAAATTTAAAGATTCAGCTAGAAACTCTGTCAATGGAAAGAAGGTTCCTTTAATTTTTTTAATATTTCCTTTCTTGTCTTTGACTAAGACCCAGTATGATGTCAGATGGTACACAAGAGTATTTATTGGATATCCCATCATATTCTTCAATTTATGATTAAATAAATTTGTCATTAATCCAAACGTTTCTTGAGTAATTTGTCGCGTATAAATGGATTATAAGCGTACGCTAATACGTCCCCGCTAGTTCTGTTTACTTAAAAAATCGTCATGTCTAAAAATCTTTTTAACCAAGTGTATTTTAAAATCGAACTGAAAATATCATCCTTTTTAGAATCTTCGTCGAAAATAATTATTAAAAATTTTGGTTGCCGTTAAATCGGCTCCAAAGAAACCACCGAATCAATAAGCATCATTAACGAATTGATTATGTTATATTGTTAAAGAATTTATGCATTACCGCTATGTAGAACGCGTCATTTCTAGGGTTTTTCGAACACAGATGCAGATAGCAATTTATCTAGGGGTTCTGCTACGTTGATCAACGTAACTGGAATTTTTTGAATAATGTTTTTTTTGCAAGAAATTCTCTTCGAAAAAAACATTTTGGCAAGTTTGATTGGTGATTATAACTATTTGATGCGGAAGAAAATTCTTCTGAATTGTACATTTTAGGACATTTGTCCAATTGATTAAAGCATCTGAATTTTTATAACCTTATAGTGCTTATAAAATTTGTATAAGCACTTGGATTATCAGTACCCGCATTTAAAACGTTAACTTTTCGAAATAATATAACTGAAAGTTTATAAAACACAATGCGGATTTTTGGCGACAAGGCTAGCACAACCCTAACTTTTTTATGTTTAACGGTAAACTCCAATTTGTCAATTCGTTAAATTGTTCCAAAAACATTATAGCAGCCTATTTTATTTGTGCGACATATCGAGGATTCTTGCTAATAATATACTTGGGGGCGCGACCTATTTTTTTCAACTTAATTGCTTTTTTGTGAAATGTTCTAGAGCAGAGCACCTTTCATTATTGTAAATTATATAATTAACATAACTATTAATAATTATTATAGTTATTAACTTAATTATTTAATTTAAAGAAATATGTGACATTCTTTAATGAATGTTCATTATTTAAGAAAAAAACAAACATTGGCCTCGAGAAAATATAGAATTTTTGATGGAAGATGATGTACTTTTTGGTGTAAAAAGTCATAAATGTAACCAATAACCTTTCAATAAAAGAATTGAAATTAAAACAATTTAATATAGATATATAAGAGGATACTTTTCCACCTGTAAAAGAAATGTACAATTTATTAGATATTATTTTCAGACGAAAAAAATTGTATATTCGTTTGCTTGTTATGGTTCATTGCTTTTTAACAATCAATGATATCCAAAAATTGATTACCCCGAAAGATCATATAATTCTACGTAGGATGTCATGCCAATCAGATTTTATATACTAATATCGTATGAGAAAAAATATGAGAGGGTATTATGGGAGTTATGGTAATAGATAGGTTAATTTATACAGATTTATATAATACAAAATATTTATACACTATCTATAGTTATCTATATAAAATTAAACTAACATTTAAATTTTTGTCTATGTCTTACATGAGTATTTAAATAATATATAACTACCAAAACATTCACCAACGAATGCCATTAATGAAATCAAATTTCCAACCATTATCACACAAATTAAATACCACAACACGTCATGAGTACTGTTCTCGTATTTTCCAATTTCAGTATTAAATCTAACATTAAAACCGTGAATAATTTTTGTGTATAACGAGCTCTCTTTCAATTTCTGCAAAATCTCATCGATTTTTTCAACAAACGGCGATTGCCTTGCAAAAAAATATGCCACAGGCTCAGATAAAAATACTGGCTTAACAATTTTCACATTAGCAACACCCATGTAGACATTGCGTTCAATCATGTGTCTAGCAAACATCTCAGGGACAAGACATATCGCCCTGCCTTCTTGCATCATTTTCTGAACACAAGTATTATCGTCTGAAACGGGTATTGCTTTTTTTTTAATTCTTGCTACGGAGCTATCATTAGACATGAACACTAGCGACCTTAAAGCTTTGTTAACATATACATTGAAGCCAGACTCATCGATGTCTCGAAATGTTTCAAAAGTCATCTCGGCCTTGTTAAGTTTCAGATCGCAGAGACGCATAAAAAAAACATTGAAGTTAGCAGAAGCAATGCCAATCAGCAAAATGTAAAATATTCGTTGGAATAATTTTTTTGGTAATTTTGGAATCGTCCAGCACAATAAGATCTGGAACAAGTAATGTACTCTCCAGTATTTGGGCTCGAACCGGAAGGATCGGGCCAAGACAACTTGAAAAATAAACGTTGAAACTACAATC
The DNA here is from genome assembly GCA_018906965.1 of Philotrypesis tridentata. Classification (NCBI taxonomy): domain Eukaryota; kingdom Metazoa; phylum Arthropoda; class Insecta; order Hymenoptera; family Pteromalidae; genus Philotrypesis; species Philotrypesis tridentata. Next base: position 7,466,213 of record JACCIB010000002.1, read on the forward strand.
AACACGTAATAATATAAGCTTGGAGGTATCAGGACGTGGAAACGCGAGAGAACCGGTACCATAGCCAAATACTTAGTGTTCTTAACAAATGCCCCCATTTCTACTTGTAAGCCGAAGTCAAACATATGGATTGGCACAATTATGGGTACCAAATCTACGAGACCTCTTGAAACTTCTACATAATATGTTTTAACCATTTTAGACTGTACAGAATGTTTACTTACTCTCATGAGCTTCATTGTAAAGTTTAACACTTCAGCTAGAAACTCTGTCAGTGGAAAGTAAATTCCTTCCATTCTAACTACGTTTCCTTCTTCAGCTCTCGTTATCTTCAGAAACGGTGGTACGTTGTACCCTATTATTTTCAAAGGATACCCCATCATATTCTTCAATTTATCAGGAAATAAATTTGTCATGAATCCAAACGATTCTTGAGTAATTCGCTGATGAAAGGGATTGTAGGTGTAGGCGAACACGTCTTGACGACTAGTTTGGTCCACTTCGAGAATCGTCAAATCCAAGATTTGCTTTATCCAAGCATGTTCTAAAATCGATCTAAATACATCATCTCTTTCAGAATCATCGCTGAAAATAATGATTAAAAATTTTGGTTGTCGTCGAATTGGCGATAAAGAAGCCACAGAATCGATAAGATTCATTGCCGTATATGTTATATTAAGGTTGAAGAATTTGTGCATCACTGCTATGTACAACACAACGTTTCTGGAGTTTTTGAATATAGATTGAGATAGCAACTTATCTAGAGGTTCTGCGACGTTGATCAACCTAACCGGAATTTCTTGAATAATGTTCTTAAGCAAGATATTCTCTTCGAGCAAAACATTTTGACATGTTTGATTAGTGATTACAACTATTTGATGCGGATGAAGATTATTCTGAATTATACGTTTTAGAATATTTATCCAGGCGATTAAAGCATCTGAATTTTGAAAACTTACTATAAGTAATTGTATTATTAGTAGCCGCATTTAAAGTATGAATTTTTTGAAATAAGGACTGAAAGTTGACAAAATATAATATGAGATTTCATCGACACATCAAGTACAGCAATGACTTTTTTATACAAGCTTTAAATCGTCACTTTATTAAATTAATCCAATGACAAACACCCTGTTTTGATTTTGCGACGTACGCATTTCCGACTAAGTATAAATTTGAGAGAACATTCCATTTTTTTAACTTAATTGATTTCTCGTGTATTTTTTTAGAGCGCAACACTTTCCATTATTTTAAATTATTTAATTAACATAATTATTTATAATTACTGTAAATCATTATTAATTAAAATATTTATTATCTAATTTTCTCATTATTTTAAATTATGTGTGTCATTCTTTAACTCATATTTTTTATTTATGAAAAAAACATGGACTTCAAGAAGATGTATAGTTTTAAATAAAAAATTGCTGCACTTTTTAATAAAAGTAACAAAAATAACCAATAAAATCAATGAAATTACAAAACTCAGGTCTTATTTTTTAAGGCTTTTAATGCGATGTAAATTAACAGACAATTGCAAAATGATGAGTCAGGCTCCTTCTCCCCGATGAATTTGACAAGCACGATGTCAGTAAAGGCACCAAAGTCGTCACCAAGTACACCAGCTCTAAGTAAATTTAACGCAATGGTTATCTGACATCTCAAAACAATCTATTACTTATCAAACGAAAAAATTGCATATTTTTTGCCAAAAATCGTTTATTGCTTTTTAATCATTGATGTTAAGCAAATATTAATTTCATATTCTTTAAAAGCTACGTAGATGTCAGATACGTAAATTATTTTTAATACTAATACTATAGAAAAAATATGAGAGAACTTTTGGGATTTGATGAGTTAATTTGTATAGATTTACCTAATAAAAATCATTTGTTTATTCAGTTAATTAGTAAAAAATTAAACTATTATTATATTTTTATCTACGTGCTGTACGAGTATTTAAATAATATATAACTACCAAAGCATTCCCCACCGAATGCTGCTAATGAAATCAAATACCCGACAATTATTACACAAGTTAAGTACCAGAAGATGACATTCCTCGTGTCCTCATATTCTCTCACTTCAGTATTGAATTTAACATCCAAACCGTCGAGAATCTTCGTGTATAATGAGCTTTCTTGCAATTTCTGCACTATTTGATCGACTTTTTCAACGAACGGCGATTGCCTTGCAAAGAAATATGCCACGGGCTCAGACCAAAACACTGGCTTGGCAATCTTTACAGTAGCGACACCCATGTGGATGTTGCGTTTAATCATATTCTTAGCCCATGCCTCAGAGGCAAGACATATCGCCCTACCAGATTTCATCATTTTTTGTACGCAAACAGTAGTGTCTGAAACGAGTATTGCTCTTTCCTTAATTCTTGCTACAGCGCTATCATTAGATATGAACACTAGCGGACTTAAAACTTTGTGAACGTATACGTCGAAGCCAGACTGGTCGATGTCTCCAAATGTTTCAAAGGCCATCTCAGCCTTGATAAGTTTGATCTCGCAGAGACGTATGAAGAAAATATTGAAGTTGGCAGCAGCAAAGCCAATCAGAAACATGTAAAATATTCGTTCGAACAACTTCTTTGGCGATTTTGGAATCGTCCAGCACAATAAGATCTGGAACAAGTAATGAACTCTCCAGTACCTGGGTTCGAACCGCAGGGATTTGGTCAAGACAACTTGAAAAATAAACGTTAAAACTACAATCAACAAGTAATTATATAAATTAGGAGGTATCAGAACGTGGAAACGAGAGAGAACCGGAACTATAGCGAAATATTTAGTATGCTTAACAAATGCCCCCATTTCTAATTGTAAGCCGAAGTCAAACATATGGAGAGGTTGAATTATGGGTATCAAGTCTATGAAACCTTTCGAAAATTCTATGTAGTATTCTTTGACTAGTTCGTACTGTTCAAATTTTTGGCTTACTTTTGTGAGTTTTATTGTAAAGTTCAAAAATTCAGCTAGAAACTGTGTGAGTGGAAAGTAAAGTCCTTCCATTTTAACTACATTTCCTTTCCCAGATCTTGTTATTTCCAGGAACGGCGATACGTCGTACGCCATTATTTTCAAAGGATACCCCATCATATTCTTCAATTTATCAGGAAATAAATTTGTCGTGAATCCAAACGGCTTTTGAGTAATTCGCTGATGAAAGGGATTGTAGGTGTATACGAAAACGTCTTGATGATGGCTAGTTCGGTTCACTTCGAGAATCGTCAAATCCAATATTCGCTTTATCCAAGCATGTTCGAAGATCGATCTAAATAGATCATCTTTTTCAGAATCATTGTTGTAAATAATGATTAAAAATTTTGGTTGTCGTCGAATTGGCGATAAAGAAGTTACCGAATCGATAAGATTCATTGCCGAATGTGTTATATTAAGGTTAAAGAATTTGTGCATCACTGCTATGTAGAATACGACGTTTCTAGGATTTTTGAATACAGATTGAGATAGTAATTTATCCAGAGGCTCTGCAACATTGATCAACCTGACCGGAATTTCTTGAATGATGTTTTTCTGTAAGATATTCTCTTCGAAAAAAACATTTTGGCACGTCTGATTGCTGATAATAACTATTTGGTGTGGCTGAAGATTATTCTGAATTAAATGTTTAAGGATGTTTATCCAAGCGATTAAAGCATGTGATTTCTTGCAATGCAATGTTAACAACTGCATTATTAGTAGCCACATTTGAATAATTGTATGACCTTGAATATTTTTATATTTAGTAAAAACTGCCTAATATTTTAAATGCAAACTATGGCCATTCTCAAACTGCTTGTGGCTTAGTCTATTGGATCTGTTTGAGCCAATGATCCATTTTTGCATGACTTAATTGATTTCTCGTGAATTGTATTAGAGCTCAGTAGATTTTTCAAAATTATTTGCATGTTTTTAATGTATGAAAAAAAGGGTTGAAGGTAGACAGGTCTTCAAAAATATTTAGTTATTTATTTATTTATTTAAATATCAATATATTTTTGAATAAACGAGTGCTCCACTTCAATTTTAATAAATGTGACAAAAGTAATCAATAAACTCAATGACATTTTCTCTATGATCATGTTTTTTTCAGAAAAATTGACCATAAATTTCACCCATAAAATAGCATGACTAGCTTAGCAGAGGTATAGCGACAAATTAACAAAGCTTAAGCTTATTGATTGTATTCGCAAAAAATTAAACACCACTACTTTTTATATTTGTTTATTTCTAGGTTTTGTTTTTACTATATATCGCAAAATTATTTTAACTAATTTCAAACGAATTCAAAATTTTGGATTAATCGCGTAAATCGATTCTATGAACAAAATCATATACAATATTTTCTTACGATTTTTTTTATCCAACTCGATGATTTCGTAACAAACAAACAATTACCAAAAATGACAAAAAAATAGTAAAGATAAGCTTTTTCTTGTGAGTTTTTTCGAAGAATTGGAATGAACTGGAGTTGTCTCTGGTGTGTTATCCATATTGTTTCGCAAAAATTATTCCAATCATTCTTCCAGAAAGTTATGTATGGCTTAAAACGGTTTTATATTGTTACAATTTCATGCTATAACAATGTTTTTTTCTATTTAATACTTATTTACCTTTCACTTTGTTACACTATACACTGCCCTTTACAAAATAGTAATTCTAATTTACGAATGATGTATATACTTTTTAAGGATATAAAATTTAATAAAAAACCATATCCGATAAGGTTGACTATAAAAAAATATATTTTTGAATTGTATAAACGTTATCAGCTGATCGCTTTGGCGCTGACCCAATAATTATAGCGGAAAATCAGCTGATACAAGGCTATAATGTATTGACATATCTATAAAGGGCGAGATAACACTGCCATCAGCAGACCGCATGCCGTCTGCTATGTGTTGATGCATTGAGTCTGCGGCTGCCAGTAGGGGAGTGCAAATATGGCGGAGCTGCGGCGGTTTCGTTATGTTTTCTCTCTTCGACTTTTCGTAACTAAAAGAATAGTCTTACAATCTGCCATTAGCACGGTATAGGAGCAGATTTTTATCTAGTTTTATAAAAATTTTACACGAAATGTTGAGCCTTGTTGTTAGATTTTATACTAGTCGATTTTCAATCTAGTGGTTGCATTGTTGTATATTGCTCGTGTTTTTATTGTTAATCATTGAAATTAGCAATGAAGAATCTTAAGCGCAGTTCAGGTATGGCCAATATCAAATTAATAGACTCAATTGTTAGAAAATACATTATTGTCAGGCTGTGGTTCTTTTTCTTTTGTCTTAGTTTTTAAGGTTATAACTACCTGTGTAGATAACACTAATTTCTATATTTTTTAGATAATAAAACTTCGTATAGAGAGTATTTTATGCTCAATTATGTCATAGTGGCTTCCACGTTTTCTATTTTACTGTTTTTGTATGGGTTCTTTCCATTATCGTACAATGAGCCCACCATAGCCACCAGAAAAGATATCCCTAAATATATTGAACGCACAAGGTAAACAAACGAAAATTTTTATATTTCAATTGACTTTGTTTGTAATACTTGAGCTTCTGTTTGCAGAATAAAAATGGACGAAGTTTACAAACCAGTAGTTAAAAAAGTTATAATAATGGTGATAGATGCTATGAGATGGGATTTTATTTCTGGGCCCAAAAGCTTGGACTATATGCCTATGACACATGAACTTTTGAAAAGTAAGGCTGGATGTTTGTATAAAACCAAAGTAAATCCTCCAACAGTCACAATGCCGAGAATCAAAGTAATTAAAATAAATTGATTACCTTGAACTTTTTATTTACAATTCTTTTTTAATTTACCTTCAATAGTAGAGATAGATTCTAATGTCTATTTATGTTTTCAGGCACAAACAACAGGATCTGTACCAAATTTTATAGACGTAGTGTTAAATTTAGGAGCAAATGAAGTTTTAGGTGATAGTATCTTAAGGCAAACTAAATATCAAGGGCACAAAATAATTTTTTATGGCGATGATACGTGGCTGAAACTTTTTCCAGACATATTTGATCGATATGAAGGCACAAGTTCATTTTATGTATCTGATTATACCGAGGTAGGTTTTTGTAAATTAATTGATAAATTTTGTCCAATCGTATTAAAAAAATCACTTGCAGGTAGATTTTAATGTGACTAGAAATGTTGCAATAGAACTTCATAAAAAAGACTGGTCAATAATGATTTTACACTACTTGGGACTTGACCATATAGGTCACTTAGCAGGTCCCTCTAGTCCTTTAATTAAACCAAAGCTGCAGGAAATGGATAATGTGATTGGTAACATAGAGTTTTATGTTTCTGAATGGGTAATCTTACTATTTGAAATATATATCTTTTAAAAAATTAAAAATAATTATTCTCACGATTTATCTTGTGTTTCTAGAACAAGAAACATGAGCAAACTTTATTTATAGTGTGTGGTGACCATGGAATGAAAGATTCTGGAGGTCATGGAGGAGCAACCTTAGAAGAAACTCTTGTGCCTCTAATGGTATTTGGTAAATCTTGTAGTGATAAGAAAGACCCAAATGACTTTATAGCTCAGATTGATATAGCTCCAACTTTGTCCGTACTTTTGGGAACTCCAATACCTTCAACAAGCTTAGGAACGATTGTCTTAGACTTAATGACAGATTTGTCTTTATCACAAAAACTTTTTGCATTGTATTACAATGCTGAACAGTTATTTCTAAAATATCAGAAATTTAATGGTTATGAATATACTAGTAAGCATAGAAAGAATGTTCATGTTTATAGTGTTCTATAATTAATAAAACTTATTCTTAGAAACTTTTGTTATTTCTTTCTAGGAACTTATAAAAATTATCAAAATGCTATTAAATTACATGCGGCCTGGTTGAACACTAACAGTCAACCAAATGACATGGTGGAAGATATTATTCTAATGTACGAAAGGGCAATGATAGATATGAAAAATAAGCTTACTAGTAATTTATTAGAATATGATATTCAAGTTATGACTCTGGCCATAATATTTATGGGCCATGTGAGTAAAAATGTATTTTTCGCTTTAGAAAATTAACGACATAATTAATTGTATTTTAATTTATTTTATTTTTTTTTTTCAGATTTTGTATATATCAACATCTGTAGAAAAATCAACTCCAATATCATATAAGCAATTTTTTACAATTTTTGTAGCAAGCTATATGATGTGGATATTTCTAAATCAAATATTTGATTCTGGAACCACAACTGCGTTATTCTCTCAAAAATTAGATTTACATTTATTATTTGTTACTATTCCTATACTTGGAATATTAGTATTAAACTGTTATTTATGTGCAACTCGCACTATAGGTAGAGATAAGGTATCATCATGAAGAATCAAATGCTTCAAATTTGTATTATTTATTATTATTTATTATTTGAATTATCTTTCTCATTTCAGATGCAGAATTGGCCAGATCTGCAATTGTTGTTGATAATTGGTACTCTTTCTCATACACTAAGCTTAGCAAGCAGTAGTTTTGTTGAAGAAGAGCATCAAACGTGGTATTTCTACTGGATAACGCTTATAACGTTTTTCGCTTTCTATCATTTTAGAAAAAATATTAATGCGAAACATAAATCCTTTAAACTTTTGGCAAAGCTAATGCTGTTGTTAGTAAGTCATAGAATACTGAGGAAGCTCAACAGTACTGGTGACAAATACGCACATTTACCCGATATATCAGGATGGCTTCAAAATCGGCCGTGTAATATCGAAATGACAGCAATACTAGTTTTAGGTAATAATTCTTCTATCACAATATATTTATTTTTATAAGTTGTTTTTTTTAATGCTTTCTTTTTCTTAGGTCTTGGTCTTCTAATCTGGTTAGATTATACTCATGAAGATCCAGAAAACAAACTCATTATTCTTTTATTAGATAGTATACTAGCCACTTTAATATATTTAAGACACGCTATCACAGGAACAGTATTCAAACCTAGTTTTTATTTTGATTCTCGAGGACGAATAGAAATGTATTATTTTTGGGCATTTACACTAATTTACATTATCCACAGTATTTATAGATTAGGTACTATAAAGCGTCATCACAAAGAAAAATATTTATACTTATCTTTATTTTTTATTTTGAAAAAGTGGGTAATCATAGCCTGTATTCTGCACCGTCCTTATAATGTTATTTTATTGCCAATGCAATTGATAGTGGGCGCAACTATATATGATTTAACGAATGAACAGGAATTTTTCAATGCTAAATTATTCCTATATCTCTGGTGTAGTAATGTATTCTATTTCTACCAGGTATAAGATTTTAATTTTATCCTAACTTTTCAAGTTTGACATTGTTTTTAACATAACCATATAAATATTGCAGGGTAACTCTAACAGCTTAGCTACTATTGATGTAGCAGCTGGTTACGTAGGCCTTGAATCATATCAACCAGTTATCACTGGAATCTTTCTATCTATCAATACATATTCTGCTCAAATATTGGGATTTCTTATGTACCTTTGCGATCATGTACTTCAGTATCCTCTATCGTAAGTTTGTTCATTCAATGATTAAGATATCAGCAATATAAGTAGTAATCAATAAATAAAAGTATTATTTATTTTTTAGGACATCTAAGTCAATGTTATTATTATGTAGACAATATGCATTTTGGAGATTAGTACCAGTTACTTTTTACGCGGCTGTAACCAGTTTTCAGAGATACCACCTGTTTGTGTGGAGTGTTTTTTCTCCAAAACTGTTATATGAAGCCATGCACTCTGCCGTGCTGCTTTCTGTGATGTTTATATTACAATTCCATTTTATATTTTGCGATAGTATACGTCCACGAAAATTTCAATAAAAAAATAGATTGTTGAATTTAAAAAATATTCACTTTTTAAAATGTATTCAAGGTATTAAATTAGTAATATACAATTTATTATATATAAATATATTAGATATGAATATGGTTCAACACAAGTGAATACTTTTTATAAAAGAAAATAAGAAAAATGTTGTTGGTTTATTAAAATAAAATACACTCAAAAGAATTTTCGTAAAAACAAACTTTCCTAAACTTTCACTTTTCAAGGTTTTTAATTTTTAGAAAATGAGATCAATCACTTTTTTATATAAAATTTATATTCATATTCTAAAATATACATACGTTAATTTCTAACGAATCTTAAATAAATTTCGCTCAAAAGCTAAATTTTTGCGATACATACTATTAAAAAAGCATTTGATCAACATGTTAATCTGTAGGCTAATAAATTACAATTGCATTTATTAATTGCATCTGGTTAATTGACAAAAAAATTGTTATGAAAAATCACACTTTTACATAATCAAATTATACATTCACCATCCTTTCATATTTTGACTATATCCTTTTTTTTATTATAATTACTGTACACATTATATTTCTGCATGTGTAATTTTCGATTTTCTTTTTGGCACAACAAGGTATTGAATTCCAAACAGGTTTGAATCAATATCTTAGAAATATAAAGAGCTAAATTTACACCTATGAGATACAAAATTATTTAGACATCAACTTTTGTTGCTCTCAATTTAAAATTGTGGATTAATTCTAGAATGATTCAAAATTACTATTAAACAGTATTTAATTGATTCTATTATTTTTTAAAATATTACTTATATATTAATAACCCGTGTATGCACTTTTTTAAATAGTCAATGCAATAAAATTTCTTAAGAAAAAATAGAAATTCTGATTAAATTTTCAATGCACAAGTTTTTCTGTCTTTTATTCTCTTTATATGTTATTTTCAAAAAAAGCAATTTGTTTAATAAAATTGACTCAAGAGCTTCAAATATTCGAAATATTTAGTTTGATCAATAAGTCCCTGTGTGCTTTGTATGTAATAAAACTATATTTTTTATTTTACTAAAATACTTTGTATTTTATCCCTTAAAATATTATTATAAAGTAATGATAAAATTTTCAAATTAAAATTCTTGTATAATTTAGAGATATTTATGTTGCAAGTAATTGTATGAAAATACGTGTATATTCTTGGCTTAGAAAAAGCACATCATTCTCAAAATAAGAAAACAACGTTTCAAATACTTCTGGTGCTTGAGTAAAATTTTAGTGATGCTGTACATTGAACAATTATTATTATAACGGTATAAGACATTTTTTGCTATATTTACACAGTATCTCAAAAAATGAATTCAAATCCATTTAGCTAATATGTAGTCCTATAACATATGGTAAAGTTTTTAATAATTCGTTGTTATAACAAGATTTGTTACGGAAATAAAATGATATGTATAACTTTCATTGCGCGGGTAATATACATATAAATGTTATATAAATATAGAAAAAAACGCCTTATTATATATATCTAAAAAAATTTTAGGGGACAGTATTACAACTGCTTATATTTAAGTTTGAATCTGATAACCATTTTACTATAAATAAATTAGTAATTCATTTTTGACCTTGAAACATCAATAGGATCAATCAAACATAGAAGTGTTGCAAGTATGTAAAAATAAATAAAAGCTAAATGAAACCTTAATGACAAGTCATTGTGCGCATCGTTAAAAGTCTCATAATGATACTCGAACTTCCAAAAAGGATGAGCATCAAATTAATACATATTTAAGAGAAAACGACATTTTTTAATATAAAGGGCGGGGGTGTAAAGTTTTAAAATACAGTACAATATTATACCATAGTAAAGATTGATTGGACGTAAAAATATACGCACTGTTTTAGATTATGTAATCGAATCTAATTTTAATAAAAGTTTTTCTTCAAATAAAAATATTATGACAGAACTATTTACAAAGTCGTTTTTTCTTAATTATTCACAAAGAGCACCCTGAGTAAACATCAATAAAATTTCTGTGAAAAATAAGGATAACCTACTTTAAGATAAATAATGTCCTCATAAGCAGCGTTACTCGTACGTTGCACAGTCAGTTGGCAATATTTGGCATTAAATTGCAGGATACTCGATCTCGATTAAGAATCAGTGGTTGGCTTTTTAAAAACTCTTTTAAAAGGGTGAATTCATACCTAGTTTCGTTGTGAATTCCAAGCGTGCGCGCTTTTGATACCTTACGTTCACTCTGAAATACATGGAAATAGAATTACGTCACTCGAGGTTATTACTTACAAAAATACTATATTGAAAAATAACTTACTTTATTTCTTGCCATTTAATAAACTCGTTAATTAGAAATACCAGTGGAAGAGAGACTAAAAAATATAACGGTAAGTGTAACGGAAAGTTGTCTGTCCTTTGGTCCTCATCTTTCCAATTGTTGCAAAAAACACTGCCTGAAAAAGCTATTTGTGCACATATCCTGCAGGACATGAGTAAGTCAGTAAATAAAAATTGCCAATATTACCAAACTTAATTTGTTTAAATAATGCTTACTTACACTATACAAGCTGTTAGAAACCAAATCCAATTATTAAACGGCATCTTTCGCCAGATTGAATACTCTCGATGGACGAAACCTACTGATATAGTCACTGAAATGAAGAGGTAATATTTAGAGTGAAATCGATCAGATGTAAACTAAAACATTAACTCACCAAAATGTAAAACTATAATAACTAGTGCAATGTTTTGAACGACGACTAGCATTTCGGGTTTTAAACCCCATCCACCCCATGCAAATTCACTGGTCACGTTAGGGTAGACATAGAAACACTTAGAGTCAAGCGTCGCATACGTCGGACACAATATAAACAGCGAAACGCCTTGCCATAGGAGCACAGTCACAATCGTTGGAAGGAATTTACTTCCGTAGCACCAGAGAACAAACACAGCCACCTGTCGACGAGTTAAAATTGAGTCTTTATTAACAAACAGAGCGTATAAATTTTGAACAAACCTGTCCGCTGATGACGCACTGATTTTTTCCGGTAGCGCGCTGCATAATGGTGGAGTCGGTGGGCGTACCGACGAGCGAGACAGCGAGTAACGGAACTATGAGAAAGCTTAACCAGAGCACCTGACCAACGCTGAAGAGGGGTGGCAATAATAGAAAAGCCGACAGCGCCTGGACCAGCGACAGCGTCACCAGGCAACACAGCCAGAATTGAACACAGTTCCATAGGCACTTCATATAATGGCGAGCCTGTAAAACATCATTTTCATCTACAGTGATCACACATATTGTTTATTTGCATCAAATTGTCAAAATTGGATATATCCACAACCTCCATGACGAGATGATAGATAGCAATCGGATCCTCACGTCTAACGCTAAGCGAGCAAGCAACCGAGTTCAGGCTGCGGCTCAGCTCAATCGGCGACGGTCCTTCGTCCGGTTTGGTCGACATTAACACAGGCACTCTTTGGCACACTTGTGGATACAGCGGTTCCACCGCGACTCTGGAAAAAAGAAAACAAACAACGTCAGTTCCGGCCGATTCGTCGTTGTTTCCCATCCAATAAACCTATTTCGTCGATTTCCTCCCCTTTGAAAAATTTCTCATTGCAAAAAAATGTCAAAACAAGAATCCGGCGACGCTTCGGAACTCAGCGAAGTATCGGTCACGAAAGAAAACAAAACTACCTCCAGCTTCACGATGCAACCAAAACGTAAAATCTTACCGAGAAGTAACCTAACGCGCTGTAAACGCAAGATGGAGATAGAAACGGTTTACATGGAGTCGTACTGTCATCCGCGACGACCCAAGAGCGGACCCTCCCAACAGCGTTAAATCGCTGGATCGTTTACGGTATAACAATTGAATTATCAATTTTCACGCGAAATTCAAACTTCAAATTCTACGATCGCGCAGCTTTGCACAGCGCAGAACACAGCGCGGGACAGCTGTGCACACTGTTACCGATCAACTGGTTCCACTCGACCCTCGCAAAATCCAGCTGAAACCAACTTACGCGGCGTCGGCCTGCATGAAGATGGACATGTTCTCGGCGTTCGCCGAGGAGCCGAGCACGCAGACCACTTCGCCGTAATCCTGCATTATGTGCAGCATCTCTCGGGTCACTCCTGTATTGCAGTCGGTGAACAATGAGACCAGCAATGGCACGTTGTCGATCAGCTCGATGTGCGGTCGAATCTTATCGATGCCACGAGGCAGCTTGGCCTGCAAAGTAACCATCGTTTTTAACAATCATTATTAATTATTGATTAATTTTAATCATCGTTTTTAACAATCTTTTTTTTTAACACCCTCACTCACCCTATTCGACAGATCGAAGTTGACGGGCGCGCTCTGCTCGGTGCTGTCGGTGAGACAGCTGAGCGAACGCCAAGCCTCCTGACCCGAGCCCAGGTCGATGCTCTGCACCAGCACGCTGTCCTCGCTCCTCACCGTCTCCTGTTCCCTGCGTCGTGAGCGCACAAATTTACGTTAACATTCGACATAGCAATAAACAATCTCTTACGCGTCAAAGCCTATTCGAATTCTACAGTGTCTATAATATTCATCAGCATCTACAAAGCTCTAATCGTGAATGAATTACACAGACACCGCCGAGCCGGTAACATTATCCTTAGGCCGATGACTCAGGCTGGCATGCACGTGAACAGAACAATATGAATAACGTCGCAGACATTTGTTTAATGATTATGTGGTCCTGGGCGCTTGCGAGTAAAGGGAAATCACCTGTGGCTTATGGCAGTCTTCGGTTGGAACTTGTCGCCGGCAGCCCCGTTCCACTCGGTCGTTTCGTTCTCGAATTTCACGGTCGACAGCTCGGTGTTGATGGCAGCTCGGCGCCGACATGCTCATCGCCCGGCTGTTGTCGAGATTCGAGCTGAGGGCACGGAAATTCGCATTAAGCTTTGGCAGGCCGATCGACGATCTGACGGCTTGAAAGTATTTCATAAGATTGCGATTACACGCACGGCTATTGTACGGTGTAATGGCTTTTTCTCACTTTAGCGGTGTATACATTTAGATTTGTTACACGACTAGAGACGCTAAAAGTATACATATCAATCGACATAGATCACAATAATTGTTTTTAAGAAAATAAAAAAAAAACAGTCAGTTTAGTGTATAGCAGTTAGTGAAAAACATGCTATTGTAACGTTAACTCAAACATACGTGGCTGACCGAAGCCCGACACGATCTACTGCGTTTCTATTTTTAATTTCACGTCTCTTATAATATGCACGTGAATAGAATTATGCAACAATCGTAACAACAACGAAACAAGTAATAATGACAAGGTGAAAATGTGCCGATGATGGTGGTGAAGATAGAAGAGATAGAAAGACGTACCGAGGGGAGACGCGGTCAAGCAATTGGCTGGCCTCGTCCATGCAGGAATGATTATGCCGCTGCGAGCGAGTCGAGGGCGTGGGCGAGGACATGGCAGCCGCCTGGCTAACCCACCAGCCCACTGGACTCTCGGACCTGTTAGTAGTACACACACACACACACACATTTCGTCTATTTTTTTTTGTATATGCGCTCTTTGCACTGTCGTTTTCGTATCGCCTTTACGGATCTTAGAGATCATTTTACAAGCAGAGCTTGAAGAAAATTGTATGGGGAAAGGTTTTGAGAGATAGTATAGTTTCTTAGTCGTAAGTACGAGAAATAGATGAGAGATGATTTTAAATGACTTGAAAAAATATTTACGAAACAGTAACGCTTCATGCATACGACACAATAACAATTTTAACTATTTGTAAGCGTATAAATTGCAAACGGCCACCAAACTAGCGTGTTGCTTGAAAAAACGTCTACAAAACGCAAGTAAACTAGAAAGTAGCGAACGCCTCGATGGGCAATGCGGCAATAAAGCGAGCCAAGCCTGCAAACGAAACACAAAATTGTAATGTTATAAAAAAAAGCATAATAGATATAGACAGACATATACAATGAAGACATGTGTGGAAATCTCTCGAGCCACTGTGCCCTCCTGTAACGTACATGCTTGATTTATACGCAGATCGCCGAGCAGAAAGAAGAGAAAGTTTACAGAAAGCTAAAATTGATATTCGTTGCACAAAGATAATAAGCGTATCGTTTGAAAAATCGATTATTTCGTGTATTACAAATAACATTATATTGTACAGACAATCGATGAGAAAAAAGTAGACAGATTAGTTATCAAAAAAAAAAAAAATTGATTCCATTATTGAGCGTTAGTTAATTTAAAGAATTAAAGTTTGGAAGCAGGGGTAGAGGTGGGAGACTCGCGTTACCTTGCACGTTCGCTCAGCAATGAAATGTGACAGTTCCATCCGCTCTCTAGACCCATCTTCTCAGAAAAGACACGCGATCGCAATTCGTTTTCTTTGCTGAAGTGTACGAACCTTATACAGGCACGCTCTAATTGCTCTATTAGCTGCACCTGTTTTATAAATACAAAACCATACTTAGATGTATCTTCTTAGAAAATAAACATACTACGTAGTATTTTTAAAAGCTATCTACCATGTCCGTTTGAGCTTGATACTGCATCGTCACCATGCCGATAAATATTTGATTGCACTGAAGATCAAAGCAGCTGTCGATGCTATTGACTTCATCGTCTTTGGTTTCGTTACAAAGCAGCGAATCTAACGGGAAAAATTTTATTAATTATTTGTCACAATTAAAAATTTACCAGTTTTATTGCATTATTCAGCAGCCTACCAGTTGAGTGAAACTGTCCAAGCAGGCCTTTGATCCTGGGATCGAGTACATTCTTGAAGTCCCATGGCAGCGGCGTTGGGCTACGATGTGGCGCATACAAGTGCTTACTCTCCGAGGGTAATTCGAGGTAGATGTTGGAAAGTTTGCTATTGACGCTCCGTGTCAGCGGCCTGTACGCAAACGCTGTGCAGTAGGACGTCAAACTCGTACGATTGTAAAAGTCTTGCACTTTTTTCCTGTGTCAAAGACAATTCATTGTACAGTGCATATAATTAGAATTTCATAAGCCAGTCAAAGCTATAAGTTAATTACTTGTCAGGCTCTGAAAGCGGACAAAGATCATGTCCATCCCAGAATTCTATACAAGAATCTAAAATAATATCAGCTGTGCCTTGAGAAAGTAGCTGTAATCCACCGCCGTTCTTCTCTCGCACCACAACGGCTACCATATGAGGAAACGGAAATTTGAGCTTCGTTGCGATGCTCAGCGATCGGGCGAATTTTATGTCGCGCTTCGCCGTATCTGGCTGTGTGAAAAAATGTTGATCGTTCAGGAAAAAGTCGCTTGTAATTTAGGATTTTGAAAGTAGAATACTAACCACGTGTCTGAAAGTCGAGAGCTGCTGTTCCAGATGGAAGATCTCTTTTGCCTGATCCTTGAAACCGATCTGCTTGGCAAGCTCACAGAGGCACCTTTAGAGATTAAATTTACCTCAGAATATTTATAAATGTTATATGAGGAATGCTGATAATATAAATATTCTCGTAATACACAGATGCAGTAAAAGTAGAAGAAATAAATAATTCTAGAAAAAAGCATAGCAAGCATTTAAGTGGTAGAGAGTAAAATGTAGAAGTAATATGACATGAAAGATTACTAAGTATAGGTAAATGTCTTCCCAACACCAAATGTCAATGAATATCTTCTGTCAAATGGTATCTTTTACAATGTAACTTTTTCGTTGTATCAATTACATGTAATTGTATCAATTGTATGTAATTGATACAATATCACTCAAAGTAGATAGTGTAAGGGAGTTGAAACTTTTAAAGAGATATGTTTAATGTTTATATACATGTGTACGTAATAAAGTAAGTTTATAAGAGGCGTTCTCTATCGACTGACCACATTTGTCTGAGGCATCCTGATTCGTTGATTAAATACGTCTGCCTAGAGGTATCTTTCGTCTCATACCCACACTTTTCCTCGGCGTTAGCTGGGCAGCTGGTAGTACAGTTTTTGGACAATTCAGGTCCATAATTAGTCGAGGTGATCACAGTGTCATGTAACTTACATGCGCGATTATTTGTGTTTTTGTTTTATTTTAAAGCTTCTTGTGGTTAACTTGTATAGGATTTCCATAAAACTCATGATTAATGTATATCATAACTAACAGTTTAGTTCTCAGTCTCAGAAGTATGAGTAAATCTAAGAATGAAGTACTGTAGCTATATTGGTGATCAAGAAAAACAAAATGCAAGGAACGTTAAAATCCAGAGAGAGTGGTTTTTGTCGGGCAGTATTGCATAAGCAAAACTAAAAAGTAAAAAAAATTTAAAAAGAAACATAATTTCAACAAAAAATCAAGACAAGCTTATGCAATTATAAATGCTAAACCGTTGACACAATAGTAACGATATTCAA
This sequence comes from Philotrypesis tridentata, assembly GCA_018906965.1. Lineage (NCBI taxonomy): Eukaryota > Metazoa > Arthropoda > Insecta > Hymenoptera > Pteromalidae > Philotrypesis > Philotrypesis tridentata. The sequence continues at coordinate 7,483,472 of JACCIB010000002.1, forward strand.
AGTTACGAGCAGAGATAGGCCACATCATTAAGCTTTGCTATAAAACTATCTCTGTTTGAAATCATTTTCATAATTCAATCTACTCATGCGTTAATACCGTCTGTTTGTAACAGGTACAAGATTCTCGTTGTGAAGAGCCTCACAAGTAACGTGACAGCAGAACTGGGTATAATGTTCTTGCGTTTCCATATTACAAGTATTGAGGAGAATCGCAAGGCCGAGAGGTTTTAAAGAGTTGAGATGCTGACGCCATGAATGATCGTCGAACTGTAGCTTAAATGGCAGTGCACGATCGTGTGTCAGGTCCAACACTTCCGCGACCGTGTGCGACATGTCTATATGGACAAATCGTCGATTAGAGCTGGTCTCGTTTTGAACAAAGTTAAAATATTTACCGTGATGCACGTAGGACGTTCTATTGGAATCTTGCTTTGTACTATCACTGGGATGACTGGGATGACTAGGATCAACCGATTTATTTAGACTAGCCATACTGTACACACAAGATGGAAGGATAAGTAAAAACGTTGACAAATGAAATGCTGTTATTAGAATAACAAGATTACCTTGATGTTCTTGACACCGTGTTCGTATTGGGATTAACACTGGCATTTCCGTTTCGAAGAAAAAATACTTTCTCAGCTGTCGGATTGGGCCACGACAGAATTCCTTTTTTATCAACACAGCACAATGCCTGTAAATTAATTAAGTGTATTTTAAAAAAAGAATTTTGTAATTTTCTCATCGCGTAAGTAACTAATAGAGAACCCACTGTCACAGAGCCCAAAACATGCAAAATATTCGCAGATCTTGTCATCATATGTTCCTTTCCAAACATTATATCCCAAAAGTATTCTGACAACTCGGTCCAATTGTATACGACCTCGGGATGATTTGGATCCGACGACTCTTCGAATGGATCCAAAAATTGGGTTTTTTTCGACGACTGATACAGCTTGAAAAGAGCTTTGAACCTCGCCATTCCAAAACAATTAAGCATGATCCACCAAACAGGAAAAGCCACAGGTAGAAGTGGTAGTGTCGTCGCCACTGGTTGTAGGAGAAAAAGCTCAGTCCAGTGTCCAATACCAACATAGTCGTACAGATACAAATAGCGCAGTAAATTGAACATAAGAAGAAGAATGAGAAGAATGGGGTAGATCAGTTGTTCGATGCAGCAGATCATGACGAGGTGACGCTCACGATTATGACAAGTAACAGGCCTGTCCAAAGCCATATCCAGGGCCATGCGCAGATTCGACAGATAGGGTGTCTCCTGAAGCTTATAGATTTTATTACTCAAAGGTGTGCGAGCCTGAGGCGCCGAGAACACCCCGCTGCCACTGAGCACCTGCGGACTGTAGACCTCACGAGAGTGCAGTACTGTTGCATCTGGATCCTGAAAAATCCGGATTGATTTATTCACGTAAAAACTAGAGATTTTAGTCATCTTCTTACTTACATCGTATGGTATGCAGTAACCAGGTGCTTGTTGACCTGGTTTTATGACGATAATGTCTCCTGCAACCAAAAGAGCCCAGGGTAGATTGATCATATGGCCATCACGATATGTCCACTGCAGGGTGATACAGGGGGAAAGAGGACTGCACAGGTGCGGATAGTTTTCTGCCTTCCAAAGACATTTTGACCTTGCAACTGCAATCACAGTAAATATTAACCAAATTTCTAATACATTCGATGGTAAAATTAAAATAGTTTACCTTCTAATTCTTTAACGAGGTACTTGACTCTACATAGAATTTCAAAATGACGAAATCTATTATCAGATATCACTAAAATGCTATTGAACAGAACGAGAAGTATGACTATAACTGCTTCAAAAGGCCAATAAGAAAATCTAAAAAGTAAAAAAGACTTATTTCAGTTATTTAGAATTATTAAAAATAAAAATTTAATTTATCACAACTCACTCATCATTCGTCATAAACGAAGAAACTATTAACATAATTGCACTCATGAGAAGAGCAGCAGCCGATGTCCAACAAAAAGTTGTGTACTGACTTTTGTGATGCAAAGCATCTTTCAGCCATCCTTTATATTTCCTGAGAAGTCAATATATTCAATAAATACATGATGTATGAAATTAATAAACAAGCTTTACTACTTTGACACTAACATGCTTTTTTTACACTCCTTCTCATACTCTTCTATTATCCTGTTGACATCTCTCTGCAAAATTTCCAAAGCCTCAGTTGTTGTCAGCCCAATGTTCTCATACTTTCTTTCATCCTTTTGCTCTTCCTTCTTATTGGCACCTTCACCCTGTCCGGACTCCATCTCTTCTAAAGGAAAAGAATCTCCCCTTACCAATACTAATCCATTGTCAGCATAAATCAAGAGCTGTTACCTCGCTTCATTCGTTAAATGCCTCATCCATGAAAATGCAATTCCTAGTCACGCTTCTCAGTAATCCCACGGCAAGTGTCTAAGGCAGCCAGTGCATCTTGACACCTGAAAAATGACACACCATCGTGCAGATGCTAGAAGTCGTGAGAAAACATTACTGCGTGAAAAGCTCAGCAAAATCGCGACGAAAATAACGATCTACAAAAATAGAGCAGGTAGAGTACAAATCGTCAGAGCAATAGCTAATTTTTGAAAGTTTTGACAAAACGCGATACGCGCACGTCTCCCACACACACACACACACACGCAAACACATAAACACTCCGTCCGAATATTCCAAATCAGTCGTCCCGAAATAAAACTCCGTAATAATAATAAATTCGGCAGAGAGCAAGAGACCAAGGGGGAGAAGAGCGCACTATTTCCGCCGAAGTGAGCATCATAAATAGAAATGTATCAAGGACGCGGGTGCGAGAGCAGGGTCGGAAAAAAAAATCATGTAGATTTTGGTGTTCTCACGGAGCCAAAGAGTCGTCCAGTGAATGGCAAGGTCGCGGCTTTGATTCCCATAGCGCTTTTTCGCGCTCGCGAGACGAGAGACGCTAATGAGACCTCACTCTCCCTGCGGTAGAAGTAAACAACTACAGCATCGTCGACAATCGCATAACTATTTATCTTCGAGCGACAGCTAAGTGTATACTTATGTCACTGCCGAAGTGCCGAGCCAACTATATCCTGCTGGCTACTATACACAAACACACTCTGATCTATAGCAGGCGACCGTCGCGGGCGACGTACAAAAAAGTGAGGTTATGTTGTCGAAGTTGAGTGTAGAAGGGTAGAAGAGAGAGTGGGGGAATAAGGCATATTAGTAAATGTGTATAAAGTATAAGTGATAAGACATATTAAGACCGTCGCATATACTCGAATTAACTTGAATAGAGGTATACTTATAGCCGAAATTACATAACGCGAGAGGCAAGTCGTTTTCTAGCCAAATTTTTTCGTCATTAAAGGCAATATGAGTTTAACGGTAAAGCGTCAAGTTAGAGCGACAAGTTGATTTCGAGAAAAAGATAAGGAACGAAATCAGTTGTTGTTCGAGATTTCCTAGAAAATCAGCTGTTGTCATTCTTTGGGAGGGGAGGGGGAGAGTTCAGGGGTGGGGCGAATCATTGACGGTACAAGAGGTGACGTCGAACCCGGATTCTTACATGTTGCTGAATTGAATAATAAGACAATAGAAAATAAAAATACATTCTTATTTTATAATATATAAACTGTGCTCCGTTCGATACTATTTACGATGATAAGAATCAATAAAAAAGAGAAGATTTATGCGACAATAAAGCAAACTAAAATTCGGAGCAGCAGATTAGGTTTTTATAGAAGACTACAACAGAAACTTGACCAAGTTATAACAATTATGCACACGCTCGAAATTACAAAACAATAACAAGCACAGAAACACCAGAAAAACTTACGTTTTACTATTATACAGATTATACTTGTACCTACATCCAAAACAATAGGTTTGACCGTTTGAATAACAAACTCGATCGATAATCCCGATCGATAAAGCAGCTCGATCGTCTCACGCACACATTTTGCGGAGTTGCGGGGTTATTGCGGATCGGACAAATCAGTGTATGCATATATGCAATGACAGTATCGTATCGTGAATCGTGATCTCCGATTCCGTACCATCATCCAAATCGTCGAAGAAGAGGACAGTGATATAGATCTGACGAATATCATTCCGTTGCGTCCTCCTTTTCTATTATTTTCTCGACAAAGTTGCACACATCTCTCGCTCCGCCTCACCGCATTAGTGCAAAAGAGGATTAAGTAAGAGACCGATTAGGTATACATTACACGCGTGCAGTAGTCACGTCTCACCGAGTCACGTCTGCGTTTGTTTTGAAGAAGCGAGGGGGGACACGATATACTCTTCATGTGTGGTTAATCGATGCCCTGTGTCGTCGATAGATAATTATTGATTGTAAACGAAACATGTTTTCGAAACTCTTTTAAGTAATGAAAAAGAGATGAGGAGATCCAGGCTATTTCTGATGCTGCTTTACACTTGAATCTATAAGGTGAGCAGGTTTTCCATGTCAAATTAGTAGTGAACCGTCTAACTTGTAGTACGTGGGTAACGATGATTTAATGCTGTGAATTATTGTGCAGTACTTGGGTAATTTTGATGAATTTGATTATTTGGATAGTTTTCTTTCATTGAATGAACGAATTGTACGTAGAGGTTAAATTTATTTGCTTTTAGTGAATGCTTTACCTTGTAGGTTTATCCCTGACAATACTATTAGACTTGTGGGAACACTAGCTGTAAATATGTCGTCAACTGAAGATCACAATGCAAAGCTACAGCAGGTTTTGCAGCTTTTCCTATTACCGGATTACAATGTTGTTACTACCACTTATTTGGATCTGTTGCTGACGCATGTGATTCAAGAAATAAATAAGGGTAAGCTTTTAACCATGTACCTAATCTGACATGTAAATTGAATTATACAGTAATTGGATTTTGCATTGCCAGTAATAGTAACAATAATACTTCATAAATCTGTCTTATCTTACACCTTGTAGGTAATCAAGCTATTTCGAAAACTGTACAGGAATGGGTAATTAATGCATTTGATAAATGGAATGAGAATTTAAAACCATGCCAAAATGTATCTATTTTTACTATAAAATTAATCGGCTTGATATCAATAAATGAGACAACATTCTTGAAGTTATTGCATAACAAAGTTCATGCTAGGGCATGTTCCTTATTTCAATTCAAGAACAATAATTTGTCAGCCTCTGTCAAAATGGCTTTCGTAACAATGCACGTCAACTTGCTAACACATAAAAGTGGGAGGGAATGGATAGAACAAACAGGTATATTCTTATTATCAATTAAATTATTATTGTATAATTTTTATAATAATCTAATAAACTTATTTATATTTTAAGGAGCTTGGAAAGAAATATTAAAATTCACTCAAGTAAATCATACAATGTATGTCACCAAGGAAAGCCAAAAATTTCTCTCTTTACTACTTGTTGCAGAGAGTGACAACCGGAATTTGTGCGAACAAATCATTATAGCTATTACTGAACCTCTAGTAAATTTGACAGTTGATTCAGAAGTTAATAATATTCAATTTGCTTTGGGTGAGTTGAGAAACTAAACAAAAGTCTTCCTTATTGTACATTATTAAATGGAAAATTTTTCTTTTATCAGATAAAGGTATACGTTCTGATCAAAATAATCTCTTAGTTACAACTTTAGACTTGCTTTTGGCAGTATTAGACTATGCAATTTTTCATGATCTTGTGAACCCAATACCAGAAATGTTTGAGGAACTTATAAATCTAGAAAGTCGCGTTAGGACTATATTTGAAGTGAGCATTAGTACACCTTTCATGAAGACTGTTGATCGGCTAACGAAATTGCTGAATTTTATCAAACTGAGAACTACACTTAAGACATCAGATACCATTGATGAAAAAGTTTTTGAACAATTTTGTTTAGGATTGTGTTTGAGTAACACAATGCTACTTTCAAAGAAATATATATTAGATTTGGTGGTTTCAAAAAAATTAGGCATCATCTATTGGAAAAAATTGAAAAAGTTAAAAAATGTAGAAGCACATCCCCCTTATAAATTTGAAAATCAATGTATTGCACTAATGTTGTTACCATTATGTGTAACAATGAAACCTTCATACATAAAAGAACATTATCTCTTTGAAGAATTCATTGAAAAGATTTTTAAAGTTACTTGCTTACCAGTACAAAGACTAGCTTACAGTATAAGAGATGTGATTCTAAAAAACGATTTTCCCATGGAGTTTATATGCAAGTCAACTGTTGACCAATTGTTAGAAATTGTCGACATTATCGATCGTGTAAGCATTTTTTTTCCGTATAGAAAAAAAATTATATTAATCTTATATTTTACTAAAAGCTTACTTTAAAATTGTTTAGGAAACGGCTATAATATCTGTCCAAGTAATATGCCACGCTTTGAAAAATTATGTTAATGAAAGTACTCAAATTTCACAACATGATAAGCCGGCTGATGTAACAACAGAACAAAAATATCCTTCCATCATTAACCAAAGAAAAAGGCTTCATTTCTTACATGGTGATCCAATCAACGATAAACAGACGCTATTGTGTGCATTACTCAATGGTCTTAATGTATTGATTGAGAAGTTCAAACTAAAATGGCAGGAATGCGTCGAGACTATATGTGTACTCTCTATTGCTCAAGATATTCTCAATCATCCCGGTGTTGACGCTAAGGTAACTCAATCTTTAATTTTCCTCAACTTCTGTTTTATCTTAAATGATACTTTTTAGATTTGCAAACTTGCTTTGAAAACTTGCAAACTGGCGATTGAGAATTTGATGCCGCCAAATCTCGCTCTCCTAGTGGACTTTGACGATCATACGAGAGAAATTGGGCCTACACTTTTCAAGAGATTACACGATCCAAATTGGGAAGTGCGGGATAGCGTTCTCGAGAATCTCAACACTATTGCTATTCTTTCTGAAAATAGTGAGTTATGTATACTATTATAAAAAAAAAAAATTACTTAATTCAAACTATTTCCTTTAAGTAACATACGTTAATTTTTTTTTAGAATATCCACCTTACCAGTGTCTTCTACAAGGAAATAATTTTCTGCAAGTTGCTGTGGATATCGCGAAGAGAGATAATGAGAGCTATGTACGCGCTTCGGCAATAGCTTTTATTTCGACTTCGGTACGAATACACTCACTTTGGGAAAAAGTCCTTTGTCAATTGAATTTACCAGTAAGTAGGTGTACGCTTTAGGTGTATGCTTTGTCTTAATCTTTTGTTATTTATTCCTTATTCTTACTTAATGTTATCGTTTATTCTTGATTCTTACTTAATGTTAACGTTTATTCTTGATTCTTACAAAGTTTTGGTGTTTCAGGAATTAGCAGTTAAAATGGTTTATTCAGAAAGTGAAGCAGTTGTTAGACGAGAAGCTGTACTTCTCATGAAAGAGTTGTACGTTTATAGAAAGTGGCAGTAAGTAGAGAAACTATTAAATAAATATAAAAACAAATGCACGTTTACAATTTTTTAATTTTAATTATTCTATAGGCCGGCTATGATAAATACAATGACCCAAGCAATGACTGTAGCAGCTGTATTGGATTTGCACTGGGAAGTAAAAGTCAACTCACTAGAATTTTGGAAGTACTTTATAAAATCTCATCTAACTGATCAAGGTATGCTTGACGGTCATTTTCCGAACGTCACTTTTTCTAAGGAACATAGAAAAATCGTTTCATTAGATGAAACAGAAATCAAGCAAAGACTCAATAAAGCTCTTGACGAACTGTCGAGACAACGATGTCTAGGGGTACGATATTATATTTTTAGTCAGTTCATTTTTTAATAAGATTGTTGAAGTAAATAATATCAATATAAATAACTCTTAGGTGCTCCTAGTTACTTTAAAAGACGACAGCGATTTCGAAGTGGCTAAGACATCGGCTAATATAATCGCAGATCTTCGGCGCATACTTCTTCAGTATAAAATTGATGAGCCCGTGCCTGCATCACCGTGTCCCAAAAATAGTGCGATCATTGATACAAATTACAAAAAACGTCCTTCTAGCGATCTTGACGATGAAACTCCTTCAAATGGTGATGCCTTCAATGTCATTGATGAAATCGTTACTGCCAATGATGCAAATCTCCTGGCTTCTATCTATCGTGAATCCATGAAAATGGATGGAGATGACCTGGAAAAGACGAGTAAAGAGATGCTCGAATACGTCAGCTCTATCAAGAGACAGAAGTTTCTGAGGACGATTCTTAACTTTGATTTGGATAATTATATTAAAGAGAGAAGCGATTGGCTACAGAATTATACAAATAGTTTTAACTCTGTACTCGACGATATTCTAATCGTCAGTGAAAATAAGGATATCAATATGATGGATTGCTATTGAGAATCAACTTTTTCTTTCCTATACTTATACTTGATAATATCAAATTATCAATTTCAGAAATTTAGCAAAAGTTCGGGTGTAGAAATTTTAATAAATACGCGAAGCCATGTATATTATTGTGCATTCGCTAATATTTTACTATATCCTGACTACTTAGACTAGTTTTTTTTTCTATATACAAGATGTGGAATACAAATGATAGACAGGGAAAGTTGTTATGGTGCTTCTTACTGTTTTAGTTTGTAAATACACTAATTCATAGAACGGTTCGATGATTTATATTATCTATATCAGGGAAAAAACGATGATTTAATGAAATAGTCGAATTTTAACGAGAATGGCTCGGTTAAAATTTAAATCAAGCATGTAAATAATGTTACTGTTATATCTTTCAATACTTTTAAACTTAAGTTTTTTTTTCTGTTACATTCCAATGAATGTTGTTTACAGTGTAGATAAATTTACAATATCATCATTGTTTCGCATTGAAGTAATTAAGTGTATATCGAAGCATTTTTTGGTACATCTGCAAAAAATATATGTATTTATGTATAAAAGAAATCAAAATTAGAAAAAATATGCATAAAGTGCCTTAAGGATTTTTTGAACTTGTTATAATATATAATTTTGTACTTACCACTGTACTGTTATTGTTGATCTTTTTTCAATTTTATTGCTCTCCTATGCATAGTTTGTTTCTTTGTTTTTTTTCTACTTTATATAATATTATTATGCTGTAAAGTGTACATTCAAAAATGAAATGATTTTAAATAAGATCGAAAAAGTTTGCCATTGAATTTTTCAAAATATTTTACGATTATTTTCATCATAAAATTTTCAGTGTTTGAAAAACCGCAAGGAACATTATTTTGATATGAAGCTCACTGATGCACACAACATTACCTATGTAATATTTTTTGTAATGATAGCAAATAATAAAAATATGTTTGTAAAAAAAATTTTCACTTTTTATTAAGTAATACAGATCGTCTTTTAACGCTGTTAAAAGTCATACAAACAAAAATTCATAATTTTTTAAATATAATTTTTATCTGATATAAATATAAAAAAAAACAATTCTACTCTTATGATCATCATAAAAAGTAAGTAACGTAGCAAATATTTTTCAGAAAACCTCAGTAAAAAAAAAAAAAATATATTCTATCCTGGAAGTCATGTTGCAGAAAATTGTCTTACTGATGTTTTCTCTAAACTAAAATTCATAAAAAAAAAAAATTAAATAACACACTTTACACAACATTCTTTCGCTTTGTCAGCTTTTTCAAAGCAGTAAGTCTCTTATATTGTTCTAGTTCCGTACATAAGTCGTTTGCACTTCTTACAAAGTCCTCCATACTAATCTGCTTCATCCAGTTGAGCTCTTTTTCCCACTTCTCAAACATGCTTGTATCTTCTTCTTTGACAGTGGTTTCCAACAACACCTTCTCTTGATCCAACTGAACTGGACTAGGCTCTTCTTTCTCCACCTTTAGCGACGATGGTAAGCTGCAATCGATTGGCGCCTCCAGATTTCCTAGTTGTTGGTTTTCTTTAACACGTAAAATACTGCTGGATAAGTAATAGAACTGCGAGGGCTTTTTGGAGAAACTACTCCAGATAGAGCGCTCGGTATTATTCTCCTTTTCCTTGGTGGAAGGCGGTCCAACTATTTTAACTAAGCCTTTCCAGCCTATGACAGATAGCGAAAGTTCCTCGGTCGAGTGTTGATAAGTCTGATGCCAGTGGAGCTCGCTCAATGAATTTTTGTTCGACTGGCACACAACGCACTGGTACTTTGTCTCCTGAACCTTCAATTTCTTCACTGGACTCGCATTGACTGCATTCTCCTGTAAGACACATATCCTCGTTGCTCAAAATAATCTCACTGCTTTAACGTTAAAATTTTCACTTACAACTCGAAAGCGAAAATTTTCCACCCGCTGAAACGTATACAGCTTGTTTGCAATGAAAAAAAAATTCGCCAGAAATCACATTTTCAATCGAACCCGCCCACGAAAGCTCGAAGCAAACAAAAATCGAAATGAAAAAGTGGCACGAGACACCACTGTGCGGAGTAAGTGCAACAAGAGAAGTACGTAGTGCTACAGGAAAGTCGTGAAAATAGAGTTAGGGCATCCTTGTCACTCGTTTTCGTAACTTATATGCGCTTACCGTCTTTAGATTGAGTATTCGGTCGGTGCTGTTCTGGGAGTTGACGAGCATTGCGTTCGATCCAAAACATTAAAAACTTAAAAAAAAAAACAAAACGGTATGGTCGAAAAACAAATGAACAAAAATAGACTCCGAGATCGGGAATGCGAAAACCACAGTGTAGTCACGAGTAAATCGTAAATATACTGGCGAAAGAGGTTATGTCAACGTGACGCATTTAAATTAATCCTCTGGCGCGCGCAAGATCAGCTGGTCCCCTGCGCTTCTCCGCTATCGCTAAAGTTATTTAGTTTACTTCGTATCGTGTCCTTCGGGGGCATGCGGTTACGAGTTGTGGGTGTAAATCGATTATGCTTGCCGGGACATCGGTAAATATTATTACTACTCGAAAGTGATAGGAGACTGCTTTTAATTACAGGACTTGTTTTACCGAGGTTTTTGCATAGGAGGTTAGCGTTGAGTTTTACGTTTTCGAAAATGAAGAAAGGACATTTTGAATAATGTATAGGTAATATGCAAACGTAATTATTGTTAACGGTTTCACTACGACATTCACAGTACACATAAGCAAATAAGATTTGATTTTATAAAATAGCAATAAAACTTTTGGGTCGTTGAAAGAGCTATCATATATATGGATTTTCTCAATTAGTTTGAATATTTATAAACATACTTATAATTATTAGAGAGGAGTTAATATAGGTCAATCAATCCATTCGTATATAGCGCTATTATATTAATATTTGCTTTGAAATTTGATTTTGCTAATTTCTATTCGCGATTCGTTGAATGAATTTTCAATAAAAATGTAATATAACGTGTGATAAGTTATAAATAAATATGCGCGTATTCAATTTGTCATAAAAGAATATGCATACAAATTTATAGTCTAGAGATTTGCTATATATAAATAAAATAAACGGTTTTACAGTAACAAATTCAGAAGAACTCACCAGAAAAGTTTCTTTAATATTCATCAAAAATTACTACAAGTAAAAGAAAGGCGAACAAAATAAGGAACTACATTACGTTAATATAGTTTATTTATCGTTTATTTTCATAAAAAAATTATTACAAAAGTGCTTCAATAATAAACCAATCAAAACATGTTAGATTAAAAAAATGCGACATTTTTTCTAAAAATAATCAAAATAAAATTATAATCAAATATAACAAGAAATTATATAGTTATGCCCTACCCCAATTATGTAATTATATGCGTATTATATGGTTTCACGTAGATTGAAGACTCAATATAAATATATTTTATCGAATTTCTTTTGAATGCAATGCAATAATATTTACATGTAGAAAAGTTAGAAATACACACATATACTTTGCAATACGTAGCGAATATAATTAGTAAAAAATATTCTGTTCAGGAAATTCTAACAACAATTTCTTGCTTATTTTAAAATTGTTAAAATTTTAAAAATACTAGTAATACAAATTTCCGATAAAATTCGACATATTTTACCTTTGGAGTAACTATTTTAAAAACGTGCCCTTTATCACGTACACCCACTCTTTCGTGTAGAACGTTTATTTAGGCGACGATCATTTGTTATATCGACCTCAAAACACTCTCAACTCGAGCTTATACGCATGCAACGAGAAAAATGGAGCAGCGCGAAATTTTTCGCGCGCCAAAACGAAAATAGAGTCGCAAGGCACGTAGGGGGAGAGAGAGAGAGAAAAAGGACTAAAACAGAAGCTTTGAGTGCATTAAGACTTGCATGTATACGTTATACCTATATATACGCAGTCTTACGCGAATATGATTTGCATATATACGTGTTTGCGAAATAGCGTGAATTCGAGTAAATTATTGCTTTTTATTTATACGTGTATTACATGCTGCAAGACGCAGTGAATCAGTGTGCATATATCGCTGCGTATATGTTTCAAATAAGGTATGAGATTTTTGATTATGGCCCGAGACCAAAAGTGTGCAATGTTTACTTTGCTTAAGTGCGCATTTGTCAAACCGTTGATTTTGCCAAAATTCGTGGGATTACGATGTATACTGTGTATATCGCGCTGTCGATTTTCCGTTTAATAAACTCTCGACGAAATCATAGTATTTCTTTGCAAGTTACGTAACTTACAAAGAAATAATTTAATATAGTTTACAAAATTTGTATAATATACCTACATTAACACGTATTATTATCTACAAATTTTGAAAACACATGTATTATCTCGTGCATATTATAATCTTTTTTCAACATAAGTATGTAATTAGCGCTATCATCGCGATTCGCGAAAATCGAATAGTTCACGTTATTTCGAAAACAAAAGGAACTTGTAAATTTTAGGGGAGATTCGTCGAGTCTAAACGGCTCGAGCCCCATCAAAGATCGCCTGTGCGCAACTTTCTCCGCGCACGAATCCGCGACGAGATCGCTTATAAAAACCCCATTACGCACGCCTACGCCTACGATTAGTAAGGCTTATTGCGAAATAAATAAAAACTCGATGATAATCCGGCCAAACACCTCTAAATTTACGCGAGCACTGCAGGTATAAGTATATATCATATACGTATACGTGCACACACTCAACACACGACCGTATACCCGACGTACGTACAAGTGTCTCGCGCGCATGCGCACTTCGCAGCCGGTCAGCAGGCGCAGAGAAGCACACGGGCGGCCTCTTACACGGGGTAGGGCGCAAAAAGCGCAGACCGAGCGCATATTGCGGAGGCGTTCAGTCGAGCGGCGGGCGCCACGCGAGTTCAACATACGCTCCAATTCTCAACTCGCGCTGTACGCGCGCGCGTACTTTTACTCGCGCTTTTATATATACCGGTTGTGCGATTCCCTTTTTCGTTTTTATTACCCTTATTCGCGAGCGCTCGTTTCGTCCGCGAGCAATTTTCGTTTTCGCAATAAACACTGCAGCCGCGACATCACATAGTGCGCGCGGCCTCCGGCGCAGAATACGTATATATACAACAGAGACGGTGTTAGATCGGAAGAAGGTATATTCACTGTATTGTATGTACTGCACCTGATGTGCTGTTGCGAGAATTATCGTGCACGTCTCGCTTTATTGTGATGTATATACATGGGTATTTTGTACACCAGTGGATCGAAGACGATTTTCGTTCGATTCGATTGTTGCTCGTTTTGTCGTCACTGCGACCAGCGCGCATACTTATGTGATTCATTGTAACGACGGCTTGCAATAACAACTTTTTAACACGTATACGCGGCCGCAGGAACAGTTAATTAATCGTGCAGATTGAGTAACGATAAGGCAGCGTCCTTACGTAATTCAGAAAGAGAAAATCTTTTCTTTTTTTTTCGTCACCAATTTTACGGAAAATCGACACACAGCTTGCCGATTTCTCATTCCAAAGTCCGTACAACCAGCATATCGCATCTCCGTATGTACTGCTACGAGGAATTCGCGCAAAGTTCACCGATTACCTCAAAAGTGTGACTCACGCTCTCCGTGTCTTTTGTGTAATTCTTATCAAATATTTGCTCTTCTCACTTACACTCGTACAGCGCGCGGTGTACGCTTACGTACCTTCACACGCGCGGTGTCACATAAAACCCGAAATCGAGCCGAAAATACACTTGTTAGTGCCACATCACGAGCAGCGAGTCGATCGAGCGCGCAGAGGTGTACGAAAATCCGAATTTCCAGAACTATCCGCGGAACAGAGGACACGTATATATAGGCGAAGACAGCAGCGGAGATGTCGTATTACTTTCGCGAGCGTCCACGTTTCGGCGAGCGCTTCCGAGGCAAATCCGGCGACGAGCTGCTCCAGGAGCTGAAGCAGCAGTTCGGCGACGACATGCCCTTCTTCGAGACGTCCTCGCCGACCGGCAGAGGCTCCTCACCAGGACCCAACGGCACCGCCGGCGCGACTCCGGGCACCAGAGCCCGAGATCCCTTCGAGCGTCACACCTCCTTTCCAAGGGTGAGTTCGCGAGGACTGTTTTGCTTTTTTTCTACATTAACGGTCGCTTCGAGAACGTTCGGAGAAGGCGACACGCGCGCAACAAAAAAAGATACGGCCTTGCAGGTTTCGTTCGCATATAAATTGTACGAGGCGCGTACATGTATATTATTGAAAGAAAAACGTGCATCGTGCGACGAATCTAATCGAGTATGCAAATAGAAAAACGGCTAATTAGCGATGGAATCCCGATTGGTTTTTCGAGTGCGTTACGGAGAAGGCCGTTGACACGCACTTATCAAGCAGCGCATTCGAGTGCCCACTCTGTATGTACATATACACACTTATACGGAGCAAAGAGAGAAAGAGGGAGAGAGAGAGAGAGTCGTCGTAAAAAGTCCATTAGCCAAAAAGTCGAGGAGGCGGAAAAAAACCATATTCTCTGCCTCTCGTTCTCTGCTCTCGCCGTTACAATCCGTGGAAACGCCGAGAATTTCGGGGAAATCCAGGAAAGGGATGGCGCCGGACTGTCCCCGGAATTTTCCGAGCGTTCACCCCTGCGCGTATATATCGCGTCGACACACGCGCGCACACGTCTCGCTGAAACGTCGATGCGGGGGGGAGGAAAAGTTCCAATCTCGTTTGGATTTTGTGAGAGGAAAGTTGCGATTAGTCATCGGGAGCTCGCGATACGTTCATTGCAGTCAAGGTGCGTACGAGTGATGTAAGGATGACAAGTAGCGACGAATAGAGATAGGCGAGACAGAGACAGACACGACCTCTGACTCGATGTCCCACATATGTGATCAAGAAAGAGAATCTTCTTCACGCAGACGCCCCTCGTCGCGCGTATATAATATGAGTAATCAGGTCCCACGTGTCTGCGGCGGCTGACGTCGCAATAAATAGTCCATCTATCTGTCCGCGAGGCGACACTTCAGCAGTTGGCAGGAAATCGAAGGACGAGAGATAACACGCGGGCTATTGTGCGCGACTTCTTTTTTTTTGCTGCGCTGTTTACATCCTTTTCCCGCAATTTATATCACTGCCACTACTCCGAAGCGCTGACCCGGAGAGGTTATATATACACAAAGGAGTATCGAGTTTCGCGTATATACGTATTATTCGGATTCCCCCTTATTTACGGAGTGAACGGATATCCCCACATCGAGAGAAGTTTCTCTCATTTGTAATAGCATTAATTCCTGTGGCGCACTTTTGGACGGTGTGATAACTGTAAAAAAGAAGACATCCGAATGGGACAACAGCACGCAAGGATTCCCTTTTATATACGGCGTGTTTACACGGCTCTCGATCGGCGACGTTACATTTACAACGGCTGAATAACAAACAGCTGTTTCGAGAACGAAAACACTGTGTACACGAGCTTGGCATCGGCCAATATACAGCCGGAGAGACGAGACACTTGTGCTCCTCGAGAAAGTCCATCTCTGTCTCTATCCCGCTTTTGGACGCGTTATATCGATTTCGTTTAAAGCTGTAGGGGGTGTGCCTTCCCCTAAAGAGACGGCGCGTAATACCGTTCGGTGCGGGGGCCCCGGTAATGACGGCGTGCGATATGGGGTGTGCAGTTAGAGGCAGATATACGACATCTCGTCGTTCACTTGCCTACTAGTCTACTCTCTCTCGCTCTCTCGCAATTCTCTAAGGTTGTAAACGCGCTTGATTGTCCCTTTGTTCTCGGATTTTTTTCGGCCTTCCTGAAAGGAGCAAGTGCTGAGGTGACTGCTCGCGAGCTCCGGGTAACAATATATCGCGTGTTCTGCTTTACCAAATGCCTCGAGCGCGCCGCTATGGCGTGTAAATTTGGTAATTTAACGATTTTCGACGTTTTAACGATGCGGCTCTTATTGTTCGCGGGAAGCCAAGTTTTATATCATCTTCAGCGTTGCACATTCGCATATATAAATTGAATTTGGACTCATTGCGAAACGGTGGGAATGGAGATGAGCAGCACATCTCGTTGAAATGGCTGTGCACTGCACAATAAGCTTTCACAGAGTGCACAATTAACTCGTTATGACGAAATTCTCCAAAAGGGTTCCTTTCATTAAATTACAGGATCTGCTGAACAATCCATGACAAATATAGTCGCATAACTTCTCGTCCCGACTCAAACCCGCATTCATTCCGGAACGAATTGACTCCTTACATTTTTTCTCTCTCTCTCGCAATTTCATCGTTCTCGTCCCTCGCAAAAAAGCTGTTACATTTCTTTTTCGTCCGCATCAGCGACGAGAGTTTATCTCTCGCGCATTAACCACGCGCACAATCTCATCGACTATCCGTTCCGCGTATAGAGCGGCGGTGGGTCAAGCCGCGCAGAAAAGACTCTTCCGAATATCGCCTCAAAGATGCCAGGCGCAACCGTATATACTTACTCTCTCGCTTTCTCGAATCGCCTCTCCGCGCGAGTTTCTCTCGAGCTTCGCACACGCATACTTATATACAGAGAGAGAGAGAGGAGCAGCTAAGCTTGCGGCCGCCAATCTCAAAATAACACCGCCATTGATTCTCGCTCTCTCTGTCTTTCTCGCCATTCCAGAGCGAAACTCATCTACTCTTTCTCTTAACTTCGATCCGAAATAATCTCTCCACTCTTTATCCCTCGGGCCTCGCGTTTCGCTGTAACTTTTCGGGGCGCAAAAAAAGAAGAAGGAGGAGGAGAAGAAGAGCGACGAGCAGTTGTTGTGCTCGAGTCTTTCACGAGAGAGATTTTGATCTTTCACTCTCTTAACTTTCATCGGACACTGTAATACGTGCCGTAAAGTCGCAGAGCTTTATGGGGAAGATTACTTTGATGAGGAAACTCGGCTGATTTACTCGCTTCTAAAAGGGTCTATATGCCAAATCGTTGTTTTCCGTATACACACAGACGCACAGTCATTTCGTGCGCGAATATATATAGGTGTACGCGTGCAAGAGGAAAAACGTATATATATTATATATATATCTCTTTCTCTTTCACCGAGTTAACGAGTTTTTTCCCCTTTCAATATTTGCGCGCCGCCGAGCGATGATCTCTCCCGGAGCCTCGAGGGATATTACCGCCACAGTGTATACACATATACTTATATATACGCAACGTATACGAAAAGTAGTTCATATATTAAAAAAGCGACGTTTTCCCACGTTCGCCGCTTTTATATACATTGCATCTCGAGACTCTCGTTTTCATTAAGTCCGTACGTATATATACCAAGCGTGCGCGTGTCCTATACACACATGTATGTGCAGTGCAGGAATCGTACGTTGTGTATACATATACGTAACGCTATGCGCTCCGAAAAAGAAGAAAAGTGTCAGCGCCGGCCGTGTAAGTAAGTAGAGGACGAGCGCGCCGCGTCGTCGTAATTTCGTCGGCAGATGCGTAGTGTGTATATAGGCACTCGACGGTAATTATAACAGTCTCGCGGCGCGGCTGTACACAAGCTCCGCGTTATGTGTTGGAAAGCCGCGTGTTTCGCGCCCGAATATAATGGCCGATTTAAATCGGTATATACGCGTGAACTATGCGCGGGATGTTGCAATATACATACATATACATACTATATATAGGGCCGAGAGTACAGCGCACTGTATTCTATGTATAAACACGAAATATCAATGCCCCGACTGTTTTGTTTCGGAGCATACAATACATTGTGCATATACCTCTTGGTGGTATGCAGATGCGCGACAATTCGCGCATATATCTTGGGAATAAAAATTTTTCGGGAAAAGCGCTGAAATGTATACATAGATACGGAGTCGCGAGACAAAGCTGCTATTTAGGCGACGGTGAGACGTGCCAAGAGTATAGTTACAGCCTCGGTTTAATAACACGAGCATATGCAGAGAGCAGAGGTGTATAGATCGTTGTTCTAATCTGCGTATAAATACGCGCAAACACTGTGTGCGCACATCTCATCGGACGCAGACTGTACGCATACGTAACGCGTATACACATACCGAATGTGCACGTGTATCGAGCGAATTTTTGAGAGACGCGTCTCGCGCACTTCCTCTCTCTCTCTCTCTCTCTTTCGATGCGCGATCTGACCGGAGGAGTCATTAGCATGCGACGATATAAATCACATGGGCTCTCTCGAGAAACTGCAGTTTTACATACGTGTGAGGTTGACTCACGACTCTCTCTAGGAGATAGACGCCTATACATACGTATGCTGCAGTTTCCGTACACATATGTATTGTACGCACGCACTTTATAGGTGCGAAAGAAAGGATCGCGGCAACGCTGCGCGTATACACGTATATACCTATATGTTTGTGTATGGACGGACTGTATACCGCTGCGATTTCCGGGAATCCATTATTTTTTTCCATTTTCGGGCGCGCGACCTTGCTGCGATCGTTAGAATATGTAGGCTCTAATTTCGGCCGATAATAACCTTGGGAGGCACACACGAGCGTGAAATTACATTTTTTTCCCCGCTCGCTCCGACATATTATATAGCAGCACGTGCGCGCAATATAATTAAACGAGAAAAATATGTGCCCTCTCTTTCTCTTTCTCTCTTGTCTCTCTCGTTTTTACGGGCCGTATATAATAAGCCGCAGAAAATCGTAAGTGTAATACAGACCACTCCCTGTCGCGAGAATGCGTGATATTATAAAGTGTCAATGGTACCGGTTTTGTTGATTCTTTTTTCCTCGGTGTTAACTCCGTTTTACACACACACACACACACACACACCGCGTCGCTGCAGTGTTCGGGCGGCTTTTATTGTATACACTTGTATTTAAAGTCTACAAAATTAAGAGCTTTGCAGATGGAAACATAAAATCGAAGTTTTTCGTTTAATTTATATCTTTCCATTCTTTTTTTTTTCACTTTAATTCCCCTTTCCATCGGGTATACGCAAGGTATACGTTTTACGAAACGATTATATATACGCATGAAGGTGTATACGCAAACTTTAAAAAATCCTGCTGCAAAATGAAGCGTACATAAAAGAAATGCGTCGCGAAATAATCACAAGACGACACCGAAAGATATTTCGAACGTAATGAAACCTTTGTAACAGCGCATATTTATATGCAAATGTGAATTTGTATCGAGTATTATACCTTTCACGCAGAACGTATCTCCTCGTTTATTTGCAACAAAACTGTCTACTTCCACGATACTAAAATCTTCAAAATTCAATGAAATCCCACGCTCGAACCGCCCTGTGTAATATCGCGCGGAGGATCTTTACGAACAAAAAGAAATTATTATATTATCAATCGATACGTCAGTGTATGTACAACGCGCGCAGCATTGCGCTCTCTTGCCATCCAGGATAAAAATCTAATCCACCTACTCGTCGATCCTTTGCATCATTATATACGCGCGCCCGCGAGCGCCGCTCGCTCGCTTGCACGCTCGTTTTCAATGGAAACTGCACAGGCCTTGCATGAGCGCCGTCGTCGCTGCTGCTGCTGCTGCTGCTGCTGCTGCTGCACGCGTGAGTGAACGCAAACGATCGCTCTGTTCATTCACTCGGCGCGCCGCGGGTTGCGCAATATCGAGCTCTGCTTCTACTCACATCTCCTTGGCTGCATCTGAAAATTTTTTTTCGAAAAACAAACTCTCGCAACGCTGTGTGTGTACGCCTTGCATTCCGTGTGTAATCGCTAATTTATACCGGGTGTTGAGTTTCCCCAGTTGAGTAGAGAGAAGGAGAGTAGAGAGAGCGAGAGAGAATTTCGAGGAGTGAAATATCGGTTTGACCTGTGTATGAAAATCGTTAAGAAACACGCCGACTCTCTTTCTGCGTCTCTCTATCTCTATCTCGGCCTGCGCAGATCGACGAGGCGTCAAAGCGAAGGAACGAGAAGACGACGCTCCTTTTTACCTCTCTCGACTGCACCGAAGGATATATAAGCTGCGCCGAGTGTGTCTTTATTATTATCGTTGCTCGTTACGCCTTTTTTCGCCTGCGATTATATATGAGAGAGAGAGAGAAACACAGCGAGATAGAGACAAAGGATGACGGGAGGTTTCCTGTTTCACCGCCGTGAGCTATTCGTCTTGTGTCTCTTTAATACCTGCTGTAAGTATAGGTACTAGCTTCTCTCTCCTTCGTGTCTGTCGCAACGTCTACTTCACTTCACTTTTCATAGGAATTACCCGAAACGTCATCTCCTTTGATGCGTATGTAGGTCTCTTTAGATATATATATAGATCGAATCGGGAAAAATTGATGGAAACCTGTTCGCGTATTCGGAAAATTCTTTTGGATCGGTGTTATAGAGAGAGAGAGAGAGAGAGAGAGAGAGAGAGAAGGAAATCAACACGTATATAAGCGCTCATTAGCCGCGGCGTCACGTAATCGTGCGCGTCGAGCGAGAGAGAGAGAGACAAGAAAAAAGAGAGAGAGAGAGAGATGTATAGGTTAGGAGTGGCGGCAGTCGAGTGGTGGTGGGGGGGGAGAGAAGCGAGCCGCCGGCGAGTATGAGCAAGCTCCTCGCGGCTCGTGCGCTCCTGGTAGATCTATCGATCACGCTAGATCATCGATCGTCAGTGTATCGATGATCCAGCGAGAGCGAGAGATCGGTTGCGCTTACCGATCGCTCCATTCGACTCTGCGAAGCTGCAGGTGATCGAGGGGGGGTTATGTCGCGGCTCTCGCGGGGGCTTGAACACGAAGGGGGATGGTTATGCGTTCGCGAGAGATCGATTTTAGATCGATCGATTTTTCGGAGGGAGTTCGGTCGTATGCGATCGGTTACTTGTGCGTGACGCGTGGCCTGCACAAAGGAATATTGCCTATATATATGCTGACCGGGCGTCCTGACGAGTCAATAGAGCGACTTTGAGTCATGAGTTTTTCCGGGCAATTGAGATCGGCGCAGAAAAAGTAGGTTGCGACGAAGCGCGAGGACTAGGTGTATATATATAAGTAGACGACGGAACGTGCCGATTTTTTGTCGAGCACACAGCGCCGAGGCTCCTACAAAGAGACCGCTATCTCTCTCTCTCTCTCTTTCTGTTTCTGTCTTTCGAAATTCAAAATGTGTCTACTTGACACGCTGTACGCGCATAAAGAATTATTTGAAAAATGCTTATCTGACCGCATTGCAACTCAATGGGATGCAGGAGATTACAGTTCGTATAATTTTTCATATATCAATGGCTCGTACTCTCGGTTTAACTGCTATGAATATACATTATAAAAGGCGAGTTAATAGAGTCGTATATAGACCGGTAGCTTTATGCTCTTTCTCTCTCTGTCTCTCTCTCTCTCTCTCTTTCGTATACTCTTCGCTGCGCTGAAATGATCACTGCGGCTCTCTCCGTCGCTTGCGCGCGCCTTCGAAAATATAAATATTCACGCGCAAGTGGAACGATCTTCAGGGTTATTATTATTATTAAGATCGTGTCGACTCTCAGCGGGAACAGAGTAATTTAGTTCGCAGCCGTGCCAAGAGATGGCAACTCCATGATACTCGCGCCGCAGCATTTATCATATACTCGATATCTGCGCAGCGCGTGCGACGATTTGTCCGAAAAGTTGTAACTCGCGCGCGTGTAAAGTGTTTTCTTTTTTTTTTCTCTCTTTCGTCGATACATCATATACGCGGAGAGAAAAAAAAGAAAGGCCAAAGCCCTCGAGCTGCACTTACAGCAATAATATACACCGCGAATAAAATCCTCGCGCGCCGACACTTCAATTTTAATGCACCGGACATCTCGGCGTCATCTGGAACGATACGCTGCGCACACAACCATTAATCAGCCGGGATACACCAGGCGCGCATGCAAATGAAATTATACCGGTCGCGCGAACAGCTGGGATCAAAGAGAGGTGTCGGAAAATAATAATGAAACAATGTATATAAGGATGCATGAATGCCTCGGCCTTCGAATTAAGGGCGAAGGTGACGGCTTGTTTTTCGGCTAACAAGCAAGGACCGTCGGGTGCGAGGATCGCGACAATTGCGCCTTTTTTGTCACTTTCACTTATGTCACTTCGTTTTGCAGTAGGGTTATCTGATTTGTTCAATTTTTTGGAAAGAGTGCGATAATGAGGTGTCGTCTACGAAAAAGGGGGAGTACTGAAAATTGTAACTTGTAGAATTGCTCGTGGTGCAGAAGTGCAGGAATATAATATTCATGATAGAAATAGGAAAGTACTTTTGTAAATAATGTGTAGAAACAATGGGAATTTGAGTAATGCACAAAAACACTACGTTAATAAGACTTCTTTACTTATTTACGAATACGTTTATTCAAATAATTTTATACACATATATTAGACTTTTAATTATAACACTAGTAGGTTAACGCAATTATTAACATAAATTAACGTGAATTATATATGCAAATTGCAAATATAATTCATTGTTTTTTAAATACATAAAAGTTTTTAAAAAATACAAGAAATAAATAAAAATAGTATGTATTGCGCATCTGTAAACGCTTTCGCGTGTATACATATATATTTTTACGCGCGATTTCATTACAAATTATTTTTATACGCTTTTATTGCGTTCAATTTCCATTAGGAAGATAAAAGCAGGGAAATTGGAGCGAGTATAATTGACGAACGAGCTAGACAGGCCGCTTCTAAAAATAAAGAAAAAGAAACTTCGTTTACCGAGTAATTAGGAGAATTTTCTGTCTACTCAAAGGTCATCGAGGCGATAAAGCCATGGGCATAGTAGCTCTCCTCAGCTTGTCCGCCATCGTTGGACTGTTCAATGGCACACTGCAGCATTTCCCGCACGATTTTCTCGGAAAAACGTCGGCTTGCGGTCAGCACGTGCGCCAGCCATATCGATCCGCGAATCTCTGACGAATATTAACGGAGTCTTTCATCGAAATTGGGTCAAAACGCATTTCTATATGCACACGCTTTCGCTCGAAATCTTCTACGGAAAGTGAATTCGTTTGTCGCGCTCAAGGCGTGGATGATCCAATAATTTTTTAGTTTTCTTAGAATTAGTTATAGAATTATTGTACGATAAATTGTCGATTCTCGGTGTCTCGAGAATGAGAAAAGCATCGCGAAACTACGTTTCTTTATATATTTCAAATGTGCCAAATCCTGGTAAATTTATAACAAAATTAGCTAATTTATCGTCAAGTTTCTACCAGGGAAGCCACTCTTCCGGGGGTACAACAGCTATTTCGTCGCACTTATGCAAGCACTAAGAATTTTTATGCAAAACTTATGTAAATTTCGAAGTACAAATTATTTCCACAACTGCCATTAGGAACTCTTAGGAAAATCGATAAAAATCAATAATACAGAACTCCATCCTAAAATCACTCCGTATTTCAACAGTCTGCGACCTTGACTCCTCTCGAACGGAAGTTTTATAAATACATATACTGTGTACTTCATCTCTCTTCAAAAACAAAAAAAAAACGAAGAAGTCCATAACTTTCGGAGCAGAGAAACTATGTAAGCTTTGAACTCGAGCGACGATCGTCGCGCCGATACGGGAACTGGTTCCCAAACCAGCTCGTCCGCGCGTATCGTTGACCGACGATCTGCAGTGGGTTTCGAAATATATATTACACGTCCGTTGGGCGCCCAACGCCGCGCGAAACTTCACCCGCAGCGCGCAGAGCATACAGGCGGAAGTCGTTGGCGAAGGGCGGCAGGCGCGACGTCGCATCGAGAACTTTGGCCCTCTCCGCATCGCTGCGCGCGCGTATGCACGCACTGCACACTTGGCCCCCGGCCAGACGTTGTGCGCGGCTCTGTACACACGAGCACATGCGCGCAGCGCATATAACTCGAGCGGCGCTGCTTCCGCTGCAGTTTTCCCTCCCTATCGGGACGCAAACGTTCGCCGAGACTCCATTTGTCAATCGCGCGTTATATATACGTATATGTGATTGATTGAACTCGAGGGAAGAAGAAGAAGATGTGCATATCGGAGCTTGGCTCTCGGCTCGTCTCTTTTATTCTTCTTATAGCTATTGTTCGCAGAACTTTTCTGTGCAGCTTGCCAAATTCGTTAGGGTTAGTTGCTCACGCCGGGATTCGTCATCGCGCGCATTACTGCTGAAAAACGCAACATCACGCTCTCGCGGGAGGGAGAGAGAGAGAGAGAGAGAGTATATACGCGTGTAGAGGCGATATTGTGTAAACAAGGGTATAAATGTTAACTGTGTGTATTATGTACTGCAGTAGACGCTGGTGTAGATTTCTAGTAATTTCTTAAGTGGTTTTTTTCTAGTAATTGGTTAAGTGGTTTGTTTCATTGTAAAATTAATAGTCTTCGGGTAAAAGTCATGTTTTAATTATAACGGTCGAATGATGAAAGAAATTAAACTGGGAGAACAGTAATTTTAAAGCAATAAAAGGAAAATCCGATTTGACGCAAGAACATAATATTCTTGAATTAAAAAAACTTAAAAGTTCTTGATTGATTTTGGTTAAACTTATAAGGGATTGTTTTGTTTCCTCAAGAATAATTTTTCTGCAAAACGAATTATCGTTTTGTATTTTCTTGGATTTTTTTTGCACTTTATTCCTTTTAAGAACGTGTTCAAAAAGAAATTTCTCTATAGTGTCGTTTATCTCGTAATCATTATAATTATAGTTAAATAACGAGACTCGCCGTTTTTCGAAAATGCAAAAACACACTTCTGCAGCGTTTATCGCAAATTAGTCGGTTGTTTGCCACGAAAAACTGACGTTTTTTTTTTTCAAGCTTCGTAATCAGGAAGTGTCAATTTAGCGCATGTATACCTATATACACGCAAACATAAAAAGCGCCAATTTCCGTGAAAATCTGCATAAAAATCCGCTTGGGCTATCGTCGAGAAATGCTTAGTAACGATTAGGACCCTGAAACTAAATCAGTATACCACACTGTCAGCTCACCAACGCGACGAAGGGACTGCGACAACGAAGTGGCCACTAATGCATCGATCCGATTTCCGAGAAATTCCGACGATGACCTAACCGCGGCGCGGCGTCGGGGAAATGCTAATGTCGCCGCGCGTGATTTCACGCTCTCGCGGAGGTGAAACTTAAATTACGAGAAGTGCACTGGACTCGTGTTTTATTCGTCGACGAGGTCGATGAAAAATTTATACAAGGCGCGTATCGTTGCGAAAGTATCAATTACCGCGGTGCATTCATCAAAAGCTTTTCGACTCCAAGGATGCGTCGTTGCCTTATGGGGGATTAAGCTTTTTATTCATTTCATTTTTTCCTGTTTTCTTTTTTTTTAATTATAGGCGACGTTTATTCGCCGCTTATTGAATATATAAGTCAGGAAAATCATTTCTCCATCGATCAAGCGGGCGCTTAATAAATTTCGAAACTCGTGCAATACCCGCGCGCGCCTCGACAAACTCGGAATTTTCTACTTAGCCGCGGGAGTTCCTTTCTTTGCAAATTACGCCGAAAAATTCAGCCGAGCGATAATAAATCTGTCGAAATCGCGGTCGGATCAAAGAACGCTATGAGAATGGATCATCTCGTAATGGAGCGAATTTTAGCCGTAAAAGGAGATGTAAGTATTAAGTATGCATCCTCTATAACGCGGAAGAGAAACGTGGGCGCACTACAGCGGGCGACAGGTGAATCACACGAGAATTGAAAGAGTGTGTGTGTGTGTGCTTGAGGGAGAGAGACAGAATTGTTTTCGCTTTGTTGTTTATTTTTAGCCTCCATATATCGATCCGGGCGAGTTTCTGGAAAATAGAGTTTCGGTGGTGACAGCCGATTTTTCTCTCGCGGGAGACGCGGAAATTCATCGAAAATCGCTGGCGCCAAAAAGTTTCGAGTATTTTCCGAGCATCGCCGTGTCTTCCGTGGGATTCCCCGAAACGTATTAAACTGTATATATACCCAGGCGCTCTATGCGCTATGCGCGCAATACAAGTGCAGCGCGTATACTCGTTACACCAAAACAGTGCTGTAAGCCGAAATCCGCGAGAGTATCGACCAACCGGCCTCTCGCTTTGAGCCGCTTTAAATACTCCCTGCTACAATACCGAGTACTCGAGACGTTACGGCTATAATTACGCATCGACGCGTACGCGGCAATAAACATACATCTGCGATTAGCCCGAGTGTCTTCGAGTGCGCGCGCCGAGGTATTTTAATGACACGGTTCGGGCATTTCTCGCATTTCTCTCGGCTTCGTCAGACTCGTGTATTCTTTTATTTTTAATCTCGCCGCACGCCGGCTTGTACACATATCTCCGTCCCGCATCTTGTGAATCATTTTTTTCGATCGTCGTTTCGTCACTTTGCAAGTTAACCGTGCGCGCACATCGCTACAATGTATAATTACGATATACGCTCGCGAGAAGGAGGCGGGGGAGCGCGAGGCCCGGGGCGGCCGCGATCGCGCGTACGAGCCTGCATTGCTTCGCGAACATTACAGCGGATTCTCGAAAAATCGCGTGGGCGCGATGCGGTGGCGCCGCGCGGCGCGCCGTCGCCGCATTTAAGTTGCCGCGTCGGCCGCCGCGCGCCTCAGTATCACGCAAGCGATCGCAACGCGACAGTACACTCTCACGAGATTGACAGTACTTATTCGTGCGTACAAGTTCGAACGAGCGAACTGTATAACTCGCAGTATTCTACTGTTTTGTGTGAATCGTACATATAGGTATATAGTAGCAACGGGAAGAGTGAGACGCACTATTGACGAGATTTTTTTCGAGTTTTGAGGTTAGAATTTGTTGTTGTTTTTTTTACGGTCGTGCGCCTTACATTTGGTGACAGCAGATATCCTGCGCGCGTACTACGACTGTGACCTTCAGGAGCATCGGAAGTTTGTTCGATATCGCACTTGCTTACTTGCGCCTGGACGAAGGTTGACATCAGGTGTTTTAGCTAAGGAAAATACTTATATTGCATTGAGGTTGCACAGAGACACGGAAGAGAATTGGTAAATTTTCATTGTTGTGCTACATGAATATTGCATTGTAATATACTTATAGCTCTAGTGCGTGTGTTTACGTTCCGCTGTGCGCGCTAATATAGCATCACACGCATATATATGTATCGTGCTCATTATCACTGTAAACACAATAATATAGCCGCTACAGCTGATGCACACCTGCGAAAATACAACTCTGTTGGCACGTTTTCTCTCCTCCCGCCCATCTTACGGGGATGATCAATAATTATTATTTAGCTTGGAGGTTAGATTCGTTCGAGACGCTTCTCCTAATCGTGGATTTTTTCTCGGAGTTTCTTCGGCATGCGCCGTGATTGTTTTGCCCGAGGGGCGGGAAAGGGGGCAGGGGTTGATTTTTCGAAGCTCGCGATCCCTTTCCTGCAAAGTTTTCCATCCAAATCGCACAACTTGTATTACAAGCACCGAAACACAAGTTAATTTTGTTCAGATATCATTTAGATAATTCGGATAACTATAATAAGACACAATTAGTTATGGAGTACACGGCCTGGTGCGCCGATAACTCTTTAAGCAAGAAAAAAAAAATAAGCACGAGTTGTATTTTCGTGGGAAACGTCGATTCGTATAATTCACATGAACGCACAAATTTTTGTTTTATTCTCACAAGTATACTACTTATATCGTCCTCGGCAAGCTTGCGCTTTCTCTCGCACATTTTACACACGTATACACGTATATGTAAGTACGTGTATATGTATAGTCAGATACACACGTAACAGCTGCTTACTTATCACATCTCGATCGATCGCACACTCGCGAAATTAACGCTCAAAGTCGCGCACGCGATTCGTTGAATATTAAAGAACAAAAAATCTCGTAGTTTTCTCGAGAATTCCGGTAAACGACGCGTCCTTGATATGCGCGCGCCCACTCACGCGCGCTTTGGAAAAGCTCCTTAGCATTTAAAAATAGAACGAAATCGGCAGAGTGTAGCGCACGCGTTGCACAGGCACAGACGCGCTCGCGCACACGTATGTGGTACTTTACGTTTACCAAAAAAATATGAGAAAGAGAGAAAGAGTAAGCGAGCGAAGGATAAAATATAGTAGTTTGTAATGAGAGCGGCACGCACGATGTTGTAGGACACACGCAGAGATACAAAATCGTATACAGCGAGAGACAAGGGAAAAAGTGAGCCAAAGAGCTTTGTCGAATCGGATTGTATTATACCCCGAAAAGCAAACGCGAATCCGAGCAAATGGACTCGCCGGTCATCGTGGACAATGCAATGAAATTCGGCCGGGGGATTGATCTGGAACGCGAGTTTCCTGTAAGTCAAGTCCAGCATATATACTTATATCCTCTTTATTTCTGTCTCTTCTACAACACACTCATATGTCTACACGCTTCAATTCAATTCACACTCTTTTGTAAACAACGCAACTCTTTCATCGCTCATGCGCTGTCGCACCGATCCCCGAACGCCACACACACGTCTGATTCGTCAGTGCGATAATCCAAAGAAAAAAAGAGTTAGGCATATTAATCATTGAAAATTCTCGCGGAGGTCGATCGACATTGTTTACATTTCGCTACGCGGACTTTGCCCTTATACGGCGGGTTCGCGTACGGCCAGCTGACCTTGACGGTGTCTCTCCTATACGTCGCGCATACAACACAAGAGATCCCAACGAAAAAAGTCTTTTTTCTGCATCGTGATGCCTCTCCCCTGTTTATTTTTCTTTTCCTTGTTATTTTCGAGACGAAGTCGCCTGGCGATTGAAAAAAAAAAATTCGGTCGACTCTCAGCAGTAGCAGCGGCGGCGGCGGCAGCCTCCCACAAAAATGTCCGGCGGAGAGACTCACTTACGCGCAAGTTAGAAATAACTTTTCCGAGCGAATGACGCGCGCCCGCGCTCGCACCTATATGCTATATACCTATAAGCTCGAGATCTTTGGCTTGCGATTGTGCGCGCTCGCGCAGTGTGTCTCCGCTGGCGCGCGCGCTCGGCCGTTTTTTTTTCCATCGCTCAATCACGTGCGCGCTATATACTACTTCTTTCTTGCGCGCTCAGCTCCCGCTACGCACGGCGGCGAACGCGCGGCGCGGAGCGCGAAAAACTCGAAAAGAGAGAAGTACTTATACTCGTGTATACCTTTGTAGGTCACTGTATAGTCTGCGCGTATATATCTTCTTTTTCGAGCGTGTATATACACGGGAGCTCCTTCTCTCTCGAACGTTCTCTCCGCGAGAGAGTTTTATTTTTAACCCTCGGGCGAATCGGCGAATTTTTCTGCGAGCGAGGAGCCTCGAGTGTTTTTTCGCGCGCTCTCTCTCTCCGACTCTCGTCGCTGTGCAAGAGAGAATATTTCGAAAAAAGCGATCATTCACGCTCACACGTACGTATAAATTGTAATACATGAAATCATATGGGCGCACGGATATTCCAGCCGCAGTATAGTTGACAGCTAATAATAAAATTCCGCATATCTTCGCATCGATGGCTTTGTATGTTTACCGCTTATTAACGCTTCTCTGTGCATATAGTACGCCTTGATGTGTTCCGCGAATCCTTAGAAACCGCAGCGTTGTGTGTGTGAACACATATACGTGTGTCCAAAAAAGTCGCGCGTATAAAGACGAGAGAGTCTCTCGAAAGGATCTCAGCGCGTCTCGAGAGAGAGAGAGAGAGAGATGTATAGAAGGAGTAACCGCGGAATTTCCGGCCGAAAAAAGAAATCCGCTCTCGACGCGGCGGCGGCGGCGGCGGCGGCGCGCGCGGAACGATGAGCTAAGCGCGCGTCGCATCGGCGCGGACACCGCGCTTTGTTTTTGAGAGACGTCGTCTCTCGCGCGAACCGGTTTCCGAGAAATCCCGACGACACGTGCGCGCGGGGGCGTTTTTCTGCCTCCGGCCTGATAGGTTAGGTCTCTTTATTTATTTTCATTTTTTTTCTCTCGCGCGCGCGGAATCAACCGTTACAACAAGTCGCCGAGGAAGACTCGCCGTGTATATATGCGGGGGATTGAAAAAAATATCGCTGCATATCGCGTATATAGAAGTGTTCGACAAACACACGCGCTCTCGGCGCGTATTCGACGTAAAAGGTAGCTCGGAGAGCAATTAAAGAGCGAGGGATTCGCTTTAGTGAGTCACAATGCATACGTATAATGTGTGTACCTTGCAGTATATTTGAATTCTGTATCGGAGACCGTTTATACGTGTTCTTGCGCGTGAATAATACCTTGACAACAGTCGTAACCGCGCGAGATAAGCGAGGAATGCGAGCCTGGAACGAAGAAAAAAGAAACATTATAGAAATCAGCAGTGTTTGCATCGCCTATAGAGCAGGAAGTCGCGCGTCCACGCCTTGATTCTCTTCCATAATAAAGAAGAGGAAATACTTATACGCGCGACGGAAAAATCTCGAGGGCGCGCGAGATTCTTCGTGTAGCGGCAAGGCGACGAGGAATCCCCAAGTACTTGCTCAATAAGCTTACAGCGGGTGTATTACGTAAAAGCCTTTGCTTGTCAAGGGGGGGAAAAATTCGCCGCCGCGTGGATAAAAGACCAGCGCGCGCGCGCGAGCGTAGCATATAGTCACTGCTATAAATAACAGAGTGTACACACCTGACTAAGTAGACCCCTCGGCCTGCGTGTTTTTCTTTCTTTTCCGAGAGAGAAAGAGAGAGAGAGAGAGAAAGAGAGAAACGGCGCACGCCAGATTTCCAAGCGTCCGACCGATCCCGACTTGCACCACTCGTGCATCGAACAGGATATTACGTGCAACCTTCCCCCTCCCCCCCCCCCGGCGACCTTGACCCAGTATAAGCAGTTGTTCGCTTTATCGTCTCGGCTCTCGTTTCTCCGCTTCTTGGCCTGGCGCGCGCGCGCGATTACGCGCGGCCGATACGTATCGTGCTGTATATTACCTGTAATACGCGTTGCTGCTGCAGTGCACGGCAACGTGAACTGCAGCGCCTGCATAATGTATGCGCGGTGAAGCTGGAGTCGTTGTGTGCATTTTATGCGCGCGCGCGCGCGCAAGGAAATTTTACGATTTCTTTCTCTCTCTCGTGCGGTCGCGGTGTGTATACGTAATATACGCTGGGAAAGAAAAAAATTAAGGACGATTATTTATAGGGGGTATCGGCGGCAGTCGAGCAATTTCTCCGAGGATAATCCGACGGAGAGTTTATAATGATATGGGCTACAACTTTCGTAAGACTTCGTCGGATCGGCTCGCGCGTAACGCCGCGGCGGTCCGAGCCGTGACATACTTTAGGTCGCGCGTCGCGTTGTCGCCCGTGACATTCACCCAGTTTTCTTTTTGTTTCCGAGTCCGCGCGTGCGCGCGCGCGCTTTTTCAACCCTTTTTCTTCCTTTCTTCGTGAATACTTGTACTTTATATGGGTAGGAGCGAAAGTACGCGCGTCTATATACCTTTGTGTGAGGCAGACGCTTGTCTTCGGAGACTCGAGTCGAGAGAAGAAAGCTCACTCGCCGGAGAATGTATAAATGTTTGATCGAACGATTTAGTCTTTAACATTCTTAGTGGAAACATTGTGCTTTTCTTGATTGCTGTAGGCATTCTTCGATAAAGTACGTTTGTATAGTTGAAGCAATAATTGTATATCACGACGAAAGTAATTAATCTATAAAAAAAATAATCATGAAAGTGTTTTAATCATTTAATTATGTAATCAAAACAATATTTAATAAGTGTATTCTTGGTAATATAGGTTAACGCGATATACTACTGGTGGTCGTTATAATTATTGATTAATTGTCATTGTGTGACGCATAATCGGAATCGGAGATACTTTAATGTCTTTTTGCGCGAAATGCTTCTATGTTGAACGAACTCGTTAGCGAACAAAACTGGTCGATTTTCTATCAGGAATATAATAAGCATACGTTAATTTATATAATTATTTTTTTGATAAATATATACATAGTCATGAAAAAGAATTATTAATTTAAATGTTTTCAAAATGTCGATCTATTCTTCATTCATCCCTAAATGGCATTCGAGCGAAAGAATAGCATTCTTCAGCGACGATTCAAAAAAATAAAAATTTCTCGTTCGGCACCACCTACATTCACAATACGCTTTTACAGTCCTCCTTTTATCTACTCAACGAGATCGGCCTCTATATCCGCCCATAACTCTCTCCAGACAAAAAAAAATCGAGAGAGAGAAAAAAAATAACGGAGAGAAGAAAGCACCTCGGCACCTCTCGCGCGAATCTCCAAATATCGTCTTCCAGACTATCCGACTAATCAGCCAGACCAGACACAGACGTATACGAGCACAGCCGCGCGCGCGTATAGCAGCGACGCCGAGAGAAAAAAACGTCATGGCTCGCCCACGCGCATAATAACCGATGACGTAGCGATCCTCGCGACGACTCGCGCGCGCACGTAGATACACACAAAACACAGTCGTCGCGGAAAAAATACACGTAAAAGGCAATGGGCTCTCGGGAGGCGTTTCTCCTCTAAGACGCGTTAGCGCGCGCCTTCTCGCCGGCGACGAGCGACGGGGAAATATTGCACTCTCAACGTATACGCATTCGCGAAAAAGAAGAGGAAGAGAAGGAAAAAATGTGAAAGAAAGAGATCTATTGTCGAATTAGCCGTCCGCATCGATTAGCCTCTGTGTGCGTGTATATAATATACGGTGCGCGCATCGCTAATCGATTTCTCAAAAAAGCCTCTCCTCCGCGCGAACGTGTGTACAATATAACTTACGCGCTCCTGAATAATTCAACGGCGCGCGATACACGCGCGCGATGTACACAAGCAGTCCTCGGGAGGTTTCGATCTCGTTCGTTCCGTGTTGCGCGTCTGCAAGGGAAGGGGGGCAGCGATATTGTGTTCTCGCTTTGAAGTTAACCGGATCATCGGAGGTGGCGAGCGCGATAATCGTTATTAATAGATCCCACCACACGGAGCCGCTAATTAACGGCCGTTGCGCAAGAGTACGTAGCGTCTCGAGCGCATATACGTTTGTATATATGTATGTGTGTGTGTGTGTGTGTATATATACACACACACACAGATACGTATAGCGTGAGGATCGAAAATTATGCTCTCGACGCACACAGAGACCGTTGCTGCGAATGCGCGCGGTGCGAGAAGAGAGCGATGCATAGAAGCTGCGACGACGCGCGAGAACCTCTGAGTCACGACGTCTCGCCTCCTTATGGAGAATTGAAAACCTCCGAACTTCCAAGTTCAGCGATAAACCGGTCGCGATCCGCGTGCATTATTATACTCGACGGAGAAACGATCGCCGTCGACGTACATCTCTGTCGTCTAGTAGTCCGATTATTAATGTATATTGTATACTTATAATTTACACTGACTCGCTGATTGTCTCCTTCTCCGACGGAATATCGTATACTGACTTGCAGTATTTGTCGTGTATACGTGCACTATATACTGGCAAGTGTAGTTTTTGCAACAATTTTTTGTTTTCAATTTGTTTGCTTAACTATAAAGAGGTAGCATATACATTTTTTATTTAATATTTTCATTTACTATTGAGGAAGTGTTTAAGGTAGAGGTCTATGAAAATAAGATTGTTATATTTGTATCGCACATTAGCTATTTAAAAATTTTTTGGCATAAACTGTAACCTATAAAAAGAATTTATTTTTAGTTAATTTTATAAATGTTCAGTGTACCATCACTAAAGTTATGTTTTTGTTATTCAATAAGATATCAGTATACTTACTTTAAAAAATTAAAGAATCAAGTTTCTTTACAAACGATAATAGAAATCTACCTTTTAAATCGATTCATGTTGTACACTTAACTTTACATCACACGCTTCTAAGACTCATCGAGTCGAAACTAAATTATTAAAATTTTCAATCTACAATCCTGCAAATAACACACTTCAAAAACAAAAAAAAAACGATAATTTGCAAAAGACTAAAATCCGATCTTGCACATTCCAGGGCTTTCCATTCGACGACGAGGGCTTCGGTCGTCGCGCAGACATCCGCTCTCACCTGGACGACCTTGCGGCGCGTCATCCGGAGTTCGCCGACCACCTGCTAGGCCCACCCTGGGCCGACGTGCCCTTCGCCGGGCGTAACCGCAGACGTGACTCGGCCGATCGAGGCGGCTCCTTTCACAATCAGCCGGACGAGGACACCAGGTCCCAGGCGAGCGGTAGCAGCGCCGCGAGCGGTGCCAGTGGCGTCAGTTCCCACGGCAGTGAACCCGAGGAACAGCAGGCCAACGGCAAAAAGCAGCAGATACCCCAGTACGGGCTGCGCAACACCGTAGACATCGGGCAGCATCAGCATAACATGGAAAACCCCCAGCAGCAGCGCAACGTTCGCTCGATGTCGGCTCCTCCGGAGAACAGGAACAACCAGGAGGCCAACGGCCAGCCGAGATTCGTTTCTCGAGTCGACATCAACCCACCCAACGAGCAGCAGCAACAGCCGCAGCCGCAGCCGCAGCAGCAGCAACAGAATCAGAGAGAAAAGAGCCCGGCGCCGCCGCAGCAAAAGCCACAGCCACAGCCGCAGCAGCAGCAGCCACAGCAGCAGGGCAACGTTAGGCATATACCGATTTTCGTCGAGGGAAGAGACAAGCCAGTCCTCGCTAAGGACATCGACGAGCCGGACTTCGCCAGAAGGCAGCAGTCCCCACCGCAGTTCCACAGGCCCTCGCACTTCCAGCAGCATTACCAGAAGCCCCAGACCGATCGGTGGGCCAGTCACTTCGGGGATCCGTTCTTTGAGCCTCCCTCGGCTGGCCGATGGACTCAGCCTCCTCCGCAGTTCCGTAACACTCAGCAGCCGGAAAAACCGTGGGCTCATCCTGAACCTCCGCAGACTCAGCGACAGAAGGCTCAACCGCAGTCGAAACCTCAGCCACAACAACAACAACAACAACAGCAGCAACAACAACAACAGCAGCAACAGCCCCCAAGCGAACCTCAGCCTGAGGCTCCGCCTAAACCCAGACAGCAGATTCAGCCTAAAGATCCGTTAGGTGAGCAGACGATCCCGTCTCGAATTTCATATTTTTTCATATGCGAAACGATCATAACGATATATTCTTTATGTCTAATTTTAGAAAGGGTCGCTGCAGTGCAGAACGAAGTCAACGCGCTAAACGAGCAGGTGAAGGCATACTCGGGTAACTCGCGGCAGGACAAAGATTACATGTACCTCGACGAGATGTTGACGCGGGAGCTGATCAAATTGGACGATATTGACACCGAAGGCAAGGACAATGTAAGGCATGCGCGAAAGCAGGCGATCAAAAGCATCCAGGAGTCGATCAGTCTGCTCGAGTCGAAGGCCCCATTGCCTGGACAGCAGCAGACGGAAGAGGAGCGAAAGCCGGAAGAATCCGAGGCGCCGAAGGAAGCCATGGAAACCACCAGTGAAGAGAAGCCAGTCGAGTCCATGGAAACTTCCGAGGTAAGCTCGCTGACTTTTCAATTTGAGAGTAATTAATATGCTTCTGTTAATAATCTTTTTATGATGTGGCTAGTGATCGGCTGTTTGAGATGGAAAATCGATGATAAATCTCAAGCGGACGATCCGGAATTAACCACTAATTTTCCAAGGCTTGTAATTTTTTCAATTTATTTATTTAAGGTTACATCCACCTAATGGTTAATAGAGACCACTATTACAGACTATGTTAGTAAATTTTAATTACAATATAATGTTGCACGTTATCATCGTAGTACCGATTCGTCACATTGTATGTAACACACTGTTATGCACACTCTCCTATAAACAAAGTCACGATGTACACTTATTTTTTACGTATTTTACATATGTACTTTTAAATTTCAATTATATGTTTCTCATAACATTTTACTATATCAAAATTATCTCTAGATCCTCTGTAATCACGATCAGTACATTTGTATTTGAGATTCTAAACGCAAATTTGTCACTTTGCAGGCACCTACAGAGGAGCACAAAGCGGCTATTCCACTGCCGCCGCCGTGTCCATCCTCTCCAATTAAAACCGTGCCAGAAGCACCGACTCAGGAAGCCTCAAAAATTGCACAACCTAGCGAGAGCAACGTTCAGAATCAAGAAGCTAAAACAATAACTACCCCAGAGAGTCAAGTCCAAACCGCGACGCCAGAAAATGCCATTGCGCAACCAACGCAAACAATTGACGAAAAACCGACTGCCGAACCCATGGACAGCAGCGCTGCTCCTCCTGCGGAACCCGAAATTCCCGCTGACCTTGCAATGGAGGTCAGACAGTCCTCACCAGCAAAGGAGCTCGGTGCTGAGCAACAGCAAAGTCAAGCCTTAATAGTTAATGAACAGGCTCAGGAGACGAAGAACATTACGGCTCCAACGGTGCAGCTCCCTGCTGAAAAGGCGAAAAAGGAACCACCACCAGTGCCTGAAAAACCCGGCAAATCGCCCAAAAAAGCCAAGAAAACAAAGAAGCAGCCAGAACCTGTTTCCGAGACTGCGATACCTTTGCCGGCGCCGATTTCTGAGAATACAGCAATACCTTTGCCTGCGCCTGGTCAGTCGATCTAAGCTGGTGCGCACATCGTGGGAGGGAGAACGTATTATTCGTTGATTTGTGGATTACTTAGGACTGAGATAGTTAAGCGCGAGGGACTTCCGTTCGATCCAAAACAGACATCGGTTCAGCGACACTTAAGCATTTTTCAATTCAATCGATAGATTTTTGTTATTTCACTTAACAGTGCCATTGCGTTTAGGAAGAAAAAAAATTAATATCTAGCTGTGCTTGACCTAAAGTTGTGATACGACTGTGCATTCGCGGAAATAACATCGATCGGATCGATGAGTACGATTGTTCAAATGGAAGTGACGGTGAAGTGTGACTGAGAAAGGAACCCCTCGAAGATTATCGACTGTGAGAGAGCGCGAGTCTTGACTGCCTCCTTTGCATTCGGTGCCATGATGGCTTCTCGCGGTACATAGAGCGACTTGCAAGTCTTCGGAGGAAGTTTTGTAGATATGAAAAACTACGCGGACTCGCCAGAAATTGGTTGTTCTTTTTTTATAAATGGATATTTATACGTATAATATTATGCTCGAATTACGCAAGCCTCGAATAAAGAGATAAAAAAAGAGACATCAACCGTATTTATTTAGCTTTAGTCGGACAACTGCGAGTTTTGAATTCCTCGATACTAGCGTTTAATCGACGACAAAAAAGCTAAGATATTATGATACTTGTTTTATCTACTTTTTCTTCTTCTTTTTATTTTACTTGTCGCTAAGTTGTAAAACGTTAAATTCGCCGAGGGCGAAGGTGTGTACTGATTAAATCCGCAATGGATGAAGTTAATTCGATTGACTGAAAGTGTTGATAACTATATGACTCTTTGTCAAGGCCTAATTAATGGCTACTTCCTTGAATGTTTTTTTGAAGTATGAGCGAAGAATTTGTTTCAGTTATCGCGATAATTTCATTAAACTTTTTAATTTATTATACGTTCGAAAAAAATATTGTGGCTGCCTCGAGCGTAGCAGCACGCATGAAATATGAAGCACTTTATTAAGTAAATTTGTCATCACCTGACCTTAGGCTATGTGTTCGAAAATCTGTAGATTTAAGCACTATTTTATGAGGAAAAAAATTAAACAAAATCGAATAAAAATACTCGTATATGAAAAATTTAGACTTGTTTTTACCCATTCCCTTTCCTTATAATCCTATGTACGCGCAGATATTTATTTTGCAGTTACATAATGTAATTAATTTAAGAAAATAAGTATTCAATATATATAACACTTGAAAGTGTTATAAATTACAAATGTTGTTTTGCTATCACGTGCCGAAAATGTTTGGCCAACGTTTCTTTTTTGATTTCTTGCGTTTTCTAGAATTAAAATTACAAAACTAAGAAAGTCGTGATGACTCAAAAGTTTTTTTTATGTTACTGTGGCAAAGATTTTGAAA
Organism: Philotrypesis tridentata; assembly: GCA_018906965.1. NCBI lineage: Eukaryota > Metazoa > Arthropoda > Insecta > Hymenoptera > Pteromalidae > Philotrypesis > Philotrypesis tridentata. Next base: position 7,521,738 of record JACCIB010000002.1, read on the forward strand.
AGTATGCATTAATTTTAAAATAATAAAAATGAATCATTTTCTGGGGGTAAAATAAGTTCAATATACTGTAATTAAATAGTTTTTAAATTCTATACTGACGTCAATATTTAGTAGTCACATTTCTCGTAAACAAATTTATTGTTTACATATTTATATACCATTTGTATTTTTAATTAGTTAAAGCTGGCAGTGCGGAGGTGTCCGCATTGCAAACGCAAAATTTTCTTCTCATCCGCCTTTTTGGCATCATGCCGAGAAGACGATGTCTTAAAATAAAGTAGCCTCTTTGTGAGTGTACGAGTATACGTGCACATTTTGTATACTGCTGTGTCTATATGTTATTCGATCGCAAGGCGCGAAATGCCTGGTGTTACCCAATGAAAAATACATAGACTTGATTTGTCTAAATTGTCATTAAAATCTATTGATATATTAATAAATACAAAAAATTAAAATCTATTGATATTTCAATAAATACAAATAAATTTTGGAAACAAAATTAATTTATTAAATAAGTTAAAACATAAAATATAAAGAGAAATTGATTCATGAATATCCTTTAACTTACATTAATTAAAGCACTAGTACTTAATAAAGTAAGCTGGTGATTCTTAAAATTACGTATACATAGAAGCCCGATTTACTCAATATCATTTATGGTTACTTTTTAACGTTGATTTGATTCAAGCTTTAAATTTAATAAAATTGTAAAATAAATCCGTAGCGTAAAAATTGTAGTAGATATGATTATATTTTTAATTCATCTAAAGAACCGTGCAGAGTATTTGTGATATAATTTTTCAAGTATTTCTTTCAAAATCTAAGAGGAAAATAGTACATATAATGTGTAGGCACGTCGTAATTTAAAAATTTTTTTTGTAGTTTCAAGAAAATAAATATAGAGTATCGAAACTTTAGTACGTTATAATAAAGGCTTTTTTCATTATATAATTATAAAAATACTTGATTATCACAGCTCGCACCTACTGTGCAACATCATATAAACATACAAAGCTTTTTTTTCTTATAGTTACAAAGAAAACCATATTTTACAGAATCACACAGTAGAAATCAGTTTAATTATTTAAAATTGATTCAATTTGTTGGATAACGTTGGAATGACTAAAATGTATGTACGTGTAAGTTAGATTGAAATCAATGCAATTGTCCATACCCATTCATGTCATTGATGATTTTTTCTTTTCATGTTTTTGTTAATCAATTTCATAACAGTTACTTTCATAAATAGTACAATATTCATAAAGTTTCAATCATTTTTGTTTAAAAATATTTTTAAAAATTCATTACAACATGATTTATTATCATATTATTATTGTAGATGCATAAAAGCGCAAATAAACTACGTCTTATGAAATATAACAAGCGAGACTGCTTGTAAAGGCTTTCAAAATGAAATCTCTTGCATCATGATTCTGCCATCTTTGTGTATCTCTTGAGTTAGTCGATATTTATACGAGATTAAATTTAATAATTAAATTAAACTTATTTTATACTATTAACACTTTTAGAGTGACGCAATAACTTTCGTGTATATAAACATGCAAATTAAAAAATATTGTTGTCTCATAATCAGAGCTCCAATTGTGTTTAGTGAACACTTAATCGCTGTATTTTTGCGGTTTGAAAGGCACAGTCTTGTGCTTATGCATCTCAAAGTCATCATGATTATCTTTGAAGCAAACTGGGCAATAAAGATCACCTGTGCAACCTTTACACATGACTAAGTCAGATGTTTGCTCACACATAACACACGAGTTATGATCTAAATATTCATCGTGACTATCCTCAAAACAATCTGGACACTGTACATTACCTGTACATCCTTTGCATCGAACAGTACTACGTTGTGCTGCAAACTGTAAAAAATAACTTTATTAAATCTCTATAAAGTAAAAAACATTCTTTTGCAATGACATGAAAAATATGTAGCAAAAATTTTGTTATTAATTTTTTTTCAATAATTATTCTTACATCAGTATCTACATCTATTGGTTCATCCTCATCAGCATACTTTGCCTCCAAAGCTGCTTCTGCTAAGGCTTTTTCAATTATTTTTTTGGTAGCTGTTTCATCATCATCTTCTTCATAATCCGTTATATCGTCTTTATACTTTGAAGTCAAAAAGAAATTTAAGCAATTTAAAACTTTATTGTATCAATTTTTAATATTATACTATTACCTTAGATGAATTGGCTCCTTTCAAATTGTCTAATCTTTCTTGGATATCAGTGTCAATTTTACCAGAAGCTTTGCTAATCTCTAATCTTTCCAGGTATTCCCTAATTAAATCATCAGTTTTCTGTTGATTTGTTCTTGTATCATCCTCGGGAATCTAAATAAATATAAATAAATATATAAGCTAGTGTAAAATATAATATTTCACAATAAAAGATGCCTACGCTCATTGGCTGATTAGCAAGGTCGGGGTCTTGATCTTTTAGCAGAGCTAAGCGTCTTCGAATTTCATCTTCAGATGGAGGTGGCAGTTGCTTATCTTCATTTCTTAGTTTTTTTAATCTGTTGACAATTTCATGATCAGCTGGATCAAGATCAGCTTTCAATTTATCCAATTTACTCCCCTGCCTATACATTGTGATTGGAGGTCTTGCTGGATTTTCTAATGACTCCACCCTACGCAAATAAATATGTAATTTAACTTATAATTTCATAAACTAGTTTTTCATTGATTTATATAAAATCCACATTTACTTTTTTGCAATGTCTATTGGGGCCAATGGTTCATCAAGACCATCTGGAATTGATAAATCTTCTGTGGGCGTGACTGGTTTAGCTGCCGTTTGCATTTTGTTATAACATCGTCCACAAATTTTCCTTTCTCCAACATTAGGTAGCTCCACTTTATATTTTAGGCACTTACCGCAGTAGGAAAATCCACACTTAGCACAACCAACCTTATAAATAAATGATTAAAAACATGAAAATTACTGTTAAGACAATAAAGACATAATCAATGTCAAATGTAAACATACAATGCTAATGTGTGCGCAAAAGGGTGGGGTGATGAAAAATATAATATTTTGCATCACCCAAATCATATTTCTACATCGCAATTTGAAAATATGACGTTATAGGAGGCCAAAAACAACGAATAAATGCAAATTCAGCAAATTTTGTAGATCTGTTCAATTAACATACCTCTTTTGTGAAAAATGAAAATTTTGCCTGACAAGTATTGCAAGACATTTCGAGAAATAACTTATCGCTGTTTCTTATCAATTAATACATTAAATAATATTAATACAGTGGACTTCTGAGAATTATTAATTTATCGTAAATATTTCGTAAAAAATTGTTTGACAAGTTTAGACGCAATAAAACACTTGGAAATATTAAATACACCTTTGGAGGTTAGATCGCTACCGATTGTCAGAAACGTCGTCATTCGATTCGCGAGAGGGACATAAAACGGAGTTTTTAGTTACTAAGGAGTGTCGTTGCCATCGCTTTTCTTTTGTGTCATGAATTTCAAACGCTAATCGCAATCAGTGAGAAAAACATTGTTCATTTGAAAGGACAGCAATTTAAAAAAAAAGTTGAATATGTTAAGTTATTAAATTCCTTCATTCAAATAGAGTCGTTTATTTGCGCATAGTTAAAACAAAGCACATAAACTTTTTCATACAGCAGCAACAATGGACTACAGAAAACATGAGATGAAGTATCGAAATAGTAAGAAGTTTTTGTTATTCTTTGACTAGATTATTTATTATTAGTGAACACTAACAAGGATATTTTTTTCTAGAATCCTTGATAATTCGTTTCCTTAAAACTTTTATGATCTTTGATTTGTGGCTTTTGTTGAAAGCTGGATGGCTTTTAAGACATGCTTTTCGAATAGGGTTTCGAATAGCCAAGTTTTGTTTTATTATGCTCGTTGGGGCTGGTAATATTGTGTAATCAGTTAAAAAGTTCAAATTGTAATCTTGACAATCACTAAATTTTAACTTTCTCCCTGGCACATAGGTTTATTAATAGCTTATACTGTTCTTACGAACAATAGATTTGATATTCCTAATCAGATTGGAGTTAATTATTGTAAAAATAACCAAATGTCAAGCAAATATCATCAATTAAATGATGACTCAATGAATAATCTTAAATTTATGAGGAAAGAATTCTCTGAAATAAGAACTATGAAGATGAATATTCAAAAATCTTTGTTTAATATGGTAATAATAAATATTTTTTAAATATTAGTCAATGTTCTAGTCAATGTAACTTAATTTGTTTTCAGAATGCTCATTTGCAAAACTTGTATAATCAACAAAAATGTATGTATTATATGATTTTATTATTACACAAAAAATATCAATAAAATACAAGAAACATTATTTGACTCTTTTTATAGTAGCAAATTTAGCTGATTTTGCAGCTGAATCTGTAGGTGGCATTGTCATTGACACACCAGATACTCAATCTTATTATAATCCGTCAGCAAAGCAAATTACTTTCTTTGGAATACCTATTTTTAAACCTAATTATTTTACACCACGTAAAGTAATTCAAGTAAGTTTGTCTCATCCTTCAAATCAGTAGATTGTAATGCAACATTCACAAATTTCAGTTGTGCATAATACAACTAGGCTAATCATTTTCAGCCTTGGACGCAACCAGGTGAATGTTGGGCATTTCGTGGATCTCAAGGAAAAATTGAAATAGAATTAGCTCATGATATTTTCATTAATAGAGTTTCTCTAGAACACATAACTGCCATTGCTTCATTAACTGGAAATATTGATTCTGCTCCAAAAGTATTTAACATATTGGTAAGATATGGATAAAACTGTATCATTCAAAATGAAAATTATATCTTTAAATTGTTCTATATTAATAGGGTCAGATTGGTAATCAATATGTAATGATTGATACTTTTGTATATAACAATAATGGACAATCTCTACAAACTTTTGCTGTTACTGTAAGTTAAATAATACTTGCAATATTCATTAACTTAATGGAAAAATTAATTTAATTCATTACTTTCAGAAACCAGAAATAAAAAATATCCCTTTTAAAAGAGTAATGTTAGAAATTTTATCGAATTGGGGTAATTCAGAATATACTTGTATATATAGATTCAAAGTACATGGTAAGATGTACGAAGATTCTAAAGATAATGTAAATAAAAAAGTACAATAAATAAAAATTTTAAATAAGATGTAAAAGAACCCTTTTATACTCATTAAAATAAATAAGGATATTTGAAAAAAAGTCAAGGTATCATTTTAAGAACTCACTTTATTACGATCATGTATATAAAGCGCGTTTATAAAAAAGTTTTCACAGAAAAACTTTTTACCAGTTCGGATGTTGACCGCCCCAGCTGGGAGAAGCAATAATTTCGGTAGCTGGCGTACTGGCCGACCACTCTTCAGCCTAAAAAGAAATATAATTTTCTTATTAGTGAATTTTACTTTATCACTCTTAATGTAGATGTTGATTATACAAAAATGTCAGCAAAGATTAAGCCATATGTACCATCAGTTTTGACTCTGGACATAAGTGTATCATCATAGCAAAGTTTATTATTATTCTTAATCTTAATTTTAAAGAAAAAGATTCTTACGGGTGCGTTCCACTCGTTGCTGGGTGGGAAAGGAGCGGGAGCAGCAACAGGTGCAACAGATGCTGGCTCCGTTGTAGCTGCCGCAGCGGGCTCATCGTCAGCCCAGTTCTCGGTAGCTGGAGCATTGGTGTCACCGCCACCATTGGCCCAGCTTTCTGTCGGGATAGCAGTTTCGGCGACTGGCACGTACTCCTTAACAGCAGGAGCAAGTTCCTTAGCTGCCTGTTCTTCCTTCTCAGCCTAAAAATGGTAAAATTAGTTATTAGTAAACTCAAATTTATCTAAAATAATCAATTGATTTAATGTAAAATATCAGCAAAGATTAAGCCATATGTACCAACAGTTTTGATTCTGGACATAAGTATATCATCATAGTCGAACTTATTATTTTATCATGTAAATAGGTAAACGCTTATAAGGAAATTTACCTCTTCAGGATCTCTGTAGAAGAAAAGATCAACCACAACATCCCATTTGATTTCACGTGGGATTGAACCCCTGAGACGGAGAACTTCACGAGCAAGTAGCCACCACATAAGACCAACACTGTGGGGACCCTTGTTGTTGCAAGGAATGGCAATGTCAACGAAACGCAGAGGCGAGTCAGTGTTACAGAAAGCAATTACAGGAATGTTGACATAGCTGGCCTCAGTGATGGGTTGGTGGTCAGTTGCTGGATCGGTGACAATGAGTAGCCTGGGCTCACGGAAAGCAGCCTATGAAAAAAATTTGTCTAATTCAGTACAGAAAAACATTTTAATAATATCAACTTCAAATTTTGAATGATTTCAGCAAAGATTAAGCCATATGATACCAACATTTTTTTTTCTGGTCATAAGTGTATCATCATATTTAAATAATTTCAAATATTACTAACATTATTTTAATTACTAAGCAAATATGGTACCTGAATCTGATTGGTGAAGGCACCAGGAGTGAAACGTCCGGCAATGGGGGTGGCTCCAGTGTGAGCAGCGAACTTCAGAACAGCACGCTGTCCAAATGGACGGCAACTGATAACGAAGACTTCACTGGGGTGCTCAATGGCTACAATAGCACGAGCAGCCAGGAGGAGCTTCTCCCATGTGCGGCGCAGGTTGATTATGTTGATTCCAGCACCTGAGGATTTGATTTAAGATTCAAATACAAAATCAGTCAAGATTTATAGAGTTAATAGTGCTAGAGAACAGTAGTAAAAACATATTTTACTTACCATCCACACGGCGCTTGTAAACATACTGTTCCATCTGGAAGTTGACATTTTCAGTTCCCAGGTGGGTACTGGCAGTTAACATTTTGGTAACGTCATCCTCTCTGAGGGCTAACGCATCAAGACCTCCCGACATCGTTAAACGTTGTGGTTGAGCTACGAGTCAACCTGAAAGTTAAAATTGTATTATTATTTTAGATAAAAGTAACAAATGTACTTTTTCTACATTGATCAATATCCCTCAGGTACTCGGCATAGGGTGCACGAAACAAACGAGAGTTTATAACCTCTTCTATTTTGATAAACAAAGTAATTATTTCAATACGGACGAAAAATTGACGAGAAGCTTCATTGCTACATGTTAAAACTTTAATGTTATAAGTTGAATTGCTATTTTCAATTTACAATAAACCGTTTTAATCTACGAAATTACTTTTAGTACAAAGCTTTTGCAGGTTAGATGCCACGTGCCTCACGGATTCCGGCACAAAAATAAAGTGCAAAGAACGAATAAAAGTAAAATAAATATGCTTTCTTGATAAACCGAGGGCTTATTTTCTTATAAAATTGCATTTGGTGAATCAAAAATCCATTAATACCATCAAAATTTAAAGAATAATCGAGAACTCACGTTTGATGATGCCACTAGGAGTTTCCCTAAGTGTAGGAAAGGAAGTTCGGCCATTGTTATTTCTCCAGCAAGGCGCTTGAGTTATCAAATAAACAACTGTTGTTTGAAAGAATGTTAATTTTTAGTGTCCAATTGACGTTAGTAAAATCCGTATTAATTTTTTGATTATTTTGAGAGCTATAAAATTTATAATTTTTTCAATGTATTTCGTATTAAGCTTTTCTAATATCTTATACAAATATACTTTTGGACGCCGTAGTATATATGCGTCAGAGTAACATGTAACGCGCTAAGTTTGAATTCTCAATTCTGAATTTAAAACTTTCCATGATCTATGATAAATAATCGATTCAAATCATAAAGAAATAAAGTTGCTTCAATTTTTTTACTCCAATAAACCTTCATACATTTTTTAATACTTGTTTAAATCGTTATAATTTAATAAAAAAAATGCACGATAGTAAATATTTGGACAGTCGTTTGTAAAATGTTAATTTTTTAATATTGGATTACATTTTTAATCCTCCCCCTCAATCCTCTTGGCATTGTCGGCAAGTGCTTGATTACTATATATTCATATCTTATACATTTTATGCTCATGCGTTATGCGTATATATAGGTATATACTCAACCGCACGTTGGGGGACGTAAACAGTGCGTGAGCCAGAAGCAGAGCGGTCTGCGAAATGACTGTATGAGTAACACCGGTGGACGATATTTACCAATAATTTATAATGTTTCTTAACTCAGCAGTACAATTTATTGTTTCGTCCGCTAAGTAGATCGGTGAATATGATTTTAAAATTAATTTATTATTTTCTTAAAGCATAATTTACGAAATGCACAAGCTTTAAAAGTTTGTTTACGTCTTTTAGGTTATCTTTTTCGAATGTGCATTTACGTACTGCATTTCAAAAACTTGCAATCATTGAAATACTTGTTTTTCAGAAATCATTACAAGTTTTCATTGTTATTATTGAGTTCAATTATTTTCACAGTAAATATTATTTTAATTGAAAATTCAGAACTAAAATTTGATGGAACTTGTTGATTGCAGGTATGACTCGATAGGGATATGTGCATCGACTAAGGAAATGCAATAGAAAAAATGTATCCAGCAAATCATAAAACAGTTTTTGTGCTAGATCATACACCTTATTTCGGAATTCCAAGCGAAAGTCAAATAGATTTTGATTTTCTGAAGATCAGAGGTCATACTAATGCTCTTCCATTACCTTCCATATCAAAATCATTATGGACGACAAGCATAGAAACATCGATGGAATACTGTCGAATAGTATGGGATTTATTTCCTGTAGACAAACTGGTAAGAATAAAAATTAGTAATAATGTAGTTATTGAAGAGTTTCTAACATATTTTTTCCATTTCTAGATTCGATTCGTTGTGAGCGATCATTCAGCTCACATTCTGAATACTTGGAGTCCTTCACAACAAACCCTGGCCCATGTAGGCATTTGAATATTTTCTATTAATCAAAATTAAAAAAGAAAACAGATAATAAAGACTTTCATATTTTTTTAGATTATGAATGGTATGGCAATTATTGGAGTACCTCCAAGAAATCATCAACAAGGTGTTGACTTCTCCGTAATTCATGGTTTAAGGGTAGCTATAGAAGCTCTTACAGAAAGTTCAGAAACCCAACAAGAGATAAAAACACGTGGTGGAGATTCTGCTAATAAATTAATAAATCGAGGACGAGTAATATGTATTACTAGTGCTAGGGATAATATGAACATGAAGAGTTTAGAAAACATCTTTCTTAATCAGTTAGTACAGCAGAACAAGCAGGCTGCAAATATGGATGCTAATAAGTATTATTACAATCACTATTTTAGTAAAATTCAGTGGCATACATCAATACTTGTGTATTACTACATAAATAATTTTGTTTTCCAGTTTAATACCGATTCATCACTGTCATCTCGTCATACTAAATATATCTCCTAATTCAATTGAGTCGCAAGTAACGAGCCAAAACTATCGCGAAGTTTCAACGTTACTCTCCATGGAAGTGCATTCCATGAAGGCGCCAGCCTTACACTCTAAACTCTCCCATTTAATATTATCACACTATGACCTCGCCAGTACGACTGTCACAGGAATCCCTATGAAAGAGGAGCAGAACGCCAGCTCGTCGGCAAATTATGACGTTGAAATATTTCATTCTTCTGCGGCGCATCTCGCTATCTTAAGAGGTCAGTTCATAAATCAGAAACTCATATATAAAATCCAAAACGTTACCTAAACTAAAACACTTTTCTCAGGCAATGCTCAAGATACCGCGTTGGTCAAGTCTTTCCGGCGTTTTGACGAAGGTATCGAATACGAGACGGTGACGCTCAAATGGTGCACACCTCGAGGATGCAGTGCTGGGGAGATGCAAAATTGTACAGCGATGCACAGGATCACTCCTGTGGATGTGAATAGTCGGCCGTCATCGTGTCTCATAAACTTTTTGCTGAACGGCAGGTCAGTCATGTTAGAAATGGCCCGAAAGAGCGGCGGAAAAACGATTTCTCATCTTCTCGCTTCTCACGGAGGCGAGATTTTCATCCATACTTTACCAACCTCGAGGAGTGTACTCGAAGATCCACCTTCCATAAGCGAGGGATGTGGCGGTAGAGTCACGGATTACAGAATAACCGATTTCGCAGCTCTATGCGAGCCAATACACTCGTTCCCCTGAAACGAAAACAAGACGAGGCAGATGGTCCTGTCGAAAGGATGAGGCCGAAATTCGAGAGGTTTACCAAATACTGGCCAATTACGCTCACGAGTACTATGATATTCAACGTTAGATCGGTACGAGCACTTTCCATCGATAATGAGAATTTCGAAAAGCGAATAGTCATCACGTTGTGTAATATTCTTCTAGATCATCGACCCCCTTCCTGATCTGATACTGAAAGAAGAACTGACCAAGGAGGAAGTTGTACAGTGCAAGCAGATAATCTTTAGCCTGCTTCAGTTAGAAGCGAAGCATGAGACACTGCCACTGCCAAGTTTGGGCTGCGGTAGGGGCGGCAAGAGCGGAAAGCGTGACGAGCACTACATGTTGCTGTGGCGCGAGCTCGAAACCTTCCTCGAGATCTACTCGACCACGTCGCTGGCGCACCTGGAGATTCTAAACTGCCTGCTCGAGGTGCGCAACAAGGAGGACAAGGACAATAACAAGGTGGAACTTGACCAGGCCCTCCGGGAACTGGACGGGTAAATTGGATTTTTATTTATTGCCTTTCACTTTCCTGTGGAATCATCTTCAATCGATACTTACAGCGCTCACAGCATAGAGCCATTACTTTTGTACTGAGAATCCAAGGATAACTACAATGTAAATTTTTCATTTTCAGTTTGGACAAAGAGGATGTGACGTCGCGGGCGTCGGTGATCAGGGCGACGACGGACTCGCCGATGTCGCCACCTCCCTGTCCCAGTGCCAGTCTAGCCAAGCAACTTCACAGCAAGAGCCTTTACGCGCCGCCTCGAAGCCTTCTGGATATCTGGTGGCAGAGATGCGCGCCCAAAGACCGCCGACCCGACTTCCACGGTCGCGTTAACAGTGACGGTTCCCGTGCCAAGCTCTATCCCAATCTGAAAGAGAACAATTCGGCCAGAGAGCCCCGCGAGCCGGTCATCGAGGCTTAGGCAAAATCTTTCAAACTGACCATCGTGTACATAGCTGCGCCTTAATGTATAGAAATGTATTAACAGAGATTTTTAATAATTACGTTTATAGATACGACCAGCGCGTCTCATTCAATCGCCGGAATTAATGAATCACGCGAGCCATAAATTAGAACCCAAAGCCGGAGCGATTTGAGCTCATACCGGAAGAGAAAACGCACTCGTGGAGCACAAAGGTATCAATCCGTTTAGTTGCAGTAGCGCAGCCTTGACAGATCTCGGCGATGCGCCGTCGTCCATCCGTTAGCTCACGGCTATTTTAGATATGTTCTCCTTCTCAAAATGTTACGGCCAGCAGCTAGATATATCGTGCGCGCGGTGCACGCGCTGGACAGCATATAACGAAACGAGCGCTCGTCGCGTATGCGACGCGTATACGCCCCAAGGTGTTTCGTTAAATATTGACGGCGGTACTTACGCTGCGGCGATGCTGTCTCGCAGAGAGATGAAAAAAAAATGAGATGACTCGCGCGGCCGAGCAATAGTTACATCTATAATGAGAGGAAAAAATTGTTATTGAAATGAAACGGTGAATCACGAGGTGCATTTTATTTTTTTGTACGATATATAGCTCGGCTCGCCGCGCTTCATTGATTATGTATGCGCGCGCGAGTCTTAATTTATCGTCTGCAGCGGAGGAGATAGCGAATTGAGGGGACTGACTCACGTCGCGCGGAAAACGAAATTAGAGGAACTTTTTCGAGTTTACGCAATGGAAGCTAATGAAACGCAAGGCTGAATATAGGTGCGCGAGCGAGTCTCTCTCTCTCTCTCTCTTTCGCTGCGCGGCGTATACGTATTAGTTGTGGTATACGCGAAGAGCGTCCAATAGGGTTACCTATTTTGAGAAGTCTTAGGAGTATACACGGTGGCTTTGCCGTGTGTACTCCATGGGTTATAATGTAGAATGTACAGCGAGGCATAAAATATTCTTGAACTTTGTTTTTCTTTTTCAAGTCAATTATCCGGCCAAGCCGTATATTTTTCGATATTATGCTGTTTCTTTAGGAGGAAAAACGTTAACGAGACATCGATATAAATGCTCTCGATGCGTATTTCATTAGCGATCGGCTCCGACAGCCACTTGAAAAATAGCAGCGTTAGAAAAAATAAAGTAAACTAAGGCAAAAATGGACAGACGCACGGAGACAAGATAGAAGCGCAAACGTCTCTCGAGAAATAAGTTCATCGGTTGTAAGCACAAGCAGCACTCTCAGGTCTCGAGCTTATTCAATTATAGTCGAACAATCGAGTTAGCGGAGTGAAACTGGAGAAACAGCGGATATGCATATGTCTCGTTTCCGTGTCATGCAAAGAATGCATATAAGAAATATACAATGTCCAATACGTATGTGTGTATACTATACACGACCTGCGTCGGGGGGGTTCAGCCAAGTTCACGCGCGAAACACTGTACAGATTTTAAACTCGAACTAGCGTACGTACGCCGATCTCAATAGAGATAACGATCCGATGGGCGGGAGAGAGAGAGAGAGGAATATATAGCATCGGTAAAAGTAGGCGCTGGCGCTTTAACCCATATTTTCCCAGCGCAAGGTGCGTCTCAACTCCACGCCCACCCGATCCAATAAAGGACTCCGCTGAGAGTTTATATATACGTTCTCGATATATATGTGTATATATACGTATACACACTGCACCGAACGTATGTATACACGTCTCTGTGTGCACAGACTCTCGGAGCCGTCGTTGAGTAATAATTGTAATCGTTGCATTCTCTGTGAATCACCCGGCGAAAGTCGCGCGCGCGCGTTTCCGTGTAACAAGCGTTATACTTAATGTACGTACGTATATATACACAGCGTCTCTCGCACCTCTCGCAGGATATAATAATATTCATCGCACTCAACTTGTATCGCACTTACATGTGCCTACTTACACGCATGACTCACTCGGGCTTCGCCGCGCGTGCATTTCATTGGAGTGTACTTACAGCGCATACATATAGGTACGACGCGATGTGTCCCTCTCAAAGCGTCCGTCCGTCGCTGACAAAAAGCGCGCGCGCCTACGTAAATACGCATAGATTATACGGCGCGCGGTTCCTCGAAAAGCGAACCGATGCGGCTCTCGCTCTCACACTCCGATAATATGTAATGCGTGTCTAGTTATAATAAAATAGGCGTGTGTAATTGGCAAATTGACTCGCTGGAAGCCGCAGTCTTTGTGCGACAGCTACAACTGCCCCCCAGTGTATCACAACCGGCGATGTGTGATTGCGGAGCAATTACTCGCGCGTGCGGCAGAGAACTTGACTCTATATAACGTATTATATTATGTGTTTACGTATATGTGTGCGCGCGAGCGCGAGGGCGTATGTGTGCGATACGTTTGTAATCCATTATACAAAGAAGCTGCTAAGTGGCCGTGTCGAAACGCGCGAGCCAGGACTATTGCGGAGTGTTTGCGCGGGTATATAGATACATTGCATATATTGTGTACGTTGCGAGCGAGCGCGAGAGTTTGAGGCCAATTAGGGTGAGGCAATATACGCGCGTTGTGTATTATAGAATATGGAAAATACTGCTCGCCTGCGCGTCTCCCCCGCGCGCGCGCGGACGTCCGAGACGGAGATGTATATGTATAGAGAGAGAGAGAAAGATAATGTAAGGATAGTGTTATAATCGTGGGGATTTGTATATAGCAAAAAGACTCGCGGCAATTAAACGCGACTGCGATTGGGATTGTGATTTGACGAGCGCGTGCGACAGGCGTTATAACGATGAAAATTGCGCGATGGATTTTGTTTGCTGTAATGTGATAAGTAATATCGAAGCGGCGTGTAAAAGGCGTGTATGCGTATAGTTATTAGAGTATATACGTGTATTGGTTTCCGAGAGAGAGAGAGAGAGAGAGACCGTTCGCCTCATTTTTCCATCTGTTTTGTTGAAATCCGCGTAAATTGAATAATTACCTCCTGTATAAATGGTTTTTATCGGAACCGCTTGAAAGGATACGTTCCGAGAATGCGCTTATTACACATAATTGAGGTAATTCACTGTAGGCAAATGCGAGCGATAATAATGCATATTCTCTTTGACTCGGTCAAATAATTGCAAATGTTATTTCTTACTCCTGATCCGCTGCAAGGCGTGCGCGCATGTATGTAATTTCCGAGAGAGAGATAGAGAAACGCGAAGTCGAACGAAAATTCAAAAAACACTGTATACGACGTTAAAACTGTGTGAGATATGCGAGTCGATTAAAAACAAATTACCCTGGTATAGAAAGGTAACAGTAAATTAGCTAATTTCGTTATAAATTAGAAACTTAACAATAAATTTGCGATTTCGTTATAAATTAGCTAATTTATCGTTAAGTTTCTATCAAGCTAATTTTTTTTAATCAACTCGCATATCTCACTCAGTTTTTTAGCGTCGTATAGAGTGTTTTTTTAAATCGCTAATTTACAACGAAATTAGCTAATTTCTCGTTAAGTTTCTACCAGGGTGAAATCACGTATCGTTTAACTCTCCCTCGACTCTTTTCGCTTTCTTCGCGTAGCATATAACGCTGCGTATACGCGCGGCGTAACCAAGGTCGAACGGCCGATAAAACTCGTCGGAAAAACCGTATAATGCTCTCTCTCTCTTGGCTTTCCTCTCGTATTGGGTCAAACGCGCGTATCCTCGAAGTCGAAAACAATCCGAACTAGGTCACGAGCGGCGAGCGCGTAAAATCCTACCCCTATATCTGTTGAAACGCGCGCGTCGCGCTATGCATTGTATATATGACCAGTTCTCATAGAAAAATGCACTTTTTTTCACACCCAACCATAAAGTGCCAACTTTATTCCCTGGAATGGAATAGACAGTTGGCGTTTTAAGGTTGTGCGTGAAAAAAAATCGTATATGCACCATGGGAGTAAATAAAGAATGCATCAAATCGCATATTTATCACCCTCGCCTTCGGCTCGGGCGATAATTACATGCGATTTGAGACATTCTTTATTTTTACTCCCTAGGTGCATAATATACTATTTCGGTGGTCGAGAAATCGAAAATTTTTTTTTTCGCGCTAGAGGTTTCGAACCGATCAGACTTTCTACTGTTACCTAATAGATAGTCAAAAATGCAGAGGAACATGGGAAACGCGGAACATTAGAATTTAACATGGGGAGGTATATGCGGGAAAAAAAGAAAATCGGCTATTCGGATTTTTATTTACTTTTTTTTTGTCAAACGGACCTAACTTTTTATCGGAGCATCGAATCTGGACATATTTTCGTTTCAAATTAAAGCTTTTTTTATTGTACTTTATTGTGGTGCAATTTGAAATTTTATTTGTGCCTCGGAAACATTCGTATATATAGTTGTCATTATTCTAGTATTTCGACGAATTAGTTTTTTTATAAATGTCTCAGAAATATGATTACTAGTAACTTTTCCCATGTTCCTCTACACTTTTGACTATCTTCTGGCTTACAGAAGAAAGCCTCATCGATCCGAAACCTCCAGCTTCAAAAATAAATTTTCGATTTCTGGACCCCCGAAAAGTGCATTTATCTTTGAGAACTGGTCATATATGTACGCGCGCATACCATTATGTATTCTATACTTGTATATACGCACACATCAGCGCTCCTCCGGTATAACGAACATTTTCCCGCCACGCGTGCGTGTATCGCGCAAAGGGATGATCCGCGCGCACAATAAGCCATGCACACCGCGTATGTATATAGTACCTATACAGCCGATTGCGCAGAGGCCGTTAAACTCGCTTTTTATCCGAACCGAAAGTCTTTCATGCGACGCGAGAGAGATGCTGTGTATGTATTATACTTGTACACGTCGAGGAGGGTACGACGCGACGAGAGGTGAGCTTATTGTATATATACGGGTTCAGCTGCCTCTCGGTCGCGAGGGGCTGGTTCAAGGTTGCGAAATTCGGTAAAGGATCTCTCTCCGCCAAGATCCGAGCGTCGCATGCGTGTATAGTGTGTATAATATATGCGACGAGATACGTACCTGTTACCTCATGCGAATGGATTTACCGTAGAGAGAGAGAGAGAGAGAGAGAGAGAGAGAGAGAGAGAGAGAGAGAGAGAGTTTGTGTATTATGACACAGAAGACTGCGCGTTGTGTTGCGGATATAATGCGTTGCGCTAAAACAGACACATCTCTCTCTACTCGGGTCATTAATTAGTCGGACGCAACTGACTGGAATTTTCGCATCGACAGGTGGACGCGCGAGAGGCCTCTGTGCAAGCTTTTTTTCTTTGCTCTCGCATATACGTATCTCTCTCTCTCTCGCTTTGTTAGAAATGATTCGCGGAAATTCATTATACGCGCGGCGAAGTTCGCGCGAATGTAAAACAGGCGTATATATTTTTTTTTATCATCGTCGTTCCAATATACATACATGTAAACGTGTACGCAGACAGGCGGACAATCAATGTCGCTCGCGCGCGCGCACCTTCGAAACGGTCTCACTGATTTGCGTTTTACGATTTTGCAGTGTGCTTCATATATATATTTTATCTTTTTACAAGCTCGCGCCGCGCGTTATAAATCGCGACCCGTCGAGGTCAGGGTTCGATTTTTTTTTCTTTCAAACGGGCATCTATGCGCGCAGCGCTTTACGTATACATGTATATATAATGCGCGCGTTTTAGCTCGCGTTGCAAAATCTACGTATTACGTACAATGTATTATACGTATTCTTTAATTCCGCTCTGCGGTCTGGCGTCGGCAGCGCTGCGGCGACAAGAAATTAAAAATCTGCGGCTGCACACTTTAACGTCCTGCGCCTAATAAAGCGCCGCCGAGGTGCGCATACGCGGCTAATTGGAAAAAAGGAAGCTCGACCCTATCTTCGGGTCGCGTGTATGAAGCCGAGGATGATTTATGTGCTTGTGTAGGGGGATCGAGAGAGATAGAGAGAAGCGCTTGCGAAATATCGATCGGCCAGGCGTTGCGTAACGAAGACGCTCTATGCGCTTTTCCTTTGGTCTCGAGTTTAGTGTATTAAGATCATCGACGTGGGCGGATGTATATACGTATCTCCACACATCACACACACGTATATACCGTTCGATTTATCCGCGATGGGGATCGACGACTGTGCGCGCGCGGTGTGTTTTCTTATAAATAGATATTGCGCGCTTTCGGATCATCCTCGATTCGCGCGCACAATCACTATCCGATGCGTGTGTATGTATAGGATATCGTATAAGCGAGAACTGTATACTACCGGTGCTTGAGATTCGATATTTTCGGGTGAGAATTCAGTATAACGAGTGAATGAGAGATCGGTTGAGATTTGGCCTACTGTGAGATATGGCTCGGATTTCGAGAGAGAGAGAGAGAGAGAGAGAGAGAGAGAGAGAGAGAGAGAGAGAGAGAGAGAGAGCTTGCGCTGCGCTCACAGTCAGTAGTCCGAGAGCTTTTAATCAATCGACTCGACTGTGACGTAAGGACAGTCCATTAGAGAGACACTGCACAGTGTGCAGAGACAGAGAGAGAGACAGAGAGAGAGAGAGAGAGAGAGAGAGAGAGAGAGAGAGCGAGGAGGAACGCCGGGCCCGAGATAAGAGTGTACAGAGCGATGGTCATGAACTATTTTCTCGTCTGGCATTCCCGTCACGTTGTTTACCAGGAGTTCCGTAATCGTATAAGAGTCTTACTCTATGGGAGATGTCAGACTTTATGGGTCAGTGCTATAAGGCACGACTTTTAAAACGTTGTATTATTTAAATGGAGGGGGGGGGGGTTAAGTACTTTCTCATGGCTATATACGTCGAAGAAGGTTCCGACCGCGTCGGTCCGAGAATTTTTTCTTTTCACATTACGAATTTGCGGTTGTTTAATTTTTCCCTAAGCTCTGTGTTGTACAAATTATTTTTAGGCTCTGAGCTGTGTTGCGCGCGCGCGCGCGGCCGTTTTATTATGACGGCTTGAGACAAATATTTTTGTATGAATCACGTGGCTTTGATTCTGATTTAACTATAATATTGACGTTTTATTGATTTATCAACGAAAATATTTTGTTCCATTGATTTATGATTATTTTTTTTTTCATCAAAAATATTTTGAAGGCTGAGGCTTCGATTGCTTTTCATAATCATTTTTAGTTTTAATGAATGAAAACACTTTCAATTGATTCGTGACAATTTTCTCCAAGGAATATTTTGAAGGCCGAGCTTCTCATTACTTTTTAATTATATTACTGTTGATAAATCAAGGTATAATTCGGACCTATAAGAGTATAAGATGAAATTATGATTGTCCAATTCGAATGGAATGCATTTTGATTTGTAAAAATTGATGCTGCTTTGGAAAGAAGTAATTCTTGACGATAAAAAACATCGTCGTATTTTTAACGAACGTTCTCAAATTATTACTTTTGTTTTTAACAGTTTAGTCGGAACAAGAAAGATAACGAGTTAGCAATAATATACTTAAAAACTGAAAACAGCCAGTCACAGGTTTCAAAGCGCGACAAACAAGATCCATTAAACTTTTTTTAACCCATACTTATCTCAACACACTTACACCTCGCGCAAATTGTTGTAATGCCAAGCTCTACACTCCTGAAAACGAAAAAAAAAACCACACAATTCCCAGAACACAACACCTCAATTTTCAAAGACCAGATTCACCTACTTCCCTACACTTTTCCTATATATACGCTGCTCCATCAGCACCCCATCATAAGTCGATTTCTCGGCATCGGGTCGGTTGCAGCGCGCTGACCTCACCCGCGCCTACGTAACGAAGAAGAAAAGAGAGAGAGGAAAAGAGAGAGAAAAAAGTGAAAACCAACCGATCCATCCCATATACACACCGCTAATACCCGAAGCGCATGCAAGCCTCAATCTCAATCTCCCATCCTTCCTCCCCCTCGGCATTATTTTCACTGCTTATATGCATTCATCCGACGCGCTTCTATTTCGGTCTGGCGCGCGTTCTCTTTTTAAACTCCATACACAGAGAGAGAGAGAGAGTGAACGAACGCCTCCTCCACCTCCCCCTCCCGCATATGGGCCAACGATCTCGCCGTCGAGGGTGCGACTTTCTATACGTCCAAAGGTGCGCGCACGGGCACCACTTACACAATTGCGAGCTTCCTCTTCCTCGTGATAGAAACAAAAATAAATATTGAAAACTTGTCGTCGAGCACGTGTCTCGTGTAATTCAAAAGAGAGACAAGCGATATAGACACACACACACACACACACACACACACACACAGAGTACACACACATACACACGTGTCTCGTGTAATTCAAAAGAGAGACAAGCGATATAGACACACACACATATATATACATACATACACACACACACACACACATAAGTGTGTGGTGTGTATACGTCGAACCGAAAAACAAGGAAGGAGCATATACAAGATATATGCCATCTAAACCGAGACGACAACCGTAAAAAAAAAGAGCGTGGGCTCACCAAGGTTGGCCTGACATTGGAATTTGCATTGCACTGGTCGGGAAAACAATCGATATAGTTATACAGGCGCGTGCATCATATATATATAGGAAAAATGCGCGTCGCCTCATTGTCTCCCGCGCGCTCCGGCTCTTAATTAAATCGCTCTCTCGCCCCGGCGCGGCGCCGTTCTATATAGTCGCTCGCGCACGGATTCGCGCGAACCTATTAAACGCACATGTATAATACACTGCGTCCAATTGAATTATTCAGCGATAAAGATAATTCGGATGGAGGACTATCGCAATTCTCGTTTCCCATATATATATACGCGAGTGTGGTGTACTGCAGCAGTTTGAGTTCACTACGTTGACGGTTAGTTGCGCACCTCGTTCCGCGTTGTGGCTCTTAATTAACACTTATTTACGAAGCATTGTTTAATGAACCGTCTCTCCTATGAACCGTGTGCTGTGTGTATATATATATATACTAGTATGCCCAGAGCGCACGGAGTCGGTAATGATCGTGTGCCTTGGCCTCTTGGCACCAATTATTCCACGATAGCGCACGATCCTGCGCGCGCGCAAAATCCGTGAGGATTTTATATATTATATCTAATACTCGTTATATAGAAGAGCTGACGCGCGCGGAGAATCGAAGATGTGGAATTAATTCAAATGACACGTGCTCGCTCGGCACGGTATTAAATATATATGTATATAAACGTCTCTCCGCGAGAATCTTTTTCATAATAGTCAATATTCGGATTTTAGTTTGTTATGTAAGCGGTGGGACGTGTCGGATAAATCAATTTTCATCGAACTCGAGACGGTTGTTTGATATACTGGATGAGTATATTGATTTATCATGAGCGGCGGGTATAGGAATAATACTGTGTTATATAAAAAAGTCACGTTCATTGAACAATATAGTTTTTAAATCGTATGTTCTAACTAGTTCATTAGAGCCTTATGTAGTTTGAATTTGTCAAATGATTAATCATATACTATTTAAAACTGTGAATAAGTAGTAGAAAAAATTTTATAATGTTCACAAGGCTCACTTTGCATCCAAATAGTGCGCGCTCCCGCGTGTAAATCCACGTGTTTATCTACATTTGAATATTATTTCTTTTCCACATTTAATTTAATTTTGAAGTGCACGAGTATAAATTTACTTTCGATTTTTTTAAAAACAATTATTTAATATTCAGCTTATCTCATTATTGAATAATAAAATAATCAGCTAGTTCAAAGTTTTGTTATTTAATATTTTACTTGAATTTAATTGCTTTTTTTACAATATTTTTTTATAAAAAGTAGCCATACCCATCGAATTAAATAAATAAAAATTATGAATTTTTCAAAAACACTTGTAAAATACACTTGTTGCATTATAATATTAAGAATACAAAAAAAACCAGCTTTTGAAGTGTAATAATAATTTATTTGAAAATTCATTGTATTACATAATAATTTTTGTTATAATATTTTTGATTAAGGCCCACGCCCCGTTCAATTCGATATTTATTAAACAAAAACATCAATAAATAATTAGTGAATACTTTGAAAAGCCATTCCTAGAAAAGAAATTAAAGAAAGAACATATCTATAAATTCTTCAGCCCGTCGAACTAAAATTCCCGCGTCCCTCTCTGTACACAAGACCTACACCCAGAAATCACGGGCCTAGTTCTCAACCGAGGCGTGACATTTGGAAGCCACTGCGTTCGTACACGATATACATATACAGAGGGAAGACGAAATCGAGCTTCCGTCCTCGGAAAAAGCGAGCGTAAAACTAACCAATATTAAACGTGTTCGATTATTCTTTCGGCGCTATACTATGCGAGAGAATCACCTCTAAATTTATATATTTTAATAGTCTGCCGAAGCCATACATATACAATATATATATACACGTTCTTGTCGAACACCAAATTACCTATTGTGCGACGGGAGCTTTATTAAAAAGTTAAAAACAATATTGTAGGAAAGCGTAAAACTTTTACTTTCAGTTGTAAGTAATATACATATATAGAGAGACGTTCGTTGCGAGCTGCCAAATTTTTAATTGACACTTTCGGCGTTCTAATGTAGCGATATATACATGCGTAGCACGAGGGTAGTTAAAATAAAAATAAAAATAGAATATCAAAGGAAAATCAACGAAACAATGCACTTACGATTCCATAGTATAGTTAAAGACAAAAACGCGGCGATCGCTTTGCGCATTGCCACCGTATATGAGAAGCGCACACGAGGAAAATGAATAACGCGTGTACTATTTATAAAACTTGCAGTCTATTATATACGTTTATTTTTACACCGACCAATAGATTTCGTTCGAGCAGCTCGAGATTCCGTCTCTCATATAATCTCTCTAGACACGAAGCTCATTTCCGCCGTCTCATCCCGATTCTAATATGATAATAAAGTGCAGGCTACTTGTGCGTTACGTACATGTAATATATGACCAATTCTCCTAGAAAAATTCACTTTTTGGGGGGGTCCAGAAATCGAAAATTTTTTTTTAGAGCTAGAGATTTTGGACCGATCAGACTTTTTTCTGTAAGCTGAAAGATAATCAAAAATGCAGAGGAACGTGGCAATCATGGAACATGAGAATTTAACATGGCGAGGTATATGGAGAATTTAACAATGGGGAGTTATATGGTATATGGGAAAAAAAGAAAATCGACTATTCGGATTTTTATTTTTTTTTTTTTAACAAACATAACTTTTAATCAGAGCATCGAATCTGGACATATTTTTTTAAAAATTAAAGCTCTTTTGTTGTACTTTATTGTAGTATAATTTGAAATTTTACTCGTGCCTTGGGAACATTCGTAGTTGTCATTATTCCAGTATTTCGACGCATTAATTTTTTGTAAAACAAACGTAAAACGGCTCTGAAATATGGTTACTAGCAACATTTCCCCTGTTCCTCTGCACTTTTGACTATCTTTTGGCTTACAAATAGAAGAAAATCTGATCGGTACGAAACCCCTGGCTTTAAAAAAAAAATCTTTTCTGAACCCCCGAAAAGTGCATTTTTCCGGGAGAATTGGTCATATATACACAATACATACATGTGTATATAAGCATATCGTCTCGCTCTTACACGAAACTGCGTGCAGCTGAGCGCGCGGGTGCAATGAGAGAAAAACAGGTCGGAAAGTGTCGGCGCGTCGACGACGAGCGTCGCTTTCATGCGAATGCGAGTATTAGCGCGCGCGCGCGCGCGGGTTTCATGGTCAAGCAATTGTTCCCATTCTGGAAATATGCCCTGGAAACGAAAATTACATCGACCTTTTGCATTTCCTAACACATCTAATGTACAACGCTTTATTAAACTCAGACTCTCGCTCCCACACGCGATCGCACGTGTGTATACATATATATACTTTCATGCACATTGCGCACGTGTGTACGTGCATATACCATATATATATGCATATACAGTACGTATAGTACTATACGCGTACATCTGCGTAATAGCGCGTATTATTTTTAACAGTGACACATTCGCGCGCCTGCCGCGCAACGCGGACACGAGAGCTTCTCTCTTTTGTCGTCAATCCGCAAGTAGGAAACGCGTTATCCGCATCTGTATTACTATATATATACGAGCTCATCGCTTATCGCTGCATTACGTGTGCCACCTGTGCACAAGCAGCTCTCCTGTATATACGACCGATTCTCCTAGAAAAATGCACTTTTCGGGCGTCCAGAAATTGAAAGTTTTTTTTTAAAGCTATAGAGGTTTCAGATCGATGAGAACATGGAAAAAGTTACTAGTAACCATATATCTGAGCCATTTTACGTTTTTTTCACAATAAATTAATGCGCCAAAATACTGGAATAATAACGACTGCGAATGTTTTCGAGATACGGATATAATTTCAAATTACACTGCAATAAAGTACAACAAAAGAGCTTTAATTAAAAAAAATATACCCGGATTCGATGCTTTGATCAAAAGTTATGTCCGTTAAAAAAAAAAAAATAAATAAAAATCCGAATATACCTTCCCATGTTGAATTCACATGTTCCATGCTTCCCATGTTCCTCTGCATTTTCGACTATCTTTTAGCTTACAGAAGAAAGTCTGATCGATCCGCAACCTTTAACTTAAAAAAAGAAATTTCGATTTCTGGACCCCCGAAAAATGCATTTTTCTATAGGAGAATTGGTCATATATATATATACGTATACATTCGATTTGCAAAGGAAATACTGTATATAATATACATGTATATATACATCGGCGCGTTTTTCCGCGAACCAAGAGAAATCCTCGTCAGGCCGCGATTGTCTTCTACGCTGCAACTATGGATATATAACGCGCGCGGCAAAAAACAAAAGCCCGTTAACTTTCTTCTTCTTTTTTTGTCGCGCGCGCGCGCGCAGTCCCGTCACCGCCGCGCCGCCGCGGACACTTGTTCTTAAAAAGCAATTTAGTATATAGACGGCGCGGATAGTGCATAGGAGACTCGCGACGACGGCTATTCTTCGTTTTTCCGTATGGTATATATATATACACAAGTACGACTCGCTCGACTCGACACGAAAACACTGAGCGCGCGCGGCTGTAAAGTAAAATTAACGCGATTACGCTCACTTTGTGGAATGGCTTTGGACGGTGTACACGTGTGTACGTATATATACGTATATATATACGTATATAACATATTTTGCTGCCGGACCGCATGCGCTCGGCCGCGAGTATTTTGTTTATAAGTAATATCAGCTGGCTTCTGAAGCGAACCGCAATTTTCTATGTATAAACCGCGCTGAAAATTCTCGAGAGAGCGCTACTTGAGTTTTCCCCCGCGCGAAATTGCGCGCTCGCGCTCTGCGACGCTAATTTTGACGTTCAGCATACGTTATGAGCCGCGGCTGGGATTCTGCAGCGCGCTGCGCATATCTATATGCATGCGATGCAATGTATATTGTATGGGCATCGATTGGACATCAAAGTTTAAGCGTCGCGCGTGTTTTACGTGCACAATTAATGTTTATACATTGTGAAACTTTCGGAGAGAATGGACTTTCGACCGAATGCTTTTGTTATAAGTGCATTATAAAATTGAGATAATTTTTTTATAGGCGAATACACGCGTACGTGGCGTATATACCTGTATACACGGTTTAACATTTTTTTTTTAGATTCTAAACACTTGTCGGCGTAATTGCGCCTAACCTATAGAAAGAAAATTTTTCGGTAGAGTTTTAGCCGCGTTTCGACGCGAATTAACCGATTTGCGTTGAAATTAGCTAATTTATCGTCGTGCTCAACGTAACCAGGGCTATTTTGAATATTTTGAAATTTACGTATACGAGTTTCGAAGCCGAAGCCAGTAGTCTAAAAGTTAAACTGCATAAAATGTGCGGACATTGGAGATTGTGTGCGCCTGTGAGGAAATTCGCAGATGTTCGACGAGCGTTTTCCGAACTCCTTATGCAATCATTAGTTACGCATTAAATACACCGAGGGAAAAATGTTTTATGGAAACGCAGATGAGACTGTATGCAAAAAAAAGAAAAAAATTACTAAACTACTTGCAAAAAAAAAATTAAATACGCACCAGCAGCGATCATTATACTGCAAACATGTCAAATTTTCGCTGAAATCATAGCGATTTTCTGGCACAGGTAAAATAGATACTGCCTGTCCCCGTTACCAAAAGTCATAGCAAAGTTTTTCACCGAGGATTTACGAAACGCGTTTCTACGCTAGTGTAATATATTTTTTTAAAAGACTGTATAAATATCGATCTCGAGGAAAAATTACGAGGGCTCCTCGCGTATAGGGAAAATTTCTGCTTGAATTTTCATGCGAACGAACCGAGGTGTAATTTTTCCCCTCCGGCATACGCTCGCGTATGAATATACACCGACTGCATATCACGCGTGCATACCGATGTAAACATCAATTAAGCATCTCACAATATCCCATCAATATTCATCAAAATGTAAATTAATACTTTTAACGACAAAAATCACATATCCCGCATTTCCATCTACAATCGCCGCATACAGTACTTAATATACACTTTATACTATCGGTAATCGCGATCGGCTACCGGTTACCGCAAATTGGAAGAAAATTTATTATTTTCAACGCACGCGTATTATACCCCGTGTACATAAACAAGCGCGAATATATATAGTCCTCTTGACGGCGCGCGTATATCGATCCCCCTTTGATGATCGTTATTCGCGAAAAGTCGCGTCTCTCGTCGACGTCGAAGAATAAGGGCAGCGCAGAGAAACAGAGAAAGAGAGAGAGAGGGATATAGAGAGCGATGCGAAGGAATTCAATGTCCCGACGTCGACGACGCGCGCAAGAAGCGAAATTGCACGATGGGCGAGGCTCCGCGCGTGCAGCGTCGGCGATTATGCAACGATTCCTCTGCGGGTAACGCATATACGAGTGCGCGAGCGGCCCACGCGAGCGCGTCGTATATAATCATTATGGGATAATGAAGTTGCCGGAGTCGCGAGAGAGAGGTATCCATACAAACGTTGTGTACACACGCCTCGATTTTTTTTTCCTTCCTCTCGCAGTGGCGATATATTTCGATGGATTGATTTCCCCGCGCTTTTTTTTCTTCGTTCTCTCTTAGTCTCTTGCGACCCGTTGTATATATGCACACGCGGGTTTCCGCGTAAACGATCGATTCTCCTAGAAAATGACACTTTTCGGGAGTCGAGAGATCGAAAAATCTTTTTTTTATAAAGCCGGAGGTTTCGAACTGATGAGACTTTGGTCTGTAAGTTGAAAGACAAACAAAAATGCAGAGGAACGTGGGAAACGTGGAACATGAGAATTTAACATGGGGAGGTACGTGGAGAAAAAAAGAGAATCGGCTATTCGGATTTTTATTTAATTTTTTTTTTAAACGGACGTAACTTCTGATCGGAGCATCGAATCTAGGCATTTTTTAAAAATTAAAGCTCTTTTATTGTACTTTATTGTAGTGCAATTCGAAATTTTATTTGAGTATTTTACTATAGTAACTTTTCCCCCGTTTCTCTGCACTTTTGACTATCTTTCAGCTTACGAAAGAAAGTCCGATCGGTCCGAAACTTCTAGCTTTAAAAACAAAATTTTCGATTTCTGGACCCCCGAAAAGTGCATTTTTCTAGGACAATCGGTCAAATACACCGCGTACATCGGGGATGCGAGAACTCCGCGCTATATAGGTATCTCGGAAGAATTTTTCAGGAGAAAGCCCGAGATTTCGCGTCACCGCAGTGTAGTGTGTTGCGCAATGTATAATAGGCGACTTTTCTTTTTTTTTGCTGCGCAGAAGATTCCGCGAGTCTCGATGTGCATAGAGTTGAATTGGCGCGCGGTGATAAAAAAAAAGTAAATAAATTAACATACATGCATTTCCAGCCCAATGCCAATCGGGTGATAAAAGGCCTTCCGCTCTCGTATACACGTATACGTATACTCGCATAGGAACGGGTGTAATACTGCAGAGACGCGAATGTATTTCCTCGAGTTTTTAAAAAAGATACGCAGCGCGCGCGGCTATGTTCTTTTTAACGGGCGTCTTATATGCGTCCGCGGCGGTTGGCTATTTCGAGAGGAAGTTGGCGTCTTGAAATTTATTAAAAAGAGAGAGAGAGAGAAAAAACTGAATTTTTTAACGAGAACACGCTGCATATAATGCGTTAAATTTGAATGCGCGGCTTGACCCGTTCGAGTTTTAAAATTCATGCGTCGAGAACGAGGGGGGGGGGGGGGAGCAGGAGGGAGGGTTTCTTTTACGTCTCGTCTCTGCAGTGAATCAAGGTAAATTTTTCTAATGCATTATATAGCCTCTCTTTCTCTCTCTCTTTGTGTAACGATTTCAGCATGTATTCCGGGCAGAATTTTTATGCGAGTTATATATGGTAAACGTTATGATATTCTATGGCTCGCGTTTGAAAGTATACGTCTACACGATAGTATACATTAATATTTATCGGAAAAGGTACATTAAATTCGAAACGAAGTGTACTTGAGAACTGCATTAAAATTAAGTTATTTTTCATTTTATTTCATTTCGCAGTTTGTATATATAAGCGAGTAACAAGAATTTCGCTTGAATGTTTACATATACAGCGCTTATGCAAGAAGCGAAAATACTCACAATACACTCGAGCAAATCTTTCGTATCTTCCGAAGATCGTCGAGTCTGTCAAATGCGCAATTCAAACAAAAATAATCGACAATCAGCCGATTCGTCGCGCAAGAAATCGGCACGTAAAAGCCCTCTCCGTCTTAAAATTCCATTAAAATCAATGAAATTCTACCAAAGTCTACCAAAAAACCATCCCTGCACGCGCGTGCGTACTCAAAGTCGCGCAACGCATCTCGAATCCTCCCATATACCAAACGCGGAACCCTCACGGCCCGCAACCGCGTATAATATAATCGACGCATCTCTCGTCGCGTCGCGGAGCATTGTTTACTTCGTATTGTACCCACGAAATAGATCCCGTCAACGGTATATATACCTGTGTATATGCATCACGAACGAGCGGCGGGAAGGAGAAGATTATGCATTAAGCAAATATGTGCACCCGTCATCTCCTTCCCTCTGTATTATACTCGCCGCACACGGTCCGCGCCCTCGTTCGCTTTCTCAACAACGTCTCTCGGCGCTGCAGCGCGCAGAAACGACGAGAGCCAGTGTGTGTGTGTGTGTGTGTGTGTGTGCAGCTCATTGCGGATGCGCGTATCCTTGGCACTTTTTCTTTTCGTCGCTCGTCGCTGCAGCATCGCGCACATAGCCGCTGGAGATTTCATTCCCTTTTCGAGCTCCGCCGAAGAGAGGCAGACTTGCACATGCATATATCTACATTTGCACACGTATAGTATATATAGGTGTATAACGTATATATACACTATCATACAAAACGTGCGCGACGCGACGTAAATATAGCGGACGAGCGCGCGCGGGAAGACCGGCTGTGTATTATATATATATAGCGAACGGAGCCACACAGCTGAGCGTAACAGCTCTTCCCTCTCTATATATAAGTGAGTAGTAAAAATGAGCCAGAGAGAGAGAGAGAGAGAGAGAGAGAAAAAAAAAATGCTCGACGTAATGCACGCAACGAGAGCGTCATCGCGTCACTCCCATATATTCCGCGCGCGCGCGCGCGCTCTGTGTGTGTCCCAAGGTCGTTCTCCAGAGTCATCGTCGTCGTCGTCGTCGTCGTTGCCGCTGCCGCTTCAAAGGAAGCGCTGCTGCACACTGGAGATGCACGACGTTTCGTATATAAGCGTCTATGTGTATATATGTATATAGCACTATATATAGGCGGGATCCCTGCGCTCCGCGAGAGACGTTTTTAAATCGTACACATTACGCTCGAGAGCGATCTCGACCTTGAGTTTCTCTCCGCTGCATGTGTGCGCGCGCTTATGTGTGTACAACTTGGATGCTGTTGCTCTCTTGGCTCGTGCAGCAGCATCGCGCTGTCCAATGTTATAATGCGATCGAGCTTATTGGCGTAGCCCGATTGTTTAACGAGTTTACGCGCGCGATCGTCGTCGTCGGCTGTTTACACACGCGGAGGATCTATACCATTCGAATTTGATTATGGAATCGCGTACGCGTATGCGGATACGCGATCGCGCGCGTCGCGCTGCGCTGCTGCATACGCGCGCGTTAAATATGCGAAGTATATGTAATTAAATCGATGTACTGATTCACTCGCGGCGTATAGTGCGGTATTATCGACGCGGAGATGCGGAATTGTAATGCATGTAGATTTAGAGGAGGCATATGTAAGTGTACACTCAGACGATCGGACTTTGGAAAACGTGGAAGGAACGACGGGATCTGCGTTACGCAATTACGCATAATGAATATTACAGACTATCGAATCCACTTTCCTGCGCACATTATAGGATAGATTGTGATTATTGCGTGTCCACATAGTGGAGGAGAGGCTGTACAGTGACTAACGATTTGTTGTTGTTTTTTTTACATAGGATCGATTTTCAGCCGAGTCGAGTCGCGACGGGCAATAAAAGAAGTCGTATAAGAATGCCTCTCTCTCTCTCGGGTTGGCAAGATGCGCGGGATTTTGAATGAAACTTTTAGCGGAGCGCGCGGCGATGCATTATATATATATATACGCGCGGACGGCGGCGCGGTTTTCTAAACGAATGCAAGAACAATATTCTCGAGTGGAAAATAGAGAAGCAATATCGAAACGAGGTCACAGTTTTTATTTATTCCAGTGAAGCGAGTCGACGGCGGCGCGAAATGCCGTTACGAGCTATATAATATACACTCGCCAGCGCGCGCGCGAGAGACCCCGCGCGCACTCTCGTTTTGATTTATATAAATTGTTTCTCAACTCTCTGTTTACGGCGCGTGATTGACAGTAATCTGATGTGCATAGCGTGCACACCATCCTCGTTTTTATTATCGAATATGCGCGAGAAAGCGAGTGAAAAAACGGCAACGTTATCGGCCGATAACGTCTATACTTGCGCGCGCGGGAAGAAATGTATATATATACGTATGCATATAATACTATACTTATATATTATAATTGTATACACACGGACAACGCATTCAAACGAGATTCGCGCGCGCATTGCAGTCAAGTCGCCGCAGAAGCAAATCGGCGTCATCAGCATACAATTAGAATGACAAAAGCCGCGCGAGGAATCGGCGATTCCCACAATCGACAATGTACCCTCCCGGCGCGCGGCCCTCGGCAAGGAGCGCGAGGAGGGCAGGAAAAAGAAAGGAGAGAAAAAAATTCATCCAAGGGGGGCCGTATAACTCTACCAGCAGAGCGAGAAATGATTTAGCACCACCGGCTGCCTCGCGTCGTCGCTGTCTAGTCTAGTCCACCACGTGAGCTCCTCAAATAAGCCGCGCGCGCTGCACCGATGGCACATAGTCGTCGTCGTCGTCGTCGTCGCAGCGCAGTGCAAGTGGGAGAAAATGTATAAGTATAAAGGAGGGGAGTAGACCAGAGCACCACGTCCCCACCCATCGGTTGCATTTACGTGCAACGTATACCCATCGCGTATACACAACGAGAGCTGCGATCCACTGCTCGAAGGGGAAGGGAACGAGCTTAGAAAAGCGACGAGTCTCTCCCACCTCCCTCTCTCCCGAGCTCGGCGGCGGCGGCGGCGACGGCGACTACGGCCGCAGCGGCAGCGGCGGCTTTTCCGAGCTCCGCGCTCTCGGCCAGCGTTGAGTAACACTTGGCTCGCCGGTGGAGCCGCACACGTTTAAGAATAGCCGCATAGCGCTTCGGTGAATTAATCGCTCCGGATTCGCGGGCCACCATCGGGCGGTGAGGAAAAATAAATAAATAAACAGGGAAAATAAATAGAATTGCGAGTAGGCAAAAGAAAGAGTAGAGAACGCGCGCGAGATGCTGAGGCACCTGCTCGTACTCGGCGCGCTCGCCGGTCTGGCGATCGCGCACGAGCCCTTCATCGTCCAGTTCCAGTGGAACTACCTGAACTACACCTGGCCGAACCAGGAGGCCTACCTCAAGGCCGACAAGGACGACTCCTACCTCGAGAAGAACAACGTCGTCTCCGGCATCAAGCTCTGGGCCGACAAGATGTACCTGACCATACCGAGGTGGAAGAGCGGCGTCCCCGTCACCCTCGCCGTCACCTCCTCCACCCCCGTGAACGGCCAGACCGCGCCCCAGCTCGAGCCCTACCCCAACTGGGAGATGCAGCGCGTCGGCGACTGCTCGGCCTTCCAGTTCGTCCAGAGCGTGGAGATCGACCCGAGGGGCCGCATGTGGGTGCTGGACACCGGCCGCGCCGAGACCATGAACATCAACATCAAGCCGACCCCCTGCCCGCCCCGGCTCGTCATCCTCGACGTGGAGAACAAGGGCGCGGTGCTGCGCAGCTACGCCTTCCCCCCGGAGGTCGCCCACCCCGAGACGGCCTACCTCAACGACCTCGTCATCGACCACGAGGACGGCGGCTACGCCTACATAACCGACACCGACGACAAGCATCCCGGCATCATCGTCTTCTCCCTGGCCAACGCCACCTCCTGGAAGGTCTTCCACGAGTCCATGCGGGCCAAGGCCGACGCGATCGGCTTCATGATCGGCCAGACCCGCGTCAAGCAGCCCTACAACGTCAAGGGCGTCGCCCTGTCGCCGGCCTCCCAGCAGGGCGA
Source organism: Philotrypesis tridentata (assembly GCA_018906965.1). Lineage (NCBI taxonomy): Eukaryota > Metazoa > Arthropoda > Insecta > Hymenoptera > Pteromalidae > Philotrypesis > Philotrypesis tridentata. Next base: position 7,553,490 of record JACCIB010000002.1, read on the forward strand.
TCGCGTCCTCTACTACACGCCCCTGTCCTCCTTCAACATCTTCGCCGTGCCGACCAAGGCCCTCAAGGACAAGTCGCTGCGCAACCAGCTCAACGCCTACGTCCGCGTCCTCGGCAGGAAGCCCTCGCAGACCGACGGCATGGCCATGTCCAACACCGGCGTCCTCTACTTCGGCCTCCTGGCCGACGACGCCGTCTCCATGTGGGACTCGCGCAACCCCTCCTTCGTCACGGGCCAGCGCATCATCTCCCGGGACCACCATCTCATGCAGTGGCCCGACTCCTTCGCCTTCGACAATCGGGGCGGACTCTGGTGCATCACCAACAAGCTGCAGAACTTCCTCGACGGCTCCCTCACGATCGACGGGCCCAACTTCCGGGCCATCATGGCCAAGGTGCCCATGAAGAGCTACCAGTACTACGAGAACGGCACGGCGCCGGAGCTGCCGGTCATCACCGCCGGCGCGGCCATGTCGATCGCGAATCAGGTGATGGCCAGCGTTCTGGCACTGCTCCTCGTCCTCCTCGTGCAGTAGGCGGCCTCACCAGCACCCCTCTGTGTATCTGCATTCTGCATATGTATACGCAATCGGGGACGGCCCGCCCGCGGATCGGCAGCCGATCGATCGCGCGCGGTTCACTCGATGAACTCTGGACAAGTGCAGCAGCAGCGCGTGACTATATAATTTTGTGTCTCGAGGCAGCCCGAGAGAAAGACGGAGACGAGAGCGACTCTGCGCATCGAGTGCAGTTTGGCGACAGGGCTTTATTTTCCATTATACACTATATACATATAACGTAAACCGTGATGCGCGCCGCGAGCCTGCCGCGAGAGCGCGGCTGAAAAATTGCTCGCGCGGCGAGTTGTAATGTAGGCGCTGCTCGCGGCCGCTCCGTGTATATTACCGTTACAATTGGCTCTCATTGTCACTGTAATTGCCCCGATCGGGAAATGCAAGGCCGCTCGTTTTGTTTATTATACCCAGGCGAAAATCGCGATGTTGATGTATTATACGGTCTCTATATGCAGTGTACTCAGCTGTGCGGTATCGCGAGGAAAAGAGGAAAAAGTAATAAAACAGCGATCAGTGCGCGCGGAAATTTGTTATTCAAAATCTTCATTGAAATATATGTATAGCGTGTGGCGAGCGCGTAATTTATAGAGCCGGAAAAGCTTTCATCGCGAAACGCGATAGCCGATCGTATTATATATGTGTGCACCGCGCCGCGTTCGAACGGGGAAATTCTTGGTGGAGTTTTGCTTTAACGGAGTTACCCGGAATTCTGCACAGTTTTTTTTTTTTTCAAAGCCGAATTTCACCAAGCGCTTGCTCGTCCCCGTGTATAATCGTAAGATTATTATGTACAATATAGATTATTATTATGTATATGTAACGAAAGCTAAAAGTACACATTTCAATGTAAAACGTGCACACGAGGCGGACACACCTTCCCGAGAGAGATATATATGTATTGTACGAATACGCTATCGCTAAAATGAAACGATTCTATAATTGAATAAAAAAAAAAATTTTTCGAGAGGAGTGGAAAGTAGATTGATACTTAGATCTATTACGCTCTTGCAAAAAAAAAAAAAAACTTGAAGCGACAGTGCTATCGCCCCGGAACGATTCCTGCTCTCGGGATCGTTTGTTTTGGAATTCTGTTATATCTGTTTGCGATCGAAAGAAGGACACGTTTTTTCGCGTTCATAGTGCAAAAATCAGACGAGTCTCGACGATGGCCAATTTATTTCTTTCTTTCCATCCTATTTTCAATTCGAATCGGCAAGTGAACCCCCTCCAATGTATATCGCTCACCTTTGATAACCTTTATCGCGCTCTCGCTTTTTCCCCACCGGGAGAGAAAAAGACCGAGCGCAATCCGCCGCAGCAGGCGCAGCTTTTAACGATGTTTCCCCAATGCAGATTTGATTAGACGCTCTATACCCCGAGACAGTTTACGCGCAGAGAGTCAACATTTGCTTTCAATTAACTTTGTGATATGTAAGCGCGCGAGACCTTCTTTTTCCTTGTTCACCCTATTTTTAACGCCTCACTTGTACGAACGAAGTGTATGTATAACATGGAAAATAAGCAACAACAACCGGAAAATCCCGCTTATCTCCGACTTTTACAGTGTGTAGCTTCAATTCGTACGGCCCTACACTTTATATATATATAAATGTAAATGTCTATATGTGCGCGTATGCGTGTGCATGTGCGCGCCTTGTGTTATATATACGCACATACACATGTATACAAACACACGCAATGCGAGCGAACAACCGCGCGCTACTTACGCCTATCATCGCCGAACCAAAACGCGCGCGATTTTTCTCGACGCAAATAAATCGCGGTGTATATCACAAACACGCATTATTATTGTTATTATTATTGTGTATACATGTGTGTACGCGCGCGCCTCGAAAATTCATTCCGAGAAATATCGCATCTAATATATATTCGAGTGAGAAATGACGTGCGGAGAGCGAAAAGAAAAAAAATTTAGAAAAAAATGCATAAGTTACCGCCACACACAAGAGGAATGTATAATATTGCATATACGATTAATGGTGCAAGTAATTTTTGCAGGTGACCAAAATATACATGTATACGCGTTCGGTCGATGCGACCCTCCTCGGCCCAGCGCAAACGAGAGGGTCTCTCGAGAGTAAGATATTTATTATAATCGCTGATTATACCAAGATGTATAGAGAAAATTACACTATTGATTAAAATATATTACGTTTAAGTTTACTGAACTCTCTCATTTATTTATGTCACGTCACGCACGTTTTATATACTTATACATATACCGGCAAAAACCTCTACATCCACTAGTATGTAAGCTTCGGGAATGTAGGCGCAAACGACACCCATAACAATCTGAGAAATAATTATAATGCAGCAATAACCAGTAGCCGCGCGATAAGGCATCTCTCGGCGCCGCTTTTGTAGAAAAATATTACGAGAGCCCGAGCGCGCGCACTTTAACGACTCTATTAATCAGTCGATCTTCACGTCGTTACATAGGCTCTTCGCGCAGATTTCTATATACACTAAGCGAGAAATAATAAAACGAGATCTTTCGCAGGGAAATAACAATAATAAAAATAATAAACGTCGGAATAGAATTCTTCACGGTCTCGCGGACATCGCGGAAAGTGATTTCTCTCGCTGAAAAATTCATAAGCCTCTACTCCTCTATTATATGTATATACGCTATGCGCATAATTGTATATAAATATACAAACTCACTTTCGAACGATTACGCGCGAGCGTACGATCCTTCAATTGTACTAATACATCCTCTCATCAGCGCGCGCGCAGCGTAACCCAATTAATCCCGTACTGCAGCTTTTGCCGCGCAGCAAAACTTCCGTCGGCCGCATTATCGTTCCATGTAGCATAACACGCGCGGACGCGCGCGCATAACACGTATAACATATGTATATACGCGAGAAAAGGGCATCGCGAAACTTCACAACAATATCTTCCGCTGAGGCTAAAGCGATGACCGAAAACTCACAATATATGCGGAGACTTGTAAGTCTCTCTCTCTCTCTCTCTCTCTCTCTCTCTCTCTGTCTCACGCGGCGACTCGTCCCAGTTTCCATTCTACTTATGTGCTCGACTTATCGCGCGCTTTTATCTAATATATAAGTACATAAGTATTATATCTCTAAAGCGCATTCACATCATCTCTATTATACGTGACGGTCTCCTTCATCTTTTTTCTTCTTCTTCTTCGTCTTCATCGTCATCTGCTTCTTCTCTCTTCATGCCGCACAAAGTGAATTCCCAGGCGTTTACATCTCGATTACCGCTCGAAAATAGAAAATTGAGAATCTCGCATTAGAACAACGTTAAATTTAACGCGCTTTGTAACCCCGTTTCGCCTATTTCTATATAATATCTCTTTCTCCGAGAAATAACGCGGCTGCGGCGGCGGCGGCGGAGGCGTAAAAGAGTGTGTGGACACACACGACTCTCTCCCCGCGCTTGCAAACATAATACGTGTATATCCGAGTCATCTGGCGAACGAGAAAATTGCACATTTCCCCAGGACGATTATTAAACAGAGTGAGACGCGTGCAGCTCGTGCAGTCGCGCGCGCGCATAGTTTGCGTAAAAGAATGGAATTGTCGGGCTCTTCCTTTATTAGGCAGCTCCATCACGTTTCACGAGCGAAAGAGAGAGAAAGAGAGAGAGAGAAGTATACGTTAAAAGAGGAAGAAAGCGAGAGTGGCCTTTTCATGCCGGACACGACTTTTCCACAGGAATTTCACCTGCCGCGCGTGATTTGTAAGACTTAACGTTCCGTATTATGTGTGTGTATGTGTGTGGCTTCTCCGCAGTGCACACATAGGCCCATTCTCGTCTCGACTGTCTCTTGCCACAATAGCGCGACTTGTTTTATCCAAAGAATTTTTGAACTTCAGGGAAGTATACGAGGAGTGTATATATAAACGATAATCCCTTCGGCGAAGGGGAAGATTATCGTTTTTTTTCGCATATTATATAAGTATTCACTGTAACGTCTGCGGCTGGCATATAGAGCTCCGAAGAAGATTAGTCCGCTACACACAAGACGTCGACTTACGACTGACCAACAATGAGTCGATTTGTTCTGAAACATATATACACACGTGTGCGTATGATAACCATAGCCGTAGAGACGAGCAAGGAGAAATTATGATACTGTATAACATAGGCGAGAGATGATGCGAGAAGCTTCCAGAATGTAATAGTCCATCCTTAAAGTGTACTAGGTGTATATAAGACGCTGTTGATGATTTTGCAGGCGGCGAAAACGAGATTCACGTGCAGTGTCAGCGTAGCAGAGTCGACTCGGTGACTTCATCGTCACTAATTTCGCGCGAGCTTTCGCAACCGATGTTTATCAGTCTGCATACTTAGCTGGTTGCAATATAAGCGCTCTCTGTGTGTCCTCTTTGATTATCGCCCTGTGCAGCTCTTCTCACGACGCGCAGCTTGTGTGTGATAATTGCACGGTCGCTCGTTACAAAATTCTATTCTTATGCCTTTTGCCGAATTTCCCGCGTTTGCTTTCATAATTTATATATACTCTGCGTCGCTATATACGTCTGCAGCACATGCATTTATTTTTATAAAGCTCGCGCTGTGCCTATGCTACTGTACACGTGTATATGTATATATACGTAAGTACAGTGAGAAAAAGCTCGTTACCTATTGCAAATCTTGAAACTCGCGCATCCGGCTTTTTCTACTTTACCGACGGCCGCTCGTCTTGCCAGCTGTTCTCGCCGAACCTGTCAACAACGAGAAAACAAAAGTCAAAACTATTATATACCCTTCAACGTCGGAATCGTTCAATCGTGAAATCGAACGGAATTCCTCGCGTAAAAATGTAACAGGGGGGCACTTATTAACTGTGCGTCGTGCATTGATCTACCTTACCTAACCTGTTCCGGGAGATGTCGCCGGCAAACTCTCTCAACCCAACTCTCGTGTACAATCGCAGAGCGTATATACGTACATTTTATGTATCCTTTTGTCTTTTCTCAAAGCCGCGTAGCTAATACATATATACGCAGAACGAGAAATCTTGGCAAGTCTTTATAGTGTACGATCATGACCGGTCCGCCGCTGTGTGCTCTCATCCCGAGTCATCTGGTCTGACTTGGTGATCGTGATTCTTCCCGCAGCCTCGTCTCTTTTTACGTAAATATATGTATACAATATATCTCACTCGCTGCAACTGTATATAGCATATTCGCTGGATAAATCTCGCAACAAGACCTTACTTTCTCCACTTTTCCAAACGGTATTATACGCACGCTGTTACTTATATACACGATCAGTGCGCACAGTCGTCCTATACACACCTCTCGCAACAATAACAATTGTTGCAGTGTGTAAAACGCATTTGCAGTTCGGCATTTCTGCGGAGATTCAACGCGCGAGAGAAGACACACACGCGAGTGCGTTGCACACGTCTTGCATCACACGCGGCCGTTCTCTCGCAATTTTTGCGAATCTACAAAAATAAGTATACCCGCAGGGCTGCTGCAGCGCAGCGCATACTTTGACAGAAGGACAGCTGCAGACTCGTGGAGCGGAGAGACTGAGAGAGAGAGAGAGAGAGTTCGCTCGGACAATTCACGTGTGTGTACCTATATATAGAGATAGTGTACTATATAGTGGCGCGATATCTATATAGCACACGCCAGACCAGGTGTGCCCGTCATTGACGGGCTTATCGTCTCTCCGTCAACGGCCAGCAGGCCCCAGCCGAAAACGATATAAGGTATATAATAATTCGCTTCGCTCTCGCGTGCAAATCTTCCGCGCGATCTTCTTTTCTCTCCGATGCCCGCACATTTCAAAGTCGTTCGCGGCTCGACTGTACGCCGCAGGTATTAATGCTACTTGTATATCCGCATCGGCATGTATACTTAAACGAAGACGTACTTATAATTAATCGGAGCAAAATTTAAAAAGCCCGTCACTGCCAATCCTCGGCTCGAGCCTAACCTGACCTCTGGCGCGTCATAACCTAACCTCAGCCAGGGCTCCCGGGGTTAGGCTTTCGCGGAAGTTGTGTAGCAGAGAGAGAGAGAGAGAGAGAGAGAGAGAGAGAGAGAGAAAGAGAGAGAAATAGAGCCGTTCAGCCGTATAGTGCAGTAGTAGAACAGAGTAGTAGAGGGTGACACGCGCGTGCATAGGCCTCCGGTGCACACTTGTTATCGGGCGGCGGGACAGCGCTGTGCGGCTGGACCCATTGCGCTTTCTCTACTGCAGCGGGCCGCGCGCGAGACCAGCCCACCCTCCGACGAGGGAGTCCGTCCCGCGATCTCTCTCTCTCTCTATCTTTCTCTCACGGCTGCGCCCTGCAGCTCCTGTCCGCATGTGCGGGCGCCTCGGGCAAGTGCGACTCCTAACCTACGCGACAGAGTCCTCGGCGCTGCTGCTACTGCTCGGCTGCAGTGGCGAGCTGCAACTCGGGGATTCGCCGCCTCGTTTGTTGTGGTGGCCGTCGTCGTCGTCGTCGTCGTCTTGCCGCTGAGATTGTAAATTAGCGTTGCTGCCGTGGCTCTGCAGGAGGCTGCCACTGCTGGAGCGGGTGCTGGCAAGCGCAAGCGGCTTGAGATGAGCGACCATGGCTGCATACATCTGAATAACTTCAAGGCAGCCAAGGGCATACAGCCCTACAAAGTCATCCACTCGTTCTTCGTAACGAGCACGTCGAACGAGGCGCGCGTCAGAAAGGTGAGCGTTCTGTTTTTTTTTCTCTCCTTTGTGCGCTCTGCGCACGGCTGCGATACTTATGCGTGTGTCCGTGTTATTCTGCGGCCCCGTTATCGCAATCGTCTGCTCTAACGTTCGGTCGAGTTCATCTTTCTACTTTTTTTTTCGCGAAACCCTTTGTTGTCGTGATATCGGCACTTTGCGACTCTCGACGGGGGGGGGGGGGAGACCTCCCTATTTTCGGGAAGAGCATCGGTGCGATTGACTTACTCGTACCGGCCGTTCGCAAAATAAATACGCGGGCCGGACAAGAGTGACCTAAACTCCGATTTTCCAGGCTGTCAGCTGTCTCTGTCACACATGCAAAACCTACAAGGACCGACTGCACTCGTGCCTGCACTGCATCTTCTTCGGCTGCTACGTCAAGGGCCACATCCAGGAACATGCGAAAACGAAAAAACACTTTCTCGGTTGGTATACCTATAGTGCATACGTCGTATGTTCTATTTTCTTTTTTTTTCGCTAAATCGATCGCGCGCCGCTGTACGTCGCGTGGCGAGAATGAAAAAAAAAAAATAAATGACGAGACGAATCCTTTTCGACAGCGGTGGACCTGTGCTACGGCAACATCTTGTGCTTTCAATGCGGCGACTACGTGTACGACCGGGAGCTGCTCGGCGTCGCCAAGGCTCAGTGGAGCGAGACTGCGAAATCCCTCAGCCTCGGCGAATTTTACAGGACGTGGGAACCCTCGCTCTACGAGGTCGAACTGCTCAGAAAGAACCCGCGCAGGCGGCGGGTCGTCGAAAATTCCACCATAGGTAAGCGTCGCGATATTACACGCTTCTTTTTTTTCTGTAGTAGTATGAAGTATTCTTGTAATAATTAGGCTCAATTTACTGCTCGACTGTTTCGTGCTCGTAAAAGGCAGAGAATGCTGCCTGTACACGCTTCTTCGATGCTTTTCCTTTCATTTCCGGCCTAACGTTGGCGAAATCGATTTCAGGTCTACGTGGTCTGATAAACTTGGGCAGCACCTGCTTCATGAATTGCATAGTGCAGGCGCTGATTCACACGCCGCTGCTGCGCGATTACTTCCTGGCGGATAGACATCACTGCCCGCAGCCCAACCGCTGCCTCGTCTGCGAAGTCGGCAGTCTCTTCCAGGAATTCTACTCGGGCAACAAGGCGCCGCTAATTCTTCACAAGCTGCTCCATCTTATTTGGACGCACGCGCGCCACCTCGCTGGTTACGAGCAGCAAGACGCCCACGAATTCTTTATCGCCACCCTCGACGTGCTGCACAGGCATTGCGAGCAGTACTCGCAAGCAGCGCCCCTCATCGTTAAGGATAATCCGCACCACTGCAACTGCATAATCGACCAGATATTCACCGGTGGCCTGCAGAGCGACGTTGTCTGCCAGGCTTGCAAGTACGTGAAATTTTTTCTTCGATTTCCAGATACAATCTGTATTGTTGAGTTGTCAGTGTAGCTAGTAGACAGACTAACGAATTAAAGCTTTCAAGCGTATTTATTGAACGCTGATAAATTTGACGATGCATACGTGAACATAAATTTGTGTTGCAAGCTAAATCCAGAGAACTTGCTCCAGCTGGGAGCAAGACCCAGGTATATGACGTTAGGACATCAATAATTGGGCGGAGTAACCGCTCGTTTATTATCCGCAGGCCAAGCGCGTACCTCTTTCTAATCCCGAATCGCCGTCATGTCACACGTCTTTCTTATCCATGCAACAAAAATTCGAAGAAGTTTAAACTCGGCGCTGTACCTGCCTAATTCGAGTTAAAGCTTCAAAAGTTATTTATTGGGGTATTTGTTACAGCGGTGTGTCGACAACGATCGATCCCTTTTGGGACATATCACTCGACTTGGGCCCCGCTGCTGTGAGCAGTTCCACTTCCTCTGTAGCGAACGATGGCTCAACCGCGCCGACCTCTCTTCTCGACTGCCTCGAACGATTTACACGGGCTGAGCACCTCGGCTCCTCGGCCAAAATCAAATGCAACAACTGCCAAACCTACCAGGAAAGCACGAAGCAGCTAACGATGAAGCAGCTACCGATTGTCGCTAGCTTTCACCTCAAGCGCTTCGAGCACTCCAGTATTCAAGATAAAAAGATCTCTACGTTTATCTCCTTCCCGGAGCAGCTCGACATGACACCTTTCATGTCGCATCGTAGAAACGGCAACAATAATAGCAGCTTAGCGCCACCGGGATTGCACAAAAATGGAGAAGATCCTGCTTTTAGTGACAACAGGTATGATAAGTTTCTTAATTAATTTTTTTTATCGTTTGACATTGGGTAAATGGACTCTAAGCAAAATATGTTTTTCATTGTAGGTATTCCCTGTTCGCGGTAATTAATCACGAGGGCTCGCTTGAGACTGGGCATTATACTGCGTTCATACGACAACAGCGAGATCAATGGTTCAAGTGCGACGATCACCTCATCACTAGGGCCAGATTGAAAGATGTTTTGACTAGCGAAGGGTAATTTCAAAGATTTAATTGATACGTAGAAATGAATTAATTCAAGTGTTTTATTTTTATAAAAATACAATTTTGTACGTTTTAGGTATTTACTGTTCTACCACAAGCAGATCCTAGAGTACGGCCGAAATAACAAAGTGTGAAAAAGTCTGACGTTGTGATTATTATTCGAATACACAAGGATTCCAATTTTTAAGTAATTTAGCGATTAAGTTAGCTGACCGTCAAAGGAAATAGATTTTCCCGAGACGCGAAACACGTAAGATTTTCAGAGAGATGACGAGAACTGCTGACATATTCTCAGGAAAAGAGAAGAAGCCTGTAATAATTTTATACAATCATATTTGAACTGTTTGACTCCGTGCGTAATAGTGTGAGCGGTTTATTCTTCTTATAGATTCTTTTCTAATATAGTTTATTTTTTTCTGTGAATCAAAATGCTAAGTGATGATTTAAGTTGACAAACTCTTTATCTTTTATTTTGTTAATTTTTCGTAAGTGTATCGTATGAAAAGAAAAGCGAAAAATTGTTAGGGAACATTTTCTTTAGACTCATTAATGACAGGACTAATAGTTTTAAGGATTTAAGTGAATCATTACTCGCTTATTTATATACCCCGTATTAATGCATATTCAATTGCAAGTTTGTAAGGTATTTTTCCTCGAACACGATACAAATCTGTAACATCATTGTTTTTTTCCAATTTTTTTTTCTTGTGATCCTAATGATACGAAATTGCGTGGATATCGATGTGTGTTTATTTATTTACTGTGTTCATGAAATAATGTTGTTTGTAACAATGAACAAAAAACTCCTTGAATGAATTGACGTGGAAGTTAAAAAAAAATATGATCGACAAAACGGGTTAAAGAAAAACTACACCGCTCTTGTAATATTTTATATAAGGCTGACAAGAGTATGTGCGAAAATAAAAATATATACCTATATTTAAATACATGGTGTTAATTTATTTTCATCACAAAACAAAATTTTATTTTTTAATTTTTTTTACTTTAGACCTTAATGTTTTAAATTTAAGGATCACAGATAGTACTGAAAACTGAAAAAAAATCAATAATTCAAAGCTCCGAAACTCTGCAATACTGCACTTCAGCTTCCCGATAAAACTATCAGTACCACTGTATTTTTAAACGTTTCTTTTTACACGTGCGCAAATTCTTAAAAAACTGTCCTTTTGTTTTAGGTGTACATAACGTCATATGTATATATACGAATACGATTTAGATAGAAGTCTTGAACTTGACTCGCAATGTACGCGCATGCAATACAATATAGACACGGGCAATAAAAATGGATGCGCTGACGTTTGGCTCGCATAGGTAAACAAAGAATTTCAAAGACTCTAGCCGCCAATTTCCTTAGATAATAGCTTAGATAAGGACAAAATATAAATTGTGTTCTATTTCGCAGGTTAGTTCACATCGATCTCAAAGGAGCGCCTCCGCGAGTCAGTTATTTCGAAAAGGTTTGTTTTCAAGCTTGCAAATGGTATGTTTACATTGCACTGACTAATTATTCAGTTGATAACAATAACATGCCTTAAAGCACGTTTACGGCATTCTCGTTATTTTGATAATATAGTTGCGCATGTGATTATGCAATGTAAGCAAAAACTTTGAGATGACTATGTTAGCCATAACACCTGGAGATTTGTTCATTAAGAAGTGATTACGTGATTTTAGTTATTTCCATTACTGCGAGCATGGGGTGCAACTGGGCTTTTACTTGAATGGGAAGATACTTTTCCATACACAAGAGAGCTTTCACCCATCGGTAGCAATGGACCAACCAGTTTGTCAAGTGGCTACACCACGCAGGAAGCTCATCAAATTTTGCAGATGGCAGGGGATTCCGGGTTAGCTGTTATGCCACTAATTCAAACTTTTGGACACATGGAAGTAAGTTCATTTACACAACGTAATTGAAAATTAATTCAGTGGCAGAATATGAGCCAATAACTTGATTTACTTTCAGTTTGTACTAAAACACGATGAGTGGAGATCTTTGAGAGAAGTAGCTCCTTTTCCAAGTTCAATGTGCCCTTCAAATCCAGGATCGCAGTCATTGGTGAAATCTTTAATAAGGCAAATTGTTACATTTCATCCTGATATTCAATACCTGCATATTGGTGCAGATGAAGTTTGGCACTTGGGTCTATGCGCTGTTTGCAGTAAGAGAGCCAGTACCAGCAAGCATGGCAAAGCTGGTTTGTTTCTTGAACATGTTTTGGCAGTAGCGCAATTTATCAAGGAAACTTATCCCTACCTCAAAATCATAATGTGGGACGACATGCTGAGATCAATAGACTTACAAATTTTAAATGGTATCTATTTGGTTCTTAAATTATATTTAAGAATCTTATGAAAAACTAATTGCTTTTGTTTTAACTGTTGAATAGAATATTATATTGGTAAATACGTTGAACCAATGATTTGGCACTACAATGCCAGAGAGAATTTTGGATTACCACCAGGTAAATTATTCAACAGCTTACATCATTTATACTTCTAAAGTAATTTTACAAATTTTTTTCATTAATAGATTTGTGGGATAAATATAGTTCGGTATTTCCAAACATATGGGCTGCAACAGCTTTTAAAGGAGCCACAGGATCATGTCAACACATTCCAACGATTAGGCACCACATTAGCAATCATGAGCGGTGGCTGGAAGAATTAAGTGCACATGTGAGCAAAGTCAATGAATTTCGGGGGACTGCTTTTACAGGCTGGTCAAGGTTTCCACAAAAATTTTTAATCGTAATTATTTACAATTCGTAGGAAATTGCTTGATGTATTGTTTATTTTTTTTTCAATAGGTATGATCACTATGCCACTATGTGTGAACTTTTACCAACAGGTATTCCATCATTAGCAATTTGTTTAAAAGTCTGGCTGCATGGCTACAATGAACAAACGTACAATCAAGTTGCAAAGAATTTGGGATACATAGAACATCCCCTTCATGTAACTCCACAACCAAGGCCTGTTCCAATACCAAATAATTTACAATTCCCGGGATGGCAAGTTGCAGTGGGGATAGAATGGTTTTTGAACTATAAGACAAAATTTCATGGACTTGTAAATAGTGAGCAGTGAGTACTATATACATTATACAACTAATACCTGATATGACAAAGATAGTCTTGCTAATATACTTATGCATGATTTTTGGCAGACTACTTACGTGGATGAATCGTTGGCAAGTCGGAAATAACTACACTAATCCAATGCAGCTAGAAAGTCTAATTCCGGCATTCACGGAGTAAGTGGTTTAACTATACTGTTTGATGTGTACAACATTTTTTCACAAAAATTAATTTTTTTCTCTATTTTTAGTATGCTATTGGAACTATCGTCGCTGGAAAACTATATGCGAGTTCAGATGGAAATCGTCTTTTTTAATGCGATGCTAGATGAGTGGATCGGCACGAATGTCCAACCACTCAAAGAAAAATTATTAAAACTGAAACAAACTGCAGAGAATCAGATAAAGTTAAACAGTAGATCATAGATCGATGATCTTTGCAATTACATAAACTTACAAGCCTAGATTAAGCTTGAAGTAAAATACCTAATGATCGTATTAGTCATTATTGTAACATTTAGTGCGAAATATACTATACATATATTTTCTAAAAAAAAAATTGAAAGTCTCCGTTTTCGTTTACATAAACATGATGTATAAACATTAAATGTCAAGGTTATTTTTTTTGTACTAAGCGGACGTGTCCATCAAATAATGCATCGAGATAATGGCAAAGAAAAAGCACCTCTACGTTAATCCGATAACATGAAGCTGTCCAATCGTTAAAACTAAAAAAAAAAACACAAAATCGCAAAAGATAAGGTTGAGATTGGCGATAAGTGAGATATGATGCGACACGAGAACGATGAACAGATCGAAATACTGGACCAACAATTCGAGAATATTTTGTTTAAGTTAAAGCCTTATCTCTTGAGCTTACCGGCATCAAAGAACTCAAAACTCTGCAGACTTTGGCTGGAGCGACTAAATTGCACTCAGGATCAGCGCAGCCTCAGGAACGACTATCTCCTCGAGCTTTACAAGCAGCTGAAAAATGGTTGCTACAAGAGTCCGTTCACAGAGCCACCGCTTAGCGGTCGGCTTATACCGATCTCCAATTGCCATCGATTGGTACAATGATTATCAAACTATCGACGTAATTCGGTGTAACGATACCTTCATGATTTGAATACCAGGTTACCAGCTCGTCCTGCAACGAGCTGACAGAAACAAGTTTCTCGCCGTGCGAAGAAAAAAAGCGCGTTTTGCCAAAACCTAGATCGAAGAGTCTGCGCAGGGATACCGGCCGATGCAAGATTCCTGTTCGCGACTTCAACATTCACTCGAGCAGCAGTCCGAATCGCGTTTCCCGCTCGGAGAACAGCGCTCCATCGCCGGCTGTACATTTTTACGAACAGAGTCCGGATTACAGCAGCAGGTTTTTTAAGACAGAGACAAGCCTAATGTTTTTGCAAGTAGTGTAAACGTGCTTTTCTTGCAGTAAAACCGTACTGAGGTCGTACCGCGAGAAGATCGAGAAGCTGAACAGCATAGTGCGCGATTTGGAGATTCGTAACGAGAAGTTGAAGCACAAGTTGAGTTACTATCACAAGTCTCTGGCAGCCGGCGAAATACCAAGCCTGCACGCACGTATAAAACAGCTGATGGCGGAAATCGAAAATTTAAAGAGCAAGTGAGAGACTTGAAATGGTCGTTTAGGCGATTGTTTAGCGAATGTTCTAAGATTTGCGATTTAAGGTTGAAGGAGGTGCAGGAAATAAAGGACGTCCTGGAGATGCACCACAAGGAAATAGTGGAGCAGTACAAGCAGAAACTCATGGAACAGTTCAACAAGATGAAGAGCCAGCTGGAATTTGCGCACAGCGAGAATAACGAGTTAGCCAGGAAAGTTGCTTTGTTCGAGCAAAAATTGAAGGAACCGAATAAGCTTTCCGTGCGTCCTCTACACGTTATGTAAACAGAATCATGCGAGATGAATGATTAGATTTTAGTTGTAAAATTTTTGTATCGGACAGGAGCGCGCGCAGATCAGCAGCCAAGAGTGGGAGCAAAAAATCGAGAATGTGAAGAACGATTACAAAAGTCTTTTGCAAGAGAAAGACGAGGAGATAAAAAAGAAAGCCGAAATTGTGGAGAAGAAAGAGAAAGAATTGTCTCAACGACTCGTGGAAATCAGTGCTCTGACTAGCAAGATGAAAGACCTTCAGCGCTCGATGAGCTCGAAATCGCAAGATGTATTTTAAAATATTTCACGGTAAAATATTATGCGCCAGGGTCGAAGATGTAAATCATTGAAACATTTCCGAACAGGAGGAGAAGGTGCGAATGATGGTGGGGTTTAAAAACATCAGGGACGAGATGTTTGAGATGATACGCAACATGGAGTGCACTGCGCGCAAACAGAGCGAGTGCCATCAGAAAGAGATCGCGGTTTTGAAAAAGAATCTTCGCAAGCTCGAAAATTTAACGCAGAGATTGACGCCGAGAGTATGAGAAGAAAATTTATCATTTCGTCAAAGTATTCTTGATAATATAAGTAATACAACTAGTATAATTTACTGCTAAATCATGTGGATGAGAAAGCGTGTGAAATTGTAATTTGGTGTCCTCGCAACTCTTTTGATCCATCGTTTATCAATTAATTTTGATATCGCAGCCTATAATTTTTCTTGCTGTTAAACTGTATAAAATAATGTAAAAAAAACAAAAACTGCAGCTAGAATCGGACGAAGCTATCGCTGACTCAAAAGTCTTGACCCAAGCCAAATGCAGTGTTCCAGTCGAAAAGGCGCTTTTGGATAAACACAATGGGATTGATGATTCCGAACAGTTTTTCGAAACCAAGTACAAGGAACTTCTAAATTTCGTTGAATCTTTAGCGGATAGTAAACGTAGTGAATATGTCGATGTTTGTTTCCCGTTTGATTCTCGTAAGGAATACCTAATACGATGTTAGATTAATGCTTATCGTATATGGTTTTTCTTTCAGAAACTAGCATTCTTGGAAAGTCAAATGAGCCGTTTACAAAATGGATAATATATAAATACTTTAGATACATTTTCTTAGAGTTAGTAAATACAATAAAATCAGATAATTACTAGACAACCTGTTGTGCTATATTTGTACATATATATACTTTTTATTCTAATTTTATTAAATCAATTTAGAAAAAAAACACTACGCGTTATTATTACATCTGTCGCAAATTTTCGATATAAAATGATCACGTGTTTCCCGCGGCTTCGAGAATCCACCAATGACAGCGTTTCGTGACGAATCAGCTGTATAGTGCCCAATCAGCTGCGATAACATACTTATAGTAAAATGTTTGTTTTGCCGGTTTTTGATTCAGTAACATGCAATTTTCCTCACATTCATTGTGGATTTGTATATAGGTAGATATCGAGCGCATCAGGTTCCGGCAAGTTTTGTTTGTTTACATTTATTTTGCAATTATTATAGCGAATCATTGTATTCGCATCAATGTTGAACGTTGACAAATAAGTATCGTTTGCGAATTTCACGGTCTAACGCAATGGAGGCGATCCAGAAATACGTTGAGATTTTTCGAAAATCATGGAAAGAGAAAAATCGATATCATCTTGCTACGGTGATGGATGAATTGCCTGATTATTTGAAAAATGCATCGAAAACTGATGCTGGTAAACTAATCTCATTTTAAGTTGTTCTGCATTCACTCGACTTCTTCAATAACATTTCGAATAGAAAAGTTATTTTGGTGTATCTGTTTTAGATCAAATCTTGGACATTTTATTGCAAGGACAGGATGGCATGTTTCAGTGTTTAAGCAAAGTGTTGAATAGTCCATCATCAGATATTGATGCATTTATCAAGAACTGTTTTAAAGCTTTGCAGAGCATCATGGATTTTTCGCAGCATCATTTCGAGCCATATATTTTGGAAACAAGAGTAATTTTTTATATTTTGAAATACATACGCATTATGACAACTATATACTTGCAATTTGGTATTATATATTATTTTCAGAATCTATGTTTTAAGTGCATGAAGATTAAATGTTCATATTACACTGTAAAGATAGCAAGCAACACTCTCAAGAAATTAATAGAATCTTACTCAAATTATGATATGGAATTAGATGAAATCGTTGAGTATTTTATGCATTCATATGCAAGACATTATTCTAAGAAAGGTAATGTATGCATTTGATACGTACACAAAAATAAGATGTACACATATTTGATAAAAATATTTAGGTAAAAAATATACTTATTTAACAGATGGAAGTATCTATTATATTGTACTCGGAGCAATTGGTAAACACTATCCAAAACTCAAAAGTATTAATCAATACATTAATGAAATATTTATGATGTTATTAAAAGATTATGCAAGCCAGGTAATTTTTTCAACTGTATTATCTAATGCAAAGTACTTGTTTATAAAATAATACAAATAATTTCAGCATGTTCCTAACAACACAAAACCGCAGCCAGATGAAATAAAGACATATTTAGATTGCTATTCAGATTTATTTGTGAATTTTGTACCAGATGAAAATGAAAGTTCAAAATCAAAACAAAATCAAAATCAAAATACATACCTTAAACAATTATACTCTATGATTTTTATGACGTGTAATATTAAAACGGCCCCAAAATTATATAGAAACAAAGCAATAGAATTTATCAATTATAATGCAAGGCATTTTGAACTTTTGATTTTTGAAGATTATCAGAAATGGTATGGATTAATTATTACGATTTTAGATGATTTCGAGACCGATACATTATTGAGAAACTTTTACAACATTATTGCTGTACACTTAATGAAAGAAGAAAGAGAAGATGTATTTTGGGTACAAATTTTCTTCATATTTAATTAAATTAAGCCAAATCAAATTAAACAAGTTAATCAAGTATTGTTCAATATAACTGTTACTAAAATTATGTTTTAGTTTTTCAGAAATAAATTTAAAGTATTACTTGAATGTGAAGAATTAAGCCCTCGTAAACTGCAGTCTCTTGTAAATGGTCTAGGGGAGTTTTCTGTAACATTTTCGAAGTATGCACCTGCTGAGGGGCATAAAATATTTCAAGTGATTGCCGTTCGAGCATTGCACATGTAAAGTTTAATTTTAATAGTAATATTTTAAAACAAAAAGCGTTATTTGTAAATGAAAATAAGTTTCTTAATTGTAGCACTAACAACATTGATGATGAATTTAAGACTACTGCAAATTATTTACAAACACTGTCACAGATAGTGCGCTATTCATCGAATACTACCTTTCATCAAATTAGTATTCTAGTGGAACTCAGTGTACGTTTTATCAGAGGATTTCCAGAATTATGGAAACGTAGTCATACTAAAGCAATTAAAGCATTAAATGCTACTTTTGCTAATATAAGTTATTTGGAAAAGCATTTTCAACGCGAATTTTTTAATTCAGTTTGTGAGTATTAATAAGTATATAAAAATATACTAGAAATATAAAATTGTATTAATTTCTAAATTTATAGTTTATCAAGGAATTTTATGGTCCTGTTCACACACGCTCTACGACGACTTACAGTTGCAAACGGAGTTTGAAAGTATTCCAAAAAAGCAGATATGCTACAAAAATTATCTACCTTTTTGGCACTCCATATTCAAAATAGAGGGTGAATACAAATCTGTAAATTTAACATTACAGATGTTTGATGATTTCGTTTCAGTTTTAATGATGTACATCACTCAATTAAATCTCGATGTTGAGCCTCAGGATGATGATCAACTCTCTTTAAATGCTATGCTGCCTCTTAAAGCTAAAAATGAAACAGACTTCTGGTTTTTTAAAAATCTTATCGATTTGTATCAAGAAATTTTTGAAAAAGTTGATGGAAGTCTGATGCAAAATTCGGTAGAGAAACTTACGATATTTTTAATCAATTACTCTTATAAACATCCACTTATTTCTGGATTTTATAAGCTCATTAGAGTTATATTGAAAAATTTTGACGATATCTTAGATTATCAACAATCTTTAAGCAAATCTTGTCAAGAGTTGATTTCTCAATATATATCGGATATTTTAGAAGATATTTCTGAATATTCTGAAGAATTACAATTCTCCTGCATTTTTCTGGTTTTAAATATCCCGACTTTTTTGATAAAAAGCTTAATAGATGAAATAATGATGCTCCCAATTTTCGAAATCGCCTTTAACATTGGACTTAGTAATCTCTCCTTAGCATTTGCTACACTGAAAACATTCGAAAATTGGATTAAGTGTCCCGATATTCAAATTTCCAACAATTTCTTAAAAAGTATTTTAAATTATTTAGAGCCTTATTTATCTACAAACAAACAATCTTCGAAAGTTATTCAAAGTAACGCAGAATTGGATTTGGAAAAAAATCAAATAAATGGGATTTATAGCATCGAAATTACTCTCGAAGATTTACAGAACAAAATTTTGCTTTTTTATGGCTCTCTTGATTCTACGATTTTATATGATTTCGTCCATGAAAAATCTAGTAATTCGAATGCATCGTGGAATAAAAAAAATCTACTTCCATACGAATTGTTGTTTCCTGATATTCGTTTGGAAATACATCTCGATAAATACCTTCCAAGGATTGTTGAGTTAACAAACAGCGGCGATCAAATAATAAAAGTCTCCGCCTGTGAATTATTTCACTCAGTAATATCGATTATTCTCGGGAAAAATCGAATGAAACAATGTTTCGATAAAAATGTGTGCATTGCAGTTTTGAGACTTGGGTGCGATCCAAATGATAGTGTAAAAAATTTATTTCATCCTTTAGCTTTACAGCTGACACATTATTTGAGTTCGAGACTAATGTTAAAGTCAAAAATACCGCAATATTTTATAGATTCACTTTTTGACGGCTTATCCGAAGAGTTCAATACGGTGATGAGAGATCACTGTGGTTTGTATCTCAAAGAGTTCATGCAGTGGTCTATAAGACAATCCGCAGGTGATGATGTGACGAAAAATCCAAATGTTTTGATCATTATTCGCAAAATAAATACTTTCGTGCTTTATCCATCTAATAAAAAACGTTTAGCAGCGGTTTCTGCATTTAACAATCTTTACACAATTTTTAGGGAAAACTTGTGTATTGTACAAACCTATTGGTTGGAGTTTTTGTATACGTTTATCAAGTGTTTGGAAGAGTACGATAATTTGCAAGTTCTCAGTGCAATCGATCACGTGGAGAAAGTTATAAAGCACTACAAAAATTTATTTAATGCGAAAAATGCCAACAGAAGAAAACCACCTGGCTTTGCTGATGAGACTCTGGGAGGCTGTTTGATCTGGTTATTTGCTTATTGCGGTTCTTTGAATACCAAATGTAGAAATAAGTGCATGATGCTATTCGAAAATTTGCTACCCTTTGTTGATCGTCCCAAGACTTTTAAACAAGAACTTGAAAAAAGAGCCACTGAAATTGCCTCCAAAAATTTGAAAACAGATTTCGATTGCATCTCGGTGAATAACGGACGAGTTTTTTTGACAATTTTAGATTTTCACGTATGGATTATGAAAAAGAATTTTATATCATCGACTTGTCTGATAAGACTTGATGATATATCGGATGAAGCAAATGTGTTCACCAATTATTTTGCTAAATTTGTTGAAATAATTGTTAAAAGGGATGTCTTAGATTTAAGTCCAACAGATGCAAACAAATTAATCGAAGCTGAGCGACTCGCCGATTTGACGAATGAAATCATTTTGAAAATCGTGGAATTTATTTCTACAGTATTGGACGTCGGGGTATATATTATTTTAAAATTAAATTCGTTTCAGTTTGAAAAAAATCATTATATATTTTGTATTTACTAGGAAAATCATGATTCTATCATACCATGGAACAACAATTTGTATTCCTTAATAATACGTTGCATAGTCAGTCCTCAAAAAATTGGACTAACAGCTAAAAGTCTACAAGTATCAGACAAGTATTACACTCATTTCGAGAAGTTATTAACACTAATGATGAGCAAAACATCGATATTACAAGATTGCTTGGAAGTATTCATGATGGAAGCAGATGAAAATTTTTCACATTTTACTCAAATACGCGATATTATTGAAATGACAGAAGATATGGATGATCATATATACACAATCAGATTGTTTGTAAAAGGTTTGCAGACTGTGAAAAAATGCAAATTTTTAGATTTTGAAGAAAAGGTATGTAAGAAGCTATGATTTTTTGACAAGTCTCCTATAATGAATCGAATGTATTTAAAATGTTCTCGTTTTCAGAAAAACTTCACGATTAGTTATTGGCAGTCTAAGACAACTGAAATCTTCGAATCTTTGAAGGTTTGGATGATGGATAACTATGTGTGCAGAAAATTGAATATTCACGTAAAAGATTACTTAAGTGAATTAATGACGCTGTATTTTGAAACTTACCAGGTGACCTATATCATGTAATTATTTTAAAAATTCTCTGTACTATTTTTAACGGATTGTAAATATTCCAAAATAATTTAGGCAGAAAATGTGAAAGGATTGATAAATCTCATTGCAACCAGAGACCCTCTAGAAACTTCCACCGGTGATAAGATTCCTCACGGCGAATACTTCTTAGATACATTCAGAGTTCCAATTCTTACTTCTTTGCTGAAAAATCCTTCTGAAACGATGGTTGTACTGGATGGATTTTATAGTCAATGTCCACACATCATATTTTGCATGCTGGAAGAACTTATCTTATTTGCAGAACGTATCAAATCTACTGAATCAGAAGTATTGGCAGAAGAAATATTGAAAAGATGTGGTATGTTAAGAAGGTTGTTAAATGATATAGAGATTAGAAAAACAAAATTCTTTAATATAAACCATGTAGCCGTTAAACTAATGAAGAATCCAACAGATGTAGTCAATGTAAATAATCAGTTGTTTAAAGATGTGCATTTTTGGCTGTCCAGCGAATTCTTGCAATCGAAGGACTTGGAGAAAAAAGCTACCTTACTACACCATTTTATCATTTGTATGGCCGACGAAATGACGGAGTCGGAAAATACCTTTCCTATGTTGTCGGCTAATTTAAGAGATATGGATGACTTCGATTGGTTACAGACACTGGCGAAAAGTGAAGTTCAGAGATTCCATGCTACAACTTTGTTTGGAGTCTTGCTCAAGAGTCTCGTGAGTATGAAGTCTTTGTTGGTGTACCAAGCTGCCATTAAGTTTTCAGCAGGTGTTAGCAAGCTTCTTTGTAAAGAAAATTTAAGAAAGTATTTAGATCCTTATTTCGTTAGTATATCGGATAACTTTGCGCTCAAGTCGTTGGAAATATGCTATCAAATTTTTATGGATCTGAACCTAGAAGAGCAGAGATTCGACGTTCTTCGAAACTTTCTATTACTGTCTCTAGAATCCAACAAAAACAGTGTTGTTGAGGAATTTTATAAGAAATTTTGTCGAGAAATGATAGGATATATTAAACAAGACATAGACACATCTAGCAGTTGCAATGTGCAAGATCGAAAACGATTGATAATTAACAAGATTGCTTGCTACAGTATATTCGAACTGCTCTTTGCGAAATTCGACATAAATTTCAATACGATCAAAGATGAAACATCCGGAGTTGAGAAAACGTTAAGTTCATTCCTTGTTGAGGAAGGCATAAAGCTTCGATCTTACTCTACGATAATGGTACAAGAGATGGAGGTAACGCGATTGTTGCACTGCGCGACTCTGAATTGCTGTATTTCAATTATTAGCCAGAAGAAAGAGGAGAAGTTTTTTAAATTTGTGTTCATGGAGGTCAGACCGAAAAATCAGTTGATCTGGGAGCGAATCATCAACTGCCAGAAACGATATGAACTTCCATTACAATCGAGTTCGAGCATTCGTAAGGATCGTAAAAAGCTAATAAACATCCGCAGCGTCTTGGACAATCATCGCCAAGTCCCTTCAGAATTCGCTGTATCTTATCAGCATCGACGCGACTTAAGTCAGCTGTCCTTTGCCGACAATATTCACGCTTACGATTTAAATGACGTGACAGTTTCATTGCAACCGTGCAAGAAGCTGGACGGCGACCATCGGCTCGATCTCAGCTTCGAGATTGATGCTTTGAACGAGCACGAATGCATGCCTATGATATCCGGCTTGCTCATACACATGTTCAATACTGGTGTGGCTTCGCTGCCCGAAGTCGAGGAGGGCAATCGGGAATTGCCGCAGTTCCTCAAGCACTTTCGCAACGGCTTCGTTAGTGAACATTCCAATGTCGTTTTATTTTTGCTAAAGATAATGTGCAACACCAAAGAGATCTTTCTACCCTATTTGCAGCACATGTTCGCGACGGTAGCCAAGGCCCTGGTTCGTCACCTCAGTTTGAAGCATTTCGACCTGAACTATGTGGTCAGGGATTTCCTGCTGATGATCATCGAGTCGAGGTATGTTCCATCAGCGTCGGTCGACCAGGAAACGCAAGTAGCGCAGTCGCTGTTCGAGACTTTGCTGGTTCGAGTGCCGAACAGAAACGTCGGCTTTCAAAAGTACAACTTGGAAATAATCGAAAGTCTGTGTACACTGTGGTCCGGCAGCTCGCTAACTTGGCCCAGGAACATGAATGATTTATTCGAGACATCTGACATGGGCTACCACGTTCTTCTCATCTTTTTACGCGTCAACTTGTGCGACGCGCGAAACGAGCTCGTGCGACAGGAATTCCTGAAGAATCGTATCATTGTCATGTCTCTGGACAGTTTGAGGCACGACAATAAGGGCTCGAACGTGAATGTCGAGGTGATCGAGAAGAGCTTTGAGATGCTGGGGATGATCTTGAGATTTAACGAAAATCCCGAGCTCGAGGATGAACTGGTCACCAGGATACTCATCTCTCTAGCTGCCTACGGCAACATCAAAGCCGATTACAGTTCTCGTTTCGCTTGCGCAGTCTACGCTGGCTGGCAGTCGGAGAGCGAAAATTGCACCCAGATACTCTTGAAGTTCGTCAGCTCTCAAATATCCAAGACTCCCTCCTTGGGTATTTCGAACCGCTGTCTCGAATTGTACCTGGATCGCCTAATTGCTAAGCAGATCGATCCGGAGAAAGTGATCAGCGAATTGGACAGTTACATCGGTTTGAACAGGATATTTTCTCTGCGTACGCTGGGCTGTCTGGGCTCGGCTCTTCGAATCCTGGAGCGGCTGGTGAGCTTCATTCCAGAATCAGGCGTTCGAAAATACTTGGATCACGTCGCTACCGGATACTGCTCGCCGGAACTCTATCTGCTGGAGCACAGATGCCTTTCCTACAAGTGCCTCGCCGACGCCTACGTCAGATTCCCGGATAGTCCCTCGGCTGGACTCTGGTTAGCCCAGCTGGTTCGCGGCTTCGATGATCCCGGCGACGAGGTCCAGGAGATCCTGCTGAATTTCTGGCGAAACCAGTTTCAATTTGAAACGTGCTGCGAGCGGCTCTTGAAACTGTTGACGATGTACGCACCGGCTTTGAAGGACAACTTTGCGCGCCTGATCTGCCTTGTTATGCTCGATCTAACGAACAAGAGCTCCGACATTAACAGGACGATGTTTCCACCGCTGATCGAGCAGTGCGCCTTCAAGGAATGGAATCCCACTGCTGCGGGAAATTCGATGAGAAGGCTGCAGCAGTTGGGCTCGATGGTACCGTTGTTCGTGCCGTCTCTAATGCAAGCGACGCAAAGACTAGAACACCAAATGCTATCCAGTGATTCGTGCAGCGCTGCGGGAATGGGAAATAGTTTTCTTGGAAGTTTGATGATCAGAGCAACGGGCGAGTTGATCTTCGAGCCGACCTTGTCCGCTGCTTCTCAAAGTGGGCGTTCGTCAACCAGGTAAGCTGCTCATTACCTTTTATGCTTATTGACGCAAACATTAAAAGAAACGTTCTTCTTTATTATTGCAGAATACCGGATCCTTCGCAAAATCAACTCTCTAAGCGTTTCATTCCGAGCTTGTCTACAGAAAGGACAAGTGCGACTCCCCCTTTCGAGAACCGCAATAATTACCATAGCCAATTGAGAAAAGAAAAGAATACTCGTCAGAGCAGCTCTAAGCTCTACCGTAAATACAGAATAGGCGATTTCCCAGACATTGAGATAACTCACGCGAGCTTCTTGCTAAGTCTTCGTCAACTCATGATGAGGGATTGGCTGATCTGCAAGGATTTTGCTGTAAGTCTCGTGTGTAGCCTAACAGATCGATTAAAGGGCACCGACAAGTATAGTGCACTTTTGGCTGGTATCAACTCAGTTTTCGAAAAGTTGATGGAAGAAGAAGAGAGGAACAACTTTGTTCCAGCAGCTTTGGAGATCGCGCAACACGTGGGCGATGTCGAGCTGGACTCGAAATGTGTTGGAAGGTTGTGTAAGAGCATGAAACTCGATGCACTGGGAATCGTGCTGTTAGAAGAAAGCAATACTCGCTCTAACAGCAGCCGACAATCGTACGGAGTTGCAAGACGATCCTCCGGCGAAGAGAATGCGACGCGACATTCCGAACGATAAGTGGATAGAATTGGCGAATCTGTACAAGTCGATAGGCTACTCTGATGTGGTCGGCAGTGTAATGTGCAATTCCGATTCTATCTCTAGAAATGTTAAGGACGGAGCACTAGCACAGCTAGCGGGTGATTGGGCAGCGGCCAAGCAGTCATTTGAAATGGCCTACGAGAACGTTCTCGATGTGGAGCAAGACTACTGTCTCGACTCGATGTTCGAGTGCATGCGCCAACTGGCTCAATGGGGAGACATCAATAAAGTAATCGACAAGATCCTGGTGGACGATTACAACGCTGTCTGGAATCATAGCAAGAAAATGTTGCTCTTGCCTTGGATCTTCGAGGCCCAGTTGCACAAAGCACTGGACGATTACACCTCGGACAAACATCCTGAAGTCAAAAACATGGAATTCGTGCAGAAAATTAACGACTGGATTAGCGCAACCGACACTTTTGAGATTAAGAGCGATTACGGCCAGGAACTGTCGGTGATCCTAATGTGTTCAGGCCAGAAGAGTGAAGAAGCATCTAGATTCTCTTTGCACGCCAACTTGAACAGAATTCGGGATCAATGGATTCGACTAAGCCCGATCGCGGAGAACGCCAGGTTCGGAATTTTAACGAAACTTCGAGGTATCTACGATATTGACACTTATATGAAAACAATCAAGGCGAACGATATCAAGGAGGCGACAGAAAGCCTGATGCAGCATTGGAATCAGCACTTGCCATCTGTGACGGAGGATCTCGCTAGTTGGAACATGCAGATATCTTGCAGGCTTGCTTTCGCGAAATTGTTGCACGAAAAGTTAAGGAACGATTCTGAGGACAACAGGTGCGTATGCAATTTGATTTCCGTACAGCTTGGTAGTATAGAATTTAGTTGAAAATTACATTCTCGTATTGTATTCTTACAGTTTAGCCAACGAGATATTGGTAGCGAGTGCGAAGCAGAGAATAGTGATAAGCGAAATGGCCATAAATAATAGAAATAACATCGTTGCCAAGAAACAAACCGTGAGATGCGAGAGATTGATACAGAGATTAAACACGATCGAAGAAATAACTGAAACTAATGAGTTTATTAATCTTAAGCACGATTTTATGCTGACAGCAGCAAAGTATAAGCTTCTTTGCGCTGAGAATGAATCGAATGCGAGGAGCAAGTATAACTATTATGCCAATTCATGGAAGATTGCAAATGATTTATTGCAAAATGAAAATCCGAGTTCTACAATAAGAATCAATACTAAAAATCTTTTGTTTGATTTGACATCGTCAATCAGACAGGCAGCAGGAGGCAATGAAGAGCTTACAGCGAGATTGTCATCCGATAATTTTGTGTCAACTAATGCCGAGACTGTAGAAGAGGAGACATTGTCTGAAAAATTGATAAAACATAGCTTTGATATTCTGAAGAGCGTTTATGATTTAGGAAGTAGCAAAGAAATGGCTGAGAGTTACACAAAATTTGGAAAGTACTGTTACAGTTTAATTCAAAATGGTCACTTTAATGTTTCAACAAGTTTGGTCGACGAATTTATCTCCTCAATATTAACTGCTATGAGTCTTGGGTCTTTGGAGGCCGCTCATTACTTCCCTTGTCTTCTCAAGTACGAATATTACGAGAACAGAGCAAATACCAATCAAATCTTTATTTCAAAGAGTGCGAACGTACCAACCTGGCTTTTCTTATTCTGGGAAGCACAGATCGTGACGTATTTGGATAAACCTCTCGCTCACATGCTCATTCCTGTAATGCGAAGGCTGGTTCAAGATTATCCGAATGGAATAGTTTATGATTTTCGTCAAATGTATATTACGTTGCCGCAAGAGATAAAAGCCAATCCGGACTATTCGAAGTATGTACGAATCTCTATTTACCGATTCTAAATTGGAGAGTTTCATCGAAGCAATGCATTACGTGTGTCAGCCAGAAAATTACTTAAGATATCATCTATTACAATTACGAGATTCGAGAGAGAACCTTGAGGATTACGTTAATTCTATAATTGAAAAAGTTTACGGTAAGCAAACAGAGAAGCAGGGACCTATTCCAGGACCATTGTATAATTTAGCCATTGGCAAGTACCGCACCGAAGTGGAAAAACTCGCAAATTTAGATCAGGATGCGATTAAGCTCAGCGTAACTCTACTCAGTGAAAAACTTTCTGAATCGGTGGAAAGAAGAATAGCCGCTAGCAAGTACCAGAGTTTGCAACTTAAGGACTTCAGTCCCTACTTGGCATATTTTACAAACAAAGATTTGGATATAGAGATACCTGGACAGTATTGTAAGCGCGAAAAGCCATTACTTAAGTACCATATTAAGCTCTCAAAATTCGATCGGTCTGTCAGTGTTATGGATTCCAAATACAAACCTATAAGGGTAAGTATGATTGGAAACAACGCAAAGACGTACGATTTTCTAGTCAAGTGTGGAGAGGATCTCCGACAGGACCAAAGACTTCAGCAGATATTCAATATAGCCAATGAGACGTTTGAGTCGGATAAAAACTGTAATCGGCGATATTTGTCAGTAAATACTTACCACGTTGTGCCTTTGTCGATTTCTCTTGGACTTATCGAGTGGGTCAACGAAGCAAGATCTTTGAGAGAGTTTATCGAATTTTCTATGAATGACAAGCTAATTTTAAGCGTCGTAGTTGAGAAATACGCATATTGGATAAACAAAGCTGCGAGACCAAGTAAAAACAGTTACAAGGAAGCTTTGATAAAGTATGATCGAAAAACTGTGATATCAAAAATGAAGGAGTTTATTGATCATTTTGATTGGGACTGTTTGAGGAAAGCATTTGCTATGATAAGCCCATCATTGGAATGCTTCGTATCTTTACGACATAATTTTATTACTAGCTACGCAACTATGTGTGCAGTTCATTGGCTGACAGGAGTAGGAGATCGTCACTTAAAAAACATGTTAATAGAAGTGAAGACCGGCAGGTGTTGCGGTATTGATTTTGGAGCAGCTTTCGGAGCTGGCGTAGATCAAGCAGTTCCAGAATTGGTTCCGTTCAGACTTACACCGCAGATATTAGGTTTACTCAAACCTTTCAATGAACAGGCTCTCTTCGGAGTAACCATGACCCATGTACTGAGAGCTTTACGTAATGAACGGGGTCCGATTCTAGCTTGTCTCAATGTATTCATTCACGAACCACTCAATTGGAGTACAAATAGAAATGAGAAGTCGCATGAAGGTACCGAGTCGTCTGAAGGTATATTTATTTTTATTTTTAGTTGCACAAGTGATTGCAGTCACAAATGTGTACGTGAGATAATAATTTTCTTCTTTTTTCCGACACAGATATAAAGTGGTCAGCTAAGAAGAAAATTGAGATCGTGAAAATTAAATTAAGTGGCATAGATTCATCAACGATTATGTTGAAAGAGCTTTCGAACATGCACGGAAGAGATAAGTCGATTGAATATTTTTCGAGGTATGCAGATATTATAAACGGTACTGATCAGAACCACAGGTCTTTTAGATCAACTGTTTTGAACAAGAGACTTACTCCAGAAGAGCAGGTTCGTGTACAAAGGTGTTGTGCGTTTTACACATAAATTTATGAATTTTTAAAAAAATTCTTTAATTTCTAGGTAAAATGTTTATTGGAGCATGCAACCGACTTGAACGTGTTAGGGCGAATGTATGCTGGGTGGTGTCCATTTGTGTAAAGTGAAAAAGTTGTTACGTGTAATTCATACCGTGTTACAATACTCTTGTATTGATGACCTAATATATTTTTAAAAATTTTATATAATAAAATATAGTTACAGTTGTATAAAATTTATGCGTTCGTTCATTAATCATCCAATTGGCAGAGACAGGCAACGCCTCGGCCGATCCAGTGATTTTCGCTACGCGAACTCGCAAGTAAAACCATCATAACGAAATTGGAAGAGTGACCCGTCGTAGCAAGAACACCACGCCGCTCACTGGTTTTGTACAGAGGCGAGTAATACACTGGAGTTTTCACGAATTTAGCCTTGATTCCTGGCTTAAGCCAGATGATTGGCAGAAGTTCGAACATGACCTTTGGCAAGCACTCGTCCAATTCCATGGTTGTTCTATTCCATCTGGCACCTTGCAGAAATATGCCCCTTACGTACACACCTGACTTAGGTGCTTTCTTTATTTCTTCGACGCTTTCGAACCTTAAACGAATTCATTTAAATAATTTTACTGCATTACTTTTTTAAAAAACGAAGTCTGTGAAACTAACCGAGTGGTCTCGAACTCGAAGTCTAAATGATCGATAGGTATGGTGTGCTTTCTCGCGTAGTTCTGCAAGACGCCTGTGAGAAAAGACTGCGTGAAAAAGAAGCCGGATATCCAGAAGACCATTGGCGCGCCCTCGTCGATCCAGTTTTGCAGAAACTCTATTCTCAGAAGTAGATCGTTGATGTAGC
The DNA here is from genome assembly GCA_018906965.1 of Philotrypesis tridentata. Taxonomy (NCBI): domain Eukaryota; kingdom Metazoa; phylum Arthropoda; class Insecta; order Hymenoptera; family Pteromalidae; genus Philotrypesis; species Philotrypesis tridentata. The sequence continues at coordinate 7,583,248 of JACCIB010000002.1, forward strand.
TCGACAGCGGCTTCAACGTCGGATAGGACGTCTTCTGCCACACCCCCGGCACTCTTCCAATGCTCATGCTACGGAAGACTTCCTCGAGGCTCCCGGTCATCACGACTTCTCCTTTGACCGCTCGCCTGACGTTCACCAGGCTTGCCTTGATGGCGCTGGTCAGTTTGTTGAAACGTATGCACTCTTGTCGCAGAACAGTGTTCATGCTGTTCTCGTAGAGGACCGGAAACTTCTTCTCCACGAATTCCATGTCCAGCTGTGGCGGCATCTTATGCAAGATTTCACTCGCCAATTCCAGAACCATAGTGTCGCTGCTCTCCGCATCGGAGTCATCGCCTGTAACGCGCGCATTTAGAAACTCGGACCATAAATATAAGCTCGAATAATAAACCACGGGATACTCGACCTAGTTGAGTCTGAGTGAGCAAAGCGCCAGAGAGCAACTGCATGGACTCCCGATTGTCCTTGGTAATGTCCGCGTTCTGGTGCAGTCCGAAGACCTCTGGCAGTTGGGTCGCAGGCAACGACTCGACGTAGCTCAAGCATCCCTGGTGATTCGTATTCTCCGGCAGGTGGTAATCTCCACTCGGAGTAAAAGAGTAATCAGGCTGACGAACGACGTCGACGTTAAGATACGTTTGCAGCAAAGAGTTCAAAAGCCTTCTGTCCTTGTCGTCGGTGACACGTCCACCATAGTTGCACTCGCCTATGAGGTACAGCAAAGCTTCGAAGGGCACGAAATCGTAATTGTTCAGGAACATCTGCAGCTGCGTGATGCTTATACGCAGATCAGATTCATTGAACTCGTAGGGGATGTTCCAACCGAGAGGCCCGAAGTTCTTTCTCTCCTGGATAACGGCATGGAAGAAACAGATCGAGAACAATAGACGTTCCCACTCTATGATCTTCTTGCAGCCCTGATGTACCAGAAAATAAAAATCGCGTTACACAGGACAGTACATTGGAACAATCAAATGACTATGGAAAATAAAAATCATACGCCGAAGAATTTGGGATTGGAGATAGGATCTGTGGCGTAGCTGCGTTTCAAATTACTGCGCAGGCCCTTCGGTGGCTCGTCTGTCATCTTGACCGCATTCTGTAGGATCGATACTGGGAACGCCGTGGAAGGATAACTCGTCAGCCAAAGCCGAAATTGAGGATGAGTCTTAGCTGGAACGATAACCTCGTCGCAGATTCTGTCGAGCTCACGCATCCAAGACTCAGCTAGATGACAGTTTTGAAGCATCAACCAATTGCCAGTTTCCAGGGACCTTTTTATTGCTTGCTCAGCTATCGGGCCCTGACCCTGGCCTAAGGATATGGTCTGCAGATCCTTGGTTGAGATGCCGATGTCGTTGGCGAACTTAAATAGATTACTCATGGGATCGGCACCTTTTTGATGAAAATAATGTTAACATTGATAGTCGTTGCATTGGTGTAGGCATAACGCAAGATTGTATACTGACCAGGTGATAAAATAAAAACTAAAGGTGTAACGTTGCTCGAGTCGTTGTAGGAATCTTTCAAGTCAAAAAGTGGAGGCTCTACAAAGGTTTGCCCCATCCTACTGATGACGAATGCTCGAATGGCTAGAACAAGCTTATCAGGCCTGATACACCTGACCAACACTAACTTCTTCAAACTGCTTACTGCCTCATTTTCGAAAGGTTCTGGTAGAGGATAATCTTGTGGATTTTGTAAATCATAGTAGTTTTTCCACTCAGCTATGTTCTTCACAAATGATTCCCTCAACGCCTCGAGACCTTTCATGTTACCGGCACGCGTGACCTCGGACCAATTCTTGTCAGCCAGCCAATCTGGAGCTGGATTCGGATAAGGATTGTCCAGAGCCACACCACCGGTCAGTAAGAACATCCACTTATCTTCTTCGAGCAGACGTTTTCCTCGTAAGATACCAGCGCAGAGTATGAATGAGAATATAAGCTTGTCCTTCTCAAAAAGCGAACGGCAGACGTTACGGTATATCGTTTCCGTTGAAAGTTCGTTGAGTGATTTAATGCGCAACTGCACATCAGCTTTGGTTTCATCGGGCTGTTTCTTATCGATCACCATAGTGAACAGTCTCATGAACCACGGTAGTGAATATTGGTACATAGGATCGATATTAGCCAACTCGGAAATGCAAAAAAACAAAATCGATACATGGTGTGATACTGGTTTGTATACGTCCCTGGCTTTATCGATTTCCGCAGTAGTTTCTGCAGCTACTTCCTGTTTCAATCTTATCTCTTCCGATAAGATTTTTGATGAAGACAGTATTTTAATAGCCGTTTCGTCTTCGAGGATATTTCCCTCTGATCCAGAGAGAACTTCAAGAATTTTATCCTCAAGCTCTTTCAAGATTCGCTTATTGTTAGCGCTTTCGACAATCAGCTGGTTCTTCTTCTCCTCAAGAACAGGTAGCTCTTTAGCCACGACTATGCCAAGCAATTGATCTTTCAGACCCTGGGGAGTGATTGTGAAATTCAGCAGACTGACCTTAACAGCGATCTCGGGTAGATAGTGGGGATTTCTGAGTCTGGTCGTGATGTAGAACCGGAAGTTTTCGTTGTATTCCAAAACGTTCTCAGTGAATTTCATGTACACGACACCGTGTTGGACGAACAGATTTTTCAATAAAATCGGTTCCAAGATCGAATCCATCTCTTCGAGAATATTCTCCAGTAATACTGGTAATCCTAACTGTATGGCCGTCTCTAAGACTCTCGTGTAGTTTGCATCGGACAGTTTGATCACTGATAGCTTGTGCTCTTTCTCTAAGCTTCTGATCCACTTATTGGCCTGACCTTGAGGGTCTATCATCAGGGGCCAACGATCGGCCGATTTCACGATAATTCCGTTCTCAATGGAGAACTTGTCATCTGGAAGACCGTGGAGTAGCCAGGCTCGTACTATAAAAAATTGTAGAAGCTGAACTTATTATATTCATTTCATTAAAATAATAATCTTACCTAGAACTGGTTCACCCAATACGCTGACCAAATCGAAAGGTGGTGGACTGCACGGCATCTCCATACTCTCGCAGTTACTCAGCCATTCTTCAACCAAAGAGTCTCTGATAGTCACAGTGAAGGCACCAAGATAGGCAACGATTCCCGAAGCGACAAGAATATCTCCAATGACGTTGTCCAAACTTTCGCCTAATAACATGGCGGTCTCGCTCCACCGTGTTTTCTCACTACCCAGACCACCCAAGAGCTTCTCGGCTCTTTCTAGCTTCTGCATGCAAATCTCGATTTGATCTTCCAGTTTCTTCTTTTCACGCATACACTCGGCGAACTCATCATTGAGCTGCTGCAGCTTGTCTGTAACTTCCTGTAAATTACATGAAAACGTGAATTTAAATATCGTTTTGGAAAGCACGCGATGTTATTTAATGATTGACCTGCAGCAGGGCTCGTTTCGCATTGAGCGTCTCCATCTGAACAGCGAGTTCAGCTTCAGCTTCAGCTAACATGGCCTTCTTCGGTGCTACGACCTTTATGACCCGGTCGTAAACCTCCATAGCTCTGACCCACTTGCAAAGACCTTCACAAGCGGTGGAGACCTTCTTGATGACTTCCGGTTGAAAGCTCCGGTCGTTCATGAATTTATCTCGGATGCGTTTCATATTGGCCGGAGGTATGCTATCCTTGTCAAAGACTTTGAGACTGTCCAGGAACTTGATGTCATTTAGTAAGCGCACTGATGGTGGCCAGTAGTCTTCCATCATACCTCCTGTTGCTGGATCCGGTACTCGATCAGGCTTCACACCTTTGAAAATACAATTTTCGATAATGTAAAGGGTCGTTAAAATGAAGATAATACTCTAAAAACTTCGACAACCTTTCAGAACACAGACAGACTCAAGAACTAGTCGAACTCCAGTTGGGGGATTTTTCATGGACTTGACGATAGTGATATCTGCGGGCTTGAGAGTATCCAGGGCAGCGAGAGCAGCTTCCAATGCTGGCGTAGCTTCCGCGAGATCACTCTCGCAGTCATCTTTAATTGCTTGGGCAGCTGCGGCTGCTTCGTTCGCCAGAGCTTCATCGGCTGCAACGACTTCTTTCTTCGCCTCTACATTCATAGTGTCCTGCTCGATCTTGATCATTAGCTTGTCACTCAACTGAGATTGAGCAACTAGTTTAGGTTGAAGGGCCTGGAGTTCCTCTTGCATAATAGCGACTTGACCTGCAGCAAAGTCCAGTTTGTCCAAACCAACTTCGTAGCGCATTTGCTGCTTTCTGATGTCTCGAACCTAGACATTATTCAGTCAGATTAAACGCGTTCATTCGATATTGCTGTATACTTATTTGGTACCTTTTGGCCGTGAAATTTGTGCAAGCATTTGATAAGCTCCAAATAACTCGTAGGTGTGACATAGTTTTTCCTTCCGTAAACCCTCCAATATAGTTCGCTGGCTTTGCGAACGCTGTTGTGCAAATGCTGGCAGAGAGTCACGCATTTGGCCCTGCTACCATCGTCAATCTCAAGATCTCGAAGAAAGTGCTTTGCTACCCTCTCGAGAGCTTCATCAGGCCACGAGGTGTACCAGTCAATTGTACAGCAGTTGATGAGAGATGGGAACATGCGCAGACGTACACGGAAAGCTTCACCAATAGGAGACATTGCCACGACGATGTGAACGAACTTCTTTACCCTTTCGGTGAACAAACCGTAGAGAGCCATTGGACTGGTCTCACTCATCTTTCCTGCAATCATCCAGTTATTGAACTTCAAGTCGCGGATATTTAACGACAATAATAAAACTTAATGAATAACCTGTTTTCTGGGTTTTCATGTGAATCTCTCTGGCGACGTCCATCATTTTTTCCAGGATTTCCGCCTTATCTTCCGTGACAAAGAGATTCGGCACATCTCCGGTATTCAAAAGCATACTGAGATCCTCGAGAAATGACTCGTCTTTGATCTGGGTGTCACTCAAGAAAAATACAAGCGGTTTACCCTCGCAACCTGCTTTCAGCAGTAGGGCTTTCAGGTCATCTCTCCATTCGGTTGGCCCATAATTTCGCATCAGTTCGATCGTTTCAAGGCCGTAGTCACACATACTGGCGGCTAGTCGCGTACAGGACATTCGTCCCGAGCCACCGATACCAGCGAGCAAGAGGTGTCCGTTGTCCTGCTGCAGAACTCTAGAGATGCGGGAGATGTGTTCTATAGCGTAACGAAAGAGGACCAAGGACATGGGGTTCTTGGTCAGGTTATTGTAGTCGAATAGATAGTAATCCATTTTTTCCTGAAATCAAATCAAGCAGATCGTCGAATATGTCGATTGATGAACCTTGACAAGTGTACACTTTACGTAAAGTGCTGAAGATTACCTACCTTTAAGTCTGCCAAATCGCGGATCTCATCGTAGATCCTTACGTCGGCGTCAGGCTCCATGTAATTACCAAAAACGAGGTCACCCATGTTAGCACTCTTGACCGGCTCACCTTCATCGGCAATATGCCCGAGAACCTTGTCAATTGGTTGACGGAAGAATTCATAGCTGGAGTATTTAACGATCTCGAAGAGCTTCTGCCGATCGTCCTCGTCGACGAGCCGATCGTGGAAGACTCGGTACGCCTCGTGAATCCACAGTCTTATAAATTTATCCGGATCTTGAATACGCGCAGCCGGTACAAGGAGAATTCCAGCCATGACTCGACTGTAATCTCGCATATTGAAGGTGTAATGGCTCTTGCTAGGAATTGGTAAGAAGGTTTCTATAGCTGTTCGGTAAACGTGAGTCGTCGCAGCCAAGAGCATCTTCCCCATCCTCGTAATGCCACTGTCGAAGCCTTTATCGAAGTGCCAGTCGAGGATCGCGCCGAAGATTCTGGTCATCGTGTTGTCGTCGAAAGCATCGACACCAATGATACTCATGTGTCTGAGAAACCTGGGAGTTATTTTGTTGGAAGCGCCTCCGGGAGGAAGCATAGCCGCTACGAAGAGAATGTCCACGAGCTGGAGCATGCTCGTGTCGTTCGGGTCGAACCAGTAACCGTGATCGATCCACTGCCTCAACAATTCGATCGGCGGTTGAGCTCCGTAGATCTCGAGCTGTGGCATGCTGAGATCGTCGACGAACAAAACGCATTTCTTACCCATAGCCGGACCGTAGACTCCCTTTCTGCGACGGTCTAGCTTGGACATTATAATGGCTTGCGTCTGCGCCGCGGTGGTTCTGGCACTAAAGTTTATTACGTTTTCCATGTACTTCTCCCTTGGCAATCGTAGCATATAGTTCAGAACTACACTGGACTTTCCGGTACCGGTTGGTCCCACGAACAAAACCGGCTTGTTCTTCTCCAGGAGAATCCTCAGGAAGTACTGTTGTATTGTCGTTTCATTCGTCGTGATGATCAGCTCGCTCATTCTTGCCTGAGGTGGAATCGAAGTTTGACTCACGGTCTCCATCCAGTTAATCCACGAACCGTTATTCTTCTTATCATAAACCCACTCGAAGATAGAGTCGCGCTCGGGGAAGAGCTGCTGTTTGGTCAATTTGAAGGATTTTGGTCTCGGATTATCCTCGTCATTGCCTAGCATCATTTTGCGAAAAAATGAATCCAAGGCTTTCCTACTCTCACTGACCAAAATCGAGCAGATTCCCCAGACAATACTGAAGAGTAGAATACACTGAAGCCAAACTGTACTGACTTGAGCCTCGCTTTCTAAGAAGATGTCCAATAGCCTTGTGAACGACTGAAAATTTTGCTCAATGTTATTTTCGTTAAATAAATTATGCAATTATGCATGCACGAGAGAATTTAATAAATATAATTTACAGACCACAAACATGTGAGACTCGCCCACTTCAACGAAGGTCCTGCAATACTTTCTGATAAAATAGAACAAGGGAGGAAGCAACCACTCAATGATGTCAACTACAAGCTCTAGTTGCTCTACCAATATCTTATCCTTCAGTTTATTCTTATAGGATTCAAAGAAGGCAGCCCATCCAAGTTGCGAAGACTCCATGTATATCATTCCACAACGGCTGACCGTAGCAGGTGAGGCCTGTTCCAGATCTGCAGTCTCAAACATCATGTTCATCTTCGAGTTCATCTGGATGATCTCCCCAGACATAAGGCACAACTTTTTATTGTCGTCGAGAACAGTGTTCATATTCTCTATCCAGACCGCGTCGACAGGTCCGTCAAATAGGACCCACTTGCGCTCGTGGGAAACCGACTGAGCGTACTCGCGGAAAGTATTGGCTAGAACACCGTCACTCCACTCATGAGAAATTGGATCAAAATTGCCGTACATTTGTCCCAATGTAATAGCCTTTGGATTAATGACTCTGTAATAATTTATTTGTATCTATTGGCCTGATTATAAAATGGAAAGTATTAGAGAGAACAAGAGAAAGAGTAAATTAATACCTGAAAGTGACTCGCATCTCCCTAATAGTAGCAGTTCGAACAGCTGCGAGATCGGTAAGCGCATCGGCAAGTACTTGATATGCCTGAGTCTTTCCAGACAGATTATCACCAACAAGCATGAGTCCATGTCTAACGAGTAACATTTCGTAAACTTGTATGATCTTGCCCAGGTACCAGGGAGTCGCCTGGAGGTTCCTCTTTTTTAAGTGAATCTTCACGAAATTAAGAAGCTCATCACGATCTGGAGGGGATAGCCCGACACCCGGGAAGAGATCACTGTAAATACCCTCAAAAAGAGGAAGATCTTGAGACAGAAATTTGGGAATATTGACATCGATGATGGCTCGCAGAACGAGAACCGACTCGTCATCGTCCGAGTATTTTAGTTTTAAGTTTCCTGCAGCTACCAGTACTGTCTTCACCGCTCTCATTCCATAATCGTAGTGGCTCTGGGAACTAGATTTGCCGTTAATTTAAACTTGCGTGGATTTGATGAGTCTTGTCATGTAAAATAATACCTGAGTTGTTCCGAGCAGAGTTTGTAGGTGTGCACAATTTTCTCAGCGAGCGATCTTGCCAGTATAAATCCATAGGAGTAGAGTGTGATCTCGCCGATCATCGCATAGTCCGGTACCATCATAGCACAGGTTCTGAATAATACTTTCAAATTGTCAGGCAACTCTTGCCTACCTGCATAACCCGGATTCATCGTTATAATAACGTTGCACGTGGGATTCAGTTTTATTTCCGTCCCTTCGAAAATGAAACGCTCCAAGTGTTGCGCTACCGCCATCTACGAAGATTCAAAAAATAATAATTGTCAAATATATATTAGAGCATCCCCGACCTGTACCCAAGTGTAATACCTGTATGGAGAGTATTTGCTGAGCGATAACAGACAGAACTTCAAGCTCTATCCGGTTAAACTCATCGAAGCATGCCCATGCACCGGCTTGAGCGAGTCCCTTAAAAAATTTGCCCATGGCAGCAAAGTCGAGACCTTCGGAACAGTTGAATACAACGCATTGTTTAGCTAAGGCCTTGGCCAGATCTTTGGCTGTTTCGGTCTTTCCGGTACCGGCTGGTCCCTCAGGTGCACCACCCAGATTTAATTTTAAGGCTCCCATCAAGGTCCTGTAGCAACGGTCCGTCAGAGGCGTTATCACCAATCGCGGACTGTTGCCCAAGTACTCGAAGCCATACTCGACGTCGGTCGTTATCATTGATACCGTTACATTACCCTCAAGCCAGTAGTATCTGAAGTCATAAGAGTCGAAGCTATTATTAAAAGTTCTTCAAAGACTTAAATATCACGTACCTCACCTCAGCTGAGCTATCCAGTTAAAGTCCATGCTATCGCTGACGCCGCCTTCTACCAATAATTTGACCACATCCCTCGCGTGGACGTCAATGACAATGAGAGCATTCAACGTGATCCTCTCACCGGGACTGAGTTTACCCCTGACCAGTGACACTGTCTTGTCAATTTGAGCCGAGCACTTGGCCAGGTATGCAGAGGTTGAGTTGTCCTCAAAGGATTCGCTTACCTCGCTCGTCCAGTGCACCTGACTGGCACAGAGGACTATTTGACCTGGCCACGAGAGCATCCATTCCTCCCGTACAGTTGAAAAATAGGCGATCACACTGTCCTGGGCTATGTCTCGTAGCGATGCTTTCATTAGCTCTTCAACCTTTGTATTATCAGCTTAGTTATTTACGATTTGTTGGGAATATAGCGTATAGATGATTAACGAATAGATCAATGCTTACTTGCGATAGCCAACGTTCGACCAATCCCTTAGCATCGGTGGGATATATCTTTCCGCTAAAGGGTACATATTCTTCTTCTTCGGACAACATACCGACAATTTCATCCTCCTTGTGGAAACGTAAAGATTTGATACCCTCGAAGCACTTTTTCAAATGTGGCTGAACTCTTTGAGCGTCTTTGGTCTCGGACAGTATCTCCAATAGCTCGTCGTTCGATAGGAAGAAAAATCTGTAAATCAAACCAATTGTATTATGGTACACTATGATCAGAAGCGTAGATATCTAAAGAATTCTACCTCGGGAAGAAAAGTCGTTTCTTCTCCAAATAGTCGTTGAGTCCTTTTTGAATGTCATCCAGTAATGCATTACAGGTCTTCAACGATTTTAGCATACCCGGCATGTTGGTAGCCTCGATTACTTCAGTATTCTTAATAACATAAGCCATGACAGATCTCCAGATTTTGTCAACCTTACGGAAGTTCTTGGCCTCAGTGGGCATTTGCCTCATGATGTCCTCACTGTTGAAGATTGGTTCTAGGTACATCCAGGTCGCTTGACAGGTTAACCACTGGTCGATGATATCCTGCATGGAAATAAGCTTCTCCTCCCAGGCCTGCATCTCGCTCTCGAAAGCCTTGACGAACGGAGAACCTCGCATGGTCTGGGCCTTGAGAATATGATCGTCCAGCAAGACTTGAATGTCGTCAACCGCTGAGAGGATATTAACACCAGTGTCTCTGTACGGATTCAGCTCAAAGTGGACGTCTTTCCATTCGAGCTGCATCTTTCTTAGGTTATTTTCCAGAGCGTGCTCTTTGGAAGCGCCTGAAGATATATCCTCGATTCTGGACACGTGAACCAACAGCTTATACTCGATCATATCCGAGAGACTGCTATTAGGTCGAGGAATAATTGAGACCCCGGCAGCCTCGCTAATCATCGTCCAGTGTCTAGCTTTCAGACCTGGATTACAGAGACTTGCCAGTAGTGGCAGAAATTGCCGAAACTTCTCGACTTTGCCGCGAGCCATCTCAGCGATTCGTCTGGGTGCTGGTTGCTCGTTCAACGAGCGGCTCAGTTTGTAGAGAACCCTCCAAGCAGCATCGGTTTGCTCCTGGACATCTTCAGCGTCAAGAGTCTGGAAGGGCCATACATCCATCGCTCGTAGTTGCGATGAAATTCCAGTACCGTCGTCCAAAGCGTATTAAAGGTCTTGACGGCTGTGGACATAGATGGTAAGGTGAGGTACGGGCTGACTTCCAGGTCGAGCAGCGACTCTTCGAAGTTGATGTCTTCAGCTTCGCGCTCAACCGCGGCCATCTCATCTGCAATTTCTTGGCTCTCACGTGCTGAAGTCATCATTTCGGCCATATTGATAACGGGCGGGTCATTCTTCTTGAAGAGCTCGAATTTGGCTGTCAAGTCATGGATCTTCTCGTCGAAGACCTGACGCCGATTGCGTAGGACGCTCTCCACGAACTCTTTACGCATGTTGAGTCGCGTACCCGCCATCTCCATTACAGTGTCCATCTCGCGTGGCCAAGTTATTGCGCGATTACATAGCTGAATATCCTCGGGGCTGAACTGACATTGATAACTATAGAGGAAAAGAATAAGGTCGGCGCAATGCGAGAGCCTCGAACGTAGCAAGAACATAGTTGAGTCCCGACTTTCGACAAGGAAATTGTAGAGCTCGACCACTTCGAGTGTCACCTCCGGCACAGCTGTGTACACGTTTAAATGTTTGTTATGAGTACGGCATAGCAGTTAAATTGATTTGCATTAATGTAATTGATGTATACCGGAAATTCTCTCAGAGATTTCATCGAAGTTGGCGCAGATGTCGCGGTTTTCTGAACGAACCTGATCGAGGAAAAAATTACAGACCAGACTTCGAAGGTTGTACATGATTTCGCGGAATGTGTCATTCAATGAACTGCAGTCTATTTCTATCATGTTCAGTGGAATCTACGATAACGTTTTATAAGTTAATTTTCTTTATGCATTGAGACATCTACTACTAGATTATACAATGATTGCTTCATCAACCTTGTCTCGGAAATAGAACATCTTCGCACGAATCGCATCGAATTCCTTAATCCTTTCTCCATATTCACGTTGTAGTGGTGGTGGCTGAATGCCTAAGAAATCTCTTATAGTCACTTCAGCTTCGCCATCCAAGATATAATAGTAGGGAATGTATTGCTTCAAGTAAAGTTCAGGACCCGGCTCATTCACGTTTACACAATTCAGTGACTCTTCTATCAATTTGTTAACCTGGAAATTGACGCATGTATTTTAATGAGATCAGAAGCAACGAATGCGATTGCTCTACTTACGTCCTCTTCGTATCGATAAACGGGGAACATATACTGCAGCTCTTGAATTTCAGGAAATAGTATATTCTCCATACTCGGTATGCCCGACGCCACGTCGATTATCATATCGAAACAAAGCGAGAGAACTTCTCGCATCTCCATAACTGTCGGTTCACATTGCAGATTATTGTCCACTCGAGTTAATCCCACAGTGAGCGTCATAAATGGAGTCCTGCAACCGATTTCCAAACCCATCAATCTCTAGTCAATTACTAATTGTTAACTTCATACTTACCTTATAAAAGTCAGATCTTGTACTCATCTTCGAACGAATTACCACGCGCATAAAGCACCAGAAAATCTCGAATCTCCTGCAGAGTCTGGAGCAGAATGAACCTCAGCTGCCTCGAGAGAAGACTGTTAATACTGCGGAAGTACGTCCTGATCAACACTGTTGACGCATTGAGAGTCTTGTCGAAATAGCTGGACCAAGCCTTTTTTTTCCTAAGAAACAATTCGGCGACTTCGGCTAGCCACTCCTCCATCACTTTCTTCTTGGAAGCCTCGCAAAGTTGACGTACCCGATCAGCGATTATCGGAGCCGGAATCGGTAACTCACCGATATCCGCTATCTTGACAATTCGCATGTGTTGGTATCTGCAAAGACATGCTTTTCACCTAACAGATGCACAAAATTTCTTTATTCATAAAATATGCTTGCAACTTACTTGTCGTACCACATCGCCCGAATATAGCGAGGGATGAGGTTCGTGATAAATAGATCGTGTTCCATGAAGTGCTCGGCAGTGATTTTCGACTGGTGCCATGGCACCGGTGCTCGAATCACGAATCTTGGCCATTCCAATGGTAAGCATCTTTTCTGCGATAGCAGAAATTTATCGACATAAGATGACCTGACACTTTTCTCGTAGAATTCTACAATCTCTTGCTCTATAATTCTCAACCTTTTGTGAAAACTTAGGAAAAAAGAGAATTTTTGTAAGTGGGTTAAGTGTACTTAATTAAAGACATGATGAGCTATTAGGTTTATACTCATGTCGATTTCGCAGTTTGCCAACAATCCGCCTCTCGAGCTCTACAATGTTTCTTCGATCAGTAAGGATCGACTGGTAGGTTGCATTCGGCTTTTAAAATTTGAATTTCTTCAAGCTGTTCAGGTGTTATTGAACAACTCTCGAGTTCACTATTAAATCCATTAACGATCTCATACAATTGACTTTCTATACTTTTAGGCGGATCTGCTTCTCTGTGTTCCAATATCTGGAGAAAATTATTAATACATACAGCATAAAAATTAGTTAACAATACCGATAGTACTATAACAATCCATACTAAAAATATTTTATAAACAATTTCTTAAAAATGGTCATCCCATTCTAAACTTAGATATTATACAAAAATTCTAACGCAAATAATCGAACTAATAAGATACGATTCTTTATAATTTTCATAATCGCTTGTACAAAAACTAACTTCATCTATGATGTGTGCATCCTGTGATAAACTGTCCTGGACGGGCTTTGTCTGTATACGCAACTTGGGTTTTACAGCTGGAGTTGCAGTTTCGTATTTGTCTTTGAGTTCTTTCAACGTGATCGTATGCTCGGTGAACTCGGCGAGCTTTTTCACTCGTTCCTCCATCCAGATTTTCATCTCCTTCGTGCGTGCCTTGACGCAATCTGTGGATGGGTAAGCCAGATTTCCATCTGGATCGTGAATATTCCATTGTCGTTCTGTGCAAGCTTTGGATTTCACTTTGGATGTCATTTATAAAAATTAGGCTTGATGCCTAATCGTTATTTTCCATTTTCTTCGACAAACACTACTTGCTGTTTAGCTTGCTTATTCTATATATTCTGATTACTAAGGACCGGTTACCGTGTGATCACAAAACGCCACCGAAGGTGGAGCGTTGCTATAGTGATGAACGATAAGTTTGTAAACTATTGTTATGGTTAACGCGATTCGAAAAACGTATTATAGTTTGGATTTTGCCTCATATGCTTTGATGATCACTACAATGCATGTTCGATTGCAGTCATAAATGAAGTCGAATTTGACTTGTTTTTACAATAATGTATGTCGATGTTTTTTTTTTACACGCACTGAAGCTCATCCTAACACTATTTTGTATGCATATAAAAATTTAAACATACACGGGCCTCGTTAGAAATTATATTTTATTTATTGGTATCAAGCTCAATATTAAATTTGTAAGAAACATTCTAAATCAGTATTTAAAAATTGTACATTATACTTCTAATTACCAAATCTGAGAGTTATAGAGCTACAAAACATTTTTTTGAGATTTATCTTTATTATTATTCATATAAAACTTTTTATAGTTAAAATTTAGCAGTTAAAGGAATACAAAATTTAACGCTACAAAAAGCATATTTGAATTCGCATCAGATAATAATATCTCTAACATCCATTAATTGAAGTCGAGAAAAAGAATTGAGCCTAGAGGTGGAAATAAAAACACGAGACAAAAAAAAACTATTAATTAGCATGAATAAGGTCGTAGCGAAGCTCTCATTCGCTTGAATTGACAGCTGGAAAAAGCAGATTTCTTGATAGAGCTACGCATAGTAAATACAAATCAAATTTTCGAATAATTTTGTGTAAATAATGCAGAACAACGCAGCAGATGTTTAAAAATTACTACCTTTTTTATTTTGTAATACAAACATTTGATTTTCTATGAAACATTTTACATCTATGTTTAAAATATATATTAAATTTTAACTTATTTAATGGATGCCTTCGATGATTTTGAGGCGAGAACGTCTTGAGAACGTTCTTTGTCTCGGGCTTTTCAACAAACTAGCACCGTAGGCTACTCGCCATTTGTGTTGAATTTTGTATGAAGAAAAAATTTATTACCATAGGAGGATTAACAAATTTCGAATTCCGAATTAGGAATTTCTTCAAGACAATCCAAAAGGAGCGCTATTCCTTTCTGGTTGTAGAATTTCATCTAGTACATGTAAAATACAGGTGTAGGTGTATGTATACTTGGTGCGAGCAAGCGGATTGCAAGTATTCATTTTACATAAATGAATACATAATTCAATACGGTGGTAATCCTGTCAAAACTTAAGACTTGATCTCCAAAATTTAGATAGCGGCTCGTAAAAGGAGAGCAGCCCGCATTTCTTGATATAAAAAGTAAATAACAGATTGACGAGGATAATCTAAAGTAGTCGACAAGCTATAAGAAGCTCCGATTAAGTTGAGGGTGTTGGAAGTGATGTCAAAGCTTAATGCGTCAAACCTCTCTTGTAGAGGTATTGATGCTTGGCTTGTATTAAGAACATCCCGAATACACTGGCAAATAAGCTGAGCAGTATAAGATGGTAAATATCTTAACAAGTGTGTGATCAGCTGCTATATTTAACTAAATTTATGCTTGCATGCACAATTAGACATATTGCTATATACTCTCCTCTAGCTATTTAAATTTTCTAATTCTTCTAAAAGGTATCTTCATTTTTTGAGAAAAAAGAAACAATTAGATTTCAATTTTAACAGGAAAAGCACCCTTATCAGCTGAAAAATGAGAAAATAGATAAAATTAATACTTAAATTTTTAAAATAAATTATTTTTACATTTTAAGTACACAATATTACCTTTAAATTTAGCTTTTAAGAGCTGTATTTTGTACTTGTAAATTGTTGACTCCAACATGAATCTTTTTACCTGCACAGGACTCTGGAAATATAAATTTTTTCATAAGAGAATGACGCTCATTTAAAACAGATTTTAAAAAGAATCAGCTCACTAGAATCATTTGTACATTTAGAGTCCTACGGTAAGTGAATCTGTAAAAACCAAAAATCTAAAATTTAACAAAAAAACTTTTAAGGAATCTGAAACAGAACAAGAAAATATATTTTAACACAAAGCATTAGTCTTTTTAAAAGCAATTAATTATAACATATTAAAAATAAAGTTGAAAAACTTATCTGACACTGGTTTGATTTACAGTGATCAAAAAACTTCCTATTCATTTCTTCCACATTTATTATCTTGTTTGAAAAATTAAATAAGACTGTAGTAAACAACATGGTGAATCAAAGAAGTTTGAATTTCATACAATTTTAGTAGTTTACTGAACTTTTATGAAAATAGGAGACTTGAAAAATCCACTCAAAACAATAATATGACAGGATTGACAGGTTAGACATATAAGTGACGTGATGTATGTATATTCACACCCGCACGCACGTGTACTATACCAATACCATATCGATAAAACAGAGCAACAGCATTGTCAATTGATCGACTTTTCGATAGTGACTGTGACTGCTGACTCGCTGTCAATTCTTATTTCGGCTTGCTTGTCGAATTTTGAAATTAAAGGTCTACACAGAAAAAACGCAATTCAAGAAACAAATGATAAAAAAGTATTATTTAGTCTTTGCTTTTTTAAGTTTCCGTGAACAAGTTGTTTTCAAAACACGGATTTCGGAAGCATATTTCACAGAAGATTTGCTAGATTACAATAAATCAAATCAAAATTGATTCTTTTTTTTATAATCCAACAGGGGTGTTTCTTCTCCTCGACCGCATCTAAAATTTTTTATACATATAGCTCAGCAATTAAATACATCATTTACTTTGTACTTTAGCTTTCCTACTCAAAGAAAAACCGTCTTCTTTTCTCTTCCTCTTCTCCCACGATAAGAATAATAGGTACACCCGCAAGGGAACAAAGAGAGTACAGAAACAAAAAATTGAGTCCCAAAACGAGAAAACGGCCGCAGAGAGAGAGAGAGAGAACATCCGCATCGCGCGGAGCCCCTATATAATACCTGCGCTCACACTCTATATACCTGCAGGCACACAATAATGCGCCAGTCTCCGCTCGCGCGGCGATAACAAAAGGGAAAAGCCATATACTTGCGTGTACGCGCGAGAAGGACGGCGTTACACACGTATACGCTTGTTATACGTGTATATCTATATAGGTATAATCCACACACAACTTTGCACACGGTATAACATGGAATCCCCGCGCTACTGATGATCCGCAAGCAGCGGCGCGGCTGCAGAGGCATCGCAGTATATACAGCAGCTGCTGCAGTGGACGGGGGCCTTTGCGCGCGCGAAAGTGAGGTTAGGTGTCATTCTCTCCTGAGAGACTCTCCCGTAGCAAAACGGCAAAGTCGTGCTCGCCATCGTACTCTCGGGGCATCCGCGTCCGGCGAAGCGAGCAGAGGAAGGCCCGTCCGGGTCCTGCGCCCGCGCCCAGAGATGCCCGGCTAGTCGAGCATATATTTTATAATTCTGTGTTCCGCGGAGAGTAGTTTTTGTGTCTGTGTATGATCGCCGCCGTAGCAGCAGCAGCAGCAGCAGCAGAGAGCCTTGAATGAAACTCAAGAAGCGCAAGAGTCTCTGCGCCCAGTGCGTGAGCATGCCAGCCAAGGTCTCGAAGAAGGTCGTCGGCATGATCATCCGCAGCCGCAAGTCCATCATGAAGGACGGAGTCATCACGGTATTGCACTATCGCTAGTTTTTATAATACTTGGCTTGTATAGTTTGCCTCTCTTTTCTTTGTGTGCGCCCGCTTGACCCGTTTCTGCGATTCGCCTAATTGGATGTGTGTGTCTACGCTGATGTCTGGATGGAGCTCTCTGTCATTTGGGTTTTTTGATGTAGGTTGCAAAGGCGCAACTGCAGACTTAGTGCAGGTGAACGAACTCTTTCGCTGCTATCGACAAAGTCTTGGAGGTACACTGACAGTCAGATCGATGACTTGGGATTACAGTGCTGACTGCTATTGTTTCAGTCCAGTATGATGTAGCAATTGTAATCCATGTGTAACATTAATCTCTGATTAGTTTGCAGTGAGTCTAGTCGAAGGCGTGGAGGTAACAAATATTTCTTTGAACGATGTTCGCAACTGTTTAGTGTTCGAGGAAGGGAAAATTTTGCTTTGCTTGCAGAATAAATAGCCAAGGAGGCGTTAGATAAGTGTCTATCTTAGGCACATACTGTATGGAATCGCAATATCTTCCCCATCGATGAGCTTATCATTATATAGAAGTGTATTGCTTCAAAGGCTTGTTCAACAAAAAGCTTGCTCATCAAATGTTTCACATATTGCCATCCAGTAGTTACTCATATGGCTCGCAGGTGTGAAGAAGGCAAATTCTTTGTATGCCAAATGAAGGCAAATGTTTGTGCATTTGCTGACTAATGTCTCACCTCTGATAAAAAGATACATTAAATCATCTCTTCAGTTTTTCGCACTCACTCTCTCTCTCTCTGTTATTCTGTTATACGTGTACAAGTTCATGCCCGATAGCAGTAAGGCTTCAGCTTTATCTCAATTATTATTCTCCGCAAAAAGGTATCTTTACATTCGAAAGTTCAGTAAATCCAAAAAGTTTCGAACAACCAATGTCTCCTCGTTATCGAGCTTGCCTAAAAAACGACGTCAAACTGAACCACTATATATTCTAATAAATTGAGCTAGAAAAGCGGTCATATACTCGTATGCCTGCAGACATTCCAAAACTGGTTCTCTCTCTCTCTCTCTCTCTCTACTCTGCAGATCTTCTAACTCTAAGATTGGCAAGACACGAATATTCTCGCACTCGTTCCACATATTTGAAAAAGCAAGGACAGGAGGAAACGCAATGATCAAGCTCTCGATTCGGGCTTTCAAGATGGTTATCCAGCTGTTGACGTAATCTCGGCTATAAAGGCGAGAAAATCATCGTACTTGCACGCGCCACTTAAACGTACAGTTGACGTGTACAAAATAAAAAAAAAAGAACACGCCGCACTACATATATAGAACCGCGCGCAGGGTTTCTCGCTAAGAGAAATTTCTTTCGAGACGTCGCGCTTCTGCCGCAAAAACTCGATCTGCTTACCGTCTCGTCTCGCGCATGTACGTATATCGTTATGTGCGCTGACTCGAGCAATCGAAACTAGTTTCTCAAGGGTCTTCCGATTCGTCGATTCGTCGTTTCTCGTGCAACGTCAACAACGAAGATCGAAAGTCGATCGTTAAGACGTCCTTTTTTTTTCTCTTCTCTGCCGAGTTTCGTACAGATCGAGGAGTCAACGCTCGCGAGATTAACTGCGCGATGTCAGGATCGGGAGTAGCGGACGAAAAAGAAACACTGCGCACACGCGATCCTTCGTCGTGATTCTCGTGATCCTTGGCCGAGGCGCCAAGCGAAATGCAGCGAACCAAACCGATTTTCGATGCTTATAAGCGTGTCTAAAAATACGCGAAACGGTAGCGCGGAGAAATCGCCGATGTAGCATGTATACCTATACCTATACGTGTATGAGTACTATATACGCTGTAAAGCGGCGTGTTTGATGAGCTTCGATTTTAAAAAAGGGTGACAGACCATCAAGGAGGGGAAGAGTCGACCTCGAGTGATTGGCAGTGATGCGCGATCGTATGCGCTCCTGATTTTTCGACGGAGACCTTTCTCAGCTCTGACATCGGAATTCAGCGGAATTTCATGTATCCTCACCCGAGATTTCGCCTATACACTCTTCTCTACGATAAACTAATATTCACGCACGCATCGTTTTGCCGTCCGTGCGAATAAACCAGCTGTTTATACCCAAAGGCTTCGCTCGCATGTGCGCAAAGCCGAGGAAAAAAAAAACTTGTTGATACCTACTCTCTCGATCATGTATCGTGAATATCCGGCAAGGAAAACAACGATATCCCGGGGCGTCGATTAGGCTTTATGGCCACGTGTCACGCGTCGGCAATTCATTAATCTCACGCAAACGGCAGTAAAAGTTTTCTCTAATGAAACGAGCGTACAGACGCGTCAATAACGAAATATATACTCGCTAAGTAAAAAAAGAACGAACGCGTGGGTGTGTATGCGTATTCGGGAGGCAGCGCTATGGAATCGTGTGACGAAAATGCAAATTAGCCTCTAATCGGCGTCTCGGCCGACGAGCTGTCCCCTCATTTGTTTCCCCGGCATTACAAATTACGTGTCCCGTACTCTTGTGCACCTTATCTTTCGCTCGTATACGTATATATAATGTATAACGAGCAGCACCACCTGTACCCAGCTTTACACACTATATATGTACACCTCGATCCGATCGTCAAGGCGACCATGTCCACCGCCTATACTGCGTACTCGTTTGCATGCGTTATTCCGTACAGAGTCGCGCGAGTGCGCAAGTGACTGGAATTCGTGTCTTATCACTGTAGGTTTGGACTTTTATGACAGCAGCAGTTGAGCACAGTGGCTTACGAAAATTTTAATAGGAAATTTTGTACGCATTAAATTTTGACGGGGATTCCCCGAGGCGGTTTCAGCTCTGAGATAATGTTCTTGATTCTAAATTTTGTAAATAGATAATTAGATAAAAAATTTGTGGAAAGTTCAGCTTTACGAGTAATTTGTTTCGTAGCATCGGAGTATCCACAAATATCTGTGTGTTCGTGATTGTCAAAATTTTTTAAAGAAGAGTCATTCTCGAATTTTGACAATTTCGTTTTTAGAGTGAAAATAATTTGGTTCTCATAGAGTTAGTTTAAGCCACGCTAACCTAAAAATCGTAACTTTGACGTGAGTTTAAGCTCTCGTGGCATAAAATATGGTTCGACTTTGATATCTAAGAAGATTTTTTTTTTATAATAGCAGTAAACTACCATATTCCGCACTCTTACATCAAAATGCACTGTTTTTCTCCAGGACGTGTAAATTTTTGCGCGAAAAATCAAACGAGTTTTCTATCAAAGCCAAATTTTATCTTTGATTGAACCTGCTAGACAATCTTAACATATATTATAGATCGATTCGTCAATCTGAAATTTTTAATGTGAAGTATACAGAGAAACAGAATCTATCTGTAGAAAAATTGTCAGTTGACAAGCTGTCAACTTACGAATTCACTGTATATCTACCGATAAACCTATGAACATATTTTTCACATCTGACATGAGCAATTAGCCATACACATATACATACGCATCAAACGCACGAAATGTATACAAACCTTATCCTAAATTCACATGACCGAATTACACTGCGCGGAAGTTCACGAGGGAAAAAAAGCAACAGTCAAATCGGCTTGATTATACATGTACTAGCGAAGACAGGGTCTTATCCGAAATTATTGGTACATCGTCTAGCCACGCGCGGGCTTTATCTACTTGCGCGCGTCTTGTTTTCACTCTTTTTTTTTCATACTCTCTTTCTCGATGAGCGCCCAAAGATTCGCTTTCCATTGTCTCTCGCCGCTAATCCTACAGCAGCAGCAGGTCGACTCGTCTCCTTTTTTTTCAACTCCTTTCTTTCTCTCCTCCGTCGCACACGATTCGCGCATTTGATCGACGATTGGTACTCGGCGCGCGAAATGAGATTTCCCGTCCGCAACGACAACAGCCGCATACAGCGCAGCAGTAGCGCAGCAGTCATCCGAACAGGCGGCAATTGAAAACGAAAAAAAAAAAAAAATTAGAAAGCTCGTGGTACAATGCTTCGCTTGAATAATCGATACCGCGAATAATAAAACCAGAACACTTTAGAGCCAATCATCGGCGCATTGTATCGCGAATGTTTCCGGGCACACATCGATCGCTCCTTTCACGTATGTGTATACGAAGAGTGAGAGTGAGAGAGAGAGAGAGACAAAAAAGAGATCCGCTCTATTTTTTCCCAGGAGCTCGCAGCTTCCTCTCCCGGAATTCCAGATAAGTCCATTTTTCTCCCGTAATCTCTTTGACATTCACGCACTCGGGAGACCTGTATAAATAGAGCGTAATACAAAATAAGTTGCCCAACGAGCTCAACCCCTCGATTCTTCTTGAGATTGATTCTTATATATAGCTCTCTCTCTCTCTCTCTCTCTCCCTGTGCGACTCTTGCTCTACACTCGATTTATATATACACAGACACACACACACACACAACATCCTCTCCCCGGAGCAGATCAACGCGGAGGTTTTGCGCGCGCGTGCACACGCGCGGGGTTATTAGCTTCTCCCCCGCGTGGAGCGCCTCTGGCTTCGAACTCCCTCCTCTGAGTTTGCGCGCGCGCGCGCGCGCTCTCGCGTATTAGCTGCTGTGCGTGCGTGTACTGCATGTATGTGTCGAGTCTTCTACAGCAATGGCTGAGGCCAATTGCCGGTAATTTGCTCGCGCCCACAGTCGCTGATTCCGATGCGCGGAGACGTCAAGGATCATTGGAGCGCGTGGAGATCCATTTGCGCTCAGTGCACGATGGCTTCCTCGATGCTCTAGATTGCCTGCAAATGAATTGTAACTCTCCGCGTTATAATGCCCTCTTTTTTTCGCGGTGCGGATCGGTATTGGAGAGCAAAGTTTTTGGTTGGGATTAAGGAAGTGTATTTTCTTCGATGGCTCGAGAGTAGATTTCTACTTTACCGACGTTAGCTGCGGATATTTCGCAAGCACTAAATATTTCTTTCGCATTTTCTTCTACAGAATAGTAATTACATCTTTATTTTTGTTTATAGATTTTAAATCTGTTTGTTTGATAGTTTTTTTAAGCGTACGATTTACAACGCCTCAAAGTATTTCCTATACAATCACATGAAATGTTTTGCGCTAATCACATTCTTCTACGCAATAATTTCACTCCTCTGATCACGTCGTTTTATAATAAAAATTTTTCCCTTCCATATAACGCGGCGGCGCGCGCGAATTTCCGGTATAAAGAGAGAAAAATCCATCAATAATCGGGTGATCCATCAACATTAAATGCGGCGATGAAAATCGAATGAACAAGGCAAAAATCCTAATGCTCCCGTATATCACCATCTCTCAACGAAATTCTAACGATCCATCGACCTCAGCTGAGATCAGCAGCCATTGCATCCCCCACGTGACGCGTTCCATAACCCGCGAGCCCATCCGTCAACGCGAGCTATAGACAATAAAGGAAAAAAAAACAGTTACACTCCTCACACACTCGAGATTACGGAGTGTGCTTACCCTCATTTATTTCCCATTTTCTGCGGCTCTCGTCAAGTTGAAAAGCCGATACACTGCACGCTCTCCCCCTCTCTCTCTCGGCGCGTGCAGGACCGCTGCGCCTCGCGGAAATTGGGTCACTCGGACGATCCACTATATAGAACACGAATATCTCTCCCCGAACCCGAAGAATGCATGCAGAGCCGGGGACGTCGGGTCTCGTCGCTGCTTACGAAACTTTGCTCTCGTGTTTTCTCTTTATGTCATCGCTGCCTGACGGGATATATTTTGGAAGCTCTGCATGTTACGGCCATTCTCAGACGTATTGCGTATATATAAGTACGTGTATATGAACTCTGGGATGGACTCGTTAAAACTCGTTTCTTTTGTATCGTGGGTAACGTGGATAGACAATTGTGCGCGAAAGTATACGGCGTCGCGTTTGAGAAAGTTTTTCTCGTAACTTCAGGGGTGACTTGGCGAAATCGAACATACGCAGCTGAAATAATTTAGTGTGATGTTCAAACTGTTGTGTATTCGTTCGAAATTTCGTCTCTCGCAGCTCTTTATAATGTTTTTAATTCTGAAAAATTGGCTTCGAATCTGTGAATGATTAATATAAATAAAAATATTATGAATGAGAAAATTAATGTTTGTTTCAGTTATTAAATATTTCAATGATTTATGAATTGCATTTGAGTAAAATGATTTGACACTTAGTACATCATCTCATGCATTTTTAGCACTTGACCCATTAATAAATTATTCGTTTTATTGTAAGTCATGTGTGACAGTAAAGATTTATCGATATGCTAAATAAATTAAATTTTTATGAAAGTAATGCTATGGTTTCTATACATGCAACCGCAAGAAACTTTGGTCTTAGGGGACACTCGAACAAAGCGAAAAAGTTATAGCACCGATTTTGCAATAGTTAAAAACTTCAAGACCATCCAACGGTTTCAGGGGTAAAATTAATGTTTTAACTGCTCTGTATAACCACCTTAACCCCGATTCGAGGAAGTGTAAGTCTCGCGTATATTTTCCTCGTTTTCAAGCTCCTCCAGAGAGATGCGACGACGCCGTGCCCAGGTCGAAAAATAGAAATTCAGCCGCTGCTGTGCAGGCGTTCGCTCGCTCTCCTCCAATTCGAAAAAGAAAAATAAAATAAAATAAATCCGTCCCTGACATTCATTGAATCGACATTGCTTTCATTACTATTGATTTTCATAGTTGGTTTAGAAAACTTGCGCTCATGTCTTCTCGTCTTAATGAATTTATAGATGGAACGCACGTATATACGTATAAGTCTCTGCCTCGTTCAGCGCGTATGTATATAACTCAACGACAAGGCGCGAGGAACGCGATCATTTAAAAAAATTCTAAGGAATATAAGTCTCGTTTGTTTAAAGCTAAGGCGTCTATGAGCTCTTCTCCTCTTCTTCTTCTTCTCCTCGTGAAATTCGATGCACGTGCTGTGCATGGGAGTTTTCGAGAGTCTCTCTTATCTTTATTAGGATTGATGAGCCGGTAAAAATAGATTATAGAGGAGGCCTCTCTCTCTCTCGTTCTCTCATTTGCGCGCGCGCATGTGCGTGGCTTATAATCCGAAATATATATACTGCGGCGCTTTGGCGCGTGAGTTTGAATTTTTTTTATCGCATCGAAAAATGAGTCATACACGCGGAGAGAGCGCGTCGTTTCGTGTATTGAATTTCCGAGCATTGCAGACAAACAATATTTAGCATATTGTGCATAGGTTCGTGTCGAGCCTGCGGCAAACGCAGTATTTTTAGTATGCACGAAAGTCGGATTTTGCGTGACGTAATGTGTGCAGAGCCCGTATGTAAGATTGCCTACGTTTGGGGGAAGTATATAGATTTATTCGCTCGGGTTTTTATTACATGTATTTTTTTTTTTATGCAATAATAATGAAATTCACGTGCATGTGCATATAATTAGATATGCGCGTGTAACTTTTTCTTGTTGAGCTCTTGGTTAATTATTATAATGATCCGAAAGTTTGACTCGAAGGGTAGGGAATTCACTTCAATGCCAAGTTCCTTGGATGGTAGAGGTTGCGGTAAATAGCGCGGGGAATACTCTAAATTTGATCGCTTAGCACGTTGGCGTGTAATTTATTGGCTTCATTTAGAATAAAAAGTGGCATAGTCGGGAATTTCGATGCAGAGATCCGCAAACTAATGAAACTCGCGGCCAAACATCATAATGGCAAGATTAATGTTGTTTTGTTGTGGAAGACGGGCGCATTGCTTACCTAACTGAAAAAAAATGTATTTTATTTTATTAGGTAGTTGAAAAATTAATGAAAAAATAAAAAAAAATTAAAAAAGCTTGGTCAAAATACGTTGTATCCCGTTTCCGTATAATAGTTAGTTGTTTTTAACTACATACAAGCCGCGATAAATAATGCTCGTTAAAAATAATTGCTTCTAAGCCGTGTAATTTTATTTTGAATCTGTAATGTACGTTTGGGTTTACTGTATGCCCTTAATACACAATACAAATAATTTCTGTCGGCTTCTATAAATCCAGAGGTAATGGAAAATCAATTTTCAAATTAATAGTAGTTTCTCGTTTTCACTTCGTTATCATGGTCACATTAGTATTCTCATTATTCCATAAATTTTAATTAATTACAACGTCCTGTAATTCTCTTCGGAAAAATCGTCGATTGTAGTTAACTAAATAAGGTCGAATACTTTAATCAATAATGAAATAACACCATTTCTATATTATACTATGTATACCTTCAAGTTTCATTAGTCAAAACAGCAGATTGGAGCATCGATGAAAAATCAGGGTAAATATTTCTATAATTTTATTTAGTATGCGTAATGCGCATCTCTAAAGTTGTGCGCTAAAAATGGTTTATTAAAAATGATCGCTTCGCAACCGTGTAACTTGAAACTACAAAGTAAAGTCGGGCATACTAGGTATAACAAACTTTCTTGCTCGTTGTGTAGAGCCGAAGATGAGTAGTGCGACCACACGAGGTCAAAAAGCTCACTTGACCTTAGGATACGTTTCATCTTTTTGGAACGCATATATTGATTCTCTCGTGTATTAAAATCAGCAAAAAAAAAAAAAAAAAATATTAAAAATAGTTTTTGCTAGCTGGTAAAAAACTGTAGTCACTCTATCTCTATAGAAATTGGTATACCAAAAACGAACAATACACTCTTAAAATGTAAAGAAAAGTCATTTTTAAAATTAGAAGCATGTCATTTTTTAATACTGCATGTATTATACAAATAACATTTTCATATACGGGTGCAGAAAATGGTTATTTAGCTAATCAGGACATTTTTGTCGAAACGAGCGTGAAAAGTTACATGCCTTAAAAATTTTCATGCGATCAATATTTGAAACCGCGTATTTTATATCTTAAAAGTTCACAAAGTATGTCAATGTTCCGATATTTAAGTTTGAGTTACGTAAAGTTTGGAAAATTTCCCAGATCAATGGAAAATAAAACTGTTATGTGTAGTTATTAACTTTTAAGTGACTTCGTGATTCCAAGTGACCACCTAGTTCTATTTAGCTTAAATTTTAGTAGAATTCTTTACATATTGTGAGTCGGGTACGAAAGGAAAAGGATTTTGAATTGAATCATTAGAAAAATTTTAGCAGTGAAAATAATTTTAAACCAAATGTGTACTGTACGTACTTGCCTAAAATTTGGATTCGAACCATACTATCTTCTGGAGTTAAATATATTCGAAAATAATAAAAAAATGTGTAAATACATATAGATGTAGCGTCGTACGTTATAAGTATAAAACTTTCAGTTTATATTTTACTGGAGAACAGTATTTTAAAAACTCTTCGAGAAATGAAAGTAATGCTATCTTGTTAGGGCGCAAATTCACATATTTAATCTGTTATATTTATTTATTTTTTAAAATAAATTGTCACATAAACTAAGTGGAAATCATGCCAGTATACCAAAAAAAAGTAATAATAATAAATATTCAGAGGACAGCATGGAACAATCGTGTTAACCCCGAACTATCTCTCTCTCTCCCCCGGAACAGCTCTATCAAAGTCCCGATACATCGACCTTCTGAGCGACGAACGCGGCAATCAGTGCGGCATAACTAGTGTATCGTTCACCGCGAGAGACAGAGATTAGCGAGCTGTGTGATATATTAGGTATATCGTATATGCATATCACCAGCTTTATTCGCATATACATATCGCACTTGGACGCTCGAACGTGCGTATGTGTGTGCGTTAAAGTTTCAGCGATACCAGAGCTCGCTGTCATTCGCATCGATGACACTGACACTGATGATTACGATAACATCGTAATTATTCTCTCAAGCTCGATAGTTCATTAGGGTGTTAAATACAGAGTCTCGTTACATCACAGCCGACTAACTCCAGGACTTTCTCACTCGCATTTTTTCCCTACGTTCTCGTAAAGGGGGTCCGATAGCCGCTAATAACCTGTCACTAACCGTACGATAGAAAAGTACTTAGATCCAATAAATATAACGAATTACGCAAATTCAAGAAATAGTTGCCCTGCGTCTCGGCAGCATCTATCAATATGCAAAGTTTGAAATCGAAGTATTCAGTTATCAAAAAGAAAGATTGGAACGAAAATCAGTAGACGCAACCTGACTAGCCAGCGTCTACTGACAGGCTACTGATTTTTGCTCCAATCGTTCTTTCCGATACCTAAATATTTTAGTTTCCAACTTGGCATATTGATAGATGATGTGGAGATCCAGGGCAACTACCTCTTGAACGTGTGTATTTCATTGTATTTATTGGGATTTAAGTACTTTTCTATTATACGGTTAGTGACTGGTCATTAGTGTCTATCGGACCTTAAATAAACAAAATGAATAAACGAAATAAACATAAGAACTATCCTTATCATTACTCAAGCGACTTGTTAGTCATGTTGTATACGAGAGCATGTCCGCGAAGCAGGCGTTGCAATGGCGCCCAAGAATCCTTGAAAAAAAACGAAGAAAAACAACAACAACAATGACAAAAAACGAAACCTCACGCCGTCATCCCCCGCTTCGTTCATTCATTAATGCACATGCGTCCAGCGGAGTGTCTAGCGAATATAACGCGGCTCTTTGTGTGCTCGCTTTGATATATACATATCAGAAAATTCCTCTGTGTGTCCTAACCGTGCACTGCCGCGCATGCGCGCAAAACTTTCTCACCCCCCGCGTGCGCGCGCGCCCGGTGGTGGTGGTGGCAATGCGGCAGACGACCATCTCTCTCTCCGTCTCACTTTCAACGTCTCTTCGCACACACGACGGCAGCGTAGCCTCCTATACATGTGCATTCCCTATACTAATAATAAATGCGCCGACGACTCGCCGTTCCACACACTGCGGACAATCCGGGGAATCCCCGTATTCCGCTGTGCTCCACAATCGGCTGTACGGGGGGAAATCCCCGTACGTACGAGCCATACGCGGTAGAACGATTTAATTGTCCGCAAATCCGATAGAGCCATAGTGCGATACCTCTCGGTACTGGCGGAGAGGAGGGAGCGAGAGAAAGAGAGCGCGAGAGAGAGAGAGAGAAGCAAAAAAAAAGCAAGAGGGAGAACCGTGACATTGACGAAGGCGCTCAAGGTGCGCGCGCTCCGCCCCAGATGAGGCTCTCGCTCGCGACTGCGCGCTCGAGATCGCCACCACGCAAGCTGCACTCACACACGCGCGCTCTCGCTCTCTGTCTCTCTCGAGATAATCGAGCGCGAGAGCTCGTGCCAGTCGGACGGACGGACGAGGGCTGCACCGCGATCGTCGTCGTCGTCGTCGTGCGGTGGTCGTGGTGGTGGTCGTTGTCGTCGGGTCGCGTGTGCAATGGATTATTGATCGGAGGATCCTCTCGAGCCGCGGACACGTTCACTTGGTGGCGAGCTCTCCGCGCCGAGCGACGGGCATGTGCCATAGAGCGGAGTGCGAGACAGCGACAGCAGCAGCAGCAGCAGCAGCAGCAGCCGACGCGAGTGTGATGCTGCGATAGGCGACGTTCGTTGCGCAGTTCTCGCGCTGCTGGTGTGCGCGCAGCGCGGCGAGTGCGTCGGTGTGCGCGCGTGCAGCAGCTGCCCACGGCGTTGCGTCTGCGGTCCGTCGGCTCGGCGCGACGACTGACAGCCGTCTGTACGCGTAGACTCTCGCGGGGGGTCGCGCGACGATGGGGAAGCAGCTGCCGCGGCAGCAGCAACACCGCAAGACGCTGACGACGAGGAGGAGGACAGCAGCCGAGTCGAAGTCGAGGAGGCGGAGGACGAGCGCCGTCGGGGGCGATCAATCGCGTAGCTAGATCCGTCAGCTGCCGCGGCATGGAGCGGTTCAAGTGAGCCCGGGGCCTCGTTGCTGCCGCGGGGCCATGACCCCCGGAGCGACTAGTCTCGATGCGGAGGCCCTCGGCCCCTCCTGCTCCGAGCTCCACCAGCAGGAGCCACAGCCGCAAGCTCTGCCCGCGAGCCCGAGTCGATCGCTCGCCCAGAGATGCTACCAGCATCTCAAGGTCAGCCCTCTCTCTCTCTCTCTCTCTCTCTCTGTCTGTCTTCTCTCTCCTACTTCGACCCCTTGCCTCCTGCGCGACACCCCGACCCCCCTGCACGTCTGCCTGTCCCTTTGTCCGTCTCGTCTTTGTCGTCGTCTGACGCTTTCGAGGACGAGCCCTGGCACTATGTGTGTGCGCTTAATCGTGTCAGGCGCTCGATCGCGTTGACACAGTGTGCGTATACAGACTGGCAGGCTCTCTGCGCTCTCTATATAGACACCTCCTCGTCGTTCGCATATTTGTCGACGCGGGGGAGGAAATTATTTTTTCCCGACGAATCGAGGAGTAATCTCACATTTTGTTCTTCTCGCACGCTGCTGCAGAGGCTGCTGCGGGTCGAAAAGAAATTGGCGCACTGACTTTAAGGCAGTAGCAGCAGCAGTACTGTTACACCGTGATGTATGGCTCGATATTTCGAAGGCTCGAGAGGGTGAAGGCCCGGAACTAAGTCAGATGTAGCGATAAAGCGTGTTGCTGCTACCGCTGTGTGCGCCGTTGGTGAATGAGCTGCTTTGGGTCAAGTGACGACTGCACCATATGCGTTCCGTTCAACGCGTGCATATATATATGCAACGCTGTGTGTGTACTGTATTGTTATGGAAAAAAATAAACGCGGCTTTGCCGTGTATATTTCAAGAAGTTGCATCGAAGGTTGCGCTCTCGCATATTATGTTGTGTAAAAGCAGTGCACAGTTTATCGATTTCTATTTTCAATGATCGCTTACCTTCCAGAAATTCTCTCGAGGGAAACTTTAAACTAGTCCAACTGAATGTGATGCGCGCTACGGAAGTAGAATTATATAGACATCGCGCGGCCGAAGTCTGTATGTGTGTGTGTGTGATCTATAAAAAGACGACTGCATCGAAGCTATACGGATAATCTATAATTAAGCTCGCGATGAGCCGCAAGTAATCGAGCACGGCATACGGTCAATTTGAAAAAGATCATTCCCGTCTTGTATACGCGCGCGGTTGGCTAGTAAATTCTGTCCTATATGCGGCAAAAGATGTACATGTGCGGATATAACTTTTCTTCTCTATATCTCTCGCGACGTGCGTATATATATAAAAAAAAATAGGTGGCTCAATTATGCGAGTGTAAAAGAAGGGGGAATCGCGTTCGTTATGCGAGTAATGACGACGATATTTTGCGAAACGAGCTCGAGGCATAAAAACGCAGTATCTCGAGGAAACGGGGTTGTTTAAGGTTCGCGTGCACGCGGAGGCCTTTTACGGCGCCGAGAGATGTTGCGCCCGAGCGTCCGGCTATAAAAACCTCGGCGCCACGCGTCTCTCGCGTATATAATTCGATTCAATCCCCCGGAATCACGCTGCATCGGAGCGATACGCATACGGACTGGATAGAGCATAGATGTGTAGAGATTTATTCGAATTCGCAGGGATTGGACTTGGACGAGTCACCGCGAGATGGCCGAGCGCGAACCCGCTAGTGAAATGCGACTCCTGCGTGTATTAACCCTTTCGCTGGACTGCGCGACCCACATGTGGGTCGTAAGTTGATGTAACTTGTGCTTAAAATCAAAAGGATGGATTAACTAAGCAGTGTGAAAAGAATAATTATTTCTTGAAATGTGTTAGTTTTTGCACTGTTATGGGAAAGAGGGTAAAGAGATCATTACAGTCGATCGTATCCTTTGCGTCGACTACTTTTTTTCTGTAGCTGTGTGTGTTGGATTTTAAATAGGGAGTGACAGTTTTCGGCTCATGTGGCTAAAATTCGAAATTTCTCATCTTGATCGTAGTTTCAGAAGTCAATCTTGTGGATTAGGATACTGCGAATGAAAATAAAGAGTTTAAAATAAAAGAAAAAATGCGGAATGCAGCATAATTCGCTATTAATGTAGTTACTAGATCTTAATGACTAGTTTAAATCAGAATAATAATACTAATTTACGCAGTAAAACCAAATGATTCATTTCTGGATTAAAAATAATTGACACTTCATATGGTCAACCGCAAGCGAAACGTAGATTTTTTTCTTTTAAATTCTTTTATTTAATATGCGAGTTATCGTGTATTAAATAAAAAAATTGGAACGGTATAATTAGTATAACTGTGTGCACTGAAAATTTGTAAAAGAACTCTAGTTTTAGCAATAGACATATTTTAAGTTATGCAACAATTATAGGCAGCGACAATAATGATTACAAAATTTGATTGCAGTGATTAAATATAGTTTCCGCAAAAATACGATTTAATTGCCTTTTGAGCACATTTTACATACAGGATCTTCTGAACAGTTGCACGATCTATGGATTTAATGAAGCCTATAATAGTCTGTTTCCGTCAATAAAAAGTTTTTTAATGGAAGATAAATTTTTAATGAATAATAAACTTCTCTTTTAAAAAAAAGAATCATTGACACGGAAAATGGTATGTTTATCTCAAAAACCGAGACAAATTAGTTTTACGATAGTCAGACTCGTTTCATCTAGGCACTCGATTTCTAAACAATGTACCGTGATGCACCTGCAATTTGTTTAAGCTACTCGTGTCTATGCTTCAAAAATCAATAGAAAGCATCCAAATATAGCTTAAAAAATCAATATAGCATCCTTCACTTCCGCAAAAATCTATTCTTGAAAATGTCTTCTAAAACAGATCCAAAACCAAAAATATCTGCATAGATATTACATCATTTTCTCGCAAATACTAACAAGATCCACGTGCATTTGTATAAGACACACATTCTCGCGAGACTCACGATTCTCACGAATTAATTTCAATTATAAAAGACTCGTTTAACCGCAAAACTTAATCATTTCGTCTTTTGGCCCGTGCGCAGCGCTCGAAACGAATCCAACGCCGTACAATCACACAAAATGAGCTGTCTCTCATCTCGGCTCGAAAAAAAAAAAATAATAATAACAGGAAAAAAAGAAGATATATATATAACGCTTGTTTTTCATTCCAGACATCGGGCGTGGGCGAGGCGTCGGTGTACCACGCGCTGGTCGTGATATTCCTGGAGTTCTTCGCTTGGGGCCTGCTGACGATGCCGGTGATCTCGGTGCTGAACGAGACGTTCCCGGACCACACGTTCCTCATGAACGGCCTGATAATGGGCATCAAGGGCATCCTCTCGTTCCTCTCGGCGCCGTTGATCGGCGCCCTCTCGGACGTCTGGGGCCGCAAGTTCTTCCTGCTGATCACGGTGGCGTTCACCTGCGCCCCCATACCCCTCATGAGCATCAACACCTGGTGGTTCTTCGCCATGATCTCGATAAGCGGGGTCTTCGCCTGCACGTTCTCCGTCGTCTTCGCCTACGTCGCCGACATCACCGAGGAGAGCCAGAGGTCCAAGGCCTACGGACGGGTCGGTTCTCTTCTCTCCTATTTCGTTTTAATATTAATTATGAAACGCGACGCCGCGTCGAGCCGCGTATATTACACGCGAGCGAGAGTTTGCCTCATTATTTTTAGACGCCAAGGTATAATCAATGTCGAGCTGACCGATAAATAATCTTGGCGCTCCCGCGAGGAGCTTTATCTCTCTTAAAGAGTTTTTTAGAATAAAAAAAAAAACAGGGGAGCGCGCGATAAAGTTTATCGGACGCGCGCGCGCATTCTATACTTTGTTTTATCGCGTCGCGTTGCCGTCCACCTCAGCTCTGTGTATATACGTATACCCACATAAACGTTAGACTGTGTATACGAGTCGAGCGGAAGTGCGTACGATCGCGTCGGGTCTCTCTCTTTCTTGTACTTCAACACGCAGACGTAAAAACGAGTCTACGCGGCCTCGTGCGCGCGTAATTTGTTACTATAACATACTGTTATAGTCGCGTCCTTCAAAAATCGGCGAATTGGGTCAGTGACCAAATTACGTCGGGGGCTTTAAAAGCGCGAGAGGCATTGAATATCGGACGCGAAATACAACACGCGGCATCTTACAGTCGGCCGAGCAGCGGAAATTTTCCGGACGCGCGCGCAGCTGGAATATTTTTCGCAATTATGTACGCAGCGAGCAGCGGGCAGTGCTCTATTAATAGAGGACTACGCGATACTTGCTTACTCTGTCCATTAGCGCGAGTTCCCAGCGCTGCGATGTTTATCGCTTGAAAAATCGCTATACGAGCTCTGCGGCGGCTTGCACCTTCGTAATCGCTTTGTTCTCCGGTTTTTTTTCTCCTTTCCCACCCCCGTTCTCCGGCCTGGCGCGTCTCGAAATATAATGCGCGAAAGATTCCTCGCTTCGGCGCTGTGCGCGGTTACGAGCAAAAACGAAAACAAAAAAAGAAAAAAAAAACAAGGAGAAAAAAGGCAATAAATATACACGATGTTCTATGTGGGTCATTCTTCCAAAAGTGGTGTTTTTTATCTTAAAAGATGGACCGCGTGAAAAAGACCGATTTGTGGGTAACCGATGGTGACTTTTTGTTATTTAAGGTTTAAGAAAACGTAGTTTGTTTGGAAAATAGTACAGCTGTGATTAAGTTTTGTCCATAAGATTAATATAGGCAGACGGGGGGGTTGTTACGTTAATGACATGATACGTTACTGAATTTGACCACCAAATGTTACGCTGTAAGGAGCGATCAATAAATAATAAAATTTCCTTGCGAATTTTTTTCTTTTAAGAAGGTTTCTAACATTTTTAGCTCACTATGTATATTTATTTATCACGCGCTAGTCTGCGTTACGTTAATGCTTTTTCTACCTTAACAAATAAGTCTGCATAAAAACTGTTAAAAGAACAATGCGAAAAAAAGTAGTTATGCAAAGTATGCCTTAAGTTGGCTCAATTTGAAATGTATTGGCCAAAATCCGTTTCGCGATGAAGGATGGCAACACTGATGGAAAATAGACGCGAAATTCAAAAATTAAGTTTTTGAGATTGCACGGCTATGGGAATGCATAAAATCATATGTATAAGGAGCTAAACTAGAGAAACATTTTAATAATACGTTCCTTTTGAAAAGTCCGTGGCTTGGCGGGTGTTTATTTGCAAATCCGAAGTCTAGCAGCATTATTATTAACGTAACTCTCTTAGGAGACACGTTACGGTAATGACATTTCAGCCTTATAAACTGCAACCAACGATACAAGCTTAAAGCAAATGATTATATGCGTATCCTCATTTGTTAAGTACATTTAGTGCAAGTATTTTATCCGTTTCCCGAATCGAAAAGCTTTCGGAAAAGTCCCGCACGAAAAACAGCGCACTTTCGGTAAGAACGAGCCATATTAATAAACGACCCTCTGTCTTGCCCCCCCCCCCTTTTCCCCGCAGGTCTCGGCGACGTTCGCCGCGAGTATGGTGATAAGCCCGGCGATGGGGGCGTTCACGATGAGCACGTACGGCGAGAACGTGGTGGTCGCCCTGGCGACGGCCATCGCCATCCTCGACGTGTTCTTCATTCTGGTGGCGGTGCCGGAGAGCCTGCCGGAGAAGGCTCGGCCGCCGGCCCCCATATCCTGGGAGCAGGCCGATCCGTTCGCCGCCCTCGGCAAGGTCGGCAAGGACCACACGATACTGATGCTGTGCGTCACCGTGTTCCTCAGCTACCTGCCCGAGGCCGGCCAGTACAGCTGTATATTCGTCTACCTGAAGCTCGCGATGGGCTTCTCGGCAACCATGGTCGCCGTCTTCATCGCCGTAGTCGGCATACTCAGCGTATTCGCCCAGATACTGCTCGGTCCGCTCATGCGGACCCTCGGCAGTAAGCACACCATTATGCTTGGACTGCTTTTCGAGCTTCTGCAACTCATGTGGTACGGCTTCGGCTCGCAGACATGGTGAGTGATTTTTAATCTCGTCGGGAGAAGAACGACAATATGTATGCGTATATTCGTGGGAATTGGATTGTTGCGATAATTTTCAAATTTTCGCGCCGTTTCTAGCGGATATCTTTGTATACCTGTAGTAGTTGTGTACACCGCGCGCATGACGAACACGTAAGAGCCAATTCCGTAACGTTTGCCTTCACTTCACAGCAAAATATACGGTCATAAATTTATCCATCGTCCAAAGTCAAACAAGCAATCCGTCCCACTTACATCGTATACATAATCAAATACTTAATTTTTTCATGTTTTTATCCTTCGCCATTTCCAAAAGTGCGCATTATTCTCCCTTATTTTCAAGTTCTTAATTATTCTACATCTACGTTGAAAAATCACCCTGGTATAGAAACTCAACGATAAATTAGCTAATTTCGCAACGAAATTAGCCAATTTATCGTCAAGTTTCCACCAGGCTATCCAGCGAATGCGCATATTGCACGTGTAGTACATAACCCAGCTGTTTCCGTTGAATGTGGCGCAGGATGATGTGGGCAGCCGGCGTGCTGGCGTCGATCTCGTCGATCACGTATCCGGCGATCTCGGCCTTCGTGTCGATGCACTCGGACGCGGACAAGCAGGGCCTGGCCCAGGGCATGGTGACGGGCATGCGGGGCCTCTGCAACGGCCTCGGGCCCGCCATGTTCGGCGTAATATTCTACCTGTTCCACGTCGACCTCAACGACAAGACGCCCTCGCTGCCGCTCAAGCCGCCGCTACTCGACGAGAACAATAACACGGGAACTGCCACGCACCTCGATGTCATACCTCAGGTACTTGTGCGTCATCAACCTTTTTATTTCTGTGCTATTGCCGTTATACGTCGGCCGAGTGCTGGCGATCTGCGCGTCAGAATTCGCTTGGGAGAATATTGCGTAAAAATCA
Organism: Philotrypesis tridentata; assembly: GCA_018906965.1. NCBI lineage: Eukaryota > Metazoa > Arthropoda > Insecta > Hymenoptera > Pteromalidae > Philotrypesis > Philotrypesis tridentata. The sequence continues at coordinate 7,618,961 of JACCIB010000002.1, forward strand.
TTACGAAATTATAAAGGACTTGTCTGCACGAAAGTGAATTCTGAAGCGGAGCCTCGTTCACACTGGGCCGTCGGTTTGCGCTACACAGTCGCCGTTGTCGACGACGAGAGCTCGAGGTGAAAACTAAGGTGGACTTTTGTTTCTTGTCTTTTCAGCTCGTACCGGGACCCCCCTTTGTATTTGGTGCATTATTGGTAATTTGTGCGCTACTGGTAGCTGCTTTTATCCCCGAAGCGACTCCGATGATAACGGGGCAGCTACATCATTCTTCTACCTCCCGGAGGCCTTCCGGTAAATACGCATATCAAAAATGTACGTTACAACTTACCACCATACAAACTGACAAGGATAATCCTGGTGGTGGGTCTCAAACGAATAATAATCATTAAAAAAAAAACGGCTGCATCGATTTTTCAATTTATATAATACATATTATACACGTATATAAATATTGCTCTCTGTTATATTTGAATACCTTAAGTTAATTTTTTAACCAAGTTTATATTTTCCTTTCGGCGTTAATGAGTCGAGTCGACACCGCGTTTGAATGTATAATGAGCTCTCTGATTATGCGATTGATCGAGCGGCATGTTTATGATCAATAATCATTGATATATACACGTATGATTATTATGCATTCTGAAGTACAAAAAGCATGCGATTTCTGCTGTACGGTTTTACGAGCTTTATCTTTATCAGCAGAATGTTTCTTGCTTTTGCTGTGAAATATCGAGATTGATTGTTTTGTGTGCTTCAATACAATGTCTATTCTACATATTGTACTCTATTTGCGATAGCTCTGGTGTAACGGTCGGAATTTATCGATGTTTGTTTTAATTTTCGCAATATATTGCATCACGACTGTTTCAGCAAAACTATTGTCAATGGCCAATTATTTTTAGAATTAAAGGTGTAACATCGAACTCAGTGAAAATTTTTGCGCTTATAAATCACGTTACGATATCTATATTTCCATATTGTACAAAAAGCCTTCCTGGACTTTTGATATCCCAGTGGAAAATAAAAAAACTGTTAAAAATTCGTTGTACTCTGGCCATGTGTCCATATGGTTCGATTGTGTCCAAATTTTAGGAGATAGTTTTAAGAGGATCAAAAAGACAATAGTTTTTTCTGCATTCAAAAAAAAAACGTTCTTCCTTCCAAAATTTAGGATAAAACTATCAAAGAAGTCGATGCTACATATTTAATTTTATAAATAATTCTTGCAAAATAATAATACCAATAATAAATAATACAATGCATGTTTAACCAATTTTTCCGCAGGCCTCTCGCTAGATGTTCACTACGAGACCGATAGGATAAGCAGCGGCAGAGGTAAACTCGGGCCCCTGTCGCCACTAGTCGACAACTGCAACTCGGCGGCGCTCTAACCGACGAGCCATGCCGGAAGGCGCCAGCAAGCCAGGCACAAAAAGCCAACGACGTTGCTCCTGCTGCCGCTGCTGCTATAGCGACCGGATAAAGACGGCGCACATGGCGGCCCAAGCGAGTCGACCGACGGAGGAAGCTTTTAACTTACCGCTGCGAGCCCCGCGACGAGGAGGATCGAAATAATTAATGAAAATTTTAAAGCAGAAAAAAGAAGTTTAAGCAAAAGCAAGCAACACCCGACACTCATGTTGAATTACCATACCACAACATACAGACACTCACACGCGAGAGTATGCTCAATGAAAAACAAAAAAAAATAATTATTATAATAATATATATAGTGTAATATGCTCGACTGATCCACCGGTGGAACCGCGCATTATCGCCACGCGTTATTACACACATGTTCAGTATACATATATACATTAATGCGCGCGGGACAACGAGGCTGCGACCCGATGCTAATCCGGGCGGCGAGTCAACGGGGACACGCGGATGTCTGTACAAAAAGTATGAGAAAATGTTTTTATTTTTATATTCGCCTATAGTGTTGCGAGCACGAAATTTCAAATCGATTCCGTACGCTTATATGATTTGGAGATGGAAGTACTTAAATTTTTGGCGAGCTCGATCGAGTGCTGCGTTTCGTGGTTGCGGCGAACGGTATTTAGGTAATTCGCAAAGTTAGAATTCGACGCGGCCGAGCACTCGATCGATCCGGCGGTTTCATTGACTCGTCCAGCCTCGTTGCCATGTGCGCACGCACACGAAAACAGACTCTGTCTTCTGCTTCGAGGTATAAGCTAAATAAGCGCGTCTGCACAGAGCGACTCGACGAATTTTCGCGATTCGACAATGGCGGACGACGGTGTATAAATCGCTAAAACAAAAAAATGAAAACAGAAAACAACAAAAAGAAAACAGAAATATATCGTTAGGTTGTGAATAAAGATGAAAAATGATTTAAGAAAAATCGACAAAAAAAAACAAAGAAATAATCATAGAAGAATTGTTCAACTAGTGGGTAGTGCGCGCTGTTGGCCGTCTTCGGTTCCGATTCTTTTTCGACAATCATCCGGCTATGTAACAAGGATAAATCGCGACAATTTTCGCTTTTAATTATAAGCAAATTAACACCTTTTACACATTGTACTTATAAATACACGAAAGAAAAGTTAATACATTACGATTATAAATGTTACAATGGTAGATTAAACTATGTTAAAGTTTTATACAAATCATTTAAGACGATTATAAAGTTTGATACGAGAATAACTCAGCGAACTAAAATGAAAAAAAAAACCAAAAAAAAAAACGATAACGACGTGATAACAAAAATGTTTGTCAGTTAAAATGAATTTTCCGATTTCTTTGAAAGTTAAACCGAAGACGGCCAACGCATTGTTCAATAGCAAAATGTGCGACGCATCGCGTGGACGTCGCAAGGCAGAAAATTAAAACTCGCTTCGGTTCGCCTAAGGCATATGAATGCATACAGACATCAATATATACAAACAGATCTACTAACAAATACACACACATACAGACACACATACTCACAGAAACATACACGCACACAAACTCAAACATATATAAATATAAAAAATACACTTGAGTGATAAAAAGTAAAATAAATTATTTTAATAAGCTTGCCGAGAGCACAAAAAGCGCCGAGGCAGTAGAGGAGAGTTTTGCGACCAGTATTGTTTTTTCTTAGACACGCACGGTTTTCTTCCTCCACCTCCCGACGACGATCCGCTGTAGGACTTTATTATATATAAAAAATACTTTCTCTCTTTCTATCTCTCTCTCTCTATTGTGCTTCATTGGCGCAGATGAAAGGGCGTTTTATTTAAGTTGCCCGTTGTTCAGTGATTTAATTTTTGTTTGTCTTTTTATTCAAGAGATAGGTTGCAAATCATTCTCGAGAAGTGGTCCGTTAGTATTTTCGCGTCGACGTTACGATATACTGCTTTCCTTTCCTGCGTCGAGGTGATAATTTACCGGAGGAATCCGCGTATTTGCGTCAGCTTTGCTTTATCGTTTGCATTTACTTTTACGACGAACATTCGGTACGTGCCTTCGTCGCGAAAATCCCATACGGACCACGAGTCAGTCGAGAAGCGTGATTGTATAAGTAGCGGTTCGAAAACACGAAAAAAAAAATGAAATAACATTATTAATATAACAACAAAAAACTTTTAGTTATCCAATTTATAAGTATATTCCAATCACTTTTGGAATACGTTAAGATTAGAATTAATGAAGCTTACTTTCAATTTTCCTTTTGTATAGAGTTCTCAATTTTTTCGTTTTGACGAATAGCCCCGTCGAGCTCTCGACGATGGCAGGAGTTTCATGCTGCCCGAGAATATAAATAGTGTAAATGTATTCCTCTCCCTTTTTTTCTTTTCTACGCGATACTTTTCGCATTACAGAGGCTGTATTAAAGTACGACTTACGTAAAAGAGAGCGTTAATTCTTTTTAGAAAAGCAAAGCTAATTATTAAAAAAACAAATTATGAAAAAAATAATAATAATGAAACGAATAAAGATCGAAGTATTTGTTATGGGCGTGCGACGTCCGTTTGATGTCTTTAGCCGAGTGTCCATTTTAGTCGGAGCAATAAAAGCATGCAAATGAAAATGTATCACATACCTACGCCTGTGCATACATGTGTTTGCGTATGATTTTATTGTTAAGTTAGCGAGCGAAATTATTGTATTTGTACTTCTTTGTGAGCCTTTGTTTTATCATTCTATTGTCACACGGAGAATCTGCACAATATTGTCGTAATCATTTTCGCAGTTTTTTATTCACCGCGAATGAATGAAAGCTACTTCGATTCTTCGAAGCTTCGATTCGACACTGTTTATTGATTTTAATCAATTATGATTACCGGATCATTCGAAAATCGATGATTTAATGTAACAAACATTGAAAATAATAGATAGTCGTATTTTTATAATTTAAATGTAAAATTTTGAACCTTCACGAAGTCTATAAAAGCAATGAAGATTTCAACAAAATTTGACGAGTCTTTTATTGCGATTTGTGCAACAATGAAATTTTGTATTCTTCCCAAGAGTAAATCGAGTGGAAGTTTTCCAAGCAATTTTTTAACTCACTCTCGCATCGCGCCTCCTTCGATTTTCAAATATCCCATGTTCAATGACATCTTGACATTAAAAACTCCGAGAGTACAAAAGTTGCGTATTCGCATCGGTTCTCCTCCTTGAAACATACATAAATACACAACCAGAGAATTGAATAATCAATTGTTATTATACTTACTATTATAAAAAAAGCGAGGAGACAACGACGCAACGCATTCAGAGCTCGATTAATTTTCGCATTGCCAAAAAAAGAATGATGTTACGTACGCCTATTCTCTTATTCCTCTCTTCGTTGGCGTTCTCTGTTTTATCTACACGTGCACCCTTTGTTTATGTTTTTTTTCTATAATCTATTTCTCTGCTGTGTCAAAAGATTCGCGCGATCGAAACAGAATCGCGCGAGTCGTCGAGTATATAATAATTATTGCGAGACTCGGTCGTAAGCGTCGACAAACTTGGCACCAGAAAGTATGTACGGCATGTACGCGCCTGTATCTATATACATTATACATACACACATACCGATCTCTGATTTTTCTTTTTTTTTTTTGTAAAAGTATAATAAATTTAAACGAAATAACGACAAACGCTTAAAATGAAAACTAACGAATTCAAGCTGAAATAACCGAACGAACGCAGACATTTACATTCATGCAATATAATGATTGTTGATTTTAAGGGACGAGAGGCTGCTGGTGCTGTTGTATAGCAAAGCTCGACGAGGAGGAAAGATAAACAGGCGTTTAAAGGATCTCCGGTGGAAGCCAAAGATTGTAATTCGTTCCCTTATGATTTCGTAAGGTGTAGATGCGAGTGCGCGAAGTTCAGAGTGAATGTATATTCGTGCGACTTCGTTTTGTGTCATTTACTCTTAGGAGACTACCGAGTATTTATATTTGTATGCAGCATAATACATGTGGGACGGTTGTATCATAAAACAAAAGAAAAAAAAAATTAAAAGAGCAGAGTGCCGTGAGACATTTGAGAACACACAAGAGACACTCGACGATTATGGACAGAGGCTCGACTCCCTATATGTTGGGTTGTAAAATGTAAATGTATGAGATGATGGATGCATTAAATAAAAATCGATTATTTTTAAGATAAAAACATCTTGATGATTTTTATTCCTTGTACTAAACATGTCCTTTTTTTTAGATTTGATTGATATATTATGTTTAGTGTAGAAAAATAAATAATTTTTATTTTCGAGTGAAAACAACTTAGTACAATATTCAACATACTACTACGAATAATTCTGTCATTCATAATATTGTTCACTTTTTCTTGTATAAAGAAAGTTTGATACTAACGTTACAGCTACTGTTAATTTCTTAACTGCTTCGAATTTCAAGGCGCAATTAGTACAGCGTACAAATTCTAAATAAAATAAAATGTTATATTAGATCATTAACTATGTACAAAATAATTCACAAATTTATCACAGCAATCTGAAGGCATCTTTTCACGTATTTTGCGTATGAGGAGACGGATTTTGCGATGTTAGCATCACTGAGCCACTTTGCTGCCAGCCTTCTATTGCTTTGTTTACAATTACTTCTGAAATTTCCTCGGTTATCTGTAATATTTAAAATTTTATATAAATAAAATACTTTCATGGTGTACATTTAAAATTAATAACCTTCATTTTTTGTGAAAAGAAACTTACATTATTAATAACTTCTAATACTTTATCTAAGGTGTCACACCTCAAAATACAACGTCTTAACGTAGTCAACATAACAATTGCTACAAAAATTAAGATTCTGTAAGCTCCTACAGCTATTTTGTCCCAAATCCTAAATTGAAAATAAACATTTAATTCAATAATAATTCTACTTAATCTATTCTTAACAATACTTTAATTACAGTTACATACTTGGTTATTGAGCAATCACGAATGGTTCCAGCAAAACATGAGTGAAACCATTGCTCAAAAGGTAAAGTCTGAAGAGATTCCATGTTTGCAAGATGATTATAGAGTTCTTTGTCCTCTCTCTCCAGCATTGAACAGGTACATTCTTGCAATCGTCCAACTTCTGTACTGAATTTCTGTGCTTGATCCAAAAATCCACTGAGTATCCAATACACATCAACCAATTTATCCTGTTCGTGATCAGCATCGCTTATATTCCAAAGGCTTTCAGCCATTTTACTCATTGCTCTTTTATAAACGAGATAATTTTTTATAAGACTACTATTTCAAAATTAAAAGGTTAATGATATGTATAATCAATAAGGCTGTACCTTAACAGTTGGGTTTCTAACTGTGAGCTGATATCAATTTTAGCCCTCCTCGTTCTCAAGAGCCACATCATGAGAAACATCTGATGAGGTTTTATGTTGTCATCCGTGATTTTAGCATCTTTCAGAGCTTTTCTCAAATCTTTGAACTCCGCAGTTCTCTGCGCCATGACAAAGACATGACTCTCTTCATATACAGGTATAACGCCAAGCAATATTTTCCACAGTAAATTTCTGTACATTGCTGGTACTGTGAATCTCAAGCAGAACTGCTTTAGTTTCGCTTTGTCAAACGGTCTGTCTCTAAGAAGCATTTCAAGTGATTTCTTTTCTTCGACACTTCTGAATCCCACCTTGATTAAAAAACATAAATTTCCAGAATAAGAGAGAAATTTTCTGTTAGGCTGAGTAACGAATAAAGTTGATTGGATTGAATTTTTTGTGGATTAAAGAAAATGGAAAGATTCTCATGTCATTAAGAACCTTAAACGTGATTTGCATAGAAATTCAATTACCTTCTCGTAGTAAGAGGATCTGAAATTTCGTTCGTCAATCATCTTTAACTCGTTTAGTGGGACTTCTGCAGCTTCTACTCACCAACTACACCAACATAACTTCTAAAATTCTAGAGGTTATGTTTTACAACAATGGAGCTCGGGAATATTGCAAAGTCGTCTGCTAATCAACTCCACTGGCGGGAAATTTAATTTTCAAACTGCGTAAAGAGGAATTCTCAGTGGATCTCTCTCTAAAGTTTATAGATAATCTATCGTGCTACTCAATATCATTTTGAGTAATCTGTTGAATTTTAAGTACTTACACAAAAAGTATGTCTTTTCAACCAAGGGATATTAAAACTTTCGATAAAAAGAATGGATGACAAACTTTGATCGCTGCAGTGCTTTTCAAACGGAAGCATTTTTACATCCGACAATACACGGCAAATAATGTTTTTTTGTTACTAAATTTTTCGCATAAATTTTTGCGGTACATTTCGTTCAAGTCTGGTTGCGTCCCATGAGTCGGGTTGATCATAACTACTCAGTTTGGTATACTTGAAGACAGGTCTTAATATAGTATTCGTTCGAAGCACTTGTTTCATAACCTTTTTGTTTACCGGACACTTAATAGGCATATTTCTTGTGATGCTATTCGTTTAGCCTTTAGGCGTAGGGTATTGACCTATGAATTTAGCTCTGCTAAACTTTTACAAGAGAGATCTAGTGCGTCTATAGTCGAGATTTTTATTCTGTGGTAAATCGAATCCGTAGACAATGGAATATTGTTTCCGAGTTTGTGCAGATGGCTACTAATGCAGCCCATTTTAAGTATAAATACGAGGTTTTGATGAAGGAGTCAAATGGTAGCCCGAATCATTGATTAGCCTTTCCCGTTCATTATTTTTGATTAGTGAAATTCAGTTTATTATGTTGTTTAGTTCTTTGATAAAATATTGTATTTAATTTATAAAGGAATGTGGTTATAAACTATAAAATGAATTTAAAATGTTTTATTTTGCGTTATATTCCACCTTGCGCTTTTTGTATTTTTTTTTATTCTTGTAATAGGGCATTTTTCCCCGTGTACTTGTTGAAATGAAATATTTCAATTGTAACTGTGATAATAAGTTTTAAATAATATACATTTTACAAAAATCTATAAATATTCATTTCTTATTTTCTTTTACTATTTAAATTTTTTTTCAGATAGAAAATTCAATTTTTTTATTTTGACAAGTGATATTTTGATTTTTTAAGTGGTCAATGTTTGAGATCCACTCTGAAAGTTTGCAGGTACTATAAAAAACTACTTTCATGAATTTTTTGGTTGTCCAACTCCGGATTCTGCCGTGTATTGCTATATTGAAAAATGCATCCCTGAGGAGTTACAAATTATTGAAAATAGGCAAAAAATTCCAAAAAAAATAGTATACATGTTATAAGAATACACTGATTTCGATGCTAGTGCGAGAGAATCACTTTATTGCACATGCATCAAGCAATATTTTGTAGTAGTGCATAAACTGTTAATCTGCACTATTTATAACAATTCGCGTAGCTTCAGAACATGCCATGGGACATATCGTGCTCTATAAATGGACTTAGGGCAGCAGATGCTATAATAAAATGTTGTACGTTACTCGTGTCGTAAATCGTCGTTTATGGCAAGGAGTTTTACTTAACTGCTCTCGGGCGACATGTGTACTGTGCCGTAAAGTGCTACTTAAACCACGAGTACCGTAAAATAGACTATTTACGCGTCATTAAGGAATTCGGTTTAATCGAAGTTGTTTAGTTATTTGAGCTTCTATCTAGAGTAAGTATTGTTATCTGTTTCTCGATCACTCTTGATGAATAAGCAAAAATTGGCGTTTTTTTATATTTGTCTCACACACATGCCACCACACCACTACGTCACAGTATATAAACAAATGCACAAAATTTTGTAGAACGAAGTGATAAACGCTTCGCTTACTTATTTTTAGACGAAACACGAGTTTGATGAAATTGTGTAAGAAAAAGATCGGCTGCTGGATGTGCAAGTTTCGAAATAGATTATTAGAAATCATTGATAAAACTGGTCATAGTTTCACTTGCTTAGACGCAGTCAGTCGCTGCTGTGCTTCATTCAATAGTGACGTCGGTAAAAGTTGGTTTTTCCAACGTTAGTAAAGAGTTTTCGTTACGTTACAATTTTGGATTTTGAAGAATTTAATTTACAGTAATTTTATTTTTAGATTTTGAAAGCAGTTTATAGTTTTTAAATTGTATCTCGAATACAATAACTAGCTAGATATAATTCTAAGTTTATAGTCATGTTTTGTAAAACGAATTATTAAAATTCTGTTGTAACTGCGCGTAAAGACGATCATTGATATTATGTGAATTTCGATAATTTATATTTACCAGGAAGTGGATGTGCTAAGTTTCGAGTACTTGAAAATATGTCGATAAGCGCGAGAAGACACGTGCCGATTGCGCTGCTAGTGCTATTTTTATGCTACGTCAATGCTTCCAGTAACTATTCAATAATTTGAACCCGTATACAGAAATTAATTGAAAAAATTGAGTAACAAACGCATTTGATTACAGTAGAGGATCAGTCTGCAGAAGTATTCGAATTACTTGTTGCTAACGACACGAGTATCTGCCGCATAAAACCACAGGATAACAATTCTCAAGTTTTTCTGATTACCGATGCGACTTCCAAAGTCATCGCTCTCGACTATCATCGATCGCGGAATCTCATCTTTTGGATTGACAGTGCGGCTCAATGTGTTAAGTCCAGAAGTCTGGATACTGACGATCAACGAATCCACACAGTCGCCAAGAAAACCGGTTCGGAATGGGAACCCGTTGCCTTGGCAGTGGACTTTATCGGAGACGTGCTCTACGTTGTCGACCTCCTCGGTCGCAAAGTTGAGGTCTATGATCTCGAAAATGAGGGCAGGGGTGCGATAGTCGTCGCGACCGATCTCGACAGACCGATCGATATTGCCCTTGATCCTCGCGAAGGTTTCATGTTCATAGCTGACAACGATCGGGTATGTGTATTTGTCAAGTACGATGAACTTTGTGCTCAATAAATATACAGTAAAATATATTAAAAACAGTTAAATTTGTTAGATCGTGCAAATGAACATGGATGGTAGTTCGATCCGCAAGGTCGTCAGCAAGAGCATAGAATTCGCAATCACAAGTCTGACCATTGATCACACGTCTAAGAGGATATACTGGTACGACAGCGATTTAAAGATCATTGAGAGTTCAAACTACGATGGAGACTATCTGCAGATTGTTCATCGAGTCCATGACAACCATATTTTAAACTTTAACGATTTATCAAGCCTTAGCTTTTTCAATAGTCAGCTCTATTTCTTAACTAATTCAAAGAGCGTGTTTCGTGTCGATATTACCGGTATGTAAGTATTGACTTACCACATTGTACAAAAAATGATCTATAAGTAAATTTTTTCCATCAGAGCCCAAATCACAAGCTGCAAAAGTCTCCGACAATATCGACAGTTCGCTTGTCCGCGTTCTCCGACCTGTGGAAAAAGTGGACGCATTTCCTTGCAAAGTGGCAAATTGCAAACATATGTGCCTTTTACATTCTGGAAGCGAACGAAGAAGTTGCATTTGCCCAGTGAATCAAGTGTTGAAATCCGATGGCTATAGCTGCCGGAGACTCGACGAGTTTTTGTTATACTCCCAAAAAGAAGTGATAAAAGGTCGAAAACTTGATCCAGACGTATCTTCATCTTTATCGCCAGTCGTTGCAGTAGTAACGGCTAAACGTAGCCATGCACTAAGCATCGACTTTGATTATGTGAGACGAAGGGTCTATTTCGCTGATGCTAGTTCGAAGAAGATTTACGGAAGTGACATTAAGGTACAGTAGACGTATGATGGGAATATAATAGGTGACAAACTCAGATCCGTTGATGATCAAGCGTAAATTCATAATAGACAGGCCACCGGGAAGAATTAAGCAGTTTCGAAGGTCAGGCCAATATTGCTGTGGACTGGCTTGCTCAAAATCTGTACTATACTGACTTCGTGGCAGGTAGTCTGTGCGTTATGAGCCTCAGAAATTCTTCGAATCACAAATGTTTATTGGACGGTCTCACAGGACCAAGATTCGTAATAACGAACCCTCAGAAAGGACAAGTTTATTTTTACGACGATGATAAAATCAAAAGGATCAACACCGACGGTACGAAACTGAGTAAGTTGCACATCATCATCTGCAAAAAGGATCAATTCTTGAAATTGTAACTAACGTGTGCATTTCAGCAATTATCCACACACCTCTAGCTCATAAGGTTCTCGCTCTATTGATTGATCGCTCAGCCAACCGGTTCTACTGGTTACAAACCGATTCAAAAGAGCCTCAGCAAGTCAGGATTCACAATTCGGATCTTGAAGGTTGGGGCGAGCAAAGCGTCGAGGCGCCGTTGTTAAATAACTGCGTTGGGGGTGGGGCTGTTGCGATAAAGGATGACTGGATTTACGCAGTATGTGACCACTACGAGAAACTAGTTCGAGTGAACAAAACCTCTGGAGAACAGCTCGCGATGATAACGAATTCGCTAGATAGGCAGGGATTCTTTGCGTTGACTGTTTTTGCTCCACAGGTAGGAAGCTTAATGTTTGATTAAACGATTGAATTAATTTCAATTGAGTAAATATTTGTAAATTGTCGTAGATTCCAAAGACTCTAACAGAGCAGCTTCAGAACTCGCCCCACCCTTGTTTAAAAAATAACGGTGGTTGCTCTAATTTCTGCTTCGGCGTACCATCGGCTCAAAATCAAACCTCCAGTCAACGGGATACACCTCGGGATACACTCGTGCGCGTTTGTACTTGTCCCGAAGGTCAAAAGCTTGATAATTCACATGCTTGCGTAAGTGTGGGCAACATAAGACCAGAGGATCAGGTACAAGCCTGCGAGAATGACTGGGAGTATTCTTGCAAAAATGGACGTTGTATTCCGAAGAGTCAACTCTGCGATGGGGTCAACGATTGTTTGGATAGGAGCGATGAGGTGGATTGTCCAGATTATAGGAGAGACTTTATGTTCGGAGGATGAAGTAGTTTATTTATTTTTAATGTAAAATTCTAGATTGTCCAAATGAAATGTGTACAAATGTATCACAACACTTTTATATACTTTATTAATGAAAAATTACAATTTTACCACTTCAAACAACGCACTTATAGTTGCTAAAGAATATGACGTAGTATACAGATTCAATGAAACTTTATTTTTTTAAATATGGAATATAGTTAATAATGGCACTGTCTCTAAAATCCATCAAAACTGCGGTTTAACTTTTTGCGCAAGAACCGTTACTATCGGAGGTCACGTGTATTAATTTTTCGATAATACAGCTCAGTTTTTAATGTATCAAAGCACACTGCTCTTATGTTCTTCCTAACTTCAATCTTCCATCTTCATTTAAATCGCGTATTCCAACCATATGTGCGCTAAACGTCTTGGACGAAAAAAAGGATCACTGACGCGACCCGCGATGTAGAAAATTTAATGGCTTCAGTAATGACCAAAGTCACTCTACGAATATAATACGCATTTTCTACCTACTATTTATAATTTTTAAAAAATTCCAAAGCGATTTCGTTCTCAAAGCTTTCAAGCGCATACCTGATTTTTGGGGCAATCACACGCCGTGTGATGGATCACTTAGGTCACCAGTATTATATAGAATTTTTAAGCACAGTCTACCTAAATCCACAGTCACGATTATTCGTGATATAAGCAATCGATTAGTTCACCATGAAGCATATGCATGCATGAGCATAGCGTGTTTTAATTTAAAAATTTTAAATAAAACATTTCAATTATAGAAAATAAAAATGATCACATAGTTTTTAATTTATATGCGGTTTGGATGGGATACAACTAGGCAGAATGCGGAATTCATTAGTGATTTGTTTTAAATAAAAAAAATTGGAAAAATAATATAATTTTATAATGTGGGAATGATGGTGTTATGTACAGGGTTGTGTTAATTAAAGAACAACTACAATTGGATAACAACATAACTATATTAATCGATGGAAATACTATATGATAACTCTATTTGAATATAATTAACCTCTTAATTTAATTACTGTTACTTTCATTTTAATTATCACACATGTTTTCAAACATTTTTTATTATTTTATAAAGTTGCAATCATTTTTTTTTTCAAGTTTACACCTGATTTACTAAATTATTAATTTGGATTGCAAATTTTTAAAGTGAGAAATGTTAATCATTCGAATTATAAATACAAAGCAATTATTAGAATTTTAAATTTCTTTTTTTAATCGAGTTATTTTCAAAAAATACCGATACTTCCTTTCAAGATTCGGTCATCAATACAACCGATTAAATCAAATTATCTGTTACACAATACCTTTCTTATACGCAAATCAAACATTATTATATGTAGACTCGTGTAACCCATACCAAAGTTGACAGGCACGTTTTATCAGAAACGCCAGGAGCAGGCAAGATAAGCCTAACGATTAATACATAAACTTTGCGTAACCAGCAATCCGAAAACAGTCTTCATCTTGCCTTGTACTTGACCAGAATTGAAGTAAGTTCAGACAATCATATTGTTCAGACAATTGATATTGTATAGAAAGATAGGGATAGATAGTATTTTTGTAGAGAATAGATTGCCGGCAATCGATTTTCGAAGATGTCTTGGAATCAAATTAGTTTAAACTTTAGTTAATGGGCTAAAGATGTCTATTTAATAGTTGTTTTAGCCAAAAGTTAGACTAAATTTTTATGTATTTGGTAAAAACCGTGAGGTGTTAACAAATTCCGTAAATCAGGCTGGCTACATGGATTTTGACTACCAAAGGAACATTCTTTACTGAATAGACGAGGAGACCTTAGAGATTTATGCTCTAGATAATTGGTGCAGCGAAGTCATGAGTCGTACCTAACAGAAAGAGCGGATGGCAATGCCCTTCGCGATTGCCGTCGACTCCGTCACTGACGGGCTATCGCGAAGGGACTCTATGTTGGCGATATAATACAGGGACCATAAAGATCTTTGATTTAAAGTAAAAGAACAATGAAGCTATAAAATTTCATTGAATTTCTTTAGTTATAAACAAGTTTCTTTTTAGATTCTGAGAACTAGCCTCGATGGTTGAAATCCAAAAGTTCTCGTTGAACACGAGCCAGTAAATGAGAGTGACATTCTGCAAATATCTGATTCCTTTCGTGTGTCCCGAATTCTCGTTGATTCTGAAGCCAAGTGTCTTTATCGACTCTATATTACCCGTAACATAGTGAGCAGTGACTACGAAAAGGTGGATCCACTTTTAATCATTATGAACCTCTCGGTTCGTTATTGGCACTTCTTGGAAACTTTGTACTAGTCTATCACTGCAAACAACATCTTATACAAAATTTATATTCGTTGTGGTCAGTAACGTTCCGATTATCGCACCTACTTTTTTTAAGTCCATTACTTGCCCAATTATACACACTGACAACCCCTGTGCTCAGAATAACAGTCTATGCGAACAGCTTTGTATTGTCTAAAGGAAGCTGAAACAATCGCAGGTGTATGTGCAACGTTGGTTATGAGTTAGCCGAAAACCAAAAATCTTGTGTTAACGTATGATGAAATTTTCTACTCTTTACCCAATCTTTTTTTCTGCGAGGTCAGAGCTTCAGTGCCGATGGCAATTGCATGTAGGAAATTATGCTGTCATAGATTATAATGCCGAGGCTGGAATTGTGTACTACAACGGAGACTTTCCTCAAAACCATCTGTACCAGGTTAGCTTGGATAGTGGGAAGAAAATTATACTAGAGCCCAATTTACGGAACAACGATGTTCGCTGGTTGGCTTATGGCTGGGCATCGAAGAACCTCTATTATTACTTATTCCAATCAGGTCACTCTCAGTGTATTAAATGTTAATGACTCAACTTATAGCAAAGTTATAGTTGACGATGTGAAAAAATTTGTAGCTGGATTGACAGTTCACCCACATAAAGGATACATCTACTTCGGGCTAAATGTTAATGGATTCTTCGCACAAATAATGATGGATCTGAGCTCAATTATTGGCACATTCGACTTTTTTGCATGAATAAAAAGAACCTTAGCGAAAATGTGGTTCTCGTCCAACAACCATTCCTCTTAAGAGGTAGTCAACAGCGAAATTCAGGCTGTCAAACCAGATCATCCTTGTGCAGCCGGTAAACATCAATGTGACAAATTTTGTTTCGTTGTAGAAGGCAATGGTATCTGTGGAAAGACATGTATCGATAATAGTAAAGTTGAAGCATCGTTCAAACCCTCTAGTGGTAAAAGCTACAAATGCGATAAACCAACTGGTTAACTCACTTTGGGTATCACGAAACGTATTTAATTGTTTTCTGTGAATTACGCTTTATATAATTAATCTATACAGTTTGAATTTTAAATTTTGGTAAGAATATTCATTTAATTTTAGAAAGATGAATATTTAATGCAATAATTTTGAATATTATTTAATTAAGATGGCTCTTAAAACCATATTTTTTCAATGGAATAATTATAAAATATAAATTTATTTAAAAACTTCTCAACCTTGTAAAATATAGACTGAAGAGATTCGGTATTCAATATGTAGATATTGTGGGAAATTAGGTTTGCACGGGTTTGGATGCAGGGTTTGCGAAAGAACTTTTTAACACCGATATTCACATTTAACTAATTGGCTATTTATTCAGAAAACTATATCTAGGGTGTATGCGTGTATGTTCGATCACTCGTCGTAGTTTCAACTGCACTGCTCTCGAGTCGTCCGTGTCCTCCGCTTTTAAGGGATCCTAGGGTTGCTACCCTCTCCCGTCGCTCTCCAGTCTCCTCCTCCGGGGTGGCGGCGGGGGCCCAATCGCAGGGAAGCATGGTCGTCAGGCCGAAGTCCCATTAGGCCGAACTTCGCATGTGCGAAGTGTCATTACGGTCTTCCCCGAATAATTAGGGAACCGTAGGTACTTCGATACGCGCTCGCCACTAATAGCTGTCCCTGGGACTCGGGGTTTTCCCCTGACCCATTAAAAGACTTTTAGCGCGGCTCGCCTCGGCAGGCACCCGCCCAGGGGATGCTTCGTAGGAAAAATCCCCATAGATATTATTGAAATAATAAAGTATGATTGTGCAAAAACAAAATGGAAATTACTTTTTTCATGATTACATCAAATTATTTGTCAATGTTAATCATCTATAAATGATTAAAAATAGACTATTTTGAGCGATAATGAAATGTATAAATTTGTACACATGAAAGTATTGGATGGCTGATATCAATTGATATCAAAACTTTTACACAGTTGTCTTTTACGAAAATTAAATAAAGCATTTCAAATGAAATGAAGAAAAATTATGTCAACAAAACACTAATTAAAACTGCGATATCAAGTTAAACAAAAAGTGATTTAATTCTATGCTTTCTATTAACATAATTTAACTCCAAATCATTGTTTTCTTTACGTAATATTTTTTTAAACATGAATTGAACAACATTCGAGATAAATGGGACGATGAAAAATGTCTTGCTGAATAGACAGGACAAGCAATTTTTATGATTTTGTGGAATGTCGTTCAATACTTAATTTCTATGTAAAGAAAATATTAATTTAATGGGCTATTGAATTTGAAGAACCCACAAGCTGAGTATACTATCGTATTGATAAGATCATGACGCAATCATTATTTATAATACTATTCGGTTTCACTTTGTATCAAAATGAAAAGCTTTTAGTTACCATTTATCTTCGTTCGAAATATCAGTTTCAAAACGTGAGTATTGTGAACAATTTTTTCAGTATACTTGTATTTTATTTTAAAGGACTCTTGTTGTTGATGTTTATTGTAAATATATTGTATTTACATTATTACTTTCTATAATATTTGCTAATTATGTTCAATTCAAGAGATTTTAATAATTTTTTCAGGTAGTAATGAAGTTAACACAATTGTTATTAACAGTTTGCGCGTGCTACGTGCCAATTAACGCAAAATATGCAGGTAAATTTGTATTCAACTGAATTTGCTCTTATCCTTTGCTTACAACATTTATTGGTTTTGTTCTTATTTTATTCAAACAGGACTTAGTAGCATCGCCGGGGAAGTGGCGGCAGCCGCACAAAACACATTTTGTAAGCTGTTTCTTTCTTAATTTTTACCATTAGGAAAAAGTAAAAAGTAACTTAATCTTTTTAAAACAGCTGACAACAGCACTCACTCTCAAACGAAAGCAGTAGTGGAACCCATGCTCCTGTTGGCTGAACCTTACAGTATCACAACAATTAATCTCACTGCTCAAACACGTAGTGTAGTGAAGCGTACGGACTACGTTGGCGGAATCGACTACCATTTAGGTCGTAATCGCATCTATTGGAGTGACTTGCCGACCGGCAGAATTTATGCACGTCCCCTTATCGCTACAGGTCGCCAAAGTTATAATACAGAATTGATTGTTGACCGTAGCTCATTGGAATGGAGACCCCGTGCTCTAGCAATTGACAGTGTCAACGAGAAGCTGTACGTCGCCGACTCACGTGGCAAAAAAGTTCACGTGTTTGATCTAGATGGTAAGAATTCAAGTGTTATCTTCGATAATTTCCTGCAAGAACCTATGGATATAGACGTTGATCCACAAGAGGGCATCATGTTCATTGCTGATGGAACGAGGGTAAGAAACTCTTTTAATTATTCGCAGGTAAAAAAACGTTTTAGCGATTATACCGATAGATTACATTGTCAAGTATAATTCAATTTTAGATCGTTAGAGTAAATATGGACGGCACTGAACCAAAAGCCATCGTCGAGCATCCCTCGTACTACATCAAGTCCGTGACTCTCGATCTTGAAACGAAACGAGTCTACTGGTCAGACAATACCTATCATCGAATCAAGAGCGCCAACTACGACGGTACCAGGTTAACTATCGTTTTGAAGAACGAACGTGATAAAGCTTTCAGCCTAATAGGTCCAGCGAATTTAGCTTTCAACCGGGGTCTACTTTACTTCTACGACGACATGTTCCGTCGTATCGCAAGCGTCAAGGTTGACACCAAAACTGACGGACGGGGTATTGAGAGTACCTACAAGATTGTCTTCGACGCCGTGTCGATTAGGGCCATGAGACTTGTCCTTCCAGCTGAGCAGCAGCAGAAAGTTAAGAATCCATGTGCCGCAAACAACGGGCTTGGTGATTGTAAGAAGATGTGCCTGATCAGCGCTAAGAAGAATAGTGCACTGACTCATAGATGTTTATAGATATTAAACGTATGAAATACACTGTACTTTGCCATATAACATATACGTATTTGCTCAGCGTAAATAAAATTTCAAAATATATTTACTAATAAATCCATTAATTGTCACTCTAAAAAGTTGAATAATTATTATACCCCTTCCCCCTTCCCTCCCCATCTTTCTAATTTGGATTTCAACCTTTACGTAAAAACGAAAAGTCAGATTGACACTTAGTTAATTATGATACAATCATGTTTTAAAATCTACTGTTTATAATAAACGTTAGCCCGAATTTTAAATTCATTATTCTTAACTTTAAGGGATTCTACTATCAATATATTATTGAAAATTCAAATTAAACAATGTTTTTTAGAGACAGAAAAATTGTATTTTAAGCTCAACATTCCCTTAATAATTATTTCGTTTACAGCATTAACAATAAATTTGCGAAAGATTTAAAAAAGTTACATTTTGCCAATGCTTAGTTTGTAGTCCTCTAATCAATTCATATAAATTCTATAGAAATTCGGCATCAATCTATTCAAAATATATATACGCAAATAAATATTTTCAAGCGAAAGGTTTGAAATTTATTCGCTTTCAAGATCCAGTTTGGGTTAGCGTTGGGATATTTCTTTTTATTTCAATACTTAAAAAACATAAAATCTAAAAGGATGACGCGAAACCTGTTTTGCCCTTCTTCTTTTATGCCGATATTCAAGAGTACGTTGACTTCTTTCTTGTATATAAGCTAAATACAAGGAAAATTCGATGCGTAGTGTAGCGAAGTGACTCGAGGAAAGTACATAGTGTTTTTGGATAGAATCGTCAAACGATTAAATCGTCAAAACAGTGCAGAATGATAAAGGGACGTTTGACATATTCTGTGATTACGGCTTTTGTGATAACTGCTTTTACTGTCTCCATTGAAGCTACTGTGCTCACAAATACAGATAAAAAAGGTAGAATTATTTTATAATTTAGACACGAATAATTTTAAGATTATTAGATCAATTATAGATTAGGTTGATAATGATTATATGCAATCACACAAATTTTTGCGGAAATGCAATAACAAAAATTAATAATTGCTTGTTTTACGAACAGTTAACTTAAGAAAATAATAGCTTACAGACTGGTGTTTATTTCACAGTGTATTAAATCGACACGAAGGAGGCATTTATGAAAAATGAAAATACTACACAGTTTGCTGCAATTACGTACTGAAAATAATACGATTGTATAGCAAGCATCAATTTTCTCATACAAATGTTATTTTCCAATTTCGCTGTACATGAGTAAAGCTTGTAAAAGAGTTACCATATATTTACGAAGTATTATTATCGTATACATGAATAAATAAGTGTCAGTGTAAAATTAAAGAAAAAACAAATATAACAAAAATAAGTAAAAAAAGGTTGCTTATAGACGTTTAATTCACAATCATCTGATCATCTGCCCCTAGTAACAGCTCACCCGGATGACGCAGCAGATGTGCAGTTGCTCTACATAAAGGAGAATGTCGGTCTTTTGCAAGCAGTTTCGTCTCGCTACGAGATAACTGGCGAGTTTTTTAACGGTGAGACTGCTCTGGCCGTCGATTATGACTACCAACGTGATTCCATGTTCTGGAGCACGTCTGAGGGTGAGGTCTACCGGTGCCCATTACAGGAGTCCAGAAAGCTGACTTACGTACGCAACGTCACACTGGTACATTGCGAAGTCAAGTGGTATCCAGCCTCATTAGCAGTTGATTATGTCCTGGGGAACAGACTGTACGTACTGGATACGCGAACGAATACTCTCAGAATTTTAGACGGTGTTGGAGGGAGCAAGGATGACGTGAGAATGACTGTTATGGAAATCCCAGCCAAGAATTTCAGACCGAATCAGATTCTGATGGATCCTCAGGAGAGATTGATGTTTCTTTTGGACGATGGAGAAAAAGAATACGCCGGCAACGGTCACGTGAGTTTTGTTATAGATTATCTTATTTTATTATTTTTTATTTTATTATCTGATTCTTTTTGAATTTAATAATTGACTACTTTACAGATATTACGCATGAACACGGACGGTTCTCAAGCTAAGATTATCGATCCTCCCTCGTTTAAAAAAGAAAAGAAAACGGGAAAAATCGGTATCGATCGGTACAGAAAAATGGTTCTCGTATCCTCGCAAGTCCAAAGGAAAATCTTCTCCCTTGATTACGACGGTAAAGTCTTAAGTACTATCGTACAACTGCAGAATGGTACCTTCAGTATCAGTCCGACAAATAAGGAGCTTTTTTGGGTCAATAAATTTTACTGTAAGTTGAATTTATTATTCCACTATAAAAAGGAGGGATAAATTTTAAAATTAAATCTTTTATAATTTTTGAAAGATCGTCAAGGCCAATCTTTTATTGATGGTAGCGTGTTCAAATGTGAATACGATGGTAAACGCTGTTTACCTAATACAACCGTAAAACTTTACGAAGGCTACAGTAATGGTCATATCAAAGATCTCAGCGCTGTTGTCGAACAATTATCTTCGGACAATAAATTTCACGATATCGAAATCTCGAATGCGTGCAAGAGCTGTCAACAATTTTGTCTTCCTGATCAGTTGAATAGAAATGCAAGTGGTCAATGTGTCTGTGAGACAGGATGGAGACCATCGAGGAATGATTCAAATAGGTGTGAAAAGATTGAAGATTTTTTCATAATAGATAATTTGAAGATCATTAGAGGCATGTGTCCTGAAGCATTGGAAAGCTTTGTGGGAAGATGCGAAGCGATAAATCCTTTCCTCATCAATTTTGGAATATCATTAAAGGAGCAAACTGGATTCGACTACGACTCGACTACCAGGTAAAGCGAGTCAAATTACATCGATGAGAAATTGATTAATAATTTTAATAATAATCATTCAGAAAATTGTACTATGGAGGAAGAGAAGCCCTATACTGCTCGGATCTTGACACCGGCATTCACACACGGCTCCTGTATCAAAAGGATGTTTTCTTTGGGCCTATGACCTTGGATTGGGTAACGAAAAATCTGTACTACACGGAGATCGAACGATGGGGCAACGTCTCCTTTTACATGCTAAAGGTTATGTCTGTGGCCAACAATGATGCGAAACGAGCTCAAATCTCAACTTCACAGCTCTGGGAGTTAGGACGCGTGTACTCGTTGGCTATGCATCCCTACAAAGGTTATCTTTTCGGTTCAGTTTATAATAATGTGAAGAGAACTTTTCAGTTACTGAGATTCACGTCCAATGGCAAAAATATTACGGTAGGCTACGCTTTCATTTAAGTTATCCATAAACAATGCATCAAGTGATAAAAACTAACCTTAAAATTCCAGTTGTATCCGTCAAGCATCGGTGGTCCGACTTTCCTTTCTTTGGACTACGCTGAAAACAAGCTTTACATTGTTGACACCAATAGTTCGTCGATTCTTCGCACAGACGTCGACGGACTGTCAGTTTCGATCGATCGCGTAGCTAACCTCACTACTGACATCATAAATCAGACTACTGGCTTACTTGTTTACGATAAGCTCATTTACTTGAAGACACGCTCGACGATTTATCGTTACGAAAAGACGAATGGCCGACTTCTAGGTAAGCATCGGTTATTCGCGTACGGCTCAGAGGTAATGACGGCTAATTTGAGAGTTCACAGTCCTGGGACCTTCCAATTAGACGGCGCCAAGAATCCATGCGCCGTTAACAATGGTGGCTGCGATAACTTTTGTTTTGCAGTGCGGAAGATGGATGGGGGAGACAAATTGGAGAAACTGTGTCGTTGTTTTGATGGAGTCAAGTGTAACACTTGGGAAAAATTGGGGCGCGGTGTTTTGAACGTAAAAGCAAGACATTTGAGTTAAGAATTTTTTAGTAAATTAAAGAGGATAGGTGGATACACTTATTGGTCCTTTATATAGGCTCTTGATTTGAATTCAAATTTTGTATTTTACAATTTATGTTTGTTGACTATAGTCCAAGTAATTTTTATACTTTTTTTTAATAAAATTATAATGGTGCAGTGAACCTTTCAAAATGTTATATTCATCATTTTTATACGCGAATAAATCATTTGATGTTTATAGTTGGTAGATGTAAGTATTTATGCAATTTTTCAGGTATTCGTTTTGTTAATTTTAAGCCAGTTTCTACTACTTCCAGTCATGCGCCTACAAGCAGGCAATCTGAGCTCCAAGAATTTAAAATAATCTGATGCGTGATTTCTACGATTGAATTTTGCAGTACCTGTACTTAATTATATCTAATAATTAATAAAAATGATATATTATAAAGTAAACATACTGTATCGTTCTAACTAATTCATGTAATACTTACACTTTTTTATGTTTTTGTTGATCACAAGGGACAAAACACTTGTGTAAGTTATTCTGCTATAGAGATACAATCTGTTTCGAAAACGCATATACTTATATACACTGATATAGAATGTCAGAATGAACTTGAAATCAACTAAAATGTCAGTTGATCACTATGCAAAGATGAACTTGTGAGCACAGTGTGATTGCAAACATAAAAAAAGTTTGAAATTTATACAATTTCTATTTATGTATGTGAAATTAATTGACAAGCAAATTATATGCGCCAACTTTATTGGCACCAAAATCCACGTAATTGAGGGATTATTCATAGACGAATATTTAAAAAAGTATTCTCAGAGATACGTAAGAGTACTCTTATACTTCTGTGAAAAATTAAGAACTCGTATAAATGGATAAATTTTATATATCCGCGAAACCATGACAACGTCAGAAACGAACACCGAACACGTAAATAAACAATCGCTTACACTATAAAAGCACGCAATATGCATCTAGTGCTGGTTTCTAGACCCATATTATTTAAATAAACGTAGCAAGCTCGTAGAAAGATAAAAAACAAGTGAAAAATTGATTTAAAAATAACGTTATTTTTCTGGAACATGCGAATGACCTGATAATAGAGCCATGGCTATTTTATAAAACAATTTTAAGGAGTATTCACAAGGTTAGTGTATGAAACATTTTATGTAATCATAATGTTTATCTTATAAGTAATCATTTGATTTTATTAAATGTCGAAGATACAAAATTATTTTTAGACACAAGCTTTTTTATAATAACAACTATCTTAAAATTAGATCATTGAACGCATATTGGCATGTGTTATCTTGGCACTAAAGCATTTTATGGGGTTAAAAGCTGATATTCTCAAGCAGACATCTTGCTGATAATTTTTTTTCTGTGAATCACTGCTGTATAACATCAAGTAGTTTTACTGTTTTAGTGATTAATGAGAGCGTACAAAGTTTATCGATTACAAAAGTTTGTACTTCAGTAGTTACAATTAAGTTACAAGTATGGTTGCCTTCAGCTTAAGCTTAACGTATTAGAAAAAAACGTACTTTCCTATCTTAACTATGCTTGTATGTACACGCTTTTTTTAATAGTTTTTAGACATACTCATTCATACACGCATCGTTGGCATAGTAATAAATAATTCTGCGACGATGTCATATCGTATATTTTCCGTTGCTATCATATCTTATTTTTCGCAACGTAAATTGATATGTGTATTTTTTTACTAAACATCAAACATTGCAATTAAGTCCCTTGTCCCATGACCCCGAGAACATCACGTCCGATTTTCGCACTTAAAACTTGACGTCTTCAACTTTCTTCAGATGTACGATTATTTCTACATCTTAAGAACGACAAAAGGAGAAAATCGAATGGAGATTCTTTACGTCTAACATAATTTTACTAGAATCGACAAATCGTATTAGCAACTACGACTTCGTAATTAATTATTCCCTTGTAAAATTTTCTTCAGTGTACAATTTACTTTTTACATTTTTCTATTGCATGAATCATTCTTGTATTCAACCTACACTACTATGGCAGTTTTGTTAAATTTCTGTAAAAAAAAGTCGGAATGCTATACACGAAAATCGCTGCTACACCTCGCTTCTGAACACAACTTGGTCTTACTCGATCAGTCGAAGAGTATCGACCTGGCGGAAACGTTGCGGTCCTCAACTGGTATTTCCCAGCGGTTTTCCCACGTCTCATTTTCGTTCTCGGTCTCGTTGGACATGCTCGTGCACATCGGTAGTCTCGAGGCTCGTTCACAGCGTCTAGATACTGACCAGTATACGTAGTCCTTAGGACACTTATAAAGGTAGCCCTGAAGAGCGTAACGCGAATCTCGTTTACACTTGAAGAAAACATTGCTGCAACCGTCTCGGTACGGGAAGTGACCCTCCTCAGGACATAATGGCTTCGTCGAAACCTCGACCTGAAATAGTTTAAAAAATTTTTTAAGGATTTCCGAGCTTATTTTATGTTTAAATTTTTTTCTTATAGTCGCGGAACTTACCAAAGCTGGAGAATCATTAGCAGCTCTTCTTTGAGTTCTCTTTCCCGCGATAGAACCAGTGCAAGGCATGCTACTTTCGCTCTCAGGAAGGCACTTGTTGTCTTTCTCATCGAAGATGGTGCCTTCGGGGCACTGCAAGATCAGGATCTTTACCTCCATGTTGCTGGAGGAAGTACATTGATAGAACAGGTTACATAATTTCGGGTGTCTTTTGAATCCTGTGGGACATACTAAGACGATTTGTTCGTCTGTCAGATTAGCCAAACTTGGGCAGTTGTCGATCGATGGTGGCTTATCACTGGAGCCAGCCGGGGTCGTGGACTCTTGAGACGATTCCGTCGTCATATCTGGACTAGGGGTTGACTGTTGTTCTTCTGGAGACGTGCTGTCTGGTGGTGTGGTTGTACCTTCTGTACTAGCAGCGGCTGTTGTTGTTTCTACCGAAGTCGACGAAGCTGTCGTTGTAGCTTCGGTCTCTGAAGAAGTCGTGGTACTATCTGTACCCCCAGGAGTCGTAGTTGCATCAGGACTGGTAGTCGTACCTTCAGAGCTTGAGGTGGTACCTTCGGAGCTCGAGGTTGTTCCTTCGGCGCTCGTAGTAGTAGTTTCCGAACTTGTAGTGGTGGCTTCGGTGCTTCCAGGTGTCGTAGACTCCTGTCCGGAAGCTTCTGTTGTTCCTTCTGAGCTGGTTCCAGTGGTCCCTTCTGTAGATGGTGTTGTGGAGCTTGGTGTGGCTTCTGAGCTTGTAGAAGGTTGACCAGTTGATGAACCGGGTGGTTGAGATGGAGCTTCACCCGCGTTGTCGCAGTCTCTGGCTGGGTACACAGACTCCGGATAATTACAGACGTCGATGCTTGGATCGAAGATTGTTCCAGGTGGACAGTCAAAGTGGTAAACGTTGAATCCTTTGCCATTATCTACGCATCGATAGAATTTGTCACATCTGGTTGGATGAGGATAGAAACCTGGGGTATTGCAAACGATTGTGTTGTTTTTCTTCGGTGGATTGCAATCTGGTTTTGAACTTTCGGAGTTACTTTCTGTACTGGCGGATGTGGAAGAAGATACTTCTGAAGACGTCGGAGTTGATGAACTTTCCGAGCTAGATTCTCCACTAGTCGTTGTCATTCCAGTAGGTTTCGATGGCTCGGTTTTTTCCTCCGGCGGTGGTTGAGTTCCTGCAGGTTGAGTTGATGATCCGGATGGTCCTGTAGTAGACTCGGAACCACTATTCGGTGGTTGAGTCCCCGCAGAAGGCTGAGTCGATGAAGATCCAGATGGTGTTGGAGTAGACCCAGAACCACTACTGGGTGGCTGGTTAGGTTGAATCTCATTGCACGAAGCTACCAAATGAATATAATTGCAAGTCAGAAGAGATTGATCCCAAGCGGTTCCTGGGCCACAGTCAAAGTCATATTTGATAAAGCTCGGTGGATTGCTGACGCATCTGTAGAACTTGCGACAGTCATTCGGATTGGGATAGAAGCCTTCACTCTGGCAAGCATCGCTGCCACCTGGCTGCGGTACTGATCCACCAGCTCCTGGACTAGAGGTTGACTGAGAAGGCTGCTGTGTTGAAGGCTGCGCAGGCGGTCCTTGTGTTGATTGCTGAGTTGGTTGCTGTTGTTGAGTTGTTGGTTGCGTTGGTGCCGATGTACTCGGAGCTTCTGGCTGCTTAGTAGCTTCAGTGGCTGGTTGAGTTATTTGAGGAGTGGTACCCGTAGGTTGACTAGATACGGTGGTAGTAGTACCAGGTGTTGCACCCGGTTGATTACTTCCTGGTCCAATTCCTGAACCAGGTTTTGGTCCTGTAGGGCTGCTTCCAGAGTCAGGCCCTTGCTCTCCTGGCTGCTGACCTCCTGGTTGCGGACTTGGTTGCTCACCTCCTGGTTGTTGACCTCCTGGTTGTTGACCTCCTGGTTGCTGACTTCCTGGTTGTTGACCTCCTGGTTGCTGACTTCCTGGTTGTTGACCTCCTGGTTGCTGACTTCCTGGTTGTTGACCTCCTGGTTGCTGACCTGGCTGGCTTCCGGATCCACATCCAACCGCATCTTCATAATTACAAGTCTGCAGTTGCTGATCCCAGGCAGTGCCGGTTCCGCATACGAAATCATATTTGCGGAAGGTACCGTCTTCGTTAACGCATCGGTAAAATTTATGACAGTCTTCGGGATTAGGAAAAAATCCTTCTTCGCTGCAAACACTTGCTGAACCTGTGGGCGGACATGGCTTTCCACCTGTACCTGGAGCTTGAGGCTGTCCCCCACTGCTTGGCGCTTGAGTCGGGCCACTAGCTCCAGGTGCTTCAGGGATACCACCACCAGAAGGCGGACCACTCGTTGTGGGTCTCTGTGGGGGTATGTACTCTGGACCTTTGGTACTCTGAGACGTTTGCGTTGTTGGCTGTGTAGGGTAGGGTCTCTGCGTTGGACTCTGAGTTCCTTGACTTGGGGGAGGATAAGTCTGTTTGGTTGAAGAGGGAGGATATGGTGGCTGAGTTGGTCCTTGAGTTTGAGATCCACCTGAACCTGGTTGTCTGGAAGTCTGCTGACCAGACTGGGTGGTCCAGGGCCCAGATGTGATTCCTTGACCCGATCCTGGTCTATCACCACCTGGTGTAGATCCTGAGCCGCCGCCACCACCACCACCACCACCACAACTGGCCACCTCGTGTTCATGGTTGCATGTTTGCAAATTTTGGTCCCACGCCGTACCGCTACCGCAAGTAAAGTCGTACCTTTGGAGTCGGCCATCTTCGTCGACACATCTGTAGAACTTGTGGCAATCTTCGGGATTTGGAAAGAATCCTTCTTCTGAACACCCTGGTGATGGTGCACATGGGCCACCGCCACATCCTGAGCTAGGTTTTTCAGGTGTCTGAGGGCCAGTCGGAAAGCTTGGCTGCTGAGGTTTCGGAGTTTGCTGAGGAGGATAGTTAGGATTTTGGGGTTTCGGCGTTTGTTGAGGGGGATAACCTGGATTTTGAGTGGGATAACTAGGTTTCTGAGTCTGCTGCGAGGGATAACTGGGCCTCTGAGTTTGTTGCGAGGGATAGCCAGGCTGTTGAGTGGGATAAGTAGGCCTCTGCGTCTGCTGCGGAGGATAACTGGGTCTCTGAGTTTGTTGTGGAGGGTAGCCAGGTTGCTGTGGGGGATAACTAGGTCTTTGTGTCTGTTGAGTCGGATAAGTTGGTCTTTGCGTTTGCTGCGAAGGGTAACTAGGCCTCTGAGTCTGTTGCGGAGGATAAGTAGGCTTCTGGGATGGGTAAGTGGGCTTTTCTGGGCGCTGAGGTGGCGGATTCCAACTGTCACCACCGGTACCAGGCTCGTTAGAATCAATTTCATTACCAGGTTCACAACATTCGGGTCTACCACTACTGTTGGGATGAACACAAACGCTACCCTTGGACTTGGAGAAGACGGTGCCTTCGCCACACTCGAATTTGAAAGGTGTCAACGGGCTTCCATTTCCCCAGTCAACGCATCGATAGAATGTTCGACAATCATTTGGATCTTCATGGAAACCTTCTTCTTGACACTGAAAGTTTACTCCACCAGCCGTTTGCTGTACACTGTCCTGATTGCTACTCTCTTGCCGATAATAGTCGTGCACTTCGTTGTCGTAGTCGTTGTAGAATCCCCCTGAAATATTTTTCGTTTCAGATGGCCATTGATTCAACAATTTATTTGATAACATTCAATAAATTATAATTCATTTGTCGCGGTGTTTGTGTGTAAATAGATTAAATAACCGATGAGTACAAGAAAAGTCTAAAAGTAAATAATTATACTAAGTGTCAACTAAATAAAAAAAGGCTTCTCGTAATTGCATATCAGAAATACTGTTCATATCATTACTAAACAAATGTATTCGCGTAAAATTGGCTACTCAAAATTGATACACAGTACAGCTCGACTTACTGCATCTCCATTACAATTAATTATCGTTCGACTCACAAAACTAAAGTATACTTTTCGAATCGGTTAAAATTCTTGTCTTAGACGTATACCCGCACTGCTATAGCAAAACAGTCAATTTTCAACAACGTCAAAGCTATGCGAAACCCTTATATATCTATCGTCTCGTCCGTTAATCACGTTGCGGCGCGAATTAAATGAATAGTCTACCCAAGCAGGAACGTATAACGAGAGACTTTATACTCGCGCAAAAGAAAGCAGGCAACAACAAATTTCAAGAAAACAGACGCAACACAGTAGGGTAGCAGTGGTCGCAAAGAAGACGAAGAGAAGCCGAAGAGCCACTGGCAGTCGTATAATCGTAGGTCAGTTCCCCGACACTCTCCTCTTCTCATATTTCTTTTATTCGTCTTCTGATACGCCTCTCTCTCTCTCTCTCTCTCTCCTGTGCGGGCAAAGGAGAGGGCTAGTGTAAAAGGATGCCCGCGGAAAACCAGTTTGACGACAAGAGCGCGCGAACGCCTCGTTGGCGCGCTACCGCCTGCCGTAATTGGCCGGGACGCGTATACACGCGCGAGCGCACGTTTTCTTCTGCCGATTTGACTTTTTTTTCCTTCCTCTCTTTTTTTCTATAGCCCCGACGCGGGAGATAATTTTAGACGCGCTTCAGACACAGTCGTCTTTTAATTACGTCAATTTGAGTGCGCGCGCGCGCTTTGTGAACCGAGTGCTTTTATTATCGCGACTTTTCGTCGATGTGCCAACCGAGC
Organism: Philotrypesis tridentata; assembly: GCA_018906965.1. Lineage (NCBI taxonomy): Eukaryota > Metazoa > Arthropoda > Insecta > Hymenoptera > Pteromalidae > Philotrypesis > Philotrypesis tridentata. The sequence continues at coordinate 7,648,579 of JACCIB010000002.1, forward strand.
GTCCAAGATTTCACGGTAAATTTGCACGTCTGCTTTCTTTCGTAGTTTTCTCGATCTATAGGCTTACCGCTCTGCACTGGCCGGACGAGCGTTACGGCCCCGAGAACGCACAGCAGGTGTACGGATTTGAGCATCGTGTTGGCTTGTCACTCCTGAAAAACAAAGGGAATAACATACTGATTAATAATAATTCTCTACCTCCCAACACGCGATATTCAATGTACATCGTTTCCTTTCAGCTCGAGAGGCTGTTTTTGCAACGAGTGCACGCAGTACGATTATTATATATTATACCGACGCGTACATATGTATATCTCCGCGCGACTGAACGGTCAGCTCTCTCTCTGTGATTAATGCCAAGTGTGTATAATGTACAGAGAATTTATACAAGTGAAACAAAAAAATTCATTGTCCAGCAATAATAGCGCGCCGCGCATATATAGCAACCTACAATTTTCGCGGAGATTTAATCCCTCACTTCAGCGCGAGTCCGCGATTACGGCGTATATTAGCCAAGTAGGTCTCAATCTTCGGGGTCATTACGCAAGTAAATCGTTATAGGCGCGCGCGAACGATTTATTCGACGCGTTTATGCGCGTACTCACACACACACACACAGCAGCTTACATAGAAGCTCTCGCGAGAAGGAATATACGTTACGACCTGTCCGTCCGCGATATCTCGCATTTTTCACGAAACTCGTGATGCAACCCTCGTTCGGAACATCGCGTAACGCGTGACACAGAGAGTCGCTGATATCGCTGGCCGGCGATCTCCCCCTCGCGGCGCATCTCTTTCCCTCCGCTAGAGAGAGGACGCAAGGTATATATATCCCCCCATACTCGCTCGATACAAAGAGAGGATGCGAGAGACTGAAAAAAAGCTCTTCTCTCTCTCTCTCTCTCTCGCGGGCATCACGGGCATCACATTCGTATTTAATCGGCGGCGCCGGCCCATTTACGGGGGCGGAATATCGCGAATTCCGAAGCTCTCGCGCTAATGGAACATCGCTCTCTCTCTGCTGCTGCTGCTGCTGCTGCTGCTCGATACATATCGCGCGCGCGCACCGAGGCCCGTATAAGCGTATACGGCTCTTGGCTCGCGTCCAGCTCGCCTCGATCCTATCTTTTCCTTGCGGTGTTTTTTCGGCCGCGGCAGAAGCAGCAGCAGCAGCAGCAGCAGCAGCTTCGTTAGAAAAGACACGCCGATGCATCATGCATGAGCGCGCGCGCAGTCGTGGCCGAAGCGTTATTGACCATTAGAGAGGGTTCGCGCTGTGTAGATATGTCTAAGCTGCGCTGCGGACTCGGTCCGACTCGGCAGTGTGAGTGTGTGTATATATATGTACATTCCGGGACACTTATATTACGGGGAGTTTATTATGTTGATCAGATCGCGAGGGAGCCCGGAGATCCGCGCGGGCTTTTGATTTAATTTGCCGAGTGAATCGTGATTGAGAGCGGCTTTAATTAGGGCTCGGCTCTCGACATTGTCCGCGCGCAGGACGACGACGACGACGACGACGTGTGCGACGCTAAGTGGACGACGTGCCGTGGACACACGCGCGGCGCGCGTGTGACGATCGTTATTTACGATTTGAAGCTGTGGGAGCTGAGCTAGAATTTTAACGACGTTTCATCGATGACCTCTGTCGATCGAACGATTCTTGGGAGACGTATTTAAATTAACGTACAGATGGTTTGGGAGAGAAAATTATAAGCGTATACGATATGGGAAAATAACAGTTGTCGTATAGAGAAATCTTTTGTTGCACTCTGATATAGAAAGAATCTTTGACGGTACATGAGTTTTGCGAATTGCGATCGTAATTTTTGCTCAAATGCTCAGTTTTTTCCACCCAGAGAGTGCAGCATATTGTTCATTTAATTTATACAAATATACGATTCGAATTTTCTCCATCGAAACCTACAGTTTCCATCTGCAAAATATCGACGATTTTCCGTATAGCGGCAAGTCCATAGCGGAGGATTCCCAACGAAGGGATGAGCATCGACAATTATATTGGTGTCTGTAATTATACGCACATCGCGGTGAGTCCACAGGCTTGCGTATATATATAATACGCTCGTGTGTATTTCCGCGTTACATCCGCGGCTTTACGAGAGGAACAGTACACGCCGGAGAATATACACTCGAGACCGCGAAGTAAATCCGGAAAGCAGTTGACAGTCGAGATGAGTATCCGCGCGGGAGAGAGAGAGAGAAAGTCTATGTGTCGTGTGCGTGTGTGCGCCATACAATAGGGAATTTATACATACATCGCGCCCGGCTTGATTCGCGACTTCCTCGTTTCTGTATACGCGATCCCCATACCCACGCAGTCCATAAGTATATATCGGCGAAGCGATCGCTCCCGGCAGCATTAACATGTTCAACTGCTCGCTGTGTGCAGTTTTTGCATATCTCGCGGCGGTATTCGAAAAATTTTCGACCTTCGTTAAAGTTTCGAAAACTGTCGAGCCGCAACGCGAGGGGCCTGTGCTATACATGTAACGAAGCGCACTTTGGTACAGTGCGCTGAAATAAAAAAAAAGAAACGTCGCTATCCGCGATCTCCCGGGGAAATTCCTCGAGATTTTTCCGCGCTGCGTCAGAGACGCGACTCCTGCGCGATTCTCAATTTGTACCCTATATACACACGTACTGCGGGGGATAGACGTTCCAGGTGTGTATACGTATATAACGCGCGCGATACATTTGCAACGAGCGCGTATCATCGGCGCAGCTGCGCAATTAGCGCACCTGCGCGATGGAAGCCTTGCCAGCGTAAACTCCATAGAATATAGCCTCTTGTAATATGTAATGCGTATTTGCGCAGATTTGAAATTGCCGCGCGCGCGAACGCCGGGGTTACGCGTGCGGTGTATATACAACCGGTTGGCGAGAGTTCCGAGATCGCCGGATGATACATGGCCGGCCGTTTGTCAGCGCTCGAAAAGTATTAAGTCGCGCGCACAGGTGGCGAAAATTATTCGCGTCCGCAGATTTATCGCGCGGATGCTCACGTAAGCGCGCGCGCGAGATAGGGAGCCTCGAGAGTTAATCTCGTTAGCGCGTCGGCGCAGATTAATCCTGTGTGTATGTAAGCTGTTTTGTCTAGAGACGCTATGCGCGCCTGGAAAGAAAATCGCCGATTCTTTTACTGCGAGCTCTAGCTTTTCCTCCTGTATAGAGCGTCGTAAAGCGAGATGTGCGCGTGATTCTGTGTGTGGACTATATACGTATAGTCTTATAAGTAAGGCTGAGGGAGTACTTCTTCTTGTACCGGTGAATGTATATTAAAGACGTAAATTTTGGATTATAGTTTATTTGCTGAGCGCATTCTGGCAAAGTCGAGGTAAAAATTTCGCTAATGTTTTTGTCACGTGTCTCGTGTAGTTGATTGCTGTTATTAAAATCTTAGGTCTTGAACGTATAATTATATTTTTAAAAAGTAACGAGATGAGTTACACGTAATACTTATTGATTATTTTATTAATTCTAGGATTCTTTGAAAAAGCGACAGTCGGATTACCTTTTGCGTTTCTATCTCTACAATATATTATATAAACGTATATGACTTCATGGAGTGCATGCACTGCAATCGTGCTAAAATAATCCGATCATTTTTAACGGACATGCTATACATGTCTTCGAGAAAATTGATTTGTATACTTCGATCCAAGTTTAATTATCGAACTGAAAAATTACGAATACAGAGTAACTAATTGACAATGCTGTTAATGCTTCCTACACCGATATTAATAGCTTCAAGAAGAAAAATGCTGATGGGCATCGAAAGGCTTAAATAAATTTCTGAATACATAAATAAAATCATAATAAAATCCATAGCTGTTTGCGAGGAGCTATTCTCGGTCGCTACGCTCGGTATGTCGCGCTTCGTATCTATACATATACACATACAGCCGAACGTGACTAGCGCTTAATTATGCGCTTTTATTCCATAAGAAAAAAAAAAATTGCCGATAGCCGATCGCGGAACGTAACGCGCGCGCGCGCGCGCATTTATATGACGAACGTGAGCCGTCGCGCATGCGATGCACGCAGCCGATGCGCCGAGCGTCTTACACGAGAGCCTCTTAATAGCGACACGTGTTCGCGCACGGCCCTTCCCCGCGCCCGATGTTTGCTCTCTCTCTCTCTCTCTCGAGCTGGAAATTTTTATCGACGAAAAAAAAAAATGAGCGGCTTCCTACCGAGAACAAACCGCGTCGGCCGGATAGAGCAATAAAAGCGTCGTTTAGACTCGAGGAAGGAGAAAGGACGCGCGCGCCGCGTGAGGAAGGTCTGCAGCGCGCGCCCCGGAATCCTTTCTCTCCGCGCGCCGCGGCGGGCTATATATACATATAGATATCGGCCGCGTTGCAAGGTGTACACGGGTGCAGATACTCTCGCCTCGAATTACACGGCTCGGCCGCGCGTAACGCGATCGCGTAATTCGAAAGTGCCGCAGTGACATAAGCCGCGGCCTTCGGGTCCGCGCGCACTGCCAATGCCAAGGCTCGTGTGGATTCTCGCGCGGCGCCTCTATGTAGCTCGCTCGAGATCGGCATGTGGGTATGAGGCGCAGGAGAAATTTCGCGGGGAGTGGGATATAGGATCATGCCGGTAAATCGGTTTAGTTGGAAATTCGTTTAGTTTGTTATGTTTATATGAATTTTGGATTGTGGAGCGGTAATTGTTTTTTTTTTTCGATGGTTAAACACAATTGTTTGTTTGGTGTGCAATATTTTGGGGAAGGCCGGAAATCGGTGAGGAATTCATGAAACTTCAATTTGTCATGCAAGTTATTGTAGGATAGTTCGTTCCTTGTAATTATTAAATAATGTGAAAATGTTTTGATTGTCGGTTATTCTATTTTCATCACATTATCTGTTAATCCGCTTTAAACTATTAAATTTTACCGTCGCTTCTTGTCAATCAAATTACTTTTTTTTTTATAATAACAGCATATTTTATGCTCAAACCCTAATCAATTTTAAATGGTGTACATCTGATTGATTCCTTTTGTATTTGATTTATTTTCATGTTCATGTATAATATCTAAAAATAATTTAGTAGCCCATTAAATAAACTTACTGGTTGAACAAAGTTAATTATTATTTTTAGCCCGTTACTGTTCTGTATACTCTTTTGCCTTGTTTTCCTATTTCAGTTTATGCATTTCTCACTAAGTGTAATACGATGATGAATTCGTAATTCATATGCAGATAGTACATTCAATGGATAATGATGCGTTATAAATTTATTCTTATCGATTATTTTCCGTATTCCACTATGCAAAACTGGCAAAGTAAGCTTACGCTATTAGCATTCGCACCACCCCATGTAATTATCCCATAAATAATGCTACTATTAAAAAATGCGTAATAATTAGTTTTTTACGTTGACCTTTTGCATATCTGCGCCTGCGTTTCGTACAGAAAACACATAAACCAAACATTTATGTTATTGTTTATTAAGTCTTCCGATCGCAATACACACTTGTCGCATTTTAAATTTTTATTATATGCTCTTATTTAATCCCAACCGCCACAAATTTATATCTCGCGCGAATTATTCAGTTCCTCACTGTCGCGAACGTACTCTGTTTCGCCAATCCGTTACGGACAATTTGTATTCACTGCTAACCCGAGCGGACGCTAAGCCCGCGGAAAGTCATTCGTTTCCGCTCCAACTCCTCCCCCGGTGCGATTGTCGGGTGGTAGACGTCTAATTACCGCTTATCGCCGACACGCAGCGCCAACGACGACGACGGCGTCGATTTAATATTGATTCGCGATAGGGAAAAGAAGAAGTCGATCGAAATCGTTAACGAATCAATAATACACTCCGGCTCGTTAACGCGGACAAAGTGAAACATCTTATCTCTCGCGACTGTGTGCGGCGCTGTGTTACACGCACGCGCCCTCCAGAATTAAAATAAAGCACCGCGCGAAGAAACCGGTCGTCGCGCGGAGAGATTATTCCCGTGAAATCGCATTAAGCCGCGCGATCATCCCATTTTCTCCGTATAAAGCGCTGCAAGCTCGTATTAACATGCCCCCAGCGCGGCAATTACACAAATCACGCGCGCCCGTCTTGCCTCGCGCTCAATGTATATAAATACACGCGTGTACGTATATATATACAGTATACACACGCATATATATGTATACCGTCGAGGAAGAGGCGAAAGCGCCGAAACCCCCTCTCTTCCCACCGCGCGCTGGATATAAATCGGCAAATAAACTCGCGTCTCGATAACTCGGCGTATAATCGGCGCCGGAGGTAAAGTAGTTGCATATACACGCGGCATCTCGCGATAACGAGCTATAGCGCTAATAACTATAAGCCAGCGTGGCGCGCTTTAACACTTAATTATTTTTCCGCGTCGCGCATGTTATACGCGTGTATAATACGCGTGTATATACCCGCAGCTATATAACGAGTTTCCGTACGTACACTTGGCTGTAGTTGTATAGCTTCGAATCCGCGAAACCCGCCTTGTCTCTAGCACGGATATACCTGCAGAGGCTAATTTTTTTTTCTTTTTTTCATCCGAGCATTGTCCCGCGCGCGGGGGATTTGTTTATCACCGCGTACATGACCAGTTCTCATATAGAAAAATGCACTATTCGGGGGTGCAGAAATCGAAATTTTATTTTTAAAGCTAGAGGTTTTTTGGACCGATGAGACTTTCTTCTGTAAGCCAAAAGATAGTCAAAAATGTGCAGAGGAACGTGGGAAAAGTTACTAGTAACCATATTTCTGAGTCATTTAACCTTTTTTTCATAAAAAACTAATTCGTCGAAATACTGGAATAATGACAACTACGAATGTTTTCGAGGCGCAATTAAAATTTTAAAGTACACCACAATAAAGTACAATAAAAGAGCTTTAATTTAAAAAAAAATATGCTCAGATTCGATGCTCTGATCAAAAGTTATGTCCGTTTGAGAAAAAAAAGTAAATAAAAATCCGAACAGCCGATTTTCGTTTTTTTCCATACACCTCCCCATGTTAAATTCTAATGTTCCACGTTTCCTATGATCCTCTGCATTTTTGACTATCTATCAGCTAACAGAAGAAAGTCTGATCGGTCCGAAACCTCTAGCGCGAAAAAAAAAATTTTCTATTTCTGGACCCCCGAAAAGTGCGTTTTTATACGGGAACTGGTCGTATAGTCGCGTCTTCGAGAAATAATTTCCGCGAGTTTCTGCGCGGCCGGGCTCTCGCGCCCATATTAGAAAGCCATACATATATACGAAGCGAGCACGTGACTGTACGTGCCGCGCGCTGCTGAGGACATACGGCGCGACGTGTGTGCGCGCGAACGCAACCGGTGGCGTTTTAATGCTCGTAATTAAGTCCCATTAAACGAGTCCGCGGAAAGTCGCGGGATTAGCTTCAGCTGCTCCTTTTTCACCGATAACGTCCTCTCTCTCTCTCTTTTACTCTTACTCTTTCCACCGGTATATATATATACACACACACACATACGTGCGTATACGCGTATGCGCAATCCGAAAGCGGCGATAATATCGTCGCGTTATATACACCCCGCGAGCAGTCCTCGCATTCGTCTTCGGGCGCTTTTATGAATGAGAATTTATAGTGGTTTAGACTCGCCGCGCGGTATACTCGTATACGTTATATGCGCTCTCTCTTTCTCTTGCGCTCGCGGCTCTCGTCCGCGAGCGTTCGAGTCCCTCGTCTTTACCCCCGCGCTCGGCCCCCTTTTTTTTCAAATACCTCGAGTTATATAGCACGCGGGAGATTTATACACGCGCGGTTCCGTTTACGCCGGGGATACATATTACCGGGGGATTAATGCGGAGGTGTGTGCCGGTCCCTCCCCGATAGTGCGTTCGGATTAAAGGGGCGCTAATGTACCTCGCTTGTGTATAAATAGTTGTCGCAAGCGACCGCAAACGTATTAACGACTGATCGCAGGTCTTGCGAAGATTACGGGCTCCCGTGTGGCGTATTGAAAGAATAATCGATCGGCGCGCAGAATAAATGATTTGATAAATGAGCGCAGACTGTGCGGTATATATACAAGTGAAAGCCAACGCGTATATGATAACGATTTTCCTATAGAAAAATGCACTTTTCGGGGGTCCAGAAATCGAAAATTTTGTTTTAAAGCTTGAGGTTTCGGACCGATCAGATTTTCTTCTGTAAGCTGAAAGAGTTGAAAATGCAGAGGAACTTGGAAAAAGTTACTAATAACCATATTTCTGAGCCATTTTACGTTTTTTTTTACAAAAAATTAATGCGTCGAAATACTGGAACAATATCAACTACAAATGTTTCCGAGGTACAAATAAAATTTCAAATTATACTACAATAAAGTACAAAAAAAGAGCTTTAATTTGATAAAAATATGCCCAGACTCGATACTCTGATCAAAAGTCATGTCCGTTAAAAAAAAAAAAAATTAAAAATCCAAATAGCCGATTTTCTTTTTTTTCCATATACTTACCTCCCCATGTTAAATTCTAATGTTCCACATTTCCCATGTCCCTCTGCACTTTTGACTATCTCTCAGCTCAAAGAAGAAAGTCTAATCGGTCCCAAACCTCTAGCTTTAAAACAAAAATTTTCGATTTCTGGACCCCCGAAAAGTGCATGTTTCTAGAAGAGAATCGGTCATACGCGTGATCGATTATGCTGCCCGCGTGAAACCACATCGAATCCGAGAAATCGTCGCGCGTTCGTTGCAGCGCGTCGCCTTATATCTCTCGAGCCTTAAAAGTATATGAATCAAGCTTGGCAGTGTATAGGTACATTTCTGTAGGCGAGATCACAACTCACGTTCCGCCGTCTCTTTCTCTCTCTCTCTTTCTTTCTTGCTCCTCGTTACGGAGTAGCAGCAGCAGCAGTAGTGCGGAGTTGACAAAAAAATGAGCGAAAAGGAGAAGACACAGGATCGCGCACGCGCGTAGCGCCGAAAAAAGAAGGACGATCCGAGCTGTCAGGGTCGCGGCGCGCGGCGCGCGAGAAAAAGCTCTCTCTCTCTCTCTCTCTCTCTCCGCGCGCGCACCGGCCGCTATAAGACACCGCGGCGCGTTTTTCTAGAAATAAATCGCGCTCACCTTCTCTCCTTCTCTCTAATAACCTGTTATTACGCTGACTTTTTCCTCTCCCCCTCGCAAACAGTCTCCCCCCCCCCCTCCGCCGCGCTCTCGTAAATTTCGCGAGGAAAACGCTTGTATATACACCGCGCGCGCGCGATGTGTATCATAATTCATGAATTATCGACGGCGGAGATCGAATCTCGTTGCGCATTACACGAATATACATGTATATAGACGCGCATACAGTATCGGCTCTCGCGAGCTTTCTGGAAAACGATATTCAAATTGAACGGTTATAGTGCGCGCGCCCTTTTCGCCGTGGCGCACTATATGTAGGACATATTATAGACGCGTTTATTACGTTAATCGCGGACGCACATACCACTCAATATACCTACACGCGATAGTCTCTAAAAAATCGCTCGGTATACACGCGGTTACACGTAGTACACGCGGCAGGATCGCGAGACTGATGAGAAAAAATAGCCCTTGAATTCCACTAGGATTCCGGTGTGCGCGCGTATATCAAGGCTGAATTTGAGGTCAGGTTCGCCGCGCGTATAGGACGTGCGCGGCGCACCATAGACGGCGCGGTGAACACGTGTCAACAGCTTCTTACAGCTCACGGGGGGATATAGAGCTCTTTTTCGCTTCTTACGCGCTGCTTACGCCGCCGATCCCGTCGCGAGCACTTTCGTTATACACAGAGAGAGAGAGACGGCGGTCGACCGGCGAAAATGCGAGGAAGAAACCGAAGGTCGCTCTTTGTCTCGCCACAGCGATCCGGAGCGATTTTCCTAGAAGGAATGTGTCGCACGCGCGCGTCCAAGAGAGAGAGAGAGAGCAGCGCTTTTCGATCTCCCGCATATAAATTGTTTTTTCGCGCGCTTCTCGCTCCCGAGAAAGTAATTAGACTCATTCGCGTATAGCAGCGTGTGTACAGACCTCGCAATGACACGTGTACAACGCGCGGGACTGTGTCGCGAATTTTCTCGTGTATTTTTCTTTTCTCCTTTTTTAATTGCGATATAGGCGAGATACGCGATCTCCGCGCGTCGATCGCCGCCGCGCGCAATTACAGCTGCGCGCGCTCGATTGCAAAGTCCGCAGGCGGCGCGGAGAGCTTTCTCGCGAGAGTGACACACGCGAGCGCGTATTATGCCGGGGCGCGGGATAGAGCGCGTCCGTCAATTGCCTTTTTGAGGAAGCGCCCTTGAGCACAGCGGGTTCGTCGACCGCGGGCGTCCGACGCTGTATGGGAACTCTCGAGATTGAGTGTTTCTGTGGTGGGTATAGATCGATGCGGACAGATGAATTATTTATCGGCGCGAGAGCGCAAAAAACTAGATCTCTCGCGGAGCGCTGCGCGTGTGTATATATATATATCTATTTTTTTTCTTCTCTGGCTAACGACTGCGCGCGCGCGCGTGTGTATACCGAGGTGTTTGTGGATATGTTACGGAGGTGGTCTCTTCGTTTCGGTTTATCGCGTGTGTAATGTTGATTTTATACGTAGACACGGTGCGTTGCGGTACTTGCCTCTCGCGGTTTCATACGGCGCGCGCGGACGGTGCGTTTATAGATGTGTGTATACGCGCAGATGACGAGTGAAATAAGTGGCGAGAGAGAGAACGAGGGAGATAATCTGTCATGTTAATCGGTGATGTCGGGAGTTGCTGTAATGCTTTCGCGATCGGGTGAGATACAGCCGTCTCTCTTACGCTCACGTGAAGTCTTTATTTTTGATGGCTTGTATACGGTAGGTGCTTAAAGAAGAGTATAGCACGTTTCATAACAAGCTCTCGTCGGAGATGCGAGCAGATATCAAATTTTTTTTTCTTGTGGCAAGAATGACGTGTTTTCGATTGTTTTGCTATACGGGGGATCACACGCGAATTGTTGACACGCGAGGTAAAATGATTTTGGAATATTGATTTTTGATTCATGGGTTTTACGAAATGCTGCTTATCGTGTCTGTGTTTCGCAACAAGTCGATGGAAAAGCTCTCACTCAAATGAAGTTTCTAGAATATAATTATAGATATAGTTTCTAGAGCTTTCTAGTTCTAGAATATAACTACATTATAGGGTAGGATTTTTTTTAAACTTTAAATCTCTGTGTATCATATTGTGAATTTTATTTAACGTGAAAGCTCCGTGAAAAAATATTTAAAAGACACGCTAAATAAATCTAGTATGTCTCAAAAAATGTAATTTTGATATCTGCACTCTTCGGACTATCTTTTAAAATATTTTGAAATTGTTAAGAATAATAAGTTAGTGTTAAATGGAATGTATTGAATATAAGAAGCAGTTCTATTTATATTTAAAAAATTGAATTTGTATGTTTTTTTAAATTTTCCACGTACTTTCAATTCAGTAATATATTGTCTTTATTAATCTCGAAACCGGTCTTCGAAATTAATAATAAACATTAAATAAAGATTAACATTTTGGAATGCTAATCCGTAATAGCTTTTTTAAGAGTAATTTCTTAAGATAAGAAAACACCATTACTGTGGTTATCGCTGAGTAATACATTAATTTAGTCAGAAAAATATTGAAAATACAAACTGTAATGTATGAACAGAAATCAAAATGTATCAAATTCTCTTTTCACCATCATCACCGCTAATGATGTTTTTTTTTTTGTATGATTCGCAATTTTCTCTTCATCTATTCTCAAAGTGCGAATAAGTTTATATGAAAAAGTATATATATTAAAAGTAATTTGACAAAATGACTCATATATGTGAAATATTTAAGAATATAAAAATGATACAGATTATTTGAATAGCTTTTATAGTAATAAATAGCAAAATTAAAATTTCAGGACCACGTTCCCATTGATTCAAAATACAGTTCTAATATATTTTAATGGCATCTTAAAAATGTATTATCATTGTACTATACGCCTTAGAATTATATTAAATTGATTATAGACTTAATTATTGCATTGTTTTAAGTGGAAGCAAAAAACAGTGATCTTTTTTAAAGAAAAATTAAGTGTACCAATAGAAAAACGAATAAAATGTTATCCAGGTTATATGAGTCATTAATATATGACTCAACGCGTGGACCGTAATAACGGTTATTTTCGCGACAAATGATTTAAATCGTCTCTAATTAATAATCGATTCCATACAAATCACGATACGTATATCCAATGTCACCATCCCAATATGATTTCGGTCGCTGATACGAACCGACAGCTTCCCACCGCTGCGCAAACCTCAAAGAAAATTCGGTCATAAAAAAAAATCTTAAAATCCGTTACAGTCAACATTCACGCGTCAGTCATTCGAATATTCCTTCTGCCGCAAATAACCGTGCCACACGTGTATATACCCAAGAAGAAGACGTCTACATCGCGAAACGAGCGAAACCCACGCGATTCGCTCGATTTACATGACAACCGAGAGCCAACACTCATCGTCAGACCTGTGCGCACGTGTGTGTGTCCGGTGAAAAGGGCCCATCCCATTGCGCAAGAGGCGCGTATTAAGAAAGCGTCATACTCGTCCACACAGACACGCATTCAAGCACTTAAACTTGCGAGTTGTATATCCCGTTTCCAATTCCACGGGCGCAGAGGACGCAACGCGCGGACGTCACGTTCGGCGAGAGATCGCGCGCGCAAAGGAGAGCGATCGTCGATCCTCTCCGCGCGACGGATCAATTACCCGCTCTCGCTCGCTATTTGCCGTTTGCTTTTCGCGAGCCGCACACGCGGGACTTTCCGCGCGCGTCGATAGGATTTTTTGCCGCGAAGGTGTATATAGAGGTTATTTTTCACGGAGCGGGAGAGAGATCGGTATATACACGCAAGAAATCGCCTGGAATTTCGGACTATTCTTTTTGGAGGGGATCGCCGCCGATCTTTATGAAAACCCGTCGCGTTACACGCTTGCGACGGAGTATATTATATGCGCGTACGCGCGCGACAAAAAAAAAGTTAAATTTCTTGTACGATGTGTACAATACTCGGGAAGAAATCGGTGTACATCGGTTCCGGGTATTATACGCCGCGTCGATTTTGGGGAATACCGATCTGGGAGACATCGGTAACACTTGTTTTCTTCGTCGATGCGGAATCATCCCGTGGTAATACAGCCGTGTATGCACAGAGGACGTCTCTCACACTCTCCCCACGCCCGCACATTAATTATTTCCGTCGAGCGAATAATAATCGTAAAAATATTATTCCGGCACGGCCGCGCGGCGACCCCCTGCGGCGCCCTTATCAAAATATCAGCTTTGTCATAATTAGCTGTATTACATAGCTGATTCTTTTTTCGTCGCTCCGCGCGGAGAGAGAAAGAGAGAGAGAAAGAGAGAGCTATTACTGGCGATTTTTTTCTCCCGACGCCGCGCCGACACGCCTCGATTGCCGCGAGATGAGATCGTCGATTTCGCGCGCTTATTGTTTACTTTTTGAATTCGCGCCGCGCGTGTCTCTCCACACGTGCAGCGATGCGCGTGCAGTGCTCCTCATTGTCGGCGATAAATGAATTTCAGCTTTATCACTTAGTGCCGCGGCGGAGTCGGGGTCAGGGTCGATGTATACACACGTGTGTTCTCCAGGAGGCCGAAAGAGCTTATACGCGTATGTAAGCGCATATCAGCGCGATGTGTCGCGCGCGCGCGCATCGAAGACGAGGCGAGCAATAATCGGCCCCCGGTAATCAGACGGCCATTACCATGCAAATTTATTCAAGCTCGAGTCTAGCTGATTGAAAACGGAAAGCTAATCCCGCGATAGCGACTCCTCTATTATGTAAAGAGAAGCGCCCGATCGCGGCGGTGCATTATAAGGTATTACATGAATAGAAAATGATTGTTAACGATAATGCGCGATCTTAAAATAGATATGGTATGCGCGCGAGCGAGCGAGAATATACAGAATTCAAATTTCCCGCCGTAAAACAGCTCCCTCCCTCTGTATATCCCTCTCTCACTCCGGTATAACGTATCAGCCTCGCCAAAATACCCGAGGGTATACACGTATACGCGAGAGAGTGAGAGAGCCTAGACGCGCAAAAAGGAAGCAGTAGCTGTGCACCAGCGCAGCGGCAACAGCAGCGCTAGACGGCGGCTTAAGAGCTATCCGGTAAACCGCAGTAAAATGAGTATATAGTGAGCCGAGCAAGAGAGAGAGAGAGAGAGAGATCGAAGCATGTAGAATATGGAGATGGAGAGAAGAAGCGACGAGGGGGAAGAAACGGCCTTGCAGCTTTCAACGGGCAAGGCTATAGCGCACTTGCCTGCCACACCGTATATATACACGAGCGATCGCGAGAGAGAGAGAGAGAGAAAGAGAGAGCGCGGCGCTGCAGCGCGTAATAACTAAAAGAAAAAGGAGAGAGAGAGAGAGAGAGAGTCCCGCGGCGCAAGAGCGAATAGCCATAATGCTAATGCGAGAGAGAGAGAGAGAGGCATATCAGCGATAGTCGGGAGAGTAGTAGCCAACGTCTTGTTTCGCTAAGGTGGGCAGCCCGCGCGGCACGACTGGTAATTGACTTTATTTCCTTGTGATTCCAGAGCTTGTTTGCCGATTACTTTGCGCACATGCGCGCACACACACACACATACACGCGAGGATATAGCTGCGCGCAAAGATAAATTGTATACACTTGTTGCCGGACGATTTGCCGATTTCTGGACTTTGCTCTCGGTCTCTCGATGCGCCGCCGTGGCAATTGCGCGTAGATTACATATCACGACACACATGCGGCTGTACCGCCGCATCAGCGCGAATACACGCGGTCTATACTCGCGTCGCGATCGGAAAAATCGCTGATATAACAGGTTGCGATCGCCCCGGCGCGCTCGTCGCTCTGTCCTATTTTGCCCGCGTCCTCATCCGCGAGTGTATACGCGCGCCGAGCATTCATTTTGCGCATTTATCATCGAGGCGTGTCTCCCTCGCTTTCGCCGGGACAATCTGTCTTGACCGCGCCGCGGCTATGCAGGAAGGGGGAGGGGAAGGGGGGGTTCCCCCCCGGCGAGTTACATCTTATTTTCCCATCTCTCGGCGCCTTTTCATTTCAGATTATACGCGCGGCGGAGGCTTGTAATCAATTTGTCGAACACGCGGGGCCTTGCGCGCGCCTCGATCGTCGCGGCAGAAGAGAGAGATGTGTAATGCGATGACAACACGCGTATCGCGAAATTACGCGCTGGTGGCGCTCGTACGCGCGTATATTATTATTGTAAAATAGAGGATCGAGAGCAAGATTTTCGCAATCTTCGGGAACGACTCAATTTTCGCGAGGATCGCGAGGCGAGTGTATATGGCGCAGCTCGGCTAAACGCGCGACGCGCTTTATTTATCTCTCCTCCGCGGGTGCAATGTATAGCGGCGACGGCGCGAGAAGGCATGTAATATAATAGACGCGGCACTAAAATGGAAAAGCCGGCAAATTGCCGGCGCGCGCGCGCGATTGTTTTATTCTCGTCGATGGCATAGTTACGCGCGCTCTTACGCGGCGCGCATCAGGGCCGTCGCTCCACTTTGGAGCCGGCGAGGCAATTTATGGAAATCGTGTGTTCGCTACTGCAGGTTGTGCCCCCCCGCCACTGCCCCTCTGTATACATGCGCTGTATACTCGCCTGAACTATACGCGCTCGTTAAAGTAAAAGGAAACTTATTTGCTGCGGGAGACGCGTTATATGAGCGTATTGTATACGGGAAAAGAAAGAAAGCGTATTTATTAATAGCGCGTAATGGAACGCGGGGGATGCGCGCGGATTTGAAATTCAAATTTCGCGGGGGGATTTTTCTGGAAAAAGACGTTACGGGCCGATTTGCATGCGATATTTCACTTGGCTTCATCGGACAATGGCGTCGCAGGTGTTAACGCAAACGAGACACTCAATCGGCGTGATGTTACATTATGCTAATTGGCGCCTGCGATATCGCATTAACGCTCAATTTATCTATAAAACCATTACACGCGCACCCCGGCGATAAAAAAGAAAAAGAATTATTCCAAGTTGCGCGCGTACGAAGATAAACACGCTTGTGATGCTTAATATCCGACGCGTCGCGGGTAATCAAACGATCACATTTAATCAATATCGGACAAAGAGATATTCGCGGCCGATGATGATGATGACTCCGCGAGCATCATCCGCACGACAAGCGGCGGAGTAATTAAGCGCGTCTTTTTATTTTTTACGAGCCAAGGAAACGTCTCCCGCGCTATTAATAATCAGTCCTCAGAATCTTCGTCGCCGCGTGCTCGTCGTCGTCGACGTCGTCGGGAAATTTTTCATCCTTACTCACCCGAGCCTCATCGGCCAGCAATTTTCCCTTTGAGCGCGCGAGGAAAATCCGCGCGTCTGCGGAGGAAAAAAAAGGGAAACGCGACGCGCTTTTATGACACACGGCACGCGTATTTATTTATAAATGTTCCACAAGAGGTGGAGGGAGACCATTACCTTAAGAATCTCCCAGTTGCAGATTGATGAGCGGCGATAGGAGAAATGGAAACGCGGATAGCCGCGTCCTTCGCTCGCGCTTTTTAGTAACTCGAGCCGATGCTTATTACGAGTCTGCAGTAGGCTTTGTATAATGTATATAAATATAAGCGCGCACATAAGCGCGTGCGCACGTGAGTAATGAGGAGAAAAACACGCATTTCTTTGAAGATTGTCGCTGATGTTGCTGATCGATTTGAGGATCGGGTTAGTCATTCATAATGCGGCGCGTGCGCGAGCTGGCGACGCCGCCGAGAGATCCTTGCATAAGGGATACGCCGCGTGACTTTGAAGATTCGAATTTTCCGCTTTTTCATTGCTTTGAATGTACAGTGCGAAAAAAATGTGCGTTGTACATACGGACGAGATCCTTTTCGGGAGCAATAAAATTATCGCGCGATGTTTACAAATTTACAATCGCAGTTAAAATCAATATTTTCAGTCGTGATTTTCCTGCACTTGTCGTAATAGTGACGAGATTCGTTTTTGCTTCAATAATTTTAATCGTCGTGTGTTCACACTGCTTTACACATATTTACAGCAGTATTAAATGAATACTTAACGAAATTTACGGAATACGTTTACACTTTTTTTTTGTTTTGCAATTTTACTGCTGTCGTAATAGACCCCATAACTTTCCAACTCGAACACGTGAGTATAACGAGTAATCTTACACACATAGCGAGGTTTTAATTTCTCGCCGTTTCGTATTTTATTTACAGCAATTATCGTCGTAGTGCATCGTTGACAAAAAAGTTGCAAGTTATATATACGACACCCTTATCTCTAAACGCTATCAATCCTATCGTTTTGAGAATGAAAACGCGAGAGCCATTCCGAGTCGTACTAAAGTCACTCCGAAAAAACTAGCATAACTCAGGCATTTCGTAAATGAATAATTAACAAAATTTATGGTACAATCGCACCTTCCGCCGCGATAATCTCGGCGCGCACCGCCGCATCGGAGAATATGCGTCCCGCGTATAATTTACGGCTTCGAGATTGAAGCAGATCTGCAAAGCATATTTTTTACAGCGTCCGTATCCTCCTCGTCGCGAGATACATCCTTCGCTCGCGACGAGACACTCGGAGCAGTAAAGAGGCTGCTCCCCCTAAGCAAACCCAATAAAAACGCGTCGGACGTCGAGAAAAAGAGAGTTTGCGCGAGAGTTAGCGAAAGAGAGAGAGAGAAAAAAAAGAGAAAAAGAATATCTATAAACATCCATCACCGGCCCGGACAATGCCGTAATTAGTGTATATAGCGCGCATAGACGCGCGTGAATCACTGCGCGGAGCGCCCGCCGGATCCGATAAATAAGCGTGTGCATATATATAAGTAAGCAGCCGTCAAAGCGCGCGGCCGAGCAAATTGTCGTACCTTTTGCGGCGAAAGTGAAAAGCCCGATCGCGCGCGCAGTTCGCGGAAAAGCGCGGACAAAGCGGAGAGACGCTCGAGCCGCGTAAGTGTCATATATCTTCATTAATCGCTCGCGCGAGAAATATCGGGAGCAATTGCAGCTTTTCGATGTGTTTGACGCCTCGTTGGGGGGCTTCCGATCCAGCGTCGCGCGCAATTATATAGACGCAGAGAAAGACGTACAGGTGTAACTATATATACTAATACGCGCGGCAGACAGCTCGAGGACGCGTAACGTTTAATTCAACTAATTACCCCGGGGATAATAAAACGCGCCGCAATCTCTGCCGCGAGAGAAGGAGAGAGAAGAGCTGTAACTAAGCTTGCACTTGTACGTTATATTATACATATACGTCTATATACAAAAATGTTGAGGTCGCGCGTCTATGTAGTATACAATACGAGCTGTATGCGATATACTTGAAAATAATTTTAACGCTCCTATTATTCCGCGGACGCAATGTGTATAGGATCGTAGAGCCTCACGTCGGTTTTCCCATTGACTTTCATTTGATTTATTTCTCTTTCCTCGCAGTCGCTGCGCTATATACTCGTCGTCTCGCCGTTTAGCCGCGCGCTCGTATATATATATATATACTTATACACACAGAAGAAATAGCAGCCTCGAGCGGCATCGCAATATAATCCTTAATATAACGCTTCAATTAAGAAAAACATACCTCGGCGCCATTGTGTTTCATTGGCGATTGAAAAATCGACGAGCGCATAGCCCGAGAGCCGATCTCGTTAATCAAGCCGGGCAGAAAAGTGTCACGAGCTTTCGTATACGCGCACCGACGCAAAAACACACGCGCGTACACGCGTACACGCGTAGGCCAGTAAGATGTATACAGGAGCAAAAAGTTGGGAAGAAAGGAAGGAAGCTCCTCGCGGTCTCGAAGCCTATCGGGACATTCGCGAGAGCACGAGAGCTCGTTAAAGCCCTGCGAGGCAAGTATCTCGAGGCTGTGTGTACACACGCACACCAGCGAAGGAGTACGAGCGAGAGCGAGAGACGAGCACGGCTAAAGATAACTCGGCTGCGAGTGTATGTACTTGTATATATAGGTGCGCATATAGAACGCGCGACTGTGCGGGGAGGTGTCGGGATTTTTTTGCGACTCTCTCTCTCTCGCTCTGCGGCTCTCGTGCTCGCGGTGTACGTATATATATGCGCCTCTGCGCCGCGTGGCTCGGCGAATTCTGCAAGCCGGGATGACGCTCCGAAAGACCCATCGTTAATTGCCTTGTGATTTTCCACGAGATCATATACACGCGCTGAAATCTCTTTGATATCAAAAGGTTGCGCTCCGCAAGTGCACGGTGGTATGGAAGAGAGAGAGAGAGAGAGAGAGAGAGAGAGAGAGAATGAGAAAGAGAGCTGCTAATTTACGGGAGGTTTTCGAAAGGGCATCAGGCCAGCTCGTCTCGTCGAGACCAGTTTCGTTTCGTGCATTGTTCGGCTCGCTATGTACATCAGTGGAGAAAAGTGTAGTTGACAATTCGGTATTGCGGACGATTGAGCAATTTAGGAGAAACGCTGTCCTTTTTCTGCGGCGAATCGAAGGAGACACAATGCCAAGGTGCGAGACGCAATGCGGCTGCGGTCGAACCAGTAGAAACGTATCTCTTCCGACGATTTGTTAGAGTAACGGATTCTATTCCTATTTTTTTTTTTTTTTTTTTAAACCTAACAATTTTCACTTTATACTGTTTTAAATATTTGCTTTTGAAATTCAACTTCTGAGCCATCTTCATCGCTTTCCGCAACAAGCCTTGAAGAAAAAAAAAGTTAACGATTATTTTTCCGATCAGAAGTTATTTATGCGAGCGTTTGACCCGAATGAGGAAAAAAAATATTTCGTAAAAGTAAAGTGATTTTTCCTATATGCGGACCCCCCTAAAGACCGTAACCCGCGCGGTCTTTTCTAATAAACACAGATCTTCTCCACAATTCTCTTTTTCTTTGCGGTTTTTAGTGTCATTTCATCACCCATAATTAAAGCCGTAAACCTACTTGCTTATCTTGCATTATCGAGGATTTCGATGGCTTATCGCGTGCACAGCAAAATGTTCTTTTAGACGCAATAAAGCTTTGTAACTTTTGAAAAAGAAAAAAATTTTCGCAAATCCTCACAGTACAGATCTCGTTACAATCCTCGGTTACATTCAAACGTATAACGCAGCCGCGCAGCGTTTAACTGCAGTTAATACAATAGGAGAAATTTTTTCTTCTTTTTTCTTTCATTTAAATCAAAGATGATTCACTCGCTTGACTTTTACTGGCAGCGCCAGGACCTAACGAAGCCCATATAAAAGCGGTCCGCAAGGCCCGCTGCCCCCTTTTGAAGATCTCCCGTTTATTAACACCTCTAACTGGCAATTCCAGGGGGATTTTCTGCATACATATCATTCCGATGAAAGAGAATGTCAAAGACAGAGTGAGGCACGCCGGAGACGGCTAAACCAAACGGAGAGATAAAGACGCGCGCAGAGAGGTTTATACTTATGTGCATTCGCGCCGCGGTCGAAGCGATGGACAGCCGAGAGAGAGAGAGAGAGAGAGAGAGAGAGAGCGCAATACCTGCAGTGTACATACATACATACATACATACAGCAGGGTAGACAAAGACGAGGCTACTACGGCTGCCACATTGTTGCCTTGTTTACGGCCGCAGCGCGGCAGCTGGGGCATATCGCATGGAAAGCCGCGCGAATTTTTGAAGAACCGGAGCAATATAGTCGTGATGGCCTGAGGAATGCATGTATAATGCGCGAAAGAAAGAGAGAGAGAGAGCAAGAGCAACAGAGAGAGAGACTCTTTTGTCCGTCGATTTTTCGACCCTGGATACGCGCAATATTCTCCGCTATTTTTTCCAGACGTTTTATATACACAATATAATACGAGTATAGAACAGTTTTAACAGTCGAGATTGCGACGTTAATTGAGGTGACGCGCGCGCGCGCTCGCCTGAGCTATTGCACGTCGAGGGACCCGCGAGTGATATAGGAGCTGCGCAGCTGCCGCCGTTTCTCTATTACTCGCCTCCTCTGCCATTGTAATTGCATATATGCGTCGAGGATGATGGAATCGCATCGAGCTGGGGGGACAGACGGCAGAGAGAGAGAGAGAGAGAGACCAATATATTTTTCATCTCCCAATGAGAAAAGTTCCGCGCGCGGCGCGGCGTCGAGGCCCGCGGGCTCGATTTCTATGTATACCAAACGCGAGAGACGCATGTGTCTTCGTTCTCCGCTGAAAAATCAGCGCGTTTAGGGCAGAAAATTTTTGAGCGCGCAGGTAATCGTCATTTTAATGCTTCTTCGTTTGTATGTATTATTGAATGATCTGCAGTATATCGATCGTGAATATACGTAAATCGAATGTTGAAAGACTTTTAAAAATACATTTTCGTGAAGACAAAGCTGTGTTATTGCGTTATGTAAATATACAAACAACAGTCTCCATCAATAAATTTTTACTTCGCGTGTATATCGACAGCTGGAGCTGTTACGATCGAACATACCGTCGAAAGTGTAGATTAATGTATCGGAATTAATATGTAATTTACTTCAAAAGATAATCCATAATTCAAGAGAACAGTTTAGTCCTGCAAGACGCAAAAGACGGGATAAAAAAACTCGAAGAATTTTCAGTACCGACGCAACGGTTTCGCGTATCTACCGAACATTGTCCGGCGGTCTTGTCTTCGCCGCGCGCGATACGCTAAGCCTCTCGCGAACAAAAGCGCTGATTAATCCCGCGGGAATTCGAGCGCCGAAAAGCGCGCGCGCGCCAAATTGAAATTTAAATGCAGCGCCGATCGAGGAAGCGACGCCTAATCTTCATGGGAAAGCCGCGCGGACGTCGCGAGTGATATACGCGCACGTGAGTACGGAGACTAAGCCGGATTACGCGGGACGCGCGCAAAAAAAAAAAATAATAATAATGTGAGACGCGCGAAACTCGTTTGCCTGATGGATTCGGACGGATTCGTTTCGGTCGGAGGAGGTTTTTTTTCATTTTCATCTCTTTCTTTGCTTTTTCTTTTTTTGGGGGGGGGGGGGTAATTACGAGAATTTCGGACACGGTAGAGGAGTGTATCGGCGGTTTTCATGCCGAGCTTAACGTTGTACACGTGTATGTGCGAAGCTTATACGGTTGCGATGTGATGAATCGCGCAATTTTTCAGTCTTCCTCGTCGCGGGCGCCGCGCGTACATTTAAAAATGTCTTTCTTCGTAAATAAACGTTAATTTGTCACGCGCGCATTTTGACAATTATATCTTTCCTTGCGCAAACTTCCAGGTATGTAGTGTATAGACGCGTCAATTCGTCATACAACCCGCGTATGGCGCGCTCACGTATACAAGTATATATATAGACGCATTTTGAAAATTATCTCTCCGCGCAAGTATACGCACACTGCGCAAATAAGTTTCATAAATATAGACGTTAATTCGCTAAGCAGCCGCGCAGCTGAATCATGCGATATCGATCGATCGCGTGATTTTCCCAACGCTCTCGCGAATCTAACAGGTACACGGTACACCCGCTATTCGATCGAAGAAAGAGAGAGAGAGAGAGAAAAATCTGCCCGAGTTCCAAGCGCATACCGAGAAAAAAAAGCGGATCGTGCGTGTGCGTGTGTGCAGTGGGCCACAGTAGACGCACACGCGCGACGATCCATCCTCGAGGGGGGGGGGGGGGGGGATCGCGTCCGCCTCGAGCATGCGAATGAGGCGCGGTGCGAGCGCGGAAATTTCGTGTCGTCACGTACGTACGTCGCAATTTACGCGCATGTCGGACTAGTTGTACGTACGCGCGTTCCGTGTGTGCGCGCATTTACGCGGACGTGAGCGCGTACACGCGCAAATCGATTGCAGCCGATATGATTTTCAAGGGCGCGATGCGCACAGTCATCGGCGAGAAATTTTTTTTTATGAATTTATGATTAGCTCGCGCGCTCGTTTAATCGGATGCGCGCTTTTAGATTTTGAATTTCGCGCGCTCGCCGCCGCAACCGCCGCCGCGGCAATTTATGCTGCGAGGCCTATGCCGATGAATTGAATCACTTATGCGCGCGCGGCGAAGTGAAATTGAGTTGTCTATACGAGAGTTGATGGTTGTTTATTTGCATAGAAATGCGTTGTTGTTGCCTTTTTTTTTAATTAGCCGATTAAATGCAAGACAATTTGTTTAACGAGGATATTCGCGAATGCCTGGTATACAAAGAATCTTAGACAATGGTGCAGCTTTACAGTGTAAGAGATAAACGTGTAATTAAAATCTGTTAAGCGATCGAAATCTTGTGAGATTGTTTGCGGAAATTCGGGATATTTTCTAGTCAAAGCAATATTCTTTTAATGATGTACATGTATGAATTATCCGGTATTATTATACGGTTAAATTATCGGATATTAAGCTTCTTCGATTCACTATAATAAATCTAATCAAGTCGAAATTAAGCGACTCGCAACATGCATACCAAACTTTAACCCATTCTTCATTTTCAACCAAATATTACTATACGAGGAAAAATTTTTGTCAAAAATGCCAAAAGTATCGCAATTCGTCAAAACTTAAAATATAAAAATTTTCACCATCACTTTAATAATTATTAAGAATAACATCGCATTTAATAATAATAATCAAAGTTTTACGAATTTACATATTGTCAAAAATTAAATACAAACATTTTTAATTAACACGCTAACGAGAAAAAACCCGTTCAACTTTTCCCAGATGAGACACACATTAGAATAAAAATATGCTAATACGACCGGTTCTAACAATTATCAAATAAAAAAATCTACAACCTCCACAGCCACGCTATTCCAGTGGCCAAAATATACAATCTACAGTTACTCCACTTACCATCTACATATACAGAGCGACCAGCGAAACTGGCTCCGCGACGAATGACAAATAGTCACAAAATTATAACAAGCCCACGATTAAACGACAAATGAGCTCTTTGCCGTCAACCTCGTGACTATGTAACGTGCAAATTCCCCGGTATATACACTTACACCGCTCGCGCGCACGCTATATGCAAAAACCTCTTAACGCGCGAAATTCGAATATGGGCACGACTCCGCGCGAGCCTATATACGCGGCAGTCGTTTCCACCTCCGATCTTCCGCAGTCTTAAGATCTGCATTAAGATGCATCAGCCTCCTGCTCGTCGGCCTCGGCACAAAGCGCCTCTTATCCCCCCGACAAATCGACTAAGAAAGTCGCGTCGGCGCGCGGACCTTCCGAAAAACCGAGGCGAACGCACAACGGCGTGTCCCACGCAAAACCACCCAAAAAAAAGAAATAAGAACGAAACAACGCAGCAAAAGCACTCACCCTCAAAAGCTTCTCTCTCAGCTTCCAGGCGGAACAGCAGCAGAGGCGTCTATGTCGTCCGGTCGAGAGAAGAAGAAAAAAAAAACAAAAGCACACTTGTCACTCCAGCTGTCCGCTCGACATCGTCGCGTCGAGCCGCAAGTCCAAGCTCTCGTGTGCGATACGTCTATATCCGTGGCTGCGGCCGCAGTCTCTCTCTCTCTCTTCTCTCTCGCTCTCCGTGTATACAATGGCGCGTATATGCGTGTAAAAGGAGGAACGACTGCGAGTTTATATGCGGCAGCGGCGTTTTCCCGGCGCGCGCACACGGGTTCTCTCGAGGGAGTAAGTCCCGAGGACGCGGATAGCTCCCACTTATAAAGACTCTCTCCCTCTCTGTCTCTCTCGGCTTCGCGGTGTACTGATACTTACCGGCTGCTGCTGCTGCCTGCTGCTGCTGCTGCTGCTGCTGCTTCTTCGCTTCTCCAATTGGCGTGTGTCCGCCTGCACTGTGGGAGGGGGAGGAAGAGACGTGTGTATACCTGCGTCTTGCGCGTCTTCGCGCGGCTGATACGCCGCCTGGGCGCGGGGGGTTGCAGGGGGTTGCCTTCTTTCCCCGCGGAAAATCAGAGCGAGAGCTCTGAGGCGGCTCGAAACGAACGATGTTAATGGGCGATAATGGGCGGGGAATAAGGTGATTTTTTTAAGGTGGGAGAGGTGTTAATTAGGTTAGAGAGAAAGAGAGAGAGAGAGAGAGAGAGAGAAGGATAAAGAGAAATGGTTTTAAGTTGAAAGCGTAAAAATTGGGAAGGGGGCCTGTGGACAATTGATAATTCTAATTTTGCGCTTTAGTATTGTAAGAATAAATGGAATGTATATTGATTGTACGTCAATAGATCATTCTACATATGTCTCAAGTGTAGACATTTTAATAACTGAATAAAATAATGTTGAGTACATATTATAACGTACAATATTTTCATTGTTCAAAATTTTTTTATTAAGTTGTGAATTCGAATCATTGTAAATCTGTTGCATAACAGGAGGTACGAGCAAGTTAACGTTTTTCACGCTGCTATATACTTTGGCGCGAATTTCGAATTTTTAATTGGCTCCCAGGCCGCCTGAGGGTAAAAATCGATCGTATCCTTAATTGTAAAATCCCGGTCAATTATAGGTCGCATTGATTTCCCAGCTTCTTTATTCATTTCAAATATATATGTATAACCTTCTCAACCTCGCGTTATGGCCATTTTCGTGTTTACGCGCGTATCCGTGACGCATCGTCGTCTCCTTATAATTTTCTCCTCATTTGCTCCGCTGACATTTTCTCACGATTTTTCTCCACTCGTTGGAAATCAATGCGCCGAACAACAAGATTCCTGCCGATCGATCATCTCGCGAGCATTATATTTTCCTCCGCGAAGCGCGAAACGCGCGCGCAACGCTGAAAAAAAAACCGAGAGTACCTCTCTCAAAAATGTTGATTAGCCGCGCGCGCGGGAAAGTACGCGCGCGATTACGTCGAAACGTCTCGTTCATGAATTCCTATTACGGCTCATCCCACTGGGCATTATTTCTCATTGCGCGCGAAAACACTTGTAAACGCGCACGTATGCGTTGCATCGATACAGATCGAAATAGCTATAGGTTAAGCTGTGGAATGTTAGGTATATACGCGACGTTGCGACATCGTTTCATTTTTCTCGTGTAGGTATCTATTTCTCTCAATGTTTGAACGCGAGTTAAATCATCGCGAGTTTTTGTAATTACTGGCCTCTCTGTGTACCTCTATTAAGGAGCTGGATCCGTGTGTGAACACTCAGGAAGTGGAAGTCCGCGACTTCCTGCAAGGAATTTTCTCCGATTTGTCGCGATTTTACCGAATGAAAAATTCTGAGAAGCCTCGTCATGTGCATATGCCGCTGAAAAAAAATTGCGACAAAGGAGAAACGTCATTCGAGAGAAATTTTTCCGAAAAAAATTCGATAAGACTCGAGTTTCAGGAATAGCAATATCTTAATTGGCAGATAATCAAAAATTAAGGACATTTTTTTTATTGAAGCCTAGCCATAATGAAACTATTCTTTTTGATGCTTCAGAATCAAAAAAAAGTTTGCGGTAACTGATAAAATGAAACTATTGGATTCCCATCTTCGAAGCCTCGTTCACACGGTTCACGAGCGTATATTGTTGAATTTCACTGAAAAATTGCACTTTTCTTTGGTCTAGAAATCGAAAAAATATTTTTAAAGCTAGAGGTTGGGGACCAATGGGACTTTCTTCTTTAAGCCAAAAGATGATAAAAAATGCTGAGGAACATGCGAAATATAGAATATAAAAATTTAACATGGGGAGGCATCTGGAGGAAAAAGAAAAAATTGACTATTCGAATTTTTATTTATTTATTTATTTATTTATTTATTTTTTTTTTTTTTGAATGGGCATAATTTTTGATCATAGCATTGAAACTTGGTATTTTTTTTAAAATTAAAGCTCTTTTGTAATACTTTATTATAGTGTTATTCGAAATTTCATTGGTGCCTCGGGAATATTCGTAGTCGTTATTATTCCAGTGTTTTGATGCATTAATTTTCTGTAAAAAAAGTGTAAAACGGCTCAAAAATATGGTTACTAGTAATTTTTCCCATGTTCCTCTGCACTTTTGACTATCTTTCGGCGCACAAAAGAAAGTCTGATCGATTCGAAACCTCTAGCTTTAAAAAAATTTTTTCGATTTCTAGACCAAAGAAAAGTGAAATTCGACATATACAAAATTTGTTTAACATTTCCCGCCCTCTTACTCGCTAATTTACGTTATCCCTTAAACCGTATATACACATTGAAACTGCACAATGACATAAAATAGAATATTTAATTTTTCGACAACGTAACATACGGCCAGGTGAGCCGCCCTTAATCCCATTCTAGTCCGCCGTTCCCCCGCGCTATCGAAAGAAGAACGAGCCATTGTCCTCCCGCAAGCCCGCGATATTTTCCCTGTACATAGATATACCCAGTATACACACACACAGCCCCGATGCCGAGCCGCAGCGCGAGTTGAATGCGCGCACTAAGGGCATACCTCTACACATCCGATCGGGATTTGCATGTATCTCGGCGCGCTTCCGCGTGTATACTTCTTGGCCGCGAAGTGGCATTCGTCCTTCGGCTATGGGGGAAGTCTAGCCGCGGCTGGCGCCTATTTGCACCTGTGCGAGTTCCGAGCTCTGCGGTGCAATGTAGCGCGGGCCCTAGACGGAATTATCGTTGTTAATGCGGCCGCGGAATATATTCGCTCGCGCGCGCGCGCGGTTAAGGGCGTCGTTTGTAGGATTTCCGCCAGTGTCGAGAATTTTCTCGGCGGGCCGCGCTATCCTTTTTCCCGCTTGGACAGGCTTGGGGCATATACGCGATCGGGCCCCTCGATACACATATTTTCGCAACGGGAGACTTGCGCGGCGGCCGATGCAAGAGTTACGCTTGTATGTATATGTACTAATCCACGAAATAGTGGAAACAACTCACCTCGGAAAATTGCAAATTTTTTTATTGAAGGAACACCTACTATAGACCTATGTTTTCTGGTTCCTGAGGCCATACTGAAAGAGAAAAAACTCGCGCGATCGGTGAATCGTATATAGGGTATACTTTTTTTCGGAGCAAAAACAACTCGAAAAACAAGAAATAATTGACAATAAAAGAATTCATAGACCTTTAGGAAATGCCTTGAAATTGATGAAAGAATGCTCTGAAACTTTTCAGATTTTTAAAGGATGTTTTTCGAAATTTCTATTTTTTTGACTTTTTGAAAAATCAAAAATTGTACCGCATCGATCTGAAAAAATTTGAGAACATCCTTCGATGAATATTAAAACATTTTTGTTTTAACGAAATATTTTTAGAAGTCCATAGTTTTATTGAAAAAAATCTATGAATTCTTTTTTTGTTAATTATTTATTGTTTTTTTTCGAGTCGTTTTTGCTCCGGAAAAAAGTATACCTTACGATTAACCGGTCACGCAAATTTTTTTCTCTTTCAGTATGGTCTAAGGAACCAGCAAACATAGGTCTAGTAGGTGTACCTTCAATAAAAAATTTTGCAATTTTCTGAGGTGAATTGTTTCTACCATTTCGTGGATTAGCACATATATAGAGTTGAACGCGATTCTCAAGCGAAGTTACGCGCGAACTTGAGAGTTTTGAGATAACTTTAAAATTCGTTTTTTTTTTCTTATTTATTGTATTTATCGCATACTTTTTCATTAAGTACTTATTCTAATGTTTATACATTTTTCAGCATTCAACGGTATCTAACAAGATCTTTTTTGCCGCTGTATCCATGACATTCTACGTAAGTATAACTCCATTACGTAATAGACTCCGTGCAGAACTTGATAGCAGATAAAATAAATTATTAAATTCCAAAAAACTCCAGTCTACAAATTCGTTATAATATTCCAGATATTGTAAAGGTATTTTGTTACCTTAATGAAAATGAAATTTTAAACATCCACAGTTTGCGCAATTACACTAATATTTTCGCAGGTCAAAAGGTTAACGAAACATTGTCAATGATGTTGACATTGTCAATAAATATATGCAAAGTTTTTACCGCTATTTCTTGGTACGCAGTTTCCCCCGTGACAATATAAAATCTTGCATGCAATTCAACGTGAATTTCTGAATTTGCGGAACTGCGCACGTCGACCCCCTGAACCACAGCGTGCATTGACGATGTCAATCTGCGCGCGATTTGAAATTCAAATTTCGCGCGTTTTAGAAGCCGTCTAAGTATACACAGCGTCGCAAGAAGCACACTCCGCAGCATCGTCCCAGACGACGACGACGACGATCATCATCATCATCATCATCAGAAGCAGAACTGCCTGAGCCGCGTCTGAGTAGGTTCAAGGCCATGAATGGCGCACAATTGCGAGATTAAAGCTCTGCGTCGTTAAACTCTCGCGCTTTTACGGTCGCAATAGCCCTTCGCAGAGAAGTAGCCGACGATTCTCGCTGTCTCTCCCCTCCCTTCCTCCCCTCCCTCTCTCCCCTTCGCTCTCCCTCTTTAAGGTTTTAACGGCCTTGGCTTTGTGCGTTTACGCGACTTTTTCCTCTTGATTGCACTTGCGAATCGTTCGGATTTTCGAGTCGAGCTTTTTGCAGGTTAGGAATTTGCGCGGGAAATTCGAACAAATACAGCTTGGAAGCGCGCGCGCGCAGCGCACGCAAGAAAAGAAGGCTTCTCGACACGCGACAGGTTATATGCGTATATTGACAAAGTTTGCGCAAAAGCTGTGAAAAGCCAGTCGCTCGCTATATACGCTATCGTTTTTCAATAACGACTCGTTTTACGCATCACGACGATAACGGCCGCGCGATAAATAAGCCTTTAATTTACGTCATCGTTAAAGCAGTCGTAAAGCCGTCTTTCTTTGAAAATCCTCTCTGTCTCTCTCTCTCTCTCTCTCTCTCTCTCTCTCTCTCGGAACTTAGAGAGGTATATAGACTTAGCGAATTCGTCGTGTTTCTAGGCTGTAATTTATGCTCGAATTTCGCTGTAAAACATTTTTCCTAAGTATAATTCCACAAGGCCGAGCCGTATACGCGTACACATACTCACACACACACGCACTTACACGTGTATGCGCCGTAATGAATATAACAGATCGACCCCGTAACAGTTATGAATGAGCTCGGCATATCGGCTTCTCGTCAATCCGAGCAAAAAGTCCGCGCGTTTCGCACATACTTGAAAAGCGGCATATGGACGACCGATTGACTTTTTTTCTCTCTTTCTCTCTCTCCCAGCAGACAATCGACAACATTCCAGGGATGAGTATGTGGCTGGTTATGAATGGATATATGTGACGGCTACGTTTCAGGATATACGTTCAATAACTATAATTAACCGTGCCGTCGTCTTCCTCTATAAAACTGCTGTCCCTCTCTCTCTCTCTCTCTCTCTCTCTCTCTCTCTCTCTCTCTCTCTCTCTGTCTCTCCCATTTAATTTAGCGCCGATAACAATACGTGACGCTGAGTTTGTTTTTCCAAGACCCTTTTCGGTCGGAATGTCATCGGGGGGGGGGGGCGCGGGCGAGGGGGGGGGGAGGAAAGAACATTGTTAACGCTCATCATATCTATTTTCGGAGTAGCGCGCAAAAGGATGCGCGAAAAAAACGTCACGTTTAGAGTTTACATCACGCGCTGTATCGTCATCAATTATTCATCAACGCCTCGCGTATCTCGGAAAATATTCGATGTACCACAATGTATATATAAGTGTACACGTAGAAAGAGACAGACAGAGAGAGGCCCGCGGGCACAGCTGTTACGAGATCGAGAGGGGGAGGGAGGGGGGAGGCGCGTAAAGTCAGGTAATAAAAACACGCGCGAGAAGTTGCGTCTATTTGGCGCCTTGCGCTGTTGTTGCCGCTGCAGGTATAAAAAAATATATATATATATACATGTGCGTGCAGTTTCGCTTTTCTCTTTCTCAAGCCGGGTTCTTGATCTTGAACGCAGCGGCGACCTTCTCGCCGGCCGACGTTCAGGCTATATGGTTTCAGATCTCGCTGTTATGGTGCGTTTAGCTTTTCTGGAATTTTGAGGGGCGAAGAAGTGGTGAGACGCTACTGCGCTATATAGGTGGAAATCACGCGGTATCATGACAGCTTCGCGGCGAGAAGATTTACTTCGACGCGATTTTTCGAGATTTTCTCGACCGTTTGTATCTTTAGATACAATGAAAAATGTTATAAGTCCCGGATTTTAAGAGTTGACAATCATTTTCGCGCGTTTGCACGGAATTTTTGGTGTTTAAGCCGGAATAGTTGAGGATTTAGCTTCTGAAATGGGCTAAATTTTTATTGTTTATACTCTCTAGTTTTAATTTCTAAGACTTGAGTACATTGTTCTCTAAGTTCTAACACTAAAGTATGTTGTGTACACGCTAAATCTTTTATTGTTAATAATAAATTTTTGTTATTATTGACATGGGGAAGAGTCACTCTCTACGTCTGTAGACACAACTATTTTTACTATGTTTTTAAAGTTTGTTCCTTAGCCCGCAACATTTACAAGAGCGAAGATTGGCGAGTGTCAAGGTCGGTTTAAAAAAAAACTTACATTGAAACAATTTAAAAAGAGCAATTTACAACCTTTTGAATAAGCTTTTTTATGATAATCTGTAATAAGAATTTTTCACTTTTATTATGTAATTATCGCTTTTATGCCAACGTAAGCTTTTCCAGTCGTATTTAACCTGAAAAATAAAAGAAAGTTTATATTGTTGCGCATGCTTACACGCCTGTACAGTTTATGTTTCACAATCGGATTATTTAAATTGAATAAACGAATAAACTGACAAACAAATAATAAAAAGTATAAACATATGCGCCGATGCGCTTTAATTTTTTTCTTTATCCATTCAATTAACCATTGATTTACGTCTTCATTAATAGTTGAATGGATTTAGTTGGCATTCTAATATTTTCTTTGTATTTAATTTTGTCCGACGCGCCAATCGATCAATAAAATTGTATGATAAACACTGTTTCATACCCAATTTTTACATTAAACACGACAATTTCCCCTTGCATTTCAAGATCATTTTACGACTGTAAGGAGAAAATTGGCACGCGGCACGATCGCACAATTTTTTTCAAAAAAAAAAAAAACGAAGTGACCACTTGAGAAGCTCTCTCTCTCTCTCTCTCTCTCTCTCTCAACCCGCGGAGGATCATCAATCCCTGCGTGTAACAACCAAATTCACACTCTCACCGCGACAGTCCACACGTCCGAGGCGGCCAACAACAAGAGCAACCTTCGCCGTCCCTTTCATACTCAGCCCCATAAATAATCGCTTCGCGCGTTCTCTCGCGCGACGCTCCTCTCATTCTTCATTTTGCCTCTGCGCCCTCTTCTCTCTCTCTCTCTCTCTCTCTCTGTCAACCTTTTTTTGTCCCGTCTACATGCGCGGCAGTGCGCACTCTGCTACCGCCGCGGCGGTGGCGGCGGCGCAAGGATTTAATCTGCGGCATTTATCCGTTTGCAGAGCTGGAATTGAAATTCAATTGCCGAGTATGAAATTGCGCCAATATTAATTTCTGCTACAGTGTATAAGTTATTATTATATAGAAAATACTGAGACTTCTCGCGCGGTGCGCCAAGTCTCTCGGTATATATATATATATACTCACACGTATGCATACGCCTATTTATAGACGAGCGAGAGCCAAAGGCATTTTCAGCGAACGCACGCGTATAGATGCGGTGCAGCTCGTGTCCGGAGCGACACCCCGTAATTCTCGCGGAATCTTTCGCCTTATGTGCAATGTGCATGTGTATATATCGTATGCGCTTAAATGGCCACAATTGTAATGTATTTTCTTGCGAAATTGATACCTTCGAATTCATGCATACGTATACCGGCCGGTAACAAAACACAGTATTAATACGCGTAATACATTACAATTTATTCGCGCGAAATGTGCAATGCTTTTTCTACGCGAGACTTAGTGCAACGTTCAAAGTATCGGTTGGATATGCATGAACTTCGTTAGGGTTTATTAATAAAATTTAAACGTACCTAAAAATGTTCATTAATAGTCTGTTTTGTTGATTCAAGTACGTTAGTGATTCGGTAGCGAGACACAGATTCTCGGACATGGGAATTTCGGCTCACGTTTGCTTATGATTTTTTTTCAGCGCCTTTTCCACCCGGCAGCCGATGCTCAATTGTGATCGATGAGCTTTATTAGCCGCCGTGTCCCGTAAACACGATAAAACGAGCGGTCCCCTCTTATTCGGTGGCGTTCAATTTTCGACAGTCTCTCTTTGCCTGCCGGGAGCCCTCGAGAATGTACAATAGCACGAGGATCCTCGTATTTTATTTGCCGCGAAGAAACATTGAGTAATGTTGGGAGGAAAAAAGCGGTCGCGCGCCGGGCAAAATGAATAATTCAAAAAATCAACCTGCAGTTGTTAATAAAATAAACAGTTACGCACGGGAATGACAAGTGTTCGCGCGTGTAACGACTCTCTCCGCTTCCTTAAGGCGAGTCGCCAGTGATTTTTATTTTTTCTTGCCTCCCTCTCGTTTCCAACACAATGAAACTTCGAAATCTTCATTGTGTGTCGTTGTAACTGATGGTCCTTTGGAAGGTACGAGTGAATTTCTTTCACTTGTGTTCGACGTACAGCACAAGGGCTTTGCAAAAGCTCCTTGCAAGCGAAGGTTTTTGGCCGAAATCAAAGCGAAAAATCTTAGCGTGTACTTTAAGGCGCATTGCGAATCAAGCTCAAAATTTTTTCTGATAATTGTTGCAACTCTATTTATGCAAGAACTCGAACAATTTTTAGATTCACAACGATTACAAACTCTAATATTTAATTTTCTTGTTGTTTATATAATTCAACAATCTTGACGTTTATTCTAATCTTAAAAATAAATTAAATTTTTAATCTAAATATTTTTAAGATAGTTATATCGAAAAGCGCCTTGCGCGCGGAACCTTTGGCTGAAAAAAAAATCACCGGAGTTCCGCACCTTAAACGAGAATAACGCACACCGTTCAAACAATAAAACCGGGTCAGCGCTGCATCGCCCGGGCGACGCAGCGAGAATAATATAAAAATTCAGCGAGCGCAGCGCTCTCCTTTCTCGAGAAGCCTAATCTCGCGATCAAGTAACGTAATTTCCAAAGTCAAGTGCATACGCGTAATATGCGCTTTGAGCGACGTCTGATGGGGAGGATGCGCTCGACCTTTGCGTTTACCGCTATCGCAAGTTCGCGTGCCGCGAAAGCCAAAAAGTTCGGCCAAGTTTTCGGGATTATATAAGTATGTACGAGCGAGCGAGCGTTGGCCGAAAAAAAAGAAGAAAAAAAATACGGTGAGCCGAGCGATTGAGTGACGGACGTTTCGCACAATAGATTATATTTCGAAGATGCGCCATAGATCTCGAGACGATCTAAAGAAAACTATACGTGGTAAACATCCGGGTCGTCTAGCCGCGTCTCGTCGAGAGGAGGAACCCCGGCGATGATTGATGGTAAAATTGCGAGTAATGCGACTCCGCGAAGCTTTGGGCTGAGAATGAGAGAAAAAAAAGGTGTACACGACTTCAAAGGTTACGCTCGATTCCGACTATAGTATACTTTGTGCGTAACCTGTCAAGAAAAAACAGGAGGGCGGGGGGGAAGAGGGAAATAAAACGGCCGCGTCCCGCGTCAAAATGATAAGACACTCTCCCGTCGCGCGGTCTCTCTCGCAGTGCGAAAAAAACGTCCCAGGCCGCGGCACATAGAAGCCAATCTATGCTAAATCACTGTAAACAACAGCGGAGTATTCATTACAGGCTCTACGCGGGGTAATGCGTAGTTACGGCGCGCAAGTGGCTCCGCGGCTCTCGATAATGGCTTCGGCAAAAAGAAGCGCCTGCGGGCAAAACACGAACATCGGCTCGGGCGTTGAGCAGTCAATTTCCGAAGTCCCTCCCGTGAGTTCCCCTGCACTCTATATACTGTCCGTATATTATGCTCGCGCGCGCACGCATATACGCGCGCGGGAAAGGGAGAGAGCCCGTGACTACACGCATTCGATCGAGATGTGTCTATATTTTCCGGTCGTGACTCTCCGCGCAAGGTCGCACTCCTCGATGACTTTTTGTACGCGAAGGGCTGCGCGTCGATCCGCGAGGTCGTCATTCGGATGGAAATTTTCGTAATTAAGGTGTAATTTTCTGTCGACTCGGCGATTCGCGGCACGAGAATCAGCGGACGAGCGGACGAGTCCTTGTTCAAATTTTAGCAAAAGGTATAAGAGGGATAGGTAAAATCGCGATCTCGGCGTCGCGATGTTCGCTTTCGCATTTTTGCTTATATCTACACAGCGAGCCTCTGAACGCAGGACGAGCCTCGGCCTTAAAAGTTTCGTGACGTAAAACGCCAATTGTTTAGATTAAGCCCCCGCGAGTATAGAGACTTAATCTAAACAAATGAGCGAAATCAGCTTCTTCAGCGGGGCCCCCGCATATATACACGCGCGCGATTGGAATCTATAATTGGCGCAACGAGTTCATCCCGGCAGTGTCGTAAAGCTCGTGACTAAACAAATAATTAAAAGGAGCGCGCGCGCGCGCGCGCGTTTTAATTATAATGGCCGGTGTTGCGCCGATAAGGGTTAAAGCTCGACATCGGGCTACTTAACACTTTACAAGTATATATACGGCGCACTTACTTGCGCGGGGCGCAAACGGTTCGTCGGGTGTAATTGGAAAAAGGAGCAGCTGCTCGTGACGTAGTCTCGCGCGCGAGAGGATGACACAGACACACACACGCCGCGAGGGCAGCGCTGCGTGTGTGTATATATATATATATATATAAGTGTACACCGTATATTCCGCGCGCGGGGACGATCGCGGACGAGATATTATTCCGAGAAATCGAAGGACATCGATAATCAATTGAGCCTATCGCCGGGCTAATGAATATCGAGCGGAGCATTCATTTACGCAGATAAGCGCTAGTCACGTATCTCGCGCTGCACTGCAGCCTCTGCAGAAAATTTCGCGCCGCGCGACCGCCGCCGCCGCCGCCGCCGCGTCTATATAAGATAGTCCTGTGTACGCTTGTGCTATACAGGTATATACGTATATGCTCTAACGAACGCGGATCTTATCGGGCGATTAGAGCAGCAGAGCCGCGCACCGACGGCCGCAAGTCTATAAGAGATCGCGACGCGCGTTGCAATTTCTTCTCCCTCCGCCGCATCCTTCCTTCCCTTTTTTTGCAGCTCTCTCTCTCTCTCACTTGTGCTCTCTCTCTCTCTCTCCTGCCTATAAGGCAGTGCTTTGAATGCTACTGCTGCTGCTGCTGCTGCTGCGGTTACTCGGCGACCGTTTGATTTATAGGAAAGTATTTTTACTCTCATTAAGCTGGAATGCGACGATTTTCGCTCAGCGTTATTCAACCGCCGACTCTGATTTATTTGGCTTCGCGCGAACGACGCGCCGAGAGCTTTTGCGCGACGGACGCGCGCGCCTCCTTTTTTTCCGCGACGTATTAAGTAAGCATCGACTTATCGTCGTGGAAGCGATGTACGCTGACTCTAAACTGCGCCGATTCTCCGCGATGCGATTTTTCGATGTATGTATATGTGCTCTAAAAAATAAAAGCTCTGCTGATTGCGCATAATGATGTAGCCGCCGCGTGTATTACGCGAACGCGCGCGTAGCGCTGAAAAGAGGCGCATAAAGCTTTAATCATACGCGAAGCGTTAAGAGCGCGTTTTAAATTTCCCGCGCAAAAAGCCGTACTATATACGGGCGCATCGTGTACGGCCTCACCTCGTTCGGAAAAAGAGTCCGCGTCCCGATAACTCACTCAGGAAGTCCCATTACTCCCTCCGACCTTTCTGTCCCCTTAAACAAAACTAAGAGCCAGAGCTCGTAATATATATCGCCCTCCCTTCAAAGACTCTATACATATATATATGCGCTCGGCTGGAAACGGCAGTAGCTGCAGAGGGCTATCGCGCCGCACAGCTTATACACTTACGTAATGAAAGGATAAGGGAACAATGTGTGCAAAGGACTTGCGTATACATGTATATATCTACGCGTACGGGGGGAAGGAGGGGGGGGGGCAGGGATGCGATTACTAAAAGCGCGCGCGCGGGAGAGTGAGTCTAAGAGTACATAGTGGCGCCTCGTTACTCCGGCGGACGGCTTTTCTTTCTCTCTTCTAACGAGCCGCGATTCCCGCGCAATCGCGCGAGCTGCGCGCATTCTCGACGTTTTAACTCCCGGGAAGAGCGGCGCGCGGGTCGCGCAGATTTACGCGAGAAGCGACGGCACCGCGGACTCGCGGGCTTTTGTCCCGTCGTCGCTGGGCGCAGGGGGTCTTGTTTTTTCCGAGAAAACTCGACGCTCCGCGCGCATTGTGCAATTATTATTAGGAGGGAAAATTGGCTGTTTTTCTGACTGTACAGGACGTTTTGTGTACGACGTGCACTGCGCGCCTGGGATACGCGAGTGTCATTGTCGTTTGAACCGGACGTTGCTTTTTTTTCTTTTATTTTTAGAAGGCAATGCTTTATTCGTTGTGTTATAGGTATTTATTTATTGTAGTGGAGCAAATGATGGGAAATTGGAAATTGTTATTTCTGCAAGCTATACTATTTTCTGGTTTTTATCATTTAAATATGTAATATTGTTAAGGGGATTTGATCGCCTTGCATTGTCCAGAAAATCAAAAATTGAGCTTTATCTTTGTATTCATGCGTTTGTCTGATTCATTTCTGTATTGAACAGTGTTCTAAGCTCAAAAATAATTTAAACGACTCAAATCCATTTTTCACGGATGGTATTCACCAGAAACAAGTTTTTGAAGACCCAAATCCATAATTACCCGCACAGACTTGTTTTAAAACAAGGCATCAGGGGGATGACTTTTTATAAAATTAATGATAATTTACCAATAAACGTATACGTAAAAAATAAACAAAAAAAAAAAATTAAATTCTGATCACCCCGTGGACAGTCGCTCTCTCGCAGCCTTCGTTTTACAATTAAATTATTTTTGGCGGGAAACATTCAAGTCCGCTAAAAGGCACGACGCGTCGTATGGTAGTGCGACTCCATAGCGCGCGCGCCAAGCCCATAACTCTCCCCGC
This sequence comes from Philotrypesis tridentata, assembly GCA_018906965.1. NCBI lineage: Eukaryota > Metazoa > Arthropoda > Insecta > Hymenoptera > Pteromalidae > Philotrypesis > Philotrypesis tridentata. The sequence continues at coordinate 7,686,573 of JACCIB010000002.1, forward strand.
GAGAGCTTAAATCAATTCCGGCGAAATAACTCAAACTCAGCGCGCGCAGACGAAGCGGACGAGCAACAATGCCGTAGATCCCGAGGTCGGGCTCGTAGTTGCTGCGGTTATTAACTTCGATTTGCATGCGAACCGCCGTCGCCGCTTATCGGACGCAAGGCTCTCTCTCTCTCTCTCTCGCGTGTTTATTAGATTTTCCGCAAAGGGCTGATGGATATACGCGTACTTTTTCGTGCGCGGCGCGCCGCGCGCAAGATACTGCAGTCCTCTCGGATTTAATTAAGCGCAATCAATGCCGAGCGAAATTTACGCTCTGGTATTCCCGGCTCGAGATTAGCTGCGAGTCGGCTGTATCCTTTGTTTATATGCTTTGCAGTCCCATACGGAAGAGACTCGACGCCCGCTTGTGCGGCGCGCGTTTCTTTCTGTGTGTGTGTGTGCGTACGTCTGTGTATCTAATTCTCTGCGCGCACGGCAAATAATAACGATTTTAATCGACGCACGCGCGCGGCAACGGATCGCGAGAGCCCTTTTACGAGTCGACTCGAGCGCGCGGGAGTCGATCTTTGGAAATCGTTTAGCGGGCCAATTAAACGTTCGGATATCTGCACTGGATAAACGCATTAAAGTCGAATTACAGAAGTTTTCAGCGCGCTTTTGTTTCGCCGCGGTTATTCGTCTACTACATCAAACCCGATTGTAATTGTCTGCACATATAAGACGCGATTCGCGAAGTGTCCTCTGCAGTATGCACCTGACGCCGGTTATGCGGAGTATTTTTTTTTCTTGCTTGTTTTTTCTTGTTTTTTCTTTCAAAATAATAAACGCCTCGCTGTAATATACGTCTTCCCGTACGTTTCACCGCCAAATGTCGCGCGAGCCTCGAGTGAGCTCATCCTCGCTCGACAATCTAATCGCCGTTTTTTTCTCGCACTTGCGCGCGCAAATGCGCGCCTTAAAAGTCTTACGAGCGCGTATACATAAACAGGGAGAGACAGAAAGAGAAAAAGAGCGATGAGGTCGCTGATTCACTCGGCGGCGGCGGCGGCGGCCTCGATCGGACTTCACCGTGAAGCCTTTGATCGGATGCGATATTGTTTTCGGCTGATGAACTTTGACGACGTCGAATCGACTTCCGTATAACGATACGGGATGCTATATACCCGTCTCGTAATTGGAAATATCGTTCGATGAATCTCCGGTTCGTCTGCTCTCGAAAGACACGGCCTGTTGCGCGAACTGGTTTGAGGGCGCATTGTTAAAATGTTTAGTTGAGAGCTTTGAATGGAAAATTTAAATTTTCAAGACGTGAACTGATGAAATTGATTTTGAATAAATTACACGTCGATCGTTGTAAGCTGTGTCAGATATTTTCTTCGGAAATTTTTTTATCACTTCTATAAAGGAATTCATTTTTTATTATTTTTGTATCGAAAGGATGGATAATCTTTGAATTCTCTGTTAAACTTATTGACTGCTATGCTGGTTTTTTACAATTAACCGTTTTACCTGTCGAAAAGCTTTGAGGTGAGTATAACGTTCTTTTTAACAACATTTTATTATGATTAAAGTTAATAGCTCCAACAAATCACTGCAAGGTAATGCATAAATTCAGATTTTTACTCTCTGGGTGCAAGGTTTCTCAGTTAATTTAAGGAAGTTATGATCTTCAAAGTTCAAATTTATGTTTCCAATATTCAAAATAGTTTAAATTTAAATTTTAAAAGGTTGTACCCCCCTTTTTCATTGATTTTACCTTTAAAATCTAATAGTATCTGAAAACTACGTATTTTCTCGTTAAAATGAGCCTAGATTACGAAGCTCAATCCGACATGTCTCTAGGTTCACAAATTTTTCACTCTTTGCACAAGAATATTAATGTATCGCGTTGCCTTAAAAAATTTTGTTGCGAAGATTGCAGTTAGCCATTAATCATATACGATAAAACGTAATGTTATCTCTCTTCCTTTACATTTTTTTGCACACAAAACCCATTTTCACATAAATATCATCGAACACGCGCCGCGTATCTTCGACTCCCCCTCCCAAAAAAAAAAAAATTTCAGCCGGTGAATACCCCTCCAACCCACTGATCCACATCCTGAAAAATTCTCTCCCTCCCTCTCGCTCGCTCTTCGAAAGCGTGAATCAGGTGTTTCGCGTGCGCGGAGGCGACGGCGGCGAAAGAAAAAAACAAAGTCAAGAAAAACAAAGACAATGCGTCCGCGAGACAGTTTACTTGGCAGCTCGGGCATAAATAACGGAATCCCTATGCGGACGGGGCCGATCGAGATCGATATAATCGCGCGAGGGATACGCCACCGCGCGGTCAGCTCCTTCGCCTCGATCGCCCGCTGCTCGCGAGCATTTCTCGCTATATACGGGTCTCGCATGTCAAAAGTACGGGCTGCCGCCCAGGTATGCTAACGACATGCAGATTTTCGCCGTTTTCGGCTATACGCGAGCTACGTGCCCGAGTTACTCGCCGCGATCTAACTGTACGCATATATATACATACGCTCGACTCTCCTCTCGCGCATACGTATAACACATATGTGCAGTGCACATATGCGCGCATGCTCCTCGCGGGGTCTACTTAGCGCCGCCTCGTTTATATTACACTGCATCGCATATATATGCATTTTCGTCGAGGCTCTTTTATACGGCTTTTAGCAGACGCGATGATTGCCTATACGTCGCGTAATGGGATAATCGTATTCGCGTTTCTGCGATGACGAGCTCGCGCAGGTGTCGCATTACGCGCGAGGAGCCGAAAGCTCATATACACAGCCAGAAGGAGGTCTTGAAAATTGATTTCTTAATTGGAAATCGGGTCGTCGCTCCTTATCCGGACGATACGATCGGAACGATCGCTGCGTTCGTAAAGCGATACGCGGCACGAGTCGCGATACGGCTGTTATGACGATCCTTGTAATAATTAACATCGGTGCAGCGCAGAACTCGATATGCGCGAGAGATGTACCGTTGAAACGACGACCGCACGGTTTGCATAGGACACTGCGAGATCGACTTAATTAACCGGGATGTAACGTTACGGCAGCGCCTTATATGTATAACCTGCGTAAATTACTCCCCCGCGTGAACCCTTTATCGAATTTCAAAAAAATGATGTGTGTGTGTACTTCGATCGGTCTTCGAAGAAGAAAGAAAAATAAATAAATGGTGTACCCAGAGAAGAGCAGATATACCATCGCGACGCTATATTATCACGCGCATTTCGATATATAAATTCCGACTGCGCGAGAAGCCTACATGGACTCTCTCGGCGATTTAAATTCACGCGGTGTTTCGCGCGCTCGCGAGATGAAGATCAAGACTGCACTTGTAGTGCGCTATATAGCGCGGCGTCGATGCGCGCTGGAAGATTACGGGCTGCTGCTGCTGCTGCGCGCCTATACATATACGAGATTTATATACGTCGATCGGGGGAGAGAGACTCGCTACTATGCGCCGCGCGGCGGCCGTTGTCTGCTTTTTGTCACCGCGTTGTTTTGCCCGCAATTTGAGATCGAGAGTGATCGAGTGCCGTATGGAAGCGTCCTGGAATTATGGAAATATATATATATCGGGGGAAGAACATTTTCCAAAGGCGAATATAGCGACGATGATTTATCGCGTTGTGGAGAGGTTGCGCCGCCGCGTTTAAGAGTCGATGTGCGGATTTGTAAATTATGTTTGTATATACGCACGGGGCAGAGGGCGGGATGTATCTGTGCGCATCGATCCCTCCGGGGGCTTCGAATTTCCGCGCGCGTAAATCCAGATTTCTTTTCCGAGTCTAGAGTTAAAAATTTATTGCCGCGCCAGTGTGCGCGAAAACGCCTTTCATTACACGGCTTATCGAAATTTTTTCCGGGTGAAAAGATTACGCGTATCGGCTCTATAAATATTGGGATCGAACTTAAGTATGAATTATAATGCACTGTCTTAGAAAATGTAAGCTGGGATAGGAGCGCGCGTAATTAATTGTACTATTATTTTGAGTATATAGTGTCGTGCGAATATTTTTGGATTTGATAACTGTCGTAACATTAGGCCAGCTGCCACGATTTTAGAAATTTTCTCTGTGAATGTTTACTAATGTAAAACTATTCTGTTTGAATAAAAATAGTTTGCTATGGTAATGAGTATACACAATGATGCTAAAACTTAATCAGGTATATATTTTTATTGATTTCAATCGAAAATACTTTTATTGCCCCAGAACTGGTTGATTTTCTACGAGGGAGGTGGTGGTTTTCAAAGAAATTTCCTCGTATACACCGTAACCCCACCTTGAATAACTTCCCCCCCCCCCTGACCGCAGACTTAAAATTACTCGGGAATAACGTCTATAGGTATATCTAAAGTTACGCGTAATAGTAATTCCAAGTGTACGAAAACTGGTTTTAAATGCCATCGAAATCTTCGGAACGTGCACAGGTATACCTCGATCTCGCCATTGCCGACCTTGCACGCGCCTCAGCGTATTATTAACAATATATATCGACGCGCGAAAAGCTACGGATTGTAGTATCTGGACGACATCGCCGATGCCCCCCCTCGATATCTAAACAACATTCCTAACCGATATTTGCATCTGCATATTTGAGAAAGACACCGTAGACGGAGCAAAGCTACCCTGGACGTCATCGTCGGCGCGCCTGGACACCTTAACAACATTCCTCTGACCGATATTTACGTGTGCGCAGTGGAAACTATACGAAGCGCGCTTTCCTTGCGTTTGCAAGTTTTCCATCGCGTGTACGACTTACTCTTAACTATGTCGCCGAGTCCCGGCAGTTTCGGAGCGTAATATATATATTGCACATAAAATGCAACGTATAGTCCTATGATTTTACAGCCGTTGATTCTATGCCAATACGATTTCGAGCGTTATAATCAATTCTCAGCGATAGATGCCTTATCGATAGATCCCGGCAGAAATATTACGCGAAACTATTCATTTCTTTCATACACACACACACACATATATATATATATATATATATATATATATATATATATATATATCATGCATGCAAATTTACATTATATGCGCGTCAAAACGATGCGCTTCTTTTATTTTGCCTTATCGCTCCGCACTGCACAGCTGTGCGCTAAAACCTGATTCTCGGCTCCTATATACTAATCAACTCCTCTCCCGGGGCTTTACTTTCCACGACACGGCAAACAAGGCGAAATGATAACTATCCCTCGTAAATCACGTCTCGCGTGGAATTTTAATATTCACGTCATCTTCTCACCTTCCACTGTATCATAATTGAGTTTATCGAAAAAGCTCATCAACTCTAATCGACTCGATACGATCGATTTCGATGTATAATCCAAGCTCATTATGTATACCAGGATACTTTACGGACAAACGAGTTCGCACAAATAAAAAAATTAATATATATATGTTATATATGTATGAGTATGTCCAGGAAATTTCGGAAACAACTCGGACGGAAAAGTTGTAAAAAATTTTCTTGAAGGCACACCTACCAGACCTGTTTTTTCTCATTCCTTACAGGTCATTCTGAAAGAGAAAAAGCTCGGGTGCACGGAAAATCTTAGGCTATATTTTTTTCCGGGGCAAAAACGACTCGAAAAAACGAGAAATAATTAACAAAAGGAGAAATCATAGATTTTTTTCTCGAAAACTATGGACTTTTATAAAAATTTCATTAGAACGAAAATATCTTAAAATTCATTAAAGAATGCTCTGAAATTTTTTCAGATTGATCCGGTACAATTTTTGATTTTACAAAAATCACAAAAAAAAAATCGAAATTTCGGAAAAAAAATTTACCCTAAGACTTGCCGTGCACGCGAGCTTTTTCTCTTTCAGAACGACCTAAGGAACGAGAAAAAAACAGGTCTGGTAGGTGTGCCATCAAGAAAATTTTTTTCAACTTTTCCGTCCGAGTTGTTTCCGAAATTTCCTGGACATACTCATATATAGCAGCAATATACAGGAATCTCTTATCCCCGCGCGCGTTTCCCGAGGAAAAACATAACGAGCCGCAAAGCCGTTCTCCATCGATCCAACGACAATGGAACGTTTAACGAGGCTCTTTAGAGCTCTAATTCCGCTTTCCTCTGGAATGCAGGAAAATGACGACACGCGCGCGCAGGCGGTACAGTAGCCAGGCGAGAATTCAATGGGCGCGTGCATCAGGCCTCGATTGGGGCTCTCATGCATAAATGCGCGCGGGAACGACGACGAGCCGCGCGAGGCGAAGGAGAGCCTTGGCAGCGCGCGAAATTCAATTCGGACCTTGACCTCGTTTGCGCAAGAGACTCGCCCGCCTGATCTTGAACTTGATCGTTTCGCGATTGTTTTGGAATTTCAATCGTTGAACTTGCCGTTGCCGTTTCGAGCAATATGCACGCAAGATTGGTGCAATAGAATGTCGACGGTTGAATCTGCTCGATGTATACGATTGTTTTTCTTTTGATTTAGCTTTGTATCAAAATCTTGAACTGGAAGGACCGAAGTTTATTTCATCGCATAAAATGAATGATAAGATGCAATCTGGTGTTGCGTAATTAGTATCGAAGCTTTTTTAGATTTTACAGTCGAAGATTGTTGCACAATACTGGAAGACTTTTACTGCGGGTCTTTTCACGGTTTGCGATAAGGAAAATTGAATATACGACGATGCGACTGTGCGACGAGTTAACACCGATAGTTGACCATAATGGTTTTCTTTGAGCGACCTACATTTTGTCAGTTTAATATTTGCGTAGCGAGGTCAAGCTTGTTTGCGCTTGGGATTCCCCTCGTTAATAATTAATTGTAGATATTGCAAAATAAAACATTCTTAATGTAATAAGGCCTCCTTGAACGCTCCACCTAAAATGATATTGGTATTCTTTGGGGGCAAGGTATAAGACGTACAAAAATTTTTATTATTTTTTTGACACATTAACCCATAAATATAAAAAGAAAATTTTTGGACCAAAGTTGATTTTAAGGTCTTATTTTAGGTTTTTTGAAATTAATAAATTTACTAATTAATTTACAAATACAAATTTGAAATTAATTAATAAATTTCAAATAGAAATCATGTATAGAAATGTTTTTGACTACATGTCATTTCAGAACGGCATATATAACATTGTACCTGTAAATACATATTCTTAAAATACTTGTAACATTTGAAATTATTTCTCATCTACTTACTTTGCCCCTTCAAAATACTCATTGTAAAATCACTCTATTAAAATAAATTGAACGGATATAGTCTATACCTTTTACAAAAAAAAAATATAATAAAAAATATATACCAAAATATAATAATTGTATCATTATTATTGTTATTAACATTTTAAACTCAGCCATATAAATTAATCTGTGAATGTCAATCGTTTTGGTTTAGCCTCAGGATGCCTTCATGATCTAAAAAAATTACGTTTCATGAGTTAAGAAAAGTGCATCGACTAGAATACTGTAAGATTAATATATTACCGAGGTGAAATTCATTAATGACAATGCGGTAATTTTCAAGCTGTTCAATCCTGCAACTTTTCGGAATTATTATTAGTAAAATTTTCCGCGTTTTTACTGACAATAGATACCACTCCATGAAGCATCTGAAAATGAAAGATTCACAAAATTATATGCATAGAAAAAAAGTTAAATTACGAGTATGATGGCTCCCATGAATATCCTAATTATGATTTTGGTGTTGTGAATATTAAATTAAACCTTAAAATCGATATAATTGGGTTATGTCTATAAAACTAATTTATGCTTTAAAAGGCAATATAAAGTGATTACCTCAAATATATAGAGAAGAGTCAGATCTGAAGGGTAAACTCGATTACAAAAAAAATTTGCTGAACATTTGCTCTAGGATGTCAACTTATCTGAAAGAAAAAAAAATTGGTGTCAGTTTAATACTATCATTTTTTAATATTTTCACTAGTATCGATACGTAGATATTAACTAGTTGTATATTAAGTAAAATGACTGCTATTTAAGAACGCTTTACTTAGAAACTTTTTGAGTCTACAAGTAATTTTACAGCGTACGCAATCCACAGCTAAGTTAATAAAAGTAAAAATTAGATACATAAAATTTGATAATTAAGCAAATAGCCACACTTTTTAATCGCTGTTAGATATCGTATATCACTACTTTATGAAGTTAATGCCAGGTGATGAGAACGATTAAAATAAAGTTGATGTCAACAAGGATATGACTTGAAACTACAATTCATTTGGTATAGTATATTCGTATAGTATAGTAAAAATCAATAAAGTAATGTAAGTATGTGCATCAATCTAATGTTGTGTCGATTATACTCTATACGAACAGTTTTTAGATAAATCTATTGATATGTGAGTTAAAAGAATATTACACACTTGAATATCTGCATAAAATATACGATACCAGGAAATCAATTTCCACCTCGTGTTGAAGGTGAATGAAGACTTAATTGATTCAAATTGTGCCTGTGAAATGCAATTACGAGAACAATTAATAATACTGAAAATGAAGACGTTTTCTATTTCGAAACTGATTTAAAAAATTACTTGAAAAATAACTTAGATTTGCTAGTCTACTCGCAATCGACTATAAACAAAATCAGTTAAATCATTGTCATCAAGCTCGTGCGCATTAATTCACCATTATTTTTCGCCGCACTCTCAAATCCGAATCTAATACGTGAAAGGATTTACTTGTAGATCAGCTCCAACGAAAATGTCAACACTAAAATCAATGTAAAAAATGCCGAAGAATTGCGCAAAGAGCTCAAACGTCATAAAAGCGATGTAGGTGACGTCCCCATAGAATAAACCAAGTGCGTCGCATACTTGGCGCACATGTAACCGCTGTGAAATTAAACGTAATCGGTATAATTGAAGGTTTGCAGAAGAAAACGATGCGCTAACCCTGTACCCTTTAAAGATCATTAAGAGACTTATGATTAGTGTCACAATGTGGCGTGAAGAAATGTTACTCGTCTTAAAACGCATCCTTTGTTATATATCCACATCGTCAGCGTTCGATAGCCGTGTTTACGATAGCAAAATTTCTGAATAGTCGAAAAATAGCAATAAAAAGTTCTTCTTCGAATTCGCGTCGATAAGATCCAGAAGAAATCGAACAAGACAAACATTCTCATTAGTGACAACGTTCATAAGCCTCTGATACTGGACAAGCTCTATATACAATATACATACTACTTCTTACTTAATGTATACCACCGCGACATTAAAGTTATCGATTCGCAAGTACTTCCAACAGCCACTCCAACGAGTATTACAAGAATCATTCGGCTTTACCTCTTGGATTAAATTATCCGTGCAATACGCGCGCGCGTGAATACCGAGTCATCAAGAGCGACACGCCGGCGTATAGTAGCGCACGTATATACGCATGTCTTCTTGAAATCGCCGAATCATCGGAATGGCATAACGGAAACGTCGACGGCTCTCGTATATGACGGCCAGCCGCGAAAATACACACCTGCAGCGTGTACACACGTGAGAACACGGTGTGCGCAGACGCGCAGGCGAAATACTTTATTTCGTTAACGGAACCCGACGGAAGCTGCGCGTTACATTCAAGGACGCGGCCGTGTGTGTATAGCCGATATACAAGGTACACATATACATAGTGTTAGATGTACCGCTGCTGCGAAGAATCTTTTTGCGATCGGCGAAGACGAGGAGACGAGAAGGAGGAGCTGTTTTTGGGACTCGATCTCACTCGCTCGGCATACTTACGCCTGGCTTATTGACGAACTGCCTTACGAGGGCGCGACCTGCACGATCATCAAATTGCTCCCGAGCTAAGAAAAGAACTGCACCGTTGTATCCCGAGAGAGTCTCCCTATGCATGTATATAAGTGTATGAAGCTCGAGGGCGCGACTCATCGATAAGCCCTTCTCTCTTTCTCTCGCTCTCTCGTGGCGCAGCGGTTGACCTCGGCGCGAGAGGGTCAAAGTCAACGAACTCCGGTCCTCGCGCGTTCTCCAGCGAGTCCGAGCTCGCGACTAGGAATGGAAGACTTCGTTTATTGCGCTACGTGTACACTTGGCTCTATGCAAATGCGAGAGGCTTCTGCTTAAGGTGTCGTTAGAAATGATCTCGTGTGTGTGTGTGTGAGGGAGAGGGAGAGAGAGAGAGAGAGAGAAGTGTTGACGAGACGAAAGGTGATTTGAATTGGGATGTTGCTGTCGTTACTCATCTTAAATTACGAGTTTTTGCTTTTTTTTCTACAACAAAGGTTTGTAATACGCAACAGAGTTTACAGATGAGACAAGAAGCATGTTTGAAATGAATTACGCTTAATAGATTTCAGTGAGCGGGTGCTTAGTTTTTTTTCTTCTTGTGTATTATGTAAATTGACGTGAAACCCCCGTTTTTACTTTAACTACTTCAGTTTCCTTCAAGTTTTTTCAAATAGTTTTTTTTCTGTCTTTTTTTATCCTTTCCTTGGACCAGTCACCATAATCTAATAGATTTTTCAAGAATAGAAATTTAACTTTTTTTTTAAATTGATTATAGGTAAAATAAATTAATAAAAGTACAGGAAGAGACACTTATATTAAAAGGGAATTAATCATGTTGAAAATTTTAAGTTACATACAACTGTTTGTTGTACAAATGTACATGAATCTCTTTTATAACTTAATATTTTCTCTTTATAAATATAGTTCTAAGAAAATTAAACGTGTAAAACTAAATGTGTAAATCGAAACTTTGATTGCATGAATGATTTTTTCAATAAAGTCTGTTTGAAAAAATTTTTTAAATCAATCTATATTATGAATAAATAATTTATCTTGCAGTTCAAGAATACGTTTTTAGTGAGACGAACGTCCAATAAAAAGTAAAACCCTTTTATTTAAAATAAAAAACGAGAAAATTAAGGAAAAAACAATTTGAAGAGAAACATCTGGTAAGTAATGCTTATAACTCACTGCAAATTATAGATGTACAATAGCCTTCATTTAGTTCCATCATACTCCAACATAAACGATAATAAACAAGCATCTAGCGAAAATTGCAATGTTCCCAAAGGAAGAACTTATTTCATATATCGATTGCTATGAACTATATAACAATAATAACGTGAAACTGTTAATGGAAAATCTAAAGTTAATGCTATCTAAAAAAATTAATTTAATAAAATTAAATTTAAAATAAAATTCAAAATTTACTATAAATTTAATATAAGTAAAAAAGTGAATAACAAAAAAATGTAATGACTAGACCAATCACGTGAAATCTGCAAGACTTTTACAAGGCTTCAAGTAAATTGAAAGTTTTCTCTTCGCGGGCTCAGAAATCAAAAACTCCAAAAAATACAACAGTTCATTTAAATGAGAAGGATTATTGTAACTTTCGATAAAACTTTTTCCTTTCAACTTATAACTATCCAAAATTATTTCTATTTAATTCAAAGAGGATCTCTGTTAGTACACGACTGCATCTACAACGATTCGATTTTGACATATCCTGCCGTTGATAAGGTAAACATACAGAGCACCAATTCGCGAGTGATAACAAAATCGCGATGATAACGAACATTTCAAGGTAAAGAAGAGAATGGAGCAGCTTGAGTCTCATACTTTGCAACGCAGATGGCGCGCGCGCGCCAAATAAGCTGATCTATTCTGTTGTAATTTAAAAACTCGTATTTTCCATTCAAATTACTCGCTTTGATATTCATGAATGAATTCGTCGTACTACTATGCTATCGCGGCTTTAAAAATCAATAAGTACACTGTCAAAGAATGTCCGTGACCTCCGAGTCATGTATCTTGCTGAAACTGTACAGGAAGTGATTATTTTTAGATTCTAATTACGCGTTTTGATGCTCATTCAACGGCCCTTGATAAATTATGCACACGTATATTTTTGTTGGTTTCATATATGTCATGCTTTATCATAACTATACACATTTAGTACCAAAAAGATATAATCTCTGCATAACGGGGATGAGGTAATTACCAGGTTATTAAAACTAATCGGAAAACGACTCAAATCCGGGCATACCATTTTTCGAAATCAAAGCTTTCATTTTGCCAGTTCAAAGCCAGACACTGTTAGCATGCATATACCATACCCGGAAATCTCCACTCCAGAAGACGTTTCAATTTCTTCCCCGATAAATCGCTCGATCTGTTGAATTCTCTCGAATGGAAAAAAATCCATTCCAATTCCAGATGAAATTTCAACTAGAATAAAATTCGTCACCTTACAGCCTCGTTTTTTTTACCAACGAGCGGATCGCGCTTTGCAGTTAAACGTAGCCGCGTTATCATCGTTCGACTGGTTCCGCCGACTCTGGCGTATCGATTTGCCAACGCATGTATACACTCGCTTCGCTCGCGTGAAGAAAAACATGCGGAGCTCTCTCGTGTTTTCATTTTATCCGGCTCGTGTAAATGGGAAAATCTATAAAATTGATTCGGTTTTTGGTATATCCCAAAATAAACAAAAATGTCGCTCTATTCTTCTTTTTTTAATTTTTTTATTTGTTCTATGTGTAGGAGCTGCGCGAAAACATTTAAAGAAAAATCAGTGTCACCCCTTCAATTTCGTGGCTGTATCAAATATTATTTTTCTGGTTCTGCATAGCGATAGAATAGACAAGAAGACAAGAATGCAGGGCGATTGGAATAAAGCGAAACCGACCCGGATGTACAACGCATTTTTTTTTAATTTTAGAACTCCGCAAAGGCAGAGTTAATCTCACGGATTTTTCCATGCGCAACAGACGAGTCTGTAAATGCAAACAGTACGTTTGTGTACAAGCATCCTTCCCCTTTTTTTCTGCCTTTTATTCCGCAGATGCACTTTTTACCTGAGAGAAAAAAGCTATAATTGCTGATTGGAAGCGATCGAGTTTACTCTAATTACGGCGTTGTTACTGCAAGCTCAGTTTTTGCGCAATTCAAAGCTCTCTCTGTACGGGGATACGGAGAGCAGATTAAACACTGAGTTCAGGTTGATGATGATGCGGGAGTGATGATAAATATAATCTCGAGATAAAACTTTGCGCAACTTGCACGAATTGAGTCGGAGATAGCAGTGGTCGCAATTCATGTTAATCAAATGGGGCCATCGCATTTTTATGTTTTTGCATATCATTTCTGATGACAATATTTATTTCTATTATTTTAAACGCCAGATTTATATCTCTGCTATGCGATTGATCGAAACCCCAGTTCAATTTTTTTTTCTAACTCCCAACGCGCTCAAAAACTTTTTGAGCAAAACATGATTTTCAAGAGTACGAGAATATACCTTGGAAAACTTCAATTTCCGTTCGTCCCTACACCAACATCGACAAATTGACACGACAACAAAAGCAAAGTACTCGCGCCGCAACTATCAATCGGGAGAGCTAAATTGAGGAGGCGTGTAAACGCAGTTTTTACTCCGCAGGCCCCGAAATCAAAGTAAGCAAGCTCATAAGCTAAATAGAATGCTCGACGACGTGTAATTTCGGCTCGCGCAGCCTCGGAGCCTCGAGCCGACGACGAGAAAGGCTTTTCCACGAAAACAAAGCAGCCTGTGTACGCGGCGAGCTTTTACGGCCGCGCCGAGCGAAAAGCAGCCCATTGATAATGCACGACGACGAGGCATATCGATCCTCGGTGCCGCGCCGGCGCTTCCGACTCGCGCCGCGGTGTACAGCCCCCCGCGGTGGCCTGGCTTCCCCGCAGACTCCGTTCCACCGACGATTTGACTTTGTGTTTTACGCCCGAGATTCCGGATTTGACGAAGGTGTACCATCGGGGCTTAATTTTGCAAGGGACGATGCCTCGCTGTGCCACCGAGCAAATTAATTGCCGAGATGAGAGAGAGAGAGGGGAGAGGGATAGAGGGAGTTTAAATCGAGGTGTTAGACGGCCTGGGAGGAGGTAAGGGTAGGTATTGATTACCGGGCTAGCCGGGCCCTCGTTTTTTTTCTCCTTTTATCGACGCCGATGTCGCGGAACGGCAGAGTGTATACTGAAATTGTTTTACAAGCTTTTTATGCTTTCGTATGTATAGGGGAGATTGGGTCGAGATTAGCAGTAAAAAGTTGCGCACAAAAATAGATCGTTGGCAGCTCGATGCTTATGGAAAGTACACGTGCAGACGAGTGCCGAGCGTTTGAAAATGAGTAACGATAAAGCGAAGGTTTCAAGCCTATTTTTTATGCCGAGTAGTAACGGTGGGGTGTGTTCGGACGCGCTGTACAACGCGCTTACAGCGAAAAGAGAAAAGTAATGGAAAAAATAGCACGATTTCCTTCGTTGCCCGCTGAAATTCACAACTTAGAACGATAATTGATGATAATTACCGAAACCGGAAATTAAAAAAAAAATAATCGAAAGCCTCTCCTTCGAATTCCGTAGAGAAGGCAAGTTATTCGCAGTCGCGGTGTGTCGCTGTGATTTTCAAGTTCAGGTTCAACGATCCCGTTTACACACACGCACGTTCGAAACCCTATATCACATACACAATCGCGCGTTTACGTGTATACGCGCACTCGAAACGACGGACGGCGCGAGAAGCTGCAACGTACATATATATACGTATACAGATATATATAGTAGAGCAGCGACGAGTTACTGGGTCACGCATACGTCCCGTTTTTCTCCCTTTTTCGCGCTCTCACACGAGCTTTGAGAGGCTTTAACTATTCGCTCGTCACGTGTTTCTCCTACTTTTACTTTTTATAATCGGAGCTCGCTCTGTACATGGTATGCGCGTGTATACGCGTTACACGTGTGCGAGCTTCCTACAAGTCAGCGCGTTGTTGAGCTTCTCGATATGTGCCTTTCGAGGCTTGGAAAAAAATTGCTTCTGTTTTGCTCTGCTGCACGGTACACGTTTTTTCTTTTTCACGCACCGACTCAGAGCTCGAATAAAGGTTTGGAACAAAAAATGAAGAAAAAATGAAATATTGTATGAATGACGAGTCTTGGAGGATACCGTAAAAGGACCGAATCCGCAGGCTACTTTTGCTTCTTTCTTATGAAAGTTTAAAACAATAAATTGAAAGAGCACAGGCTGATTTTTGCCATGTATATTAAAAACGTATTTTTTTTTTAATACGCTATAATTTGTAAGTACTTTAGATCCAGTACTTTCTTAAACAATTCATGATGATCAATAGCATTTTCAAATTGTCTCGTAAAGTAGATTATCAGGGAAAAAAAAAAAAATAAAACTGAAACAAACTGTTTATGGCTGATGACTACATTAAAGAGGCATCAATTGCGTGAAGAATTTAAAGTCCAGTTTAACTGCTTGCAGTATCTTCGTATCTTCGTGATTTTATCAGGCAAGAGTTATACTTTATAGCATCAATTTACTTCGAAAGAATCAGACTAACGAATAGTCAATCTATAGTTATCAAGTTTTATCAGCGAAGTCTACAGCTTTGATTTGTAAACGAGCAGCTTAACAACACTAACTTACCGAAAAGCAAACATTTTAAAAACCTGTCGATCAACAACATCTCTGCTTGAAATCGACTGACCCAGAGCAGAAATCTCTATCGACACCCATTACCCAGAAACACGAAAAGTCCCAATTCTCCCACGCTCCGATGGAAGTACCATTGACTATTCTCTAAACCATTGACTGCCGGACAACACCTGCATCCCGTGTATATATATATATTCCCAAGCAGACGTGTCTATAGACTGCCGTGTCGTTTGAATACCGAACTCTCCATCTCCCTCCACCGGCGTGTAGACACGAGAGAAAGAGGGAAATAGGAGGCCGTCACCCTCCAGCACCTCCTCCTCCTCCTCCTCTTCCTCTTACTCTCGTCGGTTCACACGAACAACTCGTCGCGGCACGCACGTGGCCCTGACCTTGTCTACTCTCTCCCGTGTGTGTGTGTGTGTGTTTACGTATACATACACATGTGCACAGCAATAGCCTACCCTTCCTTCTCTTTCGGGCAGCGATGCTGCAGCGGAGAGCGAGAGAGAGAGAGAAAGGAGAGGCAGATCGCTTCCGGGGAATCCCTTTGACCGGAGAGCCAACCCCCCCTCTCACTCACTCTCTGCTACTCTGAATGTGGTGTGGGGATTGTTTTGACGCGTCTTATGCTGCAGCGGCGCGCGGCGTTTATCGGTTTGGGTGTGAGCTGGTGTGTGTCGCGTGTGCGAGCGCACGTGACGTAAGGCTATACTTACGCTTATTACAGGCTGCGCGGTGACCCCAAGAGAGAGCGAGAGACACCGCGAGCTCGTCTATTTTTAGATCGTTTGTTTTGCCGATCAAGTCTATATACGCACTCCGCGCGACGTCTGCGAGGAGGAGTCTGACCATTAGCGTCGGTTTCCACTTGGGAAATTGCTCGTACGTACCTCTCGGTTTAACGACTCTTATTTTTTTTTCTTTTTTTTTTACGGGGTCGTCGATCTCTCAGGCTTAACGCAACTGATCTTTCGATCGCGGCGCGAATCGGCCTATAACCGAGCCCGCGGGAGGAGAGCGATCGGAAGAAATTCCGACGAGCCGCGGGAAAGTCGTGACGTCAGCGGAAAGAGCCCTTCGCATCGGGGCCATTCACCCCGGCACCGCAGCCATCCATTCAGTCGTATACATATACTATGGAGAGCCACCCCTTCCTCTCTTTCTCCTCGTCTTTACCCCCTCCCCCCCCCCCTCTGGATCAGCCTCCCCCAAATGCGAGACAGACGAATACAGTTCTGTCCCTCTCTCGCACTCTCTGTATACGTATACGTATACGTATATATCTGCGCAGAGCTATAGCACATTTCACCTGGCCTGCGAGCGGGGGAGGTGAGTTAGGGGGAATCGCGGCCAGACACGACCTTTATCTGTCTGGCTTTCCCGCGCGCTCGGAATATCCCCCGCAACGCGTGAAGTACCTACTTTGCTATACGAGCCAGTCTCTCTCTCCCTCTCTCTCTCTCTCTCTGTGTGGGTTCGTTCGTCCAGAAGGTCGAGGCTGCAGCCGAGATTTATCTGGGTCACGACCTGTTTTCCAGCGTGAAAAATACGAGCGTCTATATCTGAGAGCACATCGTGCATAACTGTTTGGCGTCGCTGTATTCTTTCGTTTTGCTTCTCGGCACGACGCTCAAGGGCGAGTTTGATAATGGAATCACAGCCGCTTGATTGTTACGTCAGGAAATGAGTCGTTGACCTGTCGAAGCTATAAAGCTCGAGTTTACCGCACAGTTGCGCAGGTGGCCGAATCTTTTCAAGAGTAATACGTATACAAATGTGAAACACGTTGTGCACATCGTTAACAGCGATAAACAATTTGAACTGCTCTTGTACTTTTGTACAATGGATATTGTGAAAGTCAATGAATAAAGCATATTCTGTACATACTCTCGACTTCAAAATGATACATGAAAATATTCGAAATTACGACACAAAAGTCCTTCGTACAATTCTGGTTTATTCTTAAATAATCATATTACTCGCTACATTATACTTAAATTTGACAATCAATTAAACAGTCGTACTATAGATGACTCTCGTCCTCGTGAAAATGAAAAGCCGTTCGCGCGTCTATCCATTACACCTAGCGACGTCTCTAATTTGTATAATAACATTAATATAAGGCCATAAGTGAATGAAAATCCTATATAATTTTTATAACACTCAGTAGCATTTCGTATCAGCTACACACCTATACCCTACGCGTATACATATAAATCATCATTGTTTTTTTTTTATATTTTTCCATTAATAATCTTTACTTTTTACTTTTCTCTTTCTCCTGTTTCATAGCGACAAAACTCCGCTGTCGAGGCAGTGCTCCGGCCTTTAATGTAATCGGTAAGGGTCGTGCATATAAACGCTGCCGCCGTCATCGTATTTCTTTTTTTGTCTCTTTTCACCCCCTTGTGACAAGGAATTGCTTCGCGAAATTTCGGTTAGCTGGTTCTCTTGAGATTGACGTGTACTGATGGACGGTATTGCATGTATATACGTTTGAGTAAAGAAAAATTAACGAACTGAACACAAATGAACTGCATATATACGCGTGAAAAGCGTCAGATTTTGTCTCGAAAGAAAAATCGAAGGAACAGAACGTATACTCGTGTGCATGTGTTTGTGAATAAAATTCAATAAGATTAACACAGTTATTTTTGTTTTTTTTTTTGTTCATACATTTATTTTGCGTTTATTTTACTTCAATCGTCGGAGCATCCGTGCAAAAAGTCACTTGGAGAACAAGCGAGTTTTTAGAGGCGGGTTGAGGCGGCGTTGCGTCTTCGCATGTTTGTTTTTTGTTTTTTTTTTACTTTATGAATATCCTTTTTTTTCGTTTTTTTATTTTTCACTTTCGCTATACTCCGCACTCTGTCTTCTTTTATAATTCACTTAATAAAAACTCATCTCGCCGCTCACAATTTTACGACACTGCTCGCTAACATTATCTCTATATACTCGTGTGTTCGGCTATGTCTGTGTGTCTCATCTTGTAGCACGAAAATTCTTCGTTACTCTCTATCTCCTCCTTCGTCGCCTTTCGCATACAAAGTAGAAAAAAGCGCGCCGCGTGTGCCGGGGACATACATACAACGTTACATAATTATAATTAAAGTAGCAATAAAAAAATAAGGAGAAAGAGAAAGAAAAATGTAAGAAGGACAGAGGATAACGAATTTTCTTGCGCTTCTGTACATGTAACGCGCACTCGAGGATAACGCGCGCGAGAGAAACCCAAGTGTGCACAGTCAAGCGAGCGATAATGTTTTATAGAAAAGGGATGGAGAAAGGGGGTGGAGGAGGGGGGGGGGCGGGGGGCTGGTGTGGCCATACAAAAAAAGGGGAAATGGCGTGGGAGGAGTCGGGGAGAAAGCATACAGAGAAAAAGGAAACAAAGACGAGAGACCTGGAATGTTTTGCATGCACGCGCGCACGCACGAGAACGAAGTAGTCTAATTAATTAATCAAACGGTTAATTGAGCAAAGAAAAACGACGGGCTGGGTATTACAGAGGGGGAGAACAATGCGATACACAGTAGGGGGCTCGTTATACACGTTATTACATAGTAAAAGACAAAAACTAATAACTAAGTTGATACTCTGCCGCCTACCTCTCGAAGTAACTGCACGATTGACTCGCGCGAATTTAATAATAAAAAAAAAATCGTGGCTCGCAATAGATCAAAAGGAGAGGGAGGCTCGACCGCTCGGAATAAATTAGATTCTAAATAAATATATATTTATAATTGATAATCCGTTTGCGAGTGTACGCGCGAGACGAGCGACGGAGTTAATGTTTGTTGTTGTTGTTGTCATATACATAATGGGTATACAAGCGCGTACATACTTCGCTGTACGGCACTATATGTCTTACTTCCTGCCGCGGAAGGAAAGTTATCTTTCGATCGTCGGTGTTTCTCTGTGTGTACGAGTGTCTCATTGCGAGTGTATCAGCTTGTGCTTCTCCTCGTCCGATGTGTTTGTGTTCATATTTTTTTTTTCACTAAATTACAAATATATATAATATGCAGCATGTATATTTATAAAACTCGAGAACGAACGCTCCACGGCCGAGCTTGACCGCTCTCCTCATTCGCTCATCGACTCAGACGCACACCATGTAACACACTTGCTCCTTTCTCCTATATATATATTTTTTTATATGTACTTTAAATCGTTATTGTGTACTACGTCTGCTTCATCATCTTTTTTGTTTGTTTGTGTCATTCTCTCGCTGCATTCACGCGCGCAGGCAAACACTCAAACTCTCTTCGCATTTAGACATTATGCAAAAATACTAGTTGAATCCCTGTACAGAAGAACCTTCGACAGTGTTTGTGTGTTATTTGTTTTTTTTTTAATCATCATTCTTTTTATAATCAACGCAGGTTCGTCGTCTCTTTTATGCCCGCTAGATATTTCGACTTTTGTTTCGAAACCACCTCCATATGAGCGTCTTGCTTACTCTTTCTCATCTCAGCTATAATAATCCATATTTACTTCTGCTTCTAAATGTTTACTTACAAGGTATTTGGTTTGCTTTATGCAATTCACTCCGACGTGCAACGTGTTTACTTTTCTTACTTTTTTTTGTATAATTTTCGACTTTTCTTTCTTTCCTTCTCTATATTTTGCTCCAACATTCTCTCGTGATAATCTCACTCTCTTTCTCGCTACCTTTCTCCCATCTTTAGGTATATAAATTATGGTAATGATTCGGTATTATTTAAGATTATCGTTATTATTAATTATTTTAATATTATCGCAATAATCAGCGCGTCACCGCCTTTATCATCGCAGGATCTATGTTTACACAGTGCGTAACTCACTCTCTCGCGCTCTACTTCTTTTCTTCGCTTCCGTATCCCCGCTTGTATGTTTGTAATTATGAAAAGCAGGAGACGAGAGAAAAGTAGCGGCATCAATCGTCAGCTCGAGACCGCCACCTTTCGGGGATGACAATTGAGAAGAGAAAAAGAAGCAGGTGCTAGAAGAGACGGCGGCGACGGCAGCGAAGAAGAAAGAAGACGCGCGACGCAGAGTTCTGTTTTCTTCGTCTCCGGGCCCGTCGCGTATACAAATTCACCGACGCGGTATACAGTTTAAAAGAATAAAGAGATGAACAGAAAAAAAGAGTCGTTCGCACTGTCAACAGTGCGGCGCTCTCCAAGCCCCGTCGTCTTACAATCATATAATCATCATTTCATCATCGTCGTCGTCTCGCGTTTTTTTGTTCTCGTCAGGCAGGCTAAAAAAGAGTCCTCTCTCTCCGTCTATCTGAATGCGTGTCTCCCTCTCCGTGCGCGGCTAGTGTTGAAAATAGTCGAGTAGCTCGGCCGCTGAGCTTCAGAGCAGGTGATCGTCGTCCCGCAGGATCTTGGGGCTGGGGGCCGAGGCAGGTCACTTCTTGCTCTTTTTCGCGGGCGGCCCTTGTACATCAGAGGAATCCTGCGAGGAATCCTCCTCGGTGCCAACCTCTTCGCCGCTCTCGTCTGTCGGCCTGGGAGTCGCGGCATCCTGATTGCTACTGTCCTCGTTGGTCGGCAACGAGTCATTGGTGTTGTCCTCCGCGGTGATCACTGCGGCAGGCGTTGTGGTTGCGCTGACGGGAGTTGCAGGCTTGTCGAGCGAGTCCTCTGTGAAAGAGGTCGTAGTGCTGTTGTCATCAAGGCTGGCCGCAGGTTCGGTGGCCTTGCCATTGGAAACCTTTCCATTGTTATCCGCCGCTAGACTCGGCACAGTCGTCGTGGCGGTGGTTACAGCTGACTCTTGGTTACTGTCGTCGGAGGCTGTGGCACCGCCAGCGCCCTCGCCGTTGTTCGCCGCGTGTGAGTTGCCGTTCTCCGTGGCAGGTGGAGCTGCGTCGCCATTACCTTCTGGGATGCCTTCGAGCAATTCGGGCTTCAGCTCCGAAGCCACGTAGTGCGTCCACAGGGCAAGCTCGACTCGGTGTGGACTCCAAGTTGTGCCGTTTGTGTCTAAAATTTGAAGAAAGTTATTGGTACTGTCGTCTCGTATTTATATTTTTATGCCCCTATTTTATTACGCATTACGCTATCTTAATTAAGCATAATTTGCATTTGAAGACTCACTTTGTTTGTTGAGCCTCTCGACAGTGTTCTGAATGTGCTGCACGAAGTTGAGATACTCCTTAGTGGTATAATCAATGCCCTCGATCTCGGGAATAGCCATGAGGCACTCGTCAGCCATAAAGGGTGCGTTCTCAGGCGAGGCAGCAGCAAGTAGTGCCGAGGCCATCGTTGTGCCGACGCCCTTTAGGTTTGACAACGCGGTGATCGCCTGCTCCAAGTTTGGCAGTTTCTTAAACGCCTTCTTTGTCTCGGCCATAACTGCTCTTGGCGTGTTTACCTTAACAAGGTATGACAGCTGCGGGTAAAACTTGCCACGCTAAAAAGAAAAACAAATGAAATTTATCCGTCAATCATCGACGTTCGCTAGCACGACAAATGCAAATGAAAAAACATTTTTGTTCCGCTTACAATTTGTTTCCACTTCATGGTCTGCACCAATTCCTCGTGGTTCAAGTGCGCGTCCTTGCCACGAGATTTGATCTTCTTCGGAAGCTCATTTTGGTACCTGCAACACAAACGCAAACGCAACGTAAGAGCCACCCGCTCGCAGCGCTCACTTTCATTTCGATAAACCTAATTAACGTCCTGTACATCCAGCCAATTAGTCGCCCGAGTCGCCAGCAATTTAAAGCGCGGCGAGCGCGGCGCAGACGTCCACTCCCGCGAATAACATTCGAGTGCACGGGCGACCGTCAAAACATTCGAACGTAAAGAAAAAAAAAAGAAGAAACCGACAACAAAACCAGGAAGCGACATCCAGCGCGCGCAGGTGCACAGCGATCAAGCCGTAAAGAGAGGGAGAGGGAGCAGCGCGAAATCTCTAAGCAACCTTGACACACAAGTCGGCCCGCCGGAATAGGAAATGAAAACAACGACGCGTACACGCGTGTGTGTCTCTCGCGCTCTCTCTCTCTTTCTCCCGCGCGCGATAAAGCGTGCAGTGCGTCGCCGGCCGGCACGTCATGCGAAAGAGAGCGTCGCGCGGCCCCTCCGAAAAGTGATTTTCCAACTCGGCCTCTTTTGCAACGAGGTGGTTTGTTTACGTGGCAAGGTGTCAAGTCGCAAGCGGTCCTCGTCCAAGCTGAATTCCTCGAGGTGCCGCGCAAGCTGTCACACATAATAGCAATCGCACCCCTCGGGTGGCCCACCACTTTGCGCATTCCAATTCCGTGGCTAACCTCGGCGTCCTCGTCGCGACGGTCGCGGGGGGGAAAAAAAAAGGTTTACGGACAACTGCGCGCGGTCGTGCGTGCTTACAACGAATTCGTCGTGTGTTACGAGTGTGTGTACGGGAAGCCGAGGAGAAAAAGCAACGGCGTGGCGTCCCTCTCGCTATAATACACTCGCGCGATCGAAGCCATCGCACGGCTCTCGCTCTCCGCAGAGCCCCCACCAGATGCCTGTCGCTCTTTCTCTCTCTCGCTACTTAAGCCCCGTAACAGCCCGACTCCGGAATCGAGGGAGCTCCGAAATCGCCGGGATTTCTCGGGAAGCTCGAGAGTCGGCGACCGGGGCGAGAGGTGAGGCGCTGGCGAGGTGGACGCTTGGAAAACGAGGATTCCCGGGAGCAGCGGCCGCGAGAAAGGTCGTGAGAGCCCGACGCCATTGCTGCGCGCGTGTGCGTCCCCTCGCTCCGAAACGCTCTCGCTCACTCTCTCTCTCTCTCCTTCTCTCTCTCTCTCGCAGTTGCGGGCTTTGTTCGCTGCGTCGTCGGCGAGAAGGTGAGCTGGTGTACAGGGTAAGGTATGAACGGGGGGCGGGGTAGTACTGACCAGTTGTCGAGCTTGATGAGTTCCTCGGGCTTCTTGGACTTGTGGTTCTCGGCCTTGATCCGCAGCGCCTGGGGATAGAGTTTGAGAACGTGCTCGAACTGGCCGGCCGTACCCTCGGCGAAAAAGGTCGCCGTATCCCTGACAGAAGCCATGGTCGATGATCAGCTCCCTCGTCTTCGCGGCAGAACGGCAAGTCGGGTACAGACCGTCGTGTGTCTTCTTCTCTCGCCTGCAGTAGCAGCGGCTCCGCGGACAGAGAGAACGAGAGGAGCGTCCCAGGCGGTGCCGCCAGGTGGCGTCTACTACTGCTGCTGCTGCCCTCGGGGCTTCTCCCACTGCTGCGCTGCGGCCCCTCGTCGTCGTCGTCGTCGAGGAGGAATTCCTCCGCGACTCGTGTATATAACTCTCGACGAGCGGATTCTTCCCTTATGCGCTCTCGCACTCACACACGCGTGCGCGCCTCACCAGACCGACACAATTGAGGTTAGGACTGCGGCAGCAGCAGCAGCACGATTGAACCGCTGCTCGGAGCAGAACTGAGAGAGCACCGCGCCGCGAACACGGACCTTGTCGGGCTATACACTGCTATATACGAGCCGCTGCAGAGGGGCCGAGTATACTAGCTCGACTCGATCGCTCGCTCACTCGGCTCTGTGTGCTCTCTCTCTCTCTCTCTCTCGCTCTGTCTCTGTGTATATGCCTGTGCCGCGCGCCGGGTGGGGATCGCGCCGCCAGGTGGCGACACCCGAGAGCCAGCGTTGCTGTAGGTAGTCTTACGTGCTGCTGCTGCTATACTGCCTTCCCCTGATCTCCCTCTGCCGCTCTCCCCCGCGCGCCGCCCCGCCGCTGCTATCCCGTAGCGCAGTATACATGTATTTGTATACACATATAGCGGCAGCTCTGCACCGTCGCTCAGCGAACGTTGGAGATTTAAAGCTTCTCCTCCACCGAAGCTCTCCGTAAGCCTTTTGTCTGTCTCGTCGCAGCTGCTTCCCAGGACTTTTCGCACTTTCGAAAACTCTTTCCTTTTAATCCGAGCCCTCCCGAAGGAGTCACGATTTTTCGTTCTGATCCCTCGAAACGCTTCACGGGATATACAGCAGTTCGGCAGCGCAACGCCATCGCCGAAGAAAGCAGTCCACTTAATTTCTAAACTCTTTCAATTTCATTCTCGCGTTCGCCGAAGAAATCCGCGTAAGCACGTGCGCGAGCGCCGGCGCCGCTCGTCTTGTTTACGTTTAGAAAAGCGCCCAGAGGCTGCAGCTCGCAAACGAAAAAAGGAGGAGGCCGCCTTGGCGATTTGCGGTGGAGGCGAACCCTTAAAGCCATCGATATAGCACGTAGCGCTGCCTGTGCTCGCGCTCTCTCTCTCTCTCTCTCTTTCCTCATCGCTCCTACGTTATAAGTATACGAAATTTTCTACCGTTCAGCTGTCACTCCGCGGTAGCGCGCGCGATACTTTTTAGAGAGATTAGAGCGCTGGCGCGCTTTTAGGTTATGCCGGGGACTGCGCCCCTTATCTCGCCCCCTTTGTCTCGCTCTTCGGTTGACATGGAATATTCGTCCTCGTTCTATTTTCCTTTTCTTTTTTCAAATCATGTTTTAGCCCCCCAATCGGGAATGGCGGAGAGCGATTAAATTCCTCTGGCGACGAGGGAAGTATTGAAAAATTTCCCCGTGAAATATTTTTCAATTTTGAATAATCAAGAGCGTTAGAGCGCTTTTTCTAAATTTATCTACACGCTCGAGTCTCTAGAGCCGCTTGCGCTTGCTCGCTCGCTCGGCGAGGATGACGAAGCGAGCGAGCGCGAGAGAGACGGAGCGAGCTGCCGAGCGAAAACGGGAACGCCGGCCGAGGTCTGCCAGCAGCAGCAGCAGCAGCAGCAGCGGAAAGTCGATTTGCCCGGCTCCGCTGTGTGCTGTAGGCGCGCCGTGACTGCTGCGCGTGTGTTGGTGCACGTGTACCCGAGCGCGAGGCCGTCACATGACGGTAACGCGACTTAGCGACGGGCGAAAATTTTGTTCCGCGAATCATTGGATATTGGGATTCGATTTGCGCCACGACGGGGTAGTGTTGATAGGAGGATTATGTACAGCGCCTTTTTTTTAAAGATTTAAACTAGGATGCGGAGGAAATCGTGATTTAAAGGGAGAAAAGAGGTGAACGCTTGGCGTTTTCTAGAAACTTCGTGATTCTCAGTGCTATGTCGGGCTCGGTATGAGGCCAGATGTCGTTTTTTCCTTGCTCAACGAAATCATCGAAATTTCCAGGGAAAATACTTTTTTACTGCTTTCGATCGCAAAATCGCATTTGCTTTACCAGTAATCGAGTTGATTAAACGTAAAACTAACGCAAAATAAATCATTCTATTATTGGGATATCCACGGACGAATGGAAAGCTAATTAATTATAAACTGGCGGATGTCAAGCGCAGGTCGCGTCGAATCCGCGACATCTATAAAGTTGATCCTGAAAAAGCTCAGCCGGTTCTCCTGCAGTATACCTGTATTATATTCAGCGAGACTGCGGAAAATATTTCATGACGGTAATGCATCGTCAAGTGACGATCCTCTTGGGTTGGCTGGCTGGCTGCACACGCTATGCTTATAGATATATCTATATCTGTCTCTTGGTATTTCCCCCACCAAGTGCTTGTAGGTTATGCCGGTTTGGCGCAGGGTGAAGGAGAGAGCTTCGGAGGGCGGGGTGGGAGAAGGGACAGCGGGATTGGAGGGGTGGAGAGAGAGAGAGAGAGGTTTTGAGGTTAGGGCCCCCCTCTGCGCGCATCCTCGCTTCGGCAGCCGCTCCCAGTGCTCCCCTCCAGCTTCTCTGCAGAGCCGACGGCGACGGCGTCGATGGAAGATTGTGAGCCTTTTATATCGTTCGCGAGCGCACGTCGAATTCGCACGCAGGAATTCGCAGGCGCGCTCGCTCTCTCTCTTGCGCTGACTTATACATTTTATAACTTTATGGAGACTGTGGGAGCGCGCCAGGCCTTGAGAGCTGCCAGGAGACACGGCGATTTCGCGCGATTTTCTTCTTGCTACAGCTCCCTCTACTGTCGAGTACTTCCGCTGCTCCCTCTGTCTCTCTTGCTCTCCCATGTAGTCTCCCTCCAACTCGCTATAACATGCGCTGAGCCGCTCGATCGCCGCCTCTGCGCTACCTATATAGGTATATGCGCTGCATCTCTGTATAGCGCTTGTCTGACTGGAAATCGATGCTAAGCTTGGGAGTCGGTTGCCACCTATAGGTTATGTTGCCCACATACATAACCTGTACATGTGCGGCACGTGCACAGACACACGTACACCGCTCGCACGCATGTATGCATATACATGCGGCATCTGTATAATATAAGGCTTCTGCCTTGTATACATGTATATATCATTTGCTCGCTCGCGCGCACGCGGACGAGCTCTGAGAATGAACGTTCGCTGCTGGCTGGCACGGCTGGCGGCTTATCTACAGACGAGGCTCGACCGGTTGGCCAATGCGGGCTGCGTGTTCGCGTAAACACCGGCGCACATGTACACATCGAAACCCTCGCGCCGATCTGCCGCCATCCTTCCTCCTACCCCTCCCTCTCGCAGTTATAGCGCGATATGCGCGCACAAACACGCGGCTCGCGCTAAGTATATTATGTATATATGTACACCATGCATATATGCAAGCGGCGGACGAGGTTAGGACGCGTGCGCGCGCAGCCTTCTCCTCTTTCTGCTGTCGCGCAACGATCGCGCGCTACTGAGCGCACGTAAATTATTTCGATCGCTTTGCATTGCGATGCGTTATATTCAAAGAAGACGCCAATCGCGCGCGACCGTTGTTTTTTTTTTAGGTTAAGTTCGCCGAAAACCGCTAGACGATGGATTATTATCGTCGCTGCCGAATGAAAATATAAGCCAACGGGTATATCTCGACAAGAACAAGAGATAACGTTCTGCGACTGCTGTCGGACATGAGCCGAGCTGCCGCACGGCTGCAGAGAGAGGGGAAAAAGAGGGAACGTAGATACATGTATACGTGAGCTCCCGATGCGTTCGTATGCGCGCATACTCAGGCCTCGTGAGCCGAGCGATTCTCGTCGCTCGTTCTTGCGCTGCTCGTGTTGCTTTATGCCGTTTCTACACTGGCTCGCCTCGAGCGATAAGTCCTGAGTTTTTTCCCCTACATCAGCGCGCGTTGAATAAGAAGCTTATAATACATCGTACGAGCCGAGCGCTCTGACGTTCTGGACTGTCGAAACGCCGTATTTGCTTCATCGCTCGCGTATATACACATGCATGAATAACTTTTTATTTTGCATTCGCTCACTTACCGAGCAAGGAAAACAATAAATTTTCATCATTCGCTGAATATCGCTGCAGTCGCTTTATGAGTCATTACTTTTCACGGCAGTATTCTCTACGTTTATATAAAAAAAAACTGGATCAATATAACGACGGAGAATTATTCTCGGCAAGTTTCGCATCGATTCACTGGCAAAAATGCCTAACAATGCAGACTGATGACATTTGTGCAGGGCAAACACTCGGCTGTTACGATGCGAAAGCTCCGCCGCTGTGCGCGAGATATCAAGCTCTCCCGACACTGGAAAGGCAGCATTATACACGTCCGCCGCGACCGAATGGAAAGTGCCGAGGCGCGGTAAATTTCCGCGCGTTATGTGCCTTACACACTGCGCGCTGGAGAACGACAACCGAGTTTTTCGACATCCTGCAGATCAGATCTTTGTTTTTTTAAATATGTTTTTATTAACGCTTGTTCCTGTAATTATCCTGAATAAGTTAGTACAAATGTTAACTTTTATTACAAATGTTAATCTTTTGTTGAATTGTTAGTTAATTGATTAGATATTTTAACATTATACGTTACTATAACTACCTTACATTTTAACATTATTTTTAAGAATATAGTAATTCAATTTTTTTTACATAAGAAATTAATTCTATTGCGAACAGTTTAAGTTAATAATATTATACTTTTATGTGGTTTATATATTAGCTTAGTCTATGTATACTTCCATTTAAAAGTATAATATATTTACGAAAAAAGGTGATTAATTTTCTAATCCTACCTAAAAAAAATGGATAGACCCACCTTGAAACCTTTCTAAGAGTGATCTGATTGGCTGTCGGTTGCGTCATCACACGGTCGTCTGATTCGGCGATGGTCCGTACTATACAGTAATGCACAAGGTATACGCTACGACCTAGCCTGTATTGCATCGCAATTTTTGCTCTGATTGGTTGTTCGGTTTAACTGTTGCCAATTAGATCTCTCATATAGGGCTATTGAATAATACGCAACGAATATGAATTCATGTAATCTATATACTGAAAGCTGTTTTTCTTTCTCTTTATAGACATCATAATTAACAATTCAGTCTCAATAATCGATATAAGCGTACTACACTTGATCCAAAAAACTATAAATTATATTATTGCAGAATCATGCCTGTAATTAAAAAAAAATGTCGCTATAAAGATATAGTTTCAACATTAAACCGATAATTCTTAGAGCTATAATTCTCAAATAATAATTTGGTTTCAAATAATTAATTTGTTTATTTTTAATAGCGTATTACTTTTATGTTTAAGATTCTCTAAGAATGTCTTTATCAACATATCATTTTCTCATACTTATTGCACTGCGCACACGTAAAATATCCAAGCTACTAAAAAAAAATGTAAAAGTATACCGCTACAGGTTTTTTGTTATTAAAACCAGCAAAAAGTAATAGTACAAGATGAAGTACAATCATAATTTCAAAAAGACAGTAACAAGCTAATTTTATTTACAAACTTTTATCCTTATGGCGAGATAACGGGCGATTTTCAAAGCGGCAGAGATAAGCCACGATTTCAATACTAGTGCAACTGGTCTGAAACTCGTTCAAACATAACCTAAAAGATAGGCTCGACTTGCGCGACATCTCGCAGATGATCTCGCGGCGCGATGGATCGTGAATTTCTGTAGAAAAAAGGGGGGCGCGACGTACATAGATATATACGTGAAGCGCGCACGAGTTTATATAAGTACTCGGTAGAATCGAGCGGCGCTCGATGTTATCGGTCGTCGCGATCGAGCGGGTAGTGCCATCAGGATCGTCCTTTCGAGCCGGACGGTCAGATAAGGGACTCGACGCGCGCTCACTTTATTATTCCCCACTCGTCTCCAGTTGGGCATAAATAGGCAATTACGATTCGGGCCCCTTTCATTCCGCCTTTTCTTGGGAGAGCCTTCGCTAGTTTTTCGGCGTATAGTGTACGTCTAATGCCTCAGTCTTATACCTCGAAGTAGGCTAACTCGCACATCGGAGTAGGTAAACTCGAGTGATTTTCCTGAGGTTGTCCTTTCGGGAAAATCGAACCGATTTGAGCGGCTACCTCTCGGTATATAATAAGCCTCTATATGCACCTTTGTCTTTGGGGATCCGTATATAGTACTTTTGTAGGTTCTCGGACGGCGCATCGAAATCCTATTTCACTAATGACTTGCGCTTTGCATAAGCGCAATAACCCGATCGATTTCCAAGCGGTTCCTATAAGGCTATACTATATATAGGTACATCAGAGCACAGAAGGCAGCGCGATTTCATTTCTTTATTTTGCTGCTATTTGAATTTTTTATTATCCAGGAAATCGGATAACAATGGTTTTGCCTCACAAAGCGCTGTAGGTATATCGACGCTCGGCGGGCACCGAATGGAACGGAAATGCCGTGTACCTTATAGCCTTAATAAAACACTTTTATTTTACTTCGCGAGCTGCTTTATAAATATTTATCATATACTCGCAATATAACTCGAAGCAATATACAGAAACGCGCAAGTAAATTTTCGTTAATTTATATAAAAATTGACTTCTCGCGTGCGATGGCTATACATCATATGCGTATATATCGACATATCGATATTACGAAAATCCAATATGCAGCGATAGAAAATAAAAATCATGAAAATTGCGAGCCAAACGAGGCTCTCGCCGCAGTGCGAAACCCCCGAGTCTGAAAACGGAGACCGGCATTTTTCAAACGCGCGCAGAGCAGTAGCGAACAATGCGCGCGGCGCGGGGTTGAAAAATGAGCGTAGTTTTGCATGCCGCGCGGGAGAGCATTTGCCGCTGTCGCTTCTGCTGCGGGCGATCGTTATGCCGCGAAACGCCGCCTTTTTTGTTTTATAATATGGAGGGGAAAATCGAGAGGGTATGCGCCGGCGAGAGCCGTCCGATGATTTTAATCGGGTTATATCAGCCGCGTGTTTTGGAAGCAGTGTTGAATTTGATGGGACTTTGCGATTAGTTTTTGAACTGCCCTCGCTCCTCTCGCCGCGGATTAAATTCGATTTCGTTGATCTCCTAACTGTAAAGCACATGAAAATATATCGAATGAATAAAACACGCACGTAACAGCAACGTTATTACAAGTTTTGTTAAAACCACGTTGAAGCTGTATTTTTAAATATTTGAAATGTTTTCAATTAAACTTTTTGAAAGGCAGCGTGAATATATACGAGTATATGCAGATAAGTATAGACTATAGATATGAGTTTTTGCTTGGCATATTTCGCCGTGCGCGGATTCAAAAGTTTATGCTTCAGTTTTTGTATATCATTTTAATATAAAACTATAATATACCTATATAAGATTTACGAATAATGTTTGTTTGCGAGGTATCTCAAAAGGAAATTATGAAAAAATTTTGGAAAAACCTTAAAACTTTCTGAACAAAAAATTCTGCTGATGCTCCAAAATAACAATTTATGTCGCGCTGAAATTTCCATCAAACGAATTGAAAAGAAAAAGCGGTTGAAAAAGCGGTTTTAATGGTCCATTTCTAAAATCAGTATCACATGTATTTTTTCATATTAAAACGAAGGAACGAATTTTTCTATGCGCGCAATAAAAAAATGTGTTATTTTTCTCGCAGCGAGCGTAGAATGTAATATCCCAAAAAGCCGTGAACTTTTCGAAAAAGCCAGCCGACCGCATCTCCAACGCTGCGGCTCTCATTCTCCGGCGCAGCGACTATACACAGCCGGAGAGCGCTTGGCGATTGCGAGGGAGCAGCAGCAGCAGCAGCAGCAGCAGCAGCAAGGGGAGCCCGGTTTTCCACTCGGAGCGCAGCCGTATATATACCGCCTCTCACTTGCCGGTTTCAGAGGCTGCTCTTGCTGTAGCGTATACGTATAGTATAGCTATGGAGTATGTACAGTCGATTCGCGCGAACAGTGAAGATTTTCGACCGACTATACGTATATAGCTATACATGTGTACGTGCTGTTGTCGACACGTGCGCGAGCTTGGCTCTGATCGAGGTGAGGAGAGAACGATTGCTCGATTGGGGTGAACACTGATAGCGCGGTGATCATGGCTGATTTTACGATTGTTTCAGAAAACTTTTGTCTTTGTCTTTCCGATTTTTTTTTGTTTTTTGTTTTTTTTTTCATTCTGGGTAAACGTATTTTATTTTGACAATTCTAGGATCCCAAATGGCAATTTTATTGTTTTTTTTTAACTGAAGTGTCGCTTTTGTAAAAGCACAATAAAGACAATTTACATAAGAAAAACAAGAGAACAAAGTAATATAGTTATAAAAATTGAAACCCTAACTATTTAATGAATATATCCAAAGAACTATACGTTTATCTTTTTTTATAAATTAGAGCGTTCTGTCGGAATTTTTTTGTTATTTATATTTTCTTCTCTATTTTTCTTCACATGCATCTCTATATAAGTTTAAATTAATATTAAAAATTAGATCAAATATTATAGGCACGATTTGTGCTCGTTATTTCAAAAACTATAATTCTACAATATGCAGTTAGGAACATTCCATTTTTAAGTCAAAAAAAATATTACAATCTGTTGAATAATTTCTTAAAAAATATCTATCAGAAAATTTTGCATTCTGATGCAATACGCGTAGTCAAACATTTCTTATTAAATTATGAGCATAAAATTTGATCCGATAAAACATTTATCATGTTTTTCTTTTATTCTGCAATGCATACCCATTAAAAACAAACTTTTGCCGGCGCCCGATAATTAAAAATCCCTTAATTACTCGCGATGCGACAGTAAAAATCATTCAAAAATACAGTGTACAAGCTCGGGACCCTTAATCACCTCCAAAAGTATTCTCATATAGGTATACACGTACGAAACAGCATTCTCAAGCCACTACTCAGAGAGAAAGAGAGAAAGAGAGAGAGAGAGAGAGAGCCACACTATACTCGTCGAAAACGAGTCGCTCGTCGAGCGGAACGGCCCTGCTGCGAGCCGAGGCGGCGGACGACGCACCGTTATGTTCGTTCCAAGGCAGCCACAGCAGCAGCAGCAGCAGCCTCTCTCGGCAGCTGCGCAGAGAGAGGGAAGATAGGATCGAGCGAGCGAGCGAGAGAGCGAGCCCCCGTGCCCCCTATATACAAAGGATCCCTGCCTGCCAGGCCCCTTCTGGCCGCTTTAGCTGCTGTTCTCTCTACTCTCTGGCTTTCAGAAAGTGAGCGAGCGAGAGAGAGAGAGAGAGAGACGAACGCTTGAAATTCAACCCCGCAGCAGCAGGGCCCTGTGGGATTGGGAGAGAAGAGAAATCCAGCTGCGCGAGCGACGAATTATACTGTACAGCTTATTCGGATAAATATTTATAATTTCTCTTCGCTCGTGCGATGCCATATGGGGTTGTTATGGGTACATTTTCATTTCAATCGAACGAATAACTTTTTCGAGCAGCGCTGCGATTTTTTTTGGAAAATTTTTATTGATATTTGATAGCTAAGGGGTTACCGAATCCTACCTTACCGACGCCAGCAGCTGTGCTTGGAGTTGAAACGGAATGCGGATGAAGTTATTTTTTCGAAGAATCTTCAAACTTAGCCTGGTATAAATCAGGTGAAAAACGAGGTGAAAAAATTGTGTTGGGGCGTTATACTTGTAGAATACTGTATCTACTATTCCCGTATAACTATTCAGCATACCGAGCCTAATATTTCGCAACTCGTTAATGCATTAATTAGCATTTTCTTCTACGCTAAAAAAAAAAAGAAGAAGAAAACCAAAAATACAAGACCGTCCCAGCCATCTGCATCGGAAAAAGCTCGCGTTTCGGCACCAATCCAGAGTCGTCTCTACAACGCGCTATATACAAGAGAACCGCAGCGGCAGCAGCAGCAGCAACGCTCCGTTTGGTCTCGAGCGAGAGTTGCTCAGTGCCAGCCGACACTGAAATATACTCGGCACCAATACGTATACCATAGCCCCGTTTCTGCAGGGATAGAAAAAGAAACCCGCGAGCTAACCTCAAAATTCAGCGGCTCGAAAAAGCTCGAGTCTCTCTGTACCTATAGGTACGCGCAGCGAGTGCATCTCCGTATAGGTATACCTATTATACGTACACATATATATCTCGGTTATACGTGCGTGTAGCCGAGTGAAAAAGCGCGAGGATCGCCGTGCGGCAGCCGTATATGTATATACCTATACAAGAGAGAGAGAGGGGGGGAGAGAGAGAGAGGAGATAGCGAGAGAGGGGGAGAAAGGCAGCCACGGCCTCGGGAATTCCTGCCTTGCGCGCCGGCGGAACGACGCGACGGCTCTCCCGAGTATACTCGGCTGATATTCTGCAGCGCTGGAAATCCTGTCTAAGCCGATTCTCACTTTTTGCCCGAGAGGCTTTGCTTTGTTTTTCTGAAATTTTCGTTGGCAAATATTTTGGAAAAATTTTGACGAGTTCACGTTGGCGCATAATCGCAATGACAAACGTATTGCAGGCTGCGAGAAATTTTTAATCGACGAGCGCGGCGCATTACGTCAACGATGCATAGATTATTCAAAGTATCCTTTTTTTAGATGGCAAAAACGATCGACTGCTGTAAAACTAATTGAATTTTGCAGAGTGCTGCTCTCATTTCTCCGGCTCGCTCGTGCAATTACGGCGCATCAATTTAATTTTCCATCGCGCACCTGAATCCGTCGTAACTATACTGCATCTCCAGTTTCTTCGTTTGTTCCGAACTCGTTGACCTACTGATGGCAAGTGTATAAATGATCGCTCGCGAACAGACAAAAACTCGCAGCTACATGTCAGCGTAGTACACGTGTCCCTCCTTTCTCTCTCTCTCTCTCTTTCTCTCTCTTCAGTCGAGGCATACGAAGATAGAGAAAGAGCAGCGATGCCAGCAACAGGTCAGCTGCCTCTCGAGTATATATGCATCCGGAAATGCGGGGGTGAAAAAGGAGGTGATGTAGGGCAACCAATATCCCCTTATCTGTGTCTGTGTTAAAGCTGTGTTGGTGAGCTGATGGATCTCGCATATCTTCAACTCTTCTCACTGTCACTACCTATATGTGCTGCCAACAAAGGGTCTCAATCGCAAAATTGATTCACTCCTACATACTTTCTTTCGAATATCTTTAATCAACCCACTGATTTGTGATGGAAAATTATATAGGTACAGAGGAAAGTCAATTGTAGCTATTCAAAAAAACTTTTACCAGATCTTTTCACAGACATAGTAAAATTTTAAACTGTTAAGAGAATTCTGTTACTTTTATCTATGAAAAATGTACAATGCGGAAATATTTAAACGATTTTCATTCCTAAGGCGATTCTCGGGATTCAGCGTCTATCAATGTGAAGATATTTTAAAAAGTGACCTGCTTTAATATAAAAGATGCAATTTACGAGCTTTTGAAAACTTTTTTTATCACAATAATCTCTAATAAGATTTCTTTTATTTTTATTATCCAGTTACAGCTGTTTCATGCCAGTGTAAGCTTTTTCAGTTACATTTAACTTGAAAAATAAATAAAACAAAATGTTCTTGCAATAATTTCAATTTATTTAGAATTTCAAATATTCACACTGGCTGCCAAGTCTACTGGCCGTAAACTGAGTGGAAAAAAAGTATTTTGAGTCAAAGTTCTCGGGAACGAAAAATCCAAAAGTTATGCAAGTTATGAACCCGCAGCTGAGAAAGGAACAAACTGTATGAGTAAAATTTCTTATAATGACATAGCTTACCGGAGGAATTTACACCGGGACTTTGAAACGAACTTTCGACAGATAGTTTTTACGATAAAAAAATTTATATACTTATTAAAGCTCCTGATCCTGTTATTATTAAGCTCTTGATCCTGTTTTACGCAGGTCACAAAGTACATTTGTTACAACTTTACGGAACGCAAGATAATGAACTTGAAAGCACGTTGGGGAACGTAATGAGCCATTGCTCAGGGGGTGAGTTTGCCCCCCCCCCCTGAACATGGAGTTTGAAAGGCAATGGTACGATCACGCAGTGGTTTAGTCAAAACGCGCTGTGCTGACTTCGCAGCCGCGAGAATTTTTCTCCCGTATTCGAGCAAAAACGCGGCTTCCCGGCGAACGTATCGCACACGCAGCTGTGCAGCAACAATACGAGCGCAGGCAGTCCCTCGGCCACTGATGAAGCGACGCCTTTTTCGCGCTCTCAGCTGCGGCCACGTGCTCTCTCGCACGCCTACTACCGTATGTCGTGCGTGTAGCGCACGTATATATGTATGCAGTGGCCTATAGCATCCAAAAGAGAGAGAGAGAGAGAGAGAGACGTGCGTCGAGTCAGCTGTTTTGTTTACTTTCCGTATAGCCGGCGTCGCCAAACGCGCGGAGAGAGAGAGAGAGAGAGAGAGAGAGAGGAGGGACGGGCGCGCGCGCGCTCTCTCGATATCGCCGGTGATCTGTCGTTTGATACGGGACGTTCGTTGACGTTTCATTCATTTGAGTGAATGTACGTTTGTATGTTGAGCGCAGTATGCTTTCGCACTACGTACACGCTGCACTGCGTGAACTGTGAGCCGTGTTCGAGTGACTCGTGACGTTTCTGGCTGCGCTGTAATTGGTATACGTAAATTTTTGTGCGACGATTGCGCGTTTTACGAAAGAAAATTAATTGAGGCCAGCGCCGCTTAATTCTTATTTCCTCGCGAAATCAAAATTGTGAGCGTATCTTCGGAATTGCAAATTTGTATTTGTGTAGGCCTAACGATACTAGAGTGAAGCTTTTTAATTTCGATATCGTGGCTCATTGCGCTTGCTACACGACTTTTCGACTTTTTGGATTAAATGGTCGGTAGATCGATTCGGGCTATCGCGTATGTATACGTACGAAAACGAAATTAAATTCCCGACAGCGAAACGCCAGTGCCGAAAACAAATCAATACTTAAGCGATTTCACTTCTGTCCCATACGAAATTTCGGTATTTTTGTGAAATTCATTCCCGAAAAACAATACGCACATGCTCCCCGCTCGATGCTTTTTTTCGTTTCATTTTTCCACCTGCGCCACCTTTCCACAACGCAACTGAACAAACCTTCACCTGTTGTGGCACGAAAAAACGATGATGGGTGAAAAATAGTAAAATAAAAAAAAATAGTATATATAAGTAAATAAAAATCAAACAATATTACTTCATAATTCACCACCTAAATTACATTTCTAATTTCTTTCTTGTCCATCGATGCGCAAGCACGCCGCGCTAAAAAAACAAAATTTCAAATCCAAAAACTACCTCTCCCCGACACATCTCGGAAAGCAAAAAGCAAGACTCTCTCGCGCGCTGGCTCATCGCTATATAAGCCCAGCGAGTTGCGGCGGCGCTTCTGACCTTGGAGCCGAGTGCGGTGTGTGTACGTGCGCGCGCGCGTGTGTGTGTCGAGTGTGCGCGCCCGCCGCGAGTGAGTGCTGCTGGCGTGTGTGCAGCACGTCGACTCGGCTCTGCTGGCGAGTAGCGCGCGCGAGAGATATATTTAGCCGGTGAGCGGCGGTTTCTCGCAACCAGCGAGCTCTTGCGTATCTCTTGCGGCTCTCGGCGCGATACGGCCGCCGCGCGCGTGTATTTTTGCCGCGTGGAAAAGGCGAGAAAAATCGCACGAATTGCGGATTATTATTTTTTTTTTCTTCTTTTCGAGGTTAGGGAGCCGACGATATTTCGAGGTTAGGCGTGCGCGGGATAAGCAATCGTTTTCGTCGTCGAATTTTCCGTGAATTTTGTCGCGCCCGCAACGAGGAAAGTACGAGCGTTTATTGCGTTCGTCGAAGTACGAGTCGCTTCGCTGAAATCGAGCGTAAAGAGTTTCGGGCTGGATTTCAAAGAGAATTTTTGTGCACATCGAATTTTGAGCGTCGACGAGAACTATTTCGGCGAGTTGTGCCTACAGGGACGAGAGCGATGGATTCGTTGCGTATTACAAAGCTCTGCACGGTGAATTTCACTCGTTAATTTTCTCTTTAGCCATAAAG
Organism: Philotrypesis tridentata; assembly: GCA_018906965.1. Classification (NCBI taxonomy): domain Eukaryota; kingdom Metazoa; phylum Arthropoda; class Insecta; order Hymenoptera; family Pteromalidae; genus Philotrypesis; species Philotrypesis tridentata. The sequence continues at coordinate 7,724,171 of JACCIB010000002.1, forward strand.
CAGCCCGCTCGTACACAAATGATTCGGAAAGTAACGAGGTTTTCCGGCCATTTTTTTTGCTCTCATTTTCATTTTCGGAGAGTTCGTGAGCTTCAATAGAGGGGTAAAAAAATAATCGAGCTCGCGAATTCGATTCGTCTAAAGCAACCCCCCCCGGTAAAAGCCCGCAGCTCGAATTCCATCGGCGCAGTCGACGGAGCGAAAACAAAAATAATAATAAAAAAAAAGCATCTCGAAAATACACGGTAGTTGACGCGCGTGGTAGTCGATGATAAAGTTCGAACAAAAACTGGCACGTTTTCGAACGATCGCTCGCGCCAATTAAGCCCTGGAAGCAAATAAAGCCCCAATAGCGCGTTATATACGTATACAGAGTCGAAAGGGCGACGGACGAGCGCTGGAACCGTTCCGAAAATTACCGTTGCCGCTTCCGGGACTCGCACACGTATATATATATATATATATGTACATAGGATATATGCACACGGAGAAACAGCGCGCTCGGGACTGTCGAGCCTCGTTTCCGGCGAGTCTTCGTTACATCCCGTGTTTCGTGCGCACTTTTATTTTCTCGCTCTCTAATTGAGTCTACGAGGGCCACTACATACTTTCGTTGAGTTATAACAGTGTAGTCGAGTCGGTAAAGTGGATCGTCGCGCCGTCTGGTAAACAAATTTAAATTCGAGTTCGCGTCGTTGTGGCTGTAAAATAAAGAGCAGAAATTCGGGTAGAGAGAGAGAGGGGGGGGGGGAGGAAATCAAGCAATTCGGCGAGAAGCTTTCCGACGTCTCCGTTTTTTTTTCGCGACACGGTCCCGGAAATCTTCGTCGATCTCCACTATCAGCGCGTGTGTGTGCGCGCGCGAATCTTTGGGTTCGCCGAGGGAGACGAAATGTTAGCTGCCTCTGCGGTACACGAGTATACGGGCGCTCGATTTCCTTTTTTTTTTTATAATTTCATTCCCATCGCACACTACTCATCTCGCCGCCAGTCGCAAGAAAACGAACTCGGCACAATCCTGGCAACCCTTATAGCGATGAATTAGGTAATTTTTTCGTGGGGCGAACAACGCGCCTCAAGGATAAATTAGTTAATTCGCTTGGAAACGAGGTCATTTATCGTCGAGCTTTCGAGCCGGTGAGGCGGGTTCGTTAAAGCCGCAAAATTCGGTGGAATCATCACTCGCGGCTATACACTTAGATCATAAAACGTGTGTATATATATACAGCCAGAGCCGCGCTACTCTCGCGCTTATATATATATATATATATATACAGCCGGGGCGCACTGCAGCCCGCAATATAGCCGATAAAAGTATCGCGAAAGCTCCAGATAAAGCGCCGCGTTCTACCGACACGCACCGCCTCATTTTTCAATATCAATATCGTAAATTCCCCGATAAAGTATTACCAAATGAAATCCCCGGCGGCGCGCGGAGGGCCAGCGGAAATTTCCACTCGCGGGCTGCTTCTCTCTCTCTCTCTCTCTCTCTCTCTCTCTCTCTCTCTCTCTCTCTCTCTCTCTCTCGCTCTCGACCCCCGGCCAAATTCGCATCCAAAAATCTCGCCCCGGCACATAGCGCGCATCCAACCAATCTCCCGCTGAAAATTTTATCCACGCGATTTCCCGTGTACGGCAGGGACACAACCCGACGGTGCGCGTATATATACTATACATGTATACATGCGCGGCTATAGTCTAGCTATATACGTGTGGAAGTCTCGTCGCCGGGGGTTTCTCCGCGTATATATTTTATATGTGTGTGTGTGTGTGGGTGTGTGTATGTGTGCGAGTGTGTGTGCGCGTGTGTGTATATAGGAGGGGAAAACGCGCGCGCACGGGGGAGAGGGTGGCGAGGCTTCGATCGATATCTCGCTCTCGCCGACTCGGCGCCTGGCTCTCGGCTGCGCGCCCGTAGCTATATATACGCGCGAATGTATAGCGCGAGGGAAAAAAAAAATGAGTCGGACGGCAGGGAAAATATAATGCGAATTCAGCCCGGTGTTTTTCTTGATATAGGCGCGTGCGAACGACTGGCTTGATTGGGAGGATGAGTTTGATGGATATTTTGTTTTTTCTTTCTCGTTCGTTTGTTTGCTCGCCTGTTTGTCTTTTCATTTTTGAAGCGCTGATAGAGATTTCAGCGATTTTTCTGAACGATTGCGAGAATGGTTGTTCGCGGGGGTTTTATCGCTGGGTTTTGTTTTGCTCTGCGATTGTTTTGGTTTCCCTAGTTTTCGAGTTGTCATCGGAAGAGTCTCGTGTGGCACTGCACTGATTGTATGTTGCGAGCACTTTTTTTAATTACTTTATTATAGCACTTTTTCAATTACTTATTCTCTAATATCCTTTGAGTCATAATTTCAGGCGAGACTTATAATTAGAAATAAGTTAGCCACAGCTACTCCTGGGCTTTCGAGTGAAATTGTGACGCTAAGTTTTTTGAGAATATAATACTCAAGTACAGGGATAAATAACAAGTTTGAACAAAAGTTTTTTGTTTGAAGTAAATTACAGGAGTGATTTATATAGTAGGTAAAAATATTTAATGAAAAAGATATCTTTATTGTTCTGTAATGGAGGCATAATTTTTCATAACACGTGAAATGGCCCCTTTTTATGCACGAGAGATGGATTGAAAATCAATATTTTCGGAGTGGATAAGGGCCTGTTATGCTCGCATAAAAAAAGTATCACGTACAACAAGGGGAAGCTTCCTCAGACTTATACGTAATTTTTAAGCAAGATCGTTCGTCCTAAAAATAGTATGAAATAGCTATTTTTTAAATCTACTACTCTTTCTTCACTTTTATTATATGTCGTATAAAATATGATTAGAAAATACTTCCTATTTTATTTATTTTTAAATTATATTTATCAAAATGAAGATAAAAGAAAAGATCGTTGTTTTGCCCAGCATTTTTTTCTTTTTCTATAAAATTGCAAATCAAGACTGTTTGAAAATCATTCCATCAGCTATAATTGTTCATGTCTTATCAGTGATTCTTCCGGAAATCGCATGAGAAATAAAATGAGCTCTACCTTGTCAAAGTGAAAAACAAAAAAATTCGATCTTTTTAAAGCTGAATTCTTACTTCACTTTCCATTGACAATTGACAATCCTAAAAGTGTCTCTTTACAGGCGCATGAATAATACAAAAATCCATTTTGACTGATTAAATTTTGAAATATATCAATAAAAAATAATTTTCTTAACACGAAGTTCGACACTTATTCGCGAACGAGGAACTTATCTTAATTGCACTTAACAACAGATAAAAATAATAACAAGTCTAACGAAGCCCAACATAGCGCACTTTGAATATTGCGTAAAACTCAACGTACACAGTTCTCGACTCCCTGCTCGTCCCAGTGCGCACAAAAGCTTTTTAACTTCTGCGCCCTGAAAAAAAAAGAAATTTCAAAAACAGATATCACCTTCCTAACGACCATGAAACTCGATGCGGGAACAACAGCAAAGCTCATCGAGTGCAGAGACAAGGGCCTCATGCACACGCGTACGCCGTACATACGTAAGGGAAAATTACGCGGCTCTGATGATGATAGAAGCAGCATAGAAAGCGAGGGAGAAAGAGAATTAGGGAAAGAGCTGACTGCGGAAAATCCATCGTTTTTCGAGTGACGTCGACTGATGAGAAGTTGATAAAAATGCAAATAGCAGAGCGCTTTCTTTTTTCCGACGAACGAACGAACGAACGAACGAACGAACGACTACTCGAGGGAGTACTTAGGTTCCCGCCGCTGTTGCTACATTGATTTTTCCCCTCGACTCGCAGGTGAAACTACGCGAAGGTGTTCGGTTTTAAAGTGGAAATTCATGGATCTGTAGCTTTCGGAGCTTGGATAATGCGTTACATGTAAAAAAAAATCAAGTTAAAGTTTTCAGTTCAATTATTAGACATTTATTGACGAATTACATGTCGAATTCTACAGTAAAAATGCACTCTACTTGGTTCAGAACAATGAGAATTTTCGTTTGATGCTGTGAGTTTCGGTCCTGTAACATTTTGTTCTATAGAGACCTAAAGATCACAAATTCTGCAATCGAATAGTTAAACTGTTACGTTTTAGGATTGGATGCTGTCATAAAAAGTTATGAATGATTGAAACAAATAAAAAATAAATTTCTTATAAAAAATATACGATTTTACCTTACGTTTCTCGAATCAACACAAATTTTACGATTACTGGCTTAAATTAAAGGTTTTTCACTCGAATCCATATGTATTAGCGTTCTGCATGCAAGCTTGATCGAAAGTATTTATCGACTCTCAAACATGTGAATGATGTAATTACTGTTTTTGGCCGTATTTATCTAAGTTTTGTTATTTATACTTAACAAATATTTCACACAATAAAGTCAAAACACAGGGTGAGAGCTTTAATTAACCTGTTACTTGTAAGAATTGGATTTTAACTCTGATAACAAGTTATTCGCGTTTGAAAAAAAGGGGAGATTAATGATCAACCGCAGTTCTGCTTTTTATTTTTTAAACCTTTTTAACTTTCCGTCCAAATAATCGTTTTTTACGATCTATAGTTTAAATTAATAACAATAAATAATAATCAATTAAAGTTTAATAACTTATATAATTACAACGTTATACATTTTAAGAAACGATTGATTGGGAGAAAATTTATGAAGTTTTGAACAAGCAGACACTACTATTTTCGAGATTGTCATGAATTTATTCACCTTTGCCAAACGCGAATACCTTGATACTATAGTAAAAATTTAATTCTTGTAAATGTAATAGCTTCATTTAAAGCTGTCACATTGTACTTTGAGTTTTTTGTGTGAAAAATTTGTTAAATACCAATAAAAAATATATCAAATGACAAAAAAATTCACAACTTTTCTTCTGAGCATACAACCCTTAAAAATAATAATTTAAATTGAAGATCTAATCTTCAACTTTGATGGTGTCTAAGGCAGATAATAGCTTGCGCCTTCTGGGCATTGAATTTATGATATTGCGTAATGACTAATCTTTCGTTTTTTTTATTGCGAAATTGCAGTAATAAATATTTATATAGCAAAAAAAAATAAATGTGTAAGCCCCTGCAAATCGAAATTTTTATGATTATACTATCTTTATATCTGATTTCTTGTAGAACAAAACCCACGAAAAGATGCATTGTGCAAAGAGGAGTTTATTCAGAAAAATGGAAAAAACTAAAACTGCCAAAATAATAAAAATTGCCTGATAAAAAGCACTTCATCCTGAGCAATACGCGTCTTTTTCACTTTTTATACAGCCATCTCCTATAGGTTCCGAGTCTCTTCAAACATTCGAATTTCCATCTGGAGGTACTTCGACTGTGACGCAGGATTTTCTTTGCGAATTTCCTCATAAGTATACAAAAAAGTATAAAGGAATATTCAGCTCGATAAAAAGAAAATCGAGAGCAATCGAGAAGGAAACAAGAACGAACGAGGAGCGCCCGTGTTTTTGTTTTCTCCCGTTTTAATGAAAATTTAATTCCGTGAAAGTACCGGCGCTCGAATCTATATGCGCCCGCGCGCGATGAAAAAAGCTGCGCCAGCGCGGCATCACGATGTATACGAGCGATGCGCTTAACGCCCCGTATATATATATACGTGTATACCGGTGTGTACAAAGAGCGGGAGAAGAGGCGGACAATGCGAACGATGAAAAGAGAAAATTTGACTAATTAGCCATTTTCATGGAACGGCTTTATGTGGAGTGGCGGGGCAATTTTTTAAAAAGCTTTCTCGAAAGCCCGCGAGAGAAGCGTGCTCGCCTGGGGGGAAAAAGCGCCTGATACTTTTTTGCCCGCTCCGATTCGAAGCTTGCTTTCTAATTTCCGAAAGTGACTTACGCGATGGAAAACCGAATGAGGGAAAACTGCCGAGTTCGTACGCGCGGTGTATATATAGCGTCGAAGAGAATGAAACTCTGCGCGTAATATATACTGCACGTTCGCTTCTGTCACGCGCGCGGCGCGCGTATACAAGAGATAAACAGAAAAGTCATTCATGCATCGGGAGCCGTCGGGGAATCGCTTTTATTTTTAGTAGAAAGCGCAATAGAACGAAGGAGAGACAGATTCACGAGTGAATGAAAACGCGTCCCTCAGCCCCTCCCCGCCTGATTCTAGCGATAGGTGGTTGGGGTGGGGAGGAGTGCATATAGTGGGAGGAGGAGTTGAAAAAGGAAGAAAAGCTTCGCAGACAGACGACAACTTGCTTCCCTCTTTTCTCTGTTTACTCTCACGCGTGTATGTGTGCACGTACGTACGACGTATACGTATACGTACACTGCGGCGATGTACGCGTACTGGTTTCCCCTACCTTCTTCAATGGACACGTGCTTTTACTACATTATAGTATATATATATACACACACATAAAGTGAGTGAGTAAGAGAGAGAGAGAGAGAGAGAGAGAGAGAGAGAGAGAAAGAGAGACACAGCGCGGGTACCTACTTTTACCCACTGACACATTCCGCGAGCTGTAGCCGCGTCCGACTCTCCCTCCCGCTCTCTCTCTCTCTCTCTCTCTCTCTCTCTCTCTCTCACTCTCTCTCTTTCTTGCGTGGATTGCATAGCACGTGCGAAGGAGCTGCTGCTACACTTGCCTATACCGGCACCGGAGAATAGTAGTGAGGGGATCATTTACGTGTGTATGTGTCTGTGTGTGCGCGCGAAATACGACTTGGATTGGTGTGAGTGTTCGGAGGGGGAATTTGTGAATGAACTTGGATCAGTCGGATAGAGTTGTGGATAAGTATGTGTATGTATATTGTATGTAGTAGACTGATTGTAAGCGGAACAAACCGCGCCGATGGAAATTGCTTTAAATACCGCGGGATATCTATGGGCGTATACACTCATTCTGTTATTCAATAGCCGATACGCTTCGCTAAGTATATGCTGGATTTTTAAGTGGCAGTTTTCTTGATCAAGTGGACTTTTGAAATTGCAAGGTTGTTGAGATAGATGATACATCGATGACAGTTAGAAATTCGGAGTTTTTTTTTACTGATCTTTGCATTTTGTGCAATAGTTGTTGAAGACTTGTTGACTTAATGTTTCGTTCTTTGATCTATCAAATGTTACATTTGCAGCTTTGATTCTGTGTAAAATCGATCAGATGAATTGTAGAATCCCCTCAGAATCCTTGAAGATGTAATTTTGCACGGATAAGGTTTTCGAGTTAACTTTTTATTATCGTAAAAACGAAGCTATGCCTCTGAGATTTTTAAATGAACTTTTCGCGCTAAAAATTTTGTAGAATTCGAGAATACTTGACAATGTGATGTGACGTTAAACTAATACTATTATTATAAATATCCTTGAATTTATTTTATTTATGATGAACAAAATCAGTTTCATCTTTCACTGGATAAAGATACTCTTCAAAAATGGTTACAATATAATTCATTTATCATTTCATGCTCCAATAAGTATATTTATATAGGGAAATTTATGGCTCTATACTTTGAATACGGTATCGGATAGTGGAAAGAGCTGCACAACCCTCGAAAAAATGTATGTGTTGATATTAAGCTCAGTAAAGAAATATTTCAGAAAATTGTTATTTTTCATTCAATTTTAGCAAATTAAAAATTGTTTACTACCATGTGCTATTTCAGGAAAGTCACACCGTAAACTAATTTCTTCGAAGTGTAGATATAAAAAGAATAAGTGAATCATTAGATTTTTTACACGCTTCGTTTATAAATGTCATCACTTGAACATCCCAGATGGCTTGTCTGCATAAAAAAACTTCTTATAATTACATTATATTAATACTTCAGCATTACTTCATAATAATCAGATCGAATCAATTTGCTTCTAGCTCCTAATACGTAGCTCCTTTCCAATGATACGTAAGTAATTTATTTTTGAAACCTGCCCTCTCTTTCTTCCAACCGCAGAGACATAGAGTTGCGTGAGTTATGTGGCTGTAACGTGCATCTGACGACAACGTGCACACGCGCACACGTCAGTATAGACTGCAAGAGCGTCCGATTCATCGGGTATATCCCCGGCGACCTACGGCACACGCATTCCGACGTTCTACAAGCAAAGCAACATACATGTTCTCATCATGTGCTTGTGTGCGTGTGTGTGTGTGTGTGTGCGAGTGTGTGAGAGAGAGTGAGAGAGACATCAATGAAAGAATAGGTGCGCAGCGAGAGGAAGCGAAACGACGATGGCCCGTGTAAGAATGAACCGACCGGGAGGGAGAGAGAGAGAGAGAGAGAGAGGAACGAGAGAGCCGGCGTGATAAACGCCGCTGCTGCTACTCTCCGGCCACGTGCGTATACGGCGGATCATTGACACCGCAAGTGCGCCGCGCCGGCGCAACACCCGTCTCTTTCGCTCTTTCTCTCTCACTCTCGGTCTCTGTTTACGTTTTGATTTCAGAGTAGAATAGAGAGAGAGAGAGAGAGAGAGAGAGAGAGAGAGAGAGAGAGAGAGAGAGAGAGAATGTCGAGTGTTGAATCAGCTGAGAGCGAATAGAGGAAGAGAGCGAGGAAGTCACCGGCTTCTGTGCTCGCGAGAGAGAGAGAGAGAGAGAGAGAGAGAGAGAGAGAGAGAGAGAGAACCCGTGTAAAGCTAAAGCGGTCTGCTACATAACTGCCTGCGAAAACGAGAAGAGCGTATATGTATACACTATACCTATATACATACTTTCGCTGACGTATAAGCACCGATGATAGCATATATTGGCTGCAGAACGAGAGAGATTCACGTGGATCGAGTTATGCGAGAGATTTAAAGCTATACTGCAATCGAAAAGCTGCAAGAGCATACAAATGGATGCGGATGCTTTCAAATTCACGTGTCACGTTACGTCTGCTAATTGCTTAATCCAAATTCGTGATTACTTCTTTCGGTAATATTCATTAAGAAAAAGGTATCACACAAATTTACTTTCACACGCAAGCTATAGCCTAACTAAAGCCGTCGTCCTCACGCAATTTTCTTATTACACGCAGCAATGACCCCAAACTCCCTGCGTGTGTGTATACAGTGCAGACAAAATCGACTAGTACATATACAGCGTACAGTACCATACGTCCAAATGACTCAACCGTATCCACCTACATATTACTTACACACGCACTCGGTAAACACCGCGAGGGGAAAGCGAGAGAAAGACAGACGGAGAGTCAAGGCCTGCCGGTGGCGAATATGCACCGTTATCTTAATTGGATTATCGAAAGTCCACTCACAGTCGGTCAGGCAGAGAGAGAGAGAGAGAGAGAGAAGGATGTTTGTAATACACGCATCGGTCGAGAGTAGGGGGGAGGGGGGAGGCAGACGACCTTGACCCTGTAAAAAGGAGGGAGACCGGCGAGCCCTTATCTCTGTTTGTAAACACGCGGTTCTCTCTCTCTCTCTCTCTCTCTCTCATTCTCTCTCTCGCTCTGGCTATTGTGTACTGCCGGCGCGATGCAAGAGAGGAAATTAATGGCAAAGGAGAGGAGCGGGGGGAGGGGGGGAATCAGCTGACGGCGTGTATGTGTGTGTATTTAGCTTCCGATGCCATGTGCTGCCCGATTCGTGCGTCACGTATATACATAAACTTATAACTTTGAAGGTTGTACGGGAACGGGAGAGACTTGTAGTATATATGAGCGCGCATACGTTGTACGCACGCTGTGCGCGAGCACGCGGACGCAGTTGAACGAACGGGGGCTGCAAGCTTGCTCTTTCGAGAAGTTCTTTCAAGGCTTTGCGGCTTGTTGGCTCGATGGGTTTTGGGTAGGAGGCTCTTCTCGGAAGAGACACTCGTGCGATATATTTCACTCCTCACGGACGTGTATCAGTGCATTATGCAGACACCTGACCGACCGCTGTGTATAATAACGTATATATATATCATATATGCAAGGCGACGAGAGTACGGCGGTATATGTATGCGCACACGTACATTTTGCATATTGTATACGGGTGTATAAACGTGATCGATATGCTATAAATGAAAACCGTCGGCATCAGCCTCCCACAACGCGCATAGAAGTATATACACCTCAAGGCAGTCGGCCTGACCATAGCTCGATCTATATATGCGACCGCAAGAAAAAAAAACGACCGTCGGGGTGAACGACACGAAATAAATATCCGCATCGTTATCGGTGTGTGTCTGCGTATTCGCGAGTGCGTATATCTCTGCTGCATGTGTGTGGGTTCCCGGCGCGCAACGTCATCGTCACATCTTTCGGGGGCTACGGCCTCATTAGCGTAATTAATTACATAACTCTCTCGCCAACGTTTGTGTATATATATACGTCTGCATTATGCACATCAGCACATGGCTCTACGAAACGGCCGTTGCCACATGTATATTCAAAGTTTAGTGTGTGCGGGTATTGATGCATGCGCGAGCACCGCAAGATACGAACACATCTATATACACACCTTTGTGGTGATATACTAATGGCCTCGGCCAAATAGGCCTCGTTATGATCAATTATTGCTTTCTCGAAGGTGTAAATGTAATATGCGAATCGCTTTGTCAATTTGATGCGATGTTTCGAAAGCAGTCGGGAAAAAAAAAACTGTTAAACCGAGCACTGTAAGCGATGGTTGTGCAGCTTATGTAACAAACACAAAGGTCTTCGTTAAAGTATTTTGAACTATTGTCGAATGAGAAAAAATACGTGGAATTATTTGCTTCCATTTAATTTACAAAAATTTACGAAACTTTTACAGTTTGTATGGGAACGGTTACGTTACATATACAACAGATATTGTCAATAAGTCATTACTGTATATGCACGTTTTATATTTCAAAAAGAGAATACAATTAATAAAACGAACTGCAATTAACCTATGAATAAAACGAACTCGATCGCGATGATGATTGACTTTCCGTTTATTTTATTGTGTGGAAAGTTAAAAACGCCAGCTATTGAAAAAAATTTGATCCTTTAACTCGTACGGAAACTGGAGCTAAAACAATTGTATCTCTTTTGTATAAAATAAAAGATTGAATTCTTAGGCATAAGGTTGTTTTATTAGCTTTTCTTAATTAAAATCTTATCTGTATTCAATTTTGTTTGAACATTACTTTGAATGATATATGAAATGAATTTAATGTTAAGTTATATATACGTCTAAAACTATACAATCTGGTAGAATTGGTATATAGAGTCTAACACGAATATCTCGCTAAAGTAACAAAATGTACGAATTTTTTTTTCTTATTAGAGTTTAATGAAAGAATTGAGTTTATATCAAATTACCGCTGTGTTATTCTTAAATACTAATAAAAGAATAGAGTTTATACGCAATTACTGCTGTTTTATTTTTAAATAATAATCACTCATTTCTAATAGTACTTTTTAAAGTAATTAATCAATTAAAAAAATGTCATACCATTAAAGTTATATTATTTCATATCGCGTTGTGCATTTTTTTTAATATAGCACGTCAATCGATATACTTCTGTTCAAAGCGCAAAATATTATACGGTTCATACATCAGAGCAGACGTGACATCCGCCATTAACGTGAAAATGCGGCTAATTAAGGATTTTCATTATTTGAATCTAAAAACTACATAGATATCACATTTAACTATTCCTGCAATTTCTCCGGTATCGATCTGACACGCGTATATTATTATTATATATTAAATCCCAAAATGTTCCTATTTACTCGTTAATTTTCTACCACGATATACAGAAATTTTGAGAAATTAGTTTACATATGAAGCTCGCTCTATAACGCCGTGCACTTGCAACATTTTCATACGTAAACAGATACAATTACATTATTCAGTAACAAGCGATTCGTGAATAAACTAACGTACTCGTAGCATCATCCGCAGGTATAGTACACGCATGCACAACCGCAATAATTTTATAAGCGTTCGTTTCCATTCCCAAATAAATTACCTTCGACGACGCTGACGCTTCAGCTGATATCAAAAGATTCTCGAGCGTCGACAAGCATATATATATTATATACATATAATTTTCGCTACGCTCGCCCGTGCGAGGCAAAAATAATAAGTCCTCGCGCATCAGAGTTTCTCCGCGAGCATGTCCCGAAAATCGCGACCGCAGCGGTTGGCGCGCTGCGGCTTATGCGCGCGCGCACGTATAGTATTGCAAAATGCAAGCGTCGTCGCTTTATACACGTCGCGCGAGCGCGCGCGCTGACGTCTGCAGGGGGAAAGAGAGCGACGGACAGTTTATGAATGTTGCATGAACGCGCGAGAGCCATCCTGGATTTCGTTTAAATTTATATATTTTTCACGAGCTACACGAGCTCTCGGGAGCATTTAGCGTAGACTGCGAAATTCGTTTGTGCCTCTCTCTCTCTCTGTCTCTCTCATCGCTCTCTGATGGGCAAAGTCAACCGCTTCGCTCGATTAATTCAATTATAGCGTACGCTCGTCTACGTGTATAAACTGCAGCGCAAAGCCGAGTTACGAAGTGCGCTCGGGGTGCACCGCGTGCGCCGAGCTTATGGAAGCGGAGAGAGGAATAGAGAGTACAGAAAAAAAAAAAAAAATTGGTCGACGCGCGCGTATCCTGGAAAAAAGCACGCAGCGATCCGCTCTCGTCGCATCGTCGAATCATCGCGGAAACGCCGCAGCGGCGCAGCAGCAGCCGAGCGCGTCCCACGCGAGAATCGATACAAAGAGCCGTCAGCGCGCGCCAGAGCGACCGCGACAGAGAGAGAGAGAGACAAAGAGGAAAAATAGGCCAGACGCGGAAGCAGATTTACGTACTCCGCGTCGTCCTCGTTGTTTCTCTATATATTTGACAATAACGCTGAGCAGTGTCTTCCGAGAAAATTGAGGCTTACAACCAAAAAAAAAAGAAAGAAAGAAAAGAAAAGACTCGAACGCAGAGTCGCGCGTGTATCGATTCGCGAGTCCGCCGCGCTTGTACGCCTCCGATGAAAAAGACAGCCCGCATCGCTCGGAAAGTCGGCGGGAATCGATCGATACTCTCGAGCGATCATCTCTCCCGCCTCGACGCGCAGAAAAATCAAATCGGCAGCCGCGCGCACTTATTATATCGGTCGGTAAATAAAGCCTCTGGTGCGTCGTCGCTCGTCTTATCTCGTTGACCTAAGAGAGCGCGGCGGCTATATACTTGCGTACATATATACATGTATATTGTATATATATGTGCAGTGCGGGCTGCCGCAGCGCGACGCGTGCAATTTCGCGACGGCGCTCGTCGCCGCGTTGCTTAATCAGACTCGTGGCCGGAGCAAAAACTCGCTCGGATCGTTAAGCGCATCATCTCCGCGAGTCGTTTGCTGCGCGCACTACTGCGCCCGCTGGCGTTGTGTAAACGAGAGCTAATTGCGCGCGAGTTGCTTTGTTTAGCCCGAGCGATTGGCGGGAATTATGAAAAATCGTTCGGGGGATTTCTGTATGCATATGTATATGGACGCGGATGCCGATTGTCGGGAGAGAATGAGGATTCGGGCTGCGTCTCTCTTTCTCTCTCTCTCTCTCTCTCTCTCTCTCTCTCTCTCGCTCTCGATCGCGATGATGATCGACGTTCCGCTTGACTGAACACTCAATTTCACGGTCAACAAGTGCGAGACGCGCAGTTGATCGTAAAAAATTGCTATTGCGCGCTCGCGAACGCGATCTCTCATCGGCGTGGACGTTATGGATGTAGCTTTACAAGCGATGAGCTCTGCGGTCGCTGCGCGCGAGTATAGAACGCGAGACTTCGATTGATGGATTGGTCTTTTTAATGCAGGCGGGAGCTTCATTTTTTTTCATTTATTTTTTTTTTATTTTGAAGATAAGCCAGTATCGACTTTCACGGCTGCTGTGCGTTTTCAGCGTATTTTCGCGGAGTATTGCGCAGCATATTGTAAGGATGATTTATTGAGTTGTACGGAACTATTGTTTTCAATGAGCGTAAGTTGTTCCATTAAGCAGGATCTCCGCGAAAAACAGATTAGCTCTTCGAAACTGAATTTAGGATTTGCAATTTTATGCGGATTTGGATTTTTTCAAACGCGTAAGAAATGCATTCCAGTTGTTGAAAGTTTATGAAAAACACTGTAGCTAATTCCATGGCTAGTTTGATGGAATAATTGATTCTCACTAAAAATCTCTTTCTCTCCGTGCATAGCTGAAGTTTGTACGTATTCTTTATTTATGCCTAAAAATTAATTGAATAAAAAAAGTTTAACTTATTTTTTCTTAATTTAATGTAATTGATTTTAATATTTTTAATGCTATATTTTTATTAGAAATATATATTACTGTTAAGAGTTGCAATGTATTTTGTATTCTTCAAACAATCAGAATCTGTATGTGATGATGCATTTTTAAATTCGAGTTCCAAAAATAAGATAGAAAATTGTGACCATACTGATAAAAAATAGCAGAAATCACCCGGAGTAAAAAAATTTTCCATGCAGCACATCAATGTAAAAATATGGAAAAAGTATGCTAGTTCGTAAAAATAGCTCAAAAACTTTCAATTATCGCGCTCGCTCGCGCATATACCACAAAAACTTGCGGGTATGTATAAGCCTCGGTATAAGCTGTTCATATTCAAGGATATTTCTCATACATAACGCTGGCGAGATCGAAGCTATAGATTAAAAAATTTATTCAAGATGCACACGTGGCAGAAAAATTATTTATGGTGCATAAATTCCCTGTATCCGCGACGGGAGCTTAGATTCGGAAAGCAATTTGAAGCGTCTGAAGCGGATTTTTGAAATCTTGTGCTTACGTTATTAAAAAATAAATAAATAGGCATGATACAAAGCTCTACACCTTGTAGAATATTATAAATGCATCTATGTAAGGCTCTGCAAGCTCCCAGAGATTGTATACCCATTATTCGCGAAATAAAAAAGGTAAAAAGAGTATATCGTCAATCCACGAACAAAAAGCTCCGGTATAGATATATTACGAAGACAAAGCCTAACTCGTTTAAATACAACAGCTTCTGCACATATATATACCAGCTACTGTTTGTACACATGGCGTAATAGAGAGAACAGGAGAGAGAGAGAGAGAGAGAGAGAGAGAGAGAGCGCAGCGCTACACTATTTTATCCAATCTTGTATCGAGCCGGTGTCTATTTTTGGAAGCTAATCGAGAGAGAGAGAGAGAGAGAGAGAGAGAGAGAGAGATTGTGTGCGTTTAGTGTGCGCCTAAGTGACTTAGTTGTAGAGGTGAGTCACTCGCTCTTTCGCGGTGTATTTGAACTTTGCAAGCGCTGTGTGTGTGTATGCATTACACTGCGATGGAGTTCAATGTTTCCTCGTACGTATGAGGTCAATGTTTTCGTCGACGCTTAATGCTTTCGATCGCTTTTTAAAATTCCCGCCTTTCTGACAAGTTGAACGATCTGTAACGTCACGGCGGTTTCGAAGTACTTTATTCATGCATAGAGGGCACGTCGGGCGGTAACGCTGCGTGCCAAGCATAGATGGATTATATGAACAATCTTTCTCTTCCGTCAAATATTACGCTCAACTTGAAAATCTCTTGAATTTGGCTGTTTTGACAAGTTGAATGATCTGCAATATTGTCTCAGGAGTGTTCAAGCAATTTATTCGTTGAAAAGAAATATCGTACGCTAACGCGGTGTGTCAAGTATAGTTGCATAGGGAATCCTTTTCTTCTTTCATATAGCAATGGAATTGAAGAACCTCGAGCAGCCGTTTTCGCAAGAATTAGGACCAATATATCGTATTCCAAGCCACCTGTTAATCTCTCTCACACACAAACATACACACACACAAACACACATGCGTACACATACAGAGGTATCTCTTTCTCTCCCTACAGCACTTATACATATATATCCACACACACACACACACATAACAAGAAGCAAACACCTGTTACAGCGCCCGTGAGGCAGTGCCCGGCTGTGTACGTGTCCGCTATTATATATCCCTTTCTCTCTCTCTCTCTCTCTCTCTCTCTCTCTCTCTCTCTCTGGCTCTCTCTCTCTCTTCAGTCTTCCTCTCTCCTTCTCTATCTCGACGGTAAACATTGAGCGTACAGTTGATATACACATAGAGACATGCCAGTCCTGATGCGAGCGTTCAAGTCGCCGGCTCTCTCTCTCTCTCTCTCTCTCTCTCTCTCTCTCTCTTTCTGTCTCTCCGTTCCGATGGGTTTATATTTGGGACGATGCGGCTCGTGCGTTGGACGATAGTCGCTTAGTCGTCGTTAGCTCGTCTGTATTATCGATCGAGGAGGAGGGAGGAAGGGGGGAGGGATCACAGGTTAGGGTCGAGAGCGATTGGTGGCAGCACTGACTTGGGATCAAAGCTCCCAGCGACTTTACCGACAGAGGCGACGGTAAACCGGTGCCGCGACGTTTTCCTCGTTTTGAAAAACGAGCGCGAAAAGCGCGCACTGGCAGAAGTAATCGATTATAACTGCGCAGACGGTGTGGCTGTTATCTGTTTTATTTACTCCGTTCAAACTACTTCTCCGCGGAGATTCGCGTATGTGATATCGTTTCGAAAAATAATAGCGACTGCGTCAGGATCGGATAATATTTTTCTGGAAATAGAAAGCTGCGTGAACAGTAAAGTGTAGATTTCTATTATAGTGCTACTAATAAAGAATCTATCTAGAAAGTCGTTCAAACCAGTCCTACGATGAATATACATGCTTACTGACCAGACCGTATTGAATTGACTGTCTTTCTATTTACTTATACTCATATAGAGCCTGACAGAGAAAGATAGACGTATACTTACACACATAAATGCGCGTTTGCGGGCATTGTGCACATATATATAATATATATATGTGTGTGTGTACTTATATACGCACCTCCTGCGTCACGGGAGTCGAGGAATGACGTCAGCTTGCTCATATTGAGTGACTGAGACACAGAGAGGGAAAGAGAGAGAGACAGAGAGAGAGAGAGAGAGAGAGAGAGAGAGAGACAGAGAGAGAGACAGAGAGAGAGAGAGAGAGAGAGAGAGAGAGAGAGAGAGAGAGAGAAAGCCGTGGGATATCCCACAGCCGGATATCAATATTATACCTCGATATATTTATACACGAGTCTGCTTGCCGATGGAAAGAAAGTTGCTGTTGCTCACGTAATTTTCTGATCCGATGATCGAGTTCGAATACTATACGTATATACAACCTATACAAGACTCGTAAAAAGCTGGTCCAAGGTCTCGCGAAAAGAAAAAACCGGAATGAGAAACCCACCAGTCGTCTTTCCTCTTAATATCTCGAAAAGGCTGCGAATATACTTACGGACGCGCGAGACAGGAGACGTCGTATCGTCTTCGTCATCGGGGTATGTGTGGGTCTGATAGGCGAGACCGGAGACGTATATATTATCCGGAAGCTCGAATATGAGAGTGCAAGAGGGAGGAACGTGGAAAGCACGTAAATGTACGCATCGTGTGCGACGCGCTGTGTCGTGCAAGCCAGACGAGGCGCTTCTTCATCGTCCTCCGAGGATGTGCGCACGTTTTTTTTTTTTTTTTTGTCAAATTGTCGAAATCTTTTGCGCGAATAAAAAAAGAACGACGCGATAAATTTCATGCGATCGCGCACGCCTGCGCATGTATACGCGAGAGAAGAAGAGGTACACGCGCGCGCGCGCGGCTTTGGGGTTGGAAAAAAAAGGGCAGCGACGTGAAAGGCCGAAATTGCGTTTTCTCGAAAGAGAGCGAGAGACGAGACAGCCCTTAGAGGCTCGTGGAGGGAAGAGCCCCTCGAGCAATCAAGATCTTCCCCAGATTGCTGTCTATATCTCTCGGGCTTTATTTTCAAGGCTTATACACACACACACTCGCACACACGGCGAGAGAGACGCCGATCTCAAGTGGGCGCGACGACGTTGCCCTTTTTTCCCGAGAGCCGAGAAATCTTCCACGATGACGCGCGCGCATTTTCAGAAATTTTTCGGCCTAATCGCGCCTGTTAGAGAGCCGCGGCCTTGACGACAGTTAATTTAGCCTTAACTACTTCTTTTGTATGCCACTGGAGTAATGTAGATATATATATATATATGTACGCAGTCGGCAATATATATAATATATATACACACAGAACGCGTCTGTCGGGAGGGAAACAGACAATCATCGGTTTACATTGGAAAAACCCGCGAATTAGATAACCAGGCGTATGCCCCTAAAATGCCGTGCATACATTGCGTTATATTATAAACGCGGAGGAGCTAAACAATCGAGGCGAACGTGGGGAAGAGGAGCTTTATACGTTGTACGTGTATATGGGCATTAGGAGACGCTTCCTTTTACGTAATTAACGATCCTGAGGAAGATACAACAATAGCCGCGACGATAACGAGGCGCTACACGGCAGTTGTAAAATCGCTCATCCGCGCGATAGATGCG
Source organism: Philotrypesis tridentata (assembly GCA_018906965.1). Taxonomy (NCBI): domain Eukaryota; kingdom Metazoa; phylum Arthropoda; class Insecta; order Hymenoptera; family Pteromalidae; genus Philotrypesis; species Philotrypesis tridentata. The sequence goes on from JACCIB010000002.1 coordinate 7,742,518, forward strand.
ATTGTGCAACAGACAGCTTGCGACTCGAGGCGAACGGAGACTCTCCTCGTGTAACGTATACATGTATATGCAGAGGGGGAATACAGCTGTTTGTTCGGAGCGTGCGAATTTTTCTGTCTCTTCTCGTTTTTCGTTCGCGGATCTCGCGGCGCGGCTTTTAAAATTTATCATCCGTTTATATGTATACGTATACATATACGCGTATTTATAATGCACGCGCATTAATACGCGAGGAGAGATTTTCTCACGACTCTCGCGATACATATATTGTACCGTTGCAACCCACACGCGTGCGTATGCGTCTGTGTGTTATAAGTCGCGCGCGTAAAAATTTTCAATAGGATATGATAAAATTGATTTGCATTAATCATAACGAGGCTGTGTGCAGTACACGGCGAATATACTTGTTTCTAATTATCAACGCGCGTGATGTAAGGCGTGCGCGGCGCGAGGCAATTAAAAATTGTTACGCGCCGCGCGCGATAATGGCTTTTCTCGAAAAATTAAGTTCCATGCGCGCGGCGTGTAAGTATAATACAGACCGCATCAATGTCGAATCGCGCACTTGCATATACGCTCATTGTGTGTGTACACACGCGTACGTTTACGTGCAGCGCACACTGCAGCAGCCGCGGAGGATTGCGTAAGCCGCGCTCGCGCTGCGCAGCGTATATATATACACCGCGGCCGCGCAAAAAGCCGCAGAGAGCGCGATAAGCGCGAGACGATATCCGGCGAGCGCGCGCGCAACCTGTCGCCGTTTTTTCGCGCGACTCGCAATTACAAACGGCCCACTTTCCGCGCTGGATTTTCGTAACGAGCCACGCGCTCGGCCATTCTATATGTGTGTGTATATATATATAGGCGTATTATCATAACACACATCGCGGCTTCGGGATCTCTGGAATATATCGGCCAACTGAATTTCTGGTGGATGCATGTATAATGTACATCATTGGCGATGATCGACCGGTGGAGCTGCAGTGAGCAGACTTGGCGGCTCGATCGAATGTTGGAATTGAGCGTAAAAGTTAAGAGTTCGTTCTGATAGAAATTTCGAGGTGCACTTCGTATCGTTGTACGGTGGGCTAATCAAATGGAGGCAGTTTGTATTAAACTTGAATTAATCGATTGTTATTTAAATATTGATCTGTAGAATATAGTACGAAATTATCAGTATGCATCATAACATTTCTAAAAATCAATTAACGAGTTCGAATTTTTTGAATATTAATTTCTAGATGAATTTTAAGCTGGTTTTTAGCCAACACTGTAAGTAAAAAATAGCGTGTGCAAAAGAATTTAAATTGCTTAATTTCAGTTGTAATGATGACTTTTATTTATACGCTTTTTTGAAATGCCTAATGATGGAAATCATTATTTGCTTATTTTTAAAATGATGGGGATATTATCCCTATTATATATCAAACGTTATATATTTTACGACTTTAACAGATCCATCGGATTAAAGTTGTATTTCAGAAAAACAATTATGCCTGTTTTTTTATTATAATTTCGATTAATTTCTTTAAAGCATATACATCAGATCAAAAAACTGCTATAAAGTACATTTTCTTTAATCACCAAGTAAAAGCCATTGTTTAAAACTCGTGAAAGCTTCTGAGACGAGTTGTATATAAAACTTTGTAATCCGAAGAGCAAAGATCGATATAGGTACGCCTATACGCTATCCGTATTTCGAGACTGAGCGCAAAAACCCCGGACGAGGACCACCTAGACTTTAATCTCGAACTCATCATCGCTCGAGAGGCTCGTCTCTCTCTCTCTCTCTCTCTCTCTCTCTCTCTCTCTCTCTCTCTCTCTCTTCTCCCTTTCCTTTTTTTTATCCGCGAGAGCACTCATGCGGGCCGTCGCCGCCGCCGCGCGACGCGACGCGACACATTGCGGATAGAGCCGTGGACGATTGCTCTTATGTACACATGTACGTGTGAATGTGATGTTCATTGCGAGCACGTGGTGTACGTGCTGCACGTGCCGTATTCATACACGCTATCGCGTCTATGTTATTTTGGCCTAATTATATTTATTCAACTCCTCGCGCGCGGCCGTCGGAAATTCATCGGGTACACTCGCGTCCGCGGCTATTATTAACGAGAAATTACCAAAGCCCGGCGCTGTAAAAGTGAATGCATAAAACGCATAGAAATGCCCTCGAAAGCACTTGCAGCAGTAATGCGGCGTAACGGTCGGGGGAAAAAAAAACGCTGATCGAAAACAGAGCGTGCACGAACGTAAACAGCGCAGCCGCAATTTCGCATTATGTGCGAAAGCGACCGAGCCAGCTTGAATTCGAATTAAATATCGCGGTGGAGGTTTTATGTTTCTATGTATATATATTGTGTGTATAGTATAATGTCAATCGTCATAATTTATATCAAAAGAAATAGATTATCCACGGTTATGGATTATTTTTTTTGATTTTTTTTTATGTACTCTTATAAGCATAGTATTTTAAATACAGAGATATTGTTAATTGACGCTCAGAAACGAGTTCAATTTCCCAATGGTTGTTTTTGTTTATTATTCCTGATTAGGATCGTTTGAGAAAAACTTGCGCAGAAAGAGCGCTTTGTCCAAATAACTGCGATTACTCAAATCATCGTGATGGTACGAAATTTTCTAAAAAATCAAATAATCCTTGAATTCTGCGAACTGTTTTCGCATTCTTTTTTATCGTTCACAATGTATTCGTGAATTTTCTTTTTTTAACGCTGACGCAAAGCGAAAAGCCAAAGAAACTTTATGAGATCACTTGGATTCCGCAATTGCAAATTCAAGATTGGTACACAAAACCCCCCAAATTTCTCACGTATATCATGCATATCTTCGGAATAGATCTGAACAGCTGTATAGACTCGCTTGGATCAACCACAGAGAATCTCCAGCTGATAAGCAGTGAAAAACTTGTTCTCAAATGTCTCCTCTCAAGATCAACATCTCTCTCTCTCTCTCTCTCACGCCTTAAAACTCAACCGCGACCGTCAGCAGAACCGCAGCTCGGCGTCAGGCTTGGTCAGGTTACCATAACCTCAACGCTGGGAGCAAAGCAAGGCAGGCGTCAGGCTCTCGGTAAATATAGCGAGCGACATCGTGGGTGTGCGCGCACTGTACGCGGTATATGTATATATAGCAGCGCAGCATAGAACACGTAAATGGAGGGGAGCGGCGCAACGCAGGGAACGACCTGAACGCGCTGCCGAGAGGAGAGAACCGAGAGAAGCTGCTCGCGAGAGAGTAGTAAGCAGCTATACGCGGCGACGAGTGCGCTATACCCGTCCCTGATAGCGCGACGACGGACGATGGGCTTCTCTCGCTGTCGCCGCCAGTGCAGCGCGTACTAAGAGCGATATTCACGGTTCTGAACAATACACCTGCGGACTATACTCGCTCGCCCCTTCGCCGCGAGCAGATCGTACTTCTCTATTGTACGAGTATACTGCAAGCAACTCCGAGGAGAGAATAACGAAGAAACACCGAGGCGTTTCCGGCCGACACACATCCTATACACTTCGGAATCAGACACACACATATATATACATACTTACGTATAGATATCGCAGGCACACACGGACACACACACGCACAAAGACGGCGGAGCACACAATAAGGGAGAGAATCGTCCGCGAGTGCGCGTCTCGTAGACTTGTATACGCGAAGCGGCTGATGGATCATCTGCCATTGTGGCATTAGCCGTGTGTGCGTGTGTTGTAGCCGATAGGACCGTATATACAATAGGAGCCGATGCTGCGCCGACGAGGAGCGTAGGTTAAGGAGCCCCCGAACAGCGAGAGCGCGAGAGAGCCAAGGAGAGAAAGAGAGACAGAGAGAGCGAAAAAGAGCAGCGGATCGTGACAGGGGGCAGCACCGCTCGCCGTAGTCGCCGCCGCCGCCGCCGCCGCCTGTGTCCACACAGTCCGCGAGTGTATAGCACCTACAACCCGCGGCTACTGGGGACATCGAGTAGTCTTCGAGGAGATCCGATCCGCGCGATCGCGGATTTTTCCCGACAACGCCGTGTACACTTGTCCCGTCGCCGCGAGCGCGACGCGAGCCTCGCCTATATAGTGCTGCAAAACCACGGTAAAGTGTCTGTGTGCGGAGCTCGCCTACGTCCTATACACCATTCGGAGCAGACGAGCGGTATAGACGGCGAGAGAGAGAGAGAGAGGAAGGAAGAAAAAAACAAGGATGGAGGCGATCGCGAAGCACGACTTCACCGCGACCGCCGAGGACGAGCTGAGTTTCCGGAGGAACCAAGTGCTCAAGGTCAGTCTATCTCCTCTCGGGAGCCCGTAAAAGCGTAAGTTAGCCGAGCTCGAGCACGACAGCCTCGCGTGATTCATCGGGACGTAAACATAGCTGCCTCGCGGAGAGAAAGAGCGAGAGAGAGAGAGAGGAGGGAGAGAGAGAGAGAGATTGTAGGTTATGTACGAACACGACTCCTTCTCTTACGTGCGCTCGCGTTCGAACCTCTCTCGAGTCCTCTCTCGTTATACATAGCCATCGCAGGACGAGGATCGAGAGGAGGACGGTCGAGGAAAAAAGGCTTCTCCACGCAGACTCTTGAAACACGTATACGCGCTTAAAGAAGAGTCCACATTATATAGACGGACGGCGATTCTCCCCCCCGTCCCTCTCCCTTCGCACACTCCTCGGAAGTCTCTTGACCCCTCCCCCCCTCCTCCTCCTCCCTCGTCTGCCTCGCGGTATATCCCGAACTTTCCGAGCGCGCTGCTGCTGCTGCTGCTCTGGCATTCTTCGATTTTTTTTCTCTTCTCTCTCTCTTTCTGTCTCTCTCTCTCTCTCTCTCTCCCCGATGCGAGTGAGGCGGGAGGGCCCGACGGGATGTATTTTTCGAGCTGGTGTTGTTGCCAGGACACCTGTGCGTTATATATATACAGCCTCTCGATAAGCCGTCCTTTTTCTTTGTCGACGAGGGGGCCTCGCGACGGCTCTACATACTTATTGCCAATGCGTGCGATTCCGGAGCTGCTGCAGCAGTAGCAGCAGCAGCAGCAGCTCCGCATTGACATGCTGATCGAGAGACGCGCAGCAAAGTGGCACGCTTGCGTTTTACGCGAGTTATTGATATTCACGGCGCGAGACGACATTCGGGGCGGCGCGCGTACACGCAGAAAATTCCGAAAACCTCTGGCCTCTCCGGCCATGCATCGCCGGAAACGTTATCCGAGCGCGCGAGATTGTCATTGAGGAGCGAATGAGAATTTCAGGAAATCGCGAGATAACAGCGCGTGCGTATAATTTTAATTTTCTCTGCTGTATTTTTACGCGCTTCTTTCTCTCTCTCTCTCTCTCTCTCTCTCTCTCTCTCTCTCTCTCTCTCTCTCTCTCTGACTCTTTCTCATGCACGAGCGCGCGCGCGCACTTGTTCAACGCGGATATATTTTAATTTTTCCAATAAATCGCGGTGTGTAATGCGGCAATAGGCGAGGAAAATAAAAAAGCGAGGCGAGAAAAGTTATCGATTCTACGCGCTCACATGCACACACATGTATACGAATACTAAATATACCCGCTATTAACGGTGTTTAATTATAGGATGATTGGCGCATTAAATTTTCCGCCAAGATACATTGTCCGCGGGGTCTGTGTGTCGAGAGTGTATTAGAGATATATAGAGAGAGAGAGGCGAGAAAGAGAGAGGACAGATGAGAAAAAAAAGCAGCGGAGGCGGCGAATTGTCGTAACGGTATAAAGTAACGCGTGTTCTCTCTCGCTCTGTTTCTTTTTTTCTCGTTCATTTCGAGCGAAATATATCGCGACATCGGGTGTATGTCTCGCCGCGACCGCGAGAGTGACGCATCGCGCGCTTTCCAAAACGAGGCTTCGACTTTTACGGCTCTTTCTCAAAATCGACTTGCAACGTCATTACGGCGAGGCACACGTCTTTATACCCCGCGATTACAATCCTAATCTTCGTACCTGGAAAGCCAAGCGATCGGGATTGAAATCTTTGTAATTGCGCGCGCGGAGAGCCGCGTTCCGCGAATAAACGCAACGATAGTTTTAAAAAACACTGCACACATCACACTGCACGCGAAAAGACACGCGAGTGTCGTCTATTGCATGTACTCGTCGCTTTCCGAGCGAATCTCGTACGTTTGCATATATAATATACATCGCAGACGACGGGGACGAATTTTCATCGATCTTCTCTATTTCCATAACGTCGATGTCTCGCCTCGCGCGCGCGCGTGTATATATATATATATCCTGTACACGCACTTTCTCCTTTTATCTCTCGTTCTCGGCACGAGCCGTCGCAGCTCAATTAGTCCCCGCGCGTTTTCGTGCGTAAATATATACCTATGCGGTCTGCGAGAGCACTAGATATATATCAACACGCGAAAATCGAGAAAGGCGTCCGACTCGTTAGGCGAGAGAGGCTCCCGCTCGAATTTTTCCCCTCGAGGCGCGCAGCGCTATCGCAGCGAAATATTTATCGAAATTCTCGCGGTGTGTATAATAGACTTCAAAGAGGGCCGCAGAGACGCCTCTCTCGCACTTGAGCGCGGGGCTGCGTCCGAGTTTCGCCGGTGTGCCGGTCTGTCGCGTTGGATATTTCGGAAACGCGGTTACGGCTTAGGTGCAGATATTATATATGCAGTGTGTTAGCGGAGGCGCGCAATGAAACTCAATGCTCTGGAAAAATATATTTCGAGCGGCAACCCACTTTTCTCTCTCTCTCTCTCTCCCTCCTCTCGACAATGTTTTGTTCTTGTTGCGTTCCTTGAATTTTTCATCTCATACGGACTGTAATGCGCGCGTGTGTATATAACGATGACGAGGCCGAATTTCGGTTCTGGGAAAATTCTAATCCTTGCGCGCGGTCGACGTTGACGTATACGGGGATGGCTTTTTTAAGTGGGCATTTAACTCTCGCGCAGCGGTAGCAACCGAAAAATCCCTCGTACTACAAGTATCATTACGCACTGTGTAGGACAGCGTATCTATAGGAAGACTCGTCAACGCGCGACGCGTCTGGGCGAAAATATGCGCGGCGATGCGTCCATTTGTCCGTCGCTGTTTTATAAATAGCGATCCATGACGATTCATCGGGGAGACATAGCTCCGAGTCGTTTCTCCCGATCGATCAGTGCACGATCCTCTTCTCTATATATATGCGTTTGCCTTCGATGAAAATTTCGGCAAGGTATGCAGAAAACGATGCCGAAAGAATATGGCAAATAGCTTGGCGCTTGGCAATTCGTATTATATGCCTCCGACGCGCGAGTCGCCGCAGATTTTCAAGTTCTTACTTAGCGAAAAGCTATTGCGTCACATGCGCGGACACGCAGACACACACACACATACACGGGATATTAGCCTTTGAAATGTCACAGCAGTCGCGACTCACTTCGCGCAGCCGTTATGTATACAGCACTGCACACGCGGAAAATGCAATTTCGCTCTCGATTCCCCCGTATACACGCGTATTATTATGCTAACGACGACGCGTATATATATGTGTGTGGCGGCACGCAATAAATCATTTCTCCATTAAAATTTCAGATCCTCAACATGGAGGACGACATGAACTGGTACAGAGCCGAGCTCGACTCTCGGGAGGGTCTCATCCCCAGCAACTACATAGAAATGAAGAACCACGAGTGAGTATCCAATAATCCCTCGACGAGGAAAATCTATACCGCAGCTTAACGTCCCGTATTTTTCTTTCCCTTTCAGCTGGTACTACGGCAGGATAACTCGAGCCGACGCCGAGAGGCTACTGATGAATAAGCACGAGGGCGCCTTTCTAATCAGGATCAGCGAGAGTTCGCCCGGTGACTTTTCCCTGTCCGTCAAGTAAGTTGTACACATGCGTTCGCTGATATTCTGTATATAACAGCCTATATTTTCGAACTGCAGCGAGAGCCTCGTTCGCGAGTCCGTTTGTAAAAGAGGTTGAGCAGCTACGATGAAAAAAGTAAAAAAATAAAAATAAAAAATCCCTCCTTCCTCCGCAGGTGCTCCGACGGCGTGCAGCACTTCAAGGTCCTGCGGGACGCCCAGGGCAAGTTCTTCCTCTGGGTCGTCAAGTTCAGCAGTCTGAATGAACTCGTCGAGTATCACCGTACCGCCTCCGTTTCCCGCTCGCAGGACGTCAAATTGCGCGACATGGTGCCCGAAGAGGTGAGTCCGCTTCGTACACATGCGTATCGTACGACAGGCGTCAGCTGAGCTCTGCGCGCGGCTCTCTTATCTCGGCTCTCTCTCTAGAAATTGCGAAGAGAGTCGCGCGTACACGGAGGACTCGATAACGCGCTAGAGAGAGAGAGAGAGAAGATTATCGAAACGCTCGTATCTTCACGGTCCACTTGTAGCTGCAATGACACAGTTATTATTAAACGCGACGAAGGATAAGTCGCTCGCGCTATGCGCGCGCAAAAGCGTGTAATCTTCCAAAACACGAGAGAGCGAAGCGCCGAGCGCACTTTGACGCAACGCGTCAAGACTCGATGCTTCGAGGAAAAAAGAAGAAGAAAAATGGAGAATCTCGCGAGCGCAATTGCCGCAATTACGAAAGCCACTCGTCGTGGCCTTGAGAGTTTCGCGGCTGTATAACGCTTGTGTGTGCGACTCGTGCCACGTCGCACCGACGGATCAGCCGGCGTCGACTACATACGCTTTCTTTGGTTTTCAGTGCCTGGTACAAGCCCTGTACGACTTCACGCCGCAGGAGCCTGGCGAGCTGGAGTTCAGGCGAGGCGACGTCATCACCGTCACGGATCGCACGGATCAGCACTGGTGGCACGGCGAGATTGGAAATCGACGGGGACTCTTTCCTTCCACCTACGTCACCCCCTATCACTCCTAGGTGAGAGGCTTGATTTCGCAATGCTCTTCCGCAATCGTCGGGGGGGGGGGGGGGCCGACGTGCGCGAGAAACTTGTATAACGACTCGTCTGGCTTGCAGAGCTCGTACGTGCCACGAGGAAGGCGCAGCGGGTGCGCGGCCATGCCCATAGTCTACCGGATCAGGTTGACCGCGGAGCTGATCAACAGCATCCTCCAGACGCCGCTTATCGACTGGGCAAGTCGGATGTATTGGTGGTCGAGGCGTCGGGTCTCCTCCCGTTCGAGCCGGGACTCATCCGCCGCCTCATCTTCGTCCCCCCTCGCCTGCTGAGCCAACGAGAGTGCGATATAGGATGTATAGGTAGAGAGACGACTCGGTCCGACTCTGCTCCTCGCCTGCTTCCACCCCCCCTTTTTTCCCTTCCACCCCGTACTCTTGTCTGCTGTCTCTGCATTTGCGTTCGCAGGTCCGGAGTCGGATCGGCTCGCGGTTCGAGGCATACTTTCGGATTTTTATATCACTGAGCGAGCGACGGAAGAGTGTAAACGCGTTTAGTCCTTGACTGTTTTGTGCTTGTAATTATTATATGATATTTTATGAGTTATGCTTCGAGGAGAATCTCTCGCGATTTGAGAGGGTACATGTGCGAATCGGACGGATTGAGACATCACAGTACTGAGTCTGTTGTATACGTTTGTGCGAGGACCGCCGTTGACTGGACTATTCGATCGAGCGTTTGTGCTTTCCTTCTAGTTCTTTAATTTTTTTTTATTTTCGCTCGTTGACGGCATATAGCTGTAAGGGACTTTGAGTATTACGTGGATCTTTTCAGTAGTATTAGAAGTACAAAACGACGAGTCGCGTGTAACTCACAAGTATTAAGTGTTCTTATTCGATCTGACGATTAACGCAAGCTCCCTTGTTTTTACATACGAAGGAAAGAGATGTCCGATGAAGCGTATAGTCAGCGAGTGTTGTTCCTCTGGGAGAGAAAAAAAAACATCTGATTTAACTTGTCGATTGTCGAAGATAAGAGTGTCAGCGGATTCTCGAAAAACAATGTTGCTTACGTGCTGATGATACAAATCAACTTTATGCTGCAACGCTGAACGTATTTTTAAGGAAAATAATAGTAATTATCTATAAATGGCTGACACTGGCCTAGAAAATTTCAGACTTTTTCGCGATGGAGCTGATTTATTATTATTATTATTATAATTATTATAATAAAATGTAAAATCCATATAAATATTAGGTCGGACGAAAGAAGACGACGCTGTAAAATATTTCTTCTTGCAAGTTTAATAAGAAAAGATAATCGTGAAAAAAAATTTGTCTTGCGTCGATTATATATTTTGCCTGTACTAAGAGAAAATGCATTTTCAGTCTGCACAAATATTGATTACTCCAAGTATATAATTGTCGTTCATCTGAGCTTTCGTGTTTGAAAATCTAAAAGTGGGCTTACAAGAAATGCGAAATATTACGGTACTAGATCTCAAGTGGCAATTTAATGATGTAGTTCTTTATCCATCATACTTTTTTTTGTTCTTCACTAAAATAACTTTCACAGTTTTTTCAGTATTTGATACTTACAAAGTAGTTTTGTGTCCGTTTGTACCTTTTTCGTAAATATTGCTGTCAATGCAATGCTGGAGTCTGTAAGCATATGCCTGAATTTGTCGACTAACAGATCTACCTTGGAAATGAAGACAAATTCGTTTATGGTTGAAGATATTGCTTCAGCGAAGATTGTGGGGGCGAGGTTCAATATTTGTTGAAACAATATAAGGATAAACAAAAGATGTAGCAAGTGAATATCAAATACTGTTTTTTCTTAATGACTATAACATCAACTAGCAATTGAAAACTCGTAGATACTTAAGATGAATTTTTTTCTTTCTTATAATGCACTACGAGGATATATAGGGTGATGTAAACCAATTTGCAATGTGTAAGGATCCCTTTACATCATAAGAAGAGGTATTCTTTCCTCTCCCACTTCTACATCAACATGGAAGATATCATTGCAGTGTAAATTTTTCCTATTCTCTTTTTTTAATCATTGTTTTATTAGTAATTTTGACTTTTTACTCTTATAATTTCTATATTCTAGAAACTTTGCTGAATCATGCTGCTACTATACCTTTTTTTTAAACAAAGCCTTAACTTTACTATGTAATTATTATTATTAATTATTATTGCGTTATGTTACATTTTATTAATACCAATATATTATATTATATCATACGGATATTCTTTGTTTCCTTTTTTCTCATCACACTGGCCCTCGAACAGAGTATAAACATAATAAAATAAAACGATGGACATAACAAAGACTTTGTAATGTATGCAAAATTTAAGGTTCATTCGACTGACAGAAAAAACTGAAAGAATAAACCAATTTCTTTTTTATATTAAAAAAAGTACGACATTTGCAACGCATAAGTGATAGTTCCTGCCAAATGCTCTTTTGAGTTTAAAAGTGAAAGAATTAAAGTGGCTACTCGGAAAAATAAGCGTTTTATTTTTAAACGAGCCTCGAGTCATTTTGAAAATTCTATTCTACGCAATGCAATGTGTTCAATCAACGGTGCTTCAGAGTTTGTATTTTAAAAATGAAAGTGAAAATGATTGGGAGTGATCTTTTGATTCTCTTTAATGTTTCTGTCTTGTTGAGAAGTATTTCAGAGTAAAATTAAAACAGAAAGAAAGATTTTGAAAATAAGTAGTTCAAACATTAACTTATACTCATTTCTTTTCAGTTGAAATCATATGTATGTACGATATGCTTGATAAATTTCTACATAATACACGATAAGTAATAATCACTTAATTTGCATGTAATTTGCATAGTTTTCTCAGAAAGGTATAAAGGAATCAAATTTTTCTAGCAGATTTATTGATCTGATATGAATTTTATAGGAAATCCAAGTTACACAATAATGTAATAGATTCTTTGTAGCTTAAAATGTGTGCATTAATTGCTTAGAGCAACATTGCTTATCTTGTATGAAGTAATTCTGAATAATCGCGTATAGCTTAAATCAGATTTTTTTTATATTATCCTGATGCCCTGTTTATCTATTATGTAAAGTGAAAAAGAAACAAACAAAATGGTATTGAAACTCCAACGTGAAAATGTGTGTTGAAAGCGAAGTAAATTTAAAAAATTTTTTTTTACTGCAATTGAGATATCTTGAAAAACTTTTCGGACCAAAATGTTGTACAGTGAGAATGGAATGTATTCAAATAGTTGCCTGTATACGTAAATTACTTTTCCTTATCATTTTCGAAAATTACTACCAATTCGTATGTAGTAAAAACATTTTTTTGGTTTTATGTAAAATATGAAAATCATTATGTATCTTGAATATAATGATCATAGAATAAAGTGTTATTTCAAAGCATAAATTATTTTTTCTTATTATACACGAAAAACACGTTTTTTTATGTTTCGAAATATTTATTTATATAGGATTTGCTATTTACAGTTTCCATTTACTTAACTTAAGTTATAGAAAGTTTGTTTTATCAAAATAAAACAAATGTCATAGTATGACAAAGTGTACACTTGAAAAAAATAGTTTTCACTCAGCAGACTAATCTGTATGAGATGTAACGTCCTGCTGTTTCAGATGGACGAATGATTTTTACAACTTGACCTCTCTTTAATCCAAAATATCTAGCAACTGGATCATTAGCTTGGATACGCATGAGTTGGTTTTCCTTCAGCTTGTACCTGGTTAACAGCTCTTCTTTCTCATCTGGTGTTAAAACAATGTGTTCAGGCACCAATTCGTGCTCTGTTATGTTTATAAGAAGCTCTGATTCAAGAAATTGCTCAAGAATATATTTGGGAGCCATGTCCACAAGTGACTGTTTAGCTGATGGCGTCATACCAGATTGAACAACAATGATAGCCCTGTGAACGTGCAAGTCAAGTTAGAAAATGCTATCCACCTTCACAGAATTTTTAATCTCAAAGTCGGAAGCGAACATCAAAAGAACATACATGTTAGAAGGCTATAAACAATCGAAAAGAAATCAAAGAGCAATCACCTGTGGATCTTTTCTTCCTGCATCCGCTGGCAGTAAGTCTTGATGGTCTTGATACCGATTTTGGGCTCGTCGGGGAAGAAAACGAAAAGCTGGTCTGTGGGATCATCGTTGTGGGCCACAAGAACAATCAGATCACTGCGAGCCGGTCGTTTCTCGCTAGGCTTGTCGCCAAACTGTTCTTTAAACTGCTCCAACGTTTGGTCCAACTCGTCCTGGGTAACGAGGTAACCTCGATCGTGGCACAACTGCATCACTGTCTTACGGATTCTCCAAAGTTTGTACGTCTCCGCCTCGTCATCCATGCCGGAATTTTATAATTAATTTTTCAAACTTTACCAGTACCTCACGACTCCGCAATAACTTGATCCGACCAAGAGTTGTTTCAGACGACTCGTGAACGCGTTGCGCGCCGTATACACACAAGACGACATAACCTCAAAACTGAATGCCTTTTTCAGGATGCCGCTTCGCTGTATCCAGAGACACACCCGTACCGACGTATGGTCGGTAAGGATGAAATCCACAGGTAAGTAAGTAAATTCAGTATCAGTTATATGTTATATATCGATCGAGAGCTCGCGCGTTCCTTTTTTGCCGCGCTACTATTCAAATTAATTTACTGTTATATCACTGGAATTCATATAGTATACATATACACACACTTTAACGGCATTGCGATAATCGCTCATTATACACAAGCTGACGGCTATTCTCGTTCCATTGCCGCGCATATTTCACTCCCGACAATTTCTCGCAAACCTAATCCGGGCTTAATCTAATCTCGTCGGCTTGGGTTGTGAGAAAAAAAAATCGATGACGGTTCGCCGTTTCAGGTATCTCTCTCACCGCGACACGCGCTCCGCACACAAAGTTTCCAATCGTGGGTTTTTACACGATTAGCCGAGCTGTCGAGTGTCGGCCAGGAACGTTGAACTAGAATTGATTAGGCGCTCGAGTCGCGCGTCGCGGATGCTGAATCGCTGATGGATGTACGGAAATTAATTGTGTGTATATATAGTTATAGACGGTATTTTACGCGTAACACGCGCGTGCGTGTCGTTTGTCATAATTGCGTGGAGCTACTTGTTTGTCGCGCGCTTATACGCAATTTACGTTATTATTTCTTATGACGTAATTGCGCAATCGTCGAATCAATAATATATATATATACCCCGATTGTCGCAGTGATTTTTCCTGAATTCTTTACAGCCCAATGATTACATGAATACTCTAGTCACATGTATTACGTACGTAATCATGTGCGCGACGCACGACGGATGTGCATTATTTTACTTTTGCGCTACTTGAATTTTAATCTCGCGCGCAGACGTTTGCGACTTCTACACATCGCGGAGAATCGGAAAAGCTAATGAAAGTAATTAGCACAGCAAATAGTCTTGTTTGCCTAAATTTACGAGCTGCGGAGTTTACCTGCGACTGCCGAGTGAGAGATAGCGCACTTTTATGAGAGAAACTCGGCGTCACGTGTGCTTCCTGGTTCTGTGCGTTGCGTTCTGAAATTAAAATTGATGCCTCGAAGGCGATAATGATGCGCGCAGGGCGTTATCAGCACTTTAGAGATTGGAATTGATAGCGTGTAGTGACTGTTGGGAAAAGGTATTGTCTCATCTGTTCTTTTTCACTGCGGAGGAACTAATTTCCGATGATACCGAAAAATGAAGAATCACTACAACTCTTATTCTGAGTGAAAATGCGTAATGGGTTACTTTAATGGTTGCTTCACTTAAAAAATTTTGAAATTGCATAAATGAGCAGTTTGGTATCATGCAACTCTACGGGAGATTTCATAACTGGATTTTAAAATCTTTTCTGTAGTTACAATCAGTGACGTTTTCAAATTCTTCGCGTTTAGATTCAAATTTTCACATTTTGTTTTGGACAATATTCTGTAGATGAAATATTGTTATAATTTTGTATAATTTTTAGAAAAATTTTTTTTTCTTAAGTAAAACTCAATTTTACACCACGTATAATTGATTTATAAAGATATTTCTATAAAAATAATTCGGCATATGAATTATTATATTTCTTAACAACAGAAGCTTTATATTTTTACGAGTACTATACAAGTTAATCTTTGAAGTTTCAAACCAATTTTTGTTATAGTACATATCAAAGCAATGTATGTTTTATGTGCAAATATCATTTTTTAATATTATAATAAACTTAAAATACAAGTCAGAATATCTTGATTTTTTTTATTATGCTATGAAAATTATTTCAATTTATTCAGTCAAGTCAATTAAGTCAGTCAGTCAAATGTTTCTAACAAGTGGCCTGCACAAAGATTTTTAAATAGATATTCATAAAATGAATAGTCGTTGAACCAATCCTTATGATGAAAATTATCAAGGAAGGTGAAGAGTTAATGGAAATCATAAATAAGGATAATTCTTGGTTCTTGGATTTCCATGCTTGCTGATAATTCTGCTTACCTTGAATAAATCAGTTAGAATTTGGCGAAACTTAATGAGTCAGAAACCATCAGCGAGAGTCAAAAGTTATGGTTACTGCAGTCTTATCGTTTCAAGCAGATCCTATACCGACGAAGACAAGACAAAGAACAACAGAAAGTTTCATTTAACTCTCCTGCTCAGTGGATAATTTATAACTCTGCTTTTACTGTACGCGCAGAGCTTTTACTTGCGCGTAAATATAAAAACTGCTCATTATTGAGTGTGTTGCACTATGCATAATAATACGCGATTATGAAATCATTAATTAGGGGGCGTCCTCGAGGTTACCTACATTTATGTAACAATATCATCATTTATGCGTGTTAAATATGTAAGCTTCAAGTGTACTTGATATCAAAGGTTTCTATTAACTTAATTAACTCCTCGAAGTACACATGATTGTCACATTCCTTTCGCAATTTTTTTCTGTATTTAATTCGGAATGAAAATTTTGGGTTATTGTTTGAGTGTATTTTACTGATGAAGATTGCTTTATAATCAGTAAGTTGCTTATACCATTGCTCTTTTACTGCTTATTGAACTTCTGCTTGTGTGTATATTAAAAAACTACTCACTGAGTGCATATTAATGCTAAATTTTAAATTAGTTAATTAAGGACTGCCCTTGAGGCCATCTACGTGCACGTAACAGTATAATTACTCATGTGTATTAAAAATTCAGGTTTAATAGCAGAAGTTACTTACCTTTTTTTCTAATTTTCTTGCTGAAACAGAAAAAAAATGTTAAAACGAATTTAGCTAAATTTATTTGTAGCTCCCTGAAGAAGCCGACAGTTTTGTATTGGCTTCAGAAGTCCTGTTCCGTAATATTATTAGAACAAAATGTTAGATTCCAGAACACTATTTTTAATTTCATTGATAATTGGCCAATTTACTGCTCAGCAATTAAAATATCTTGACTGTTTTCAAAGTCTGAAATTAAGTCTTTTAAAGTTGCGGCTGTACCAAACCATCATTATCCAACAAAAGTCTGATGAAATCTCAATCTTCGACGATAAGACTGTTGACTTCACAGGGACAGAGCTACCGTCGATAAAACTCAGTAGCGATGCAATTTTCAGCAATGGCACTTCGCTATCTTTATTAACCAAAACCCATATAGGTCGCGCCACCAATTTATTCGTGTTCGTGAAAATTTCAAATCTTTCGTATATTCTGAACAGCATTGGTTACGCGTATAAAACAGCGCACTGGGGGATGCACAAACAAAAGTTCTTGATTATATCTTCCTCAGAAGTGCCAAAAGACATTCTCAAATATGCTTGGAAGACCTGGAAATTATTGAGCTTGACCATCTTCCAAACTGAACGGTACACCATACATCAGTACAATCCGTTCATCGACAAATACGAAATGACGAAGTGTCAAGGAGACGCTGAATGGTTCTCAAACAAACTAAAGAATATGCATGGTTATGCCTTGAAAGTCCATATTCAGAATATTTTACCCTTTAGTCCCGTTGTCCGTAACAAGACGGGTTACGTGACTGACAGAAAAGGTGCAGAATCACGCATTTTAAATCTGTTGGCGAGTATAATGAATTTTCGAGTGAAACTTCTGGTTCGTCCAGAGTCCCGATTTTGCGACAATGGTTCGGCAGGTATTGGTGATTATTGTATTCATGAACTCGATCGTCGAAACGTGGACTTGTACGCTAATCATCGACCTTACAAGCATTTAAAATCATTCGAATCTGAGGGGACCTTTAGCAGATCGCTTTTTCAAGGCGTATCCTGCGCAGTTGTACCAATTATATATGCTTATCCTGAGAATCGTCAAATGGAACCATTGGTTGTTGGTATAGTAGTATTACTGTTCATTATCCTGGTTACTAGGCTCGGTTATTGTTCAGACCAACGTGTTTGGACGCTGATCAATATTCTCAGGTTGTTCTTGAGATTACCAATACATCAGATAATCCATGGTTCAGTAGACAGGACTCTATTTGCTAGTTTTGTCATTGCCTCAGGAATCTTCACCAATGAAATGTTCAACGAGCTCATGAGAAACGCTTTAATGATCGAAAAGGAGGTTAATTTCGATGACTTTTGGGAGTTGAAGAGTAGGAACATTACTCCGATGACGGATCTCTCAGTTGCCCCGTCAGATCACTGGATAGAATTCAACAACAGAACAGGCGATGGTGTAAACATAAGTCACTGGGGTACCAAAGAGCACTGCTTGTCCACATTGGTCCATTATAAAAATGTAAGTTGCATCATGGAATGCGTTGAAGCTCAGGCAGCTATTATGACAGGCGAATCAAGAAAATTGGAAGTGAACATGAAGATAATGAAACGACAGCTGTGGTCGGCTTGGCGTTGCGTCACCATGAGCAGAGGTTCACCCTACGTAGGTAGGATCGACAGTATTTTCGAGCTGATAAGACAATCGGGGATTCACAAAAAATTTGTGACCGAAGACCGCTGGAAACTGATTTTCATGGCCGACAGCAGCGCCCCTGATCAAAAAAAAAAGACGGAGTGGGAAGAGCAGAACAAAATATTCCGCAGCCTTTTGGGCATAATTTGGCGATTGTACGCCTTGAGTGGACTGGTCTGGTTCATGGAATTTCTGTATTACAGAGTCGTTTGGTAAGAGAAACTTAATAGGACGCGTCGGCAGCTGCTGAAACCGAGTGCAATTAAAAGGAAGAACAAAGCGAAAAACGCCGGTCGGATCGATGCACTAGAATTACCTAATTGCAGTGAATGTTAAGAAACTAATAATGCAACACGTCATAATATCACGAGTCTATTTACTACCGCGAGCAAAAGTGCACGAAAACCTGGCGGCCTTGCACGCGAGGCAAATTGGTCCGATGTCGCTTACTTTGAGTATCGGTCTCTGTATATACATGTATATATATACATCGAGCGCTGAGTTACGAGTTCAGGAAGATTGCAAACGTGTATATATCTGTATGTATATCGACTCGCTGATGCTCGAACGAAGGCGCTCGCAATGTCTGTGTAATCGGCCTTTGTGCTCGATTTGCTACTCGCTTTTACCGGCTAGTTAGTTAACACGCAGCTCGACGTTCTTCAAATTTTAGGAGACTTATTGCCGTGTCCAACATATCCACTGATAAAGAAAATTAGACTCGCACTTTAATGAAATAATTACTTCATCGTTTGTTTCACCATGTAAATAAGTATTAATTGCAAATATACAAAAAAATAAATATTAAAATTATGTTCACATTTGATAATTCAGTAAGTCCTTAAATTAAAATAATTTTGCAATTGAATTATTCATCGAATTAAAAAAATAGTTATGTTTGAAATACTAAAGGTAGGGCTACTGTGACATTTTCAAAAAATTGATATTTTTCTTGGACTTAAAAAAGCAATTCCATGCAATAAAAATTATTTGTTTCAAATTTCGAAAGATTTATGTATTATATTTATTTATTGACGGTGAGAGCTCAAGCCCTTGAAAGGGCAGCTCAATATGCTTCATAGGGATTGCAGACTAATGGTAAAAAAACTTTCTTACTATAGGATTATTCATTTTTTTTTCAAATAAATAGGTTAATATGCTTTAAAACATTAAACGCGCAATTCTTTTTTTAGAAACGTAATTTATCAAATCTGTTTGCATCATTATATGTTTTAACATTTTAAACATTTTTCAATATTTTTTTTCATTTATTTTATTACATGTTTAGAATTAGATTTCGCATCAAAATACACAGGGAATTCTGGCTATGTTAATTTAAACATTATTTCCCACAAAAAGAGCCAGTTTTTTTAGAAATTTTGAAAATGTGAATGAAGATAATTTGATGTATGCAATTCAAATCGATTTTATTCTAATTCATTTCCTTCCTTGTTTAAAAAATTGACGAAAAATTCACCTTTTGTAGAGCCGTTATTGTAGTGGTCTCACTTTTTAAATATTTGTACGCCATATAGATAACAAGTTTTAATGCGTTAAACTTATTTTCTATATAAGATTTAGGAAATAATAATATATTTGATCAACAGTTATATAATTAGTTTATTCAACACAATATTTTGTTAACACAATGAAACTGTGTCATTGAAACAAGCAATCATTTAGTAATGAAATTAATAATGTACTTAATCAAATAACATGATTAATCCTGTCTTGGACTCAATCTAATCTAAAATAGGAAGTGTTCAATACTCGGGTTTAAATTAAAAATTCAAAAAAAATTTAATTGCAAGTAGTAATTATGTTTTCCAGCGCATACGGCTTTATATAAGACCAAATAATTCCCTTCCATTTACCTATATGTGTAACATTTTTACTCATTTCTTACGTACGTTTCCGAATTAGTAAGCCCGCTACTGATATTCTATCGATCGAGTTTCGTATCTAAATGTCGCCATCGAGCGTATCCGAGTGAAAGTATACGCCTATCCACGTTTTCAATAAAAAAGCAAAATAAATAAACAAAAACGAAACTATGTATAAATATATCTTGGAATAAAAAGGCCTTTCGGAAAATGAAAACGCTTTTACTCGAAGAGAATTTCTCCGAAGCACAGGCCGATCGCGGCTCCCAACCCATTTCTCATTTCCTAAAATTCCGCGACGAATCGAGACGATACGTAACGTCGTCGACGACTTATGGCTCTTGTGGGATTTCCGCCGGGCACTTGCGCGAGGACAAGGTCAAGGCCGTCGTTCGACGCTCTTTCACATGCGTGCGAATTCGCGCGGTGACTTTTAAATTTTTACTTTCTTCCTCGAAATGACGGCTTGTATAGTTTGCGTACGCCGATCGATTCCACACTGCGCTTACGCGATACGCGGATAAATCCAGTATAGGCCCTAAAGTCTCGGCTTGTGGCACACGCGTGCATAACTTACGCAGAACTTTCCATCTCGGAGATTTATACACACAAGCGTATAAATTAAGGCGTAATGCTTGAATTTAAATTTTATGAAGATACTTAACAGCGCGCCGTTGATTACGCATATACGCGTTTAAACGCAATCGCGGAGCTTGGAAAGCAGAGCCGAGCCAAAAGTTCGAGCGCAGCTGGAAGCTGAAGAAAATGAGTTTTTGAAACAACCGCAGTCAAAAGTTAAAGATTCCGCGGATCTGTCTATGTATATATATGAGCGTACGTCACAGATCTATATAATAGAGAGAAGCATTAATTTCTCCTGGAGACCTGATAGCCATAAGCTTTTTACGGGCGGGCGTAATAATTGACAGGTTTGCGACTACGTTTTAATTGAAAACTTATTGCACATTAGATTAATAGAGTATTTTTTATCGGTATACCGCAGCGCGCGACCGCACGAGAATCTTTATAATATAGGCAAAGTTTGACGGAAGAGGAAGGTGTCTCGTTCTTATCTCGCAATATCGCGGACAATGGGCAGTATAATTTTTAAAGCGATAAATCGCGAACACTGTCGGATTATAAAATGAGTTTCTCTCTCCTCTGCGGCGATGCAGTGCAGCGGCACGCCTATATATAATAAGGAGCCGCGTATTACGTTTATCATTCGCGCTGCCGCTGCTACTGCTGTTGCTGCACAGTTTTCTCCAATCTCCCGACTGTCATCAAATCTTTTCTTATCCTCTGGCAATACAATATCTCGAGGAGCTGTAAACTTGTAAAAGTCGGCAGAGCGACTGTCGAGCGAGAGAAAGAGAGGGGGGGGGGGAAGAAGATGAAGAGTTCAGTTTTTGCGAGATATCGCGCGCGGGCTTTTTAAGCAAACACTTTCGCGAGTATTTTCTCGCGCGACGATATGGCCCATTTGATTTTCATGGAAAAGTTCGTTGGGAAACTTGCTTTTCGTATATACTTTTACAGCTTCGTCCTTTTTCATTAACGGCGGCTACTCTCCAGCGAGATTCGCGTTATTGCCTCTTAAAATAACAGATTTATAATTTACGTAAATCTCTGATATCTCTCTCTCTCTCTCTTTCAGACCGTTACGGTTTACAGCCGATTTTTTACTTTTCAGCGTAGCCTTGTAGTTTTCAATTTTTTTTGCTCATTATTCAAGCGCCTCAACCTCCGGCTGAGCGTTCGAACTACGCGACTTCCTCGATACGCTCGCGTTAAGAAAAAAAAAACAAAGAAAAAAAAACGAATTGTGTACACGGATCGAGCAGCTTCATTATTGTGTCATTGACAACCTTCACACTCTGTCTAATCCCGAAAATAGCCTCGGTCGTCGGCTTAAAAGTTAAAAGGGTATAAAGTACCGCTATACAAGTACTCGATAGCCGTGTGTACAGCGCGGATATAAAGGGACAATCCCCGTAACTTCCAGCTAACTTGGCATCATCTATTTTGGGCGAAGACGACGACGACAACGACAACGACGACGACGACGACGACGACAGCGACCGATAAATCGATGAGGCAAAACTGTTATACACAAAAGTAACTGATGTGTGCGTGTGGCGCAATATTCTACTTATCCGCCGAAATTTTTCACGAGAACATTCCTCTCACCGGTATATAATATATATATAGGTGGAACCGGTTTCTCCTATGGCTCGTCGCGAGTAAATGTGTTACGAGAATATATCCAGCGCGACATTGCGCGCGCGGACACCGAAAAATTGGGCCACGCGCAGCTATGTGCCGCCGGTTTATTAATAGGTATATGCCCACATGCGAGTTTAAGTTATCATTATGTGATATTCGCCTCTCTCTCTCTCCCTGTCTCTTGGTTTTGCGGAACAAGCGCGTCTCGTCTCTGTATGCCAGGTCGTCGACGTACTTGGCTATGTGCTTCCGGATGTGGTTTCGAGATAAATAGCGTATGTAGAGTAGGTGTGCGGCCGCATGAATGAAAGTTTTTCTCGCAACGCGCGGCGATATTGTGCAACGTCGTTTCCGAATTATGAATCGTTGGGCAATTTTTTTCTCCTCTCATCACTCCGACGTATGTAACGCTTATTAATATACACAACGATCGCATTCTCGATTTTCAATAATGCATCATCGCCTCGAGGCATATTATACATTATACTCGCGCGAGCCTCGCGTCGCATATAGCGATCGAGATTATAATAATTCTTCGAGAAGGAAAAATAAAAAAAAAAACGCTAATGACCCCGAACCCGCGGAGTCGGCAGATTCCTAACGAGCGATCTTCCCATATCGCCTCCGATTTTTTTCTTGCGCGTCTGCGTATACGCGTATATACGTGTATTATACGGTATACATAAGAAACGCGGAGTTCCGTGATTTTTTTTTCCCTCGCAGCGTGAAAAAAGCCGTAATTCGATGACACGCCAAATTAAAAGAAAAAAAGGAAGCAGAGTCGCCGCGCACGCTGACTCAGGCTTCTTTTTTTCCCATAGCGCGCGCGTGTACGCGCGCACGGTATCTACACCTATGATAAAAAAAAAAAGCGCGCGTTAAGTAACTCCGCGATCGTATAAAGAAGTAAAGGCGAGAGGAAGGAAAGGAATTTCTTTGTGCGCGCGGGCGATGCTTCTTGATTTATATCGCGCGGCGGGCCGTGCGCGCCTTCTTAAATTTCGGTTGCAGTATTCGATATTTTGTAATATAGCTCGGCTGCGGGCGCGGACGATCCGAAAAGTCCATCCCTCGTCAGCTGCCGCCGCCGCCGCCGCCGCCGCGCGAATCGTTGTCTGCGTGACTCAAGCTGCGTATATAGGCAGCCGTCGAGGCGGATACAGCGAGACTGTATATATATACGTATATATACGTATACATATATACGAAACGAGAAGGTCGAGAAAAAAAAGCGCGCGCGCGCCCGAGTGAGAGAGAGAAAGGGAAGAACGGAAATTCATGCGCGCAGCTTCTGCGGCGAGAGCTCGTTGTACGAAGGTATTCGTGGAAGGAAGACGCGGCCGAGGAATTTCGAGGCCCTCGCCTTCCTTTCCTGACGATCGGCGCGGCGGCGGCTGCTGCGCGGGTTTCGCCGCGCACTGACGAATATTGATACCGCACGACGCGCCGTCGTCCTTTATTACGCGTGTATAGTATATACAGGTATACATGCGCTCGGAGGCGCGCGGCGCTGACCTGCATACCGATACACGTGCTGCAGCGCGCTCGATCAGTCGCGCTCGAAAGGAGGAAATATTTAATCGTGTATCTGTGTGCGCACGTCTATTTCTCTCTCTCTTTTTTTTTATTACGCGCGTATCGCGCCGAGGGAAGGCGAAATTAATTACACATGCAGCGCAGAAACGAGTCGGCAGCTGCGGATATGCTTTTGAACGAGATCTCGCGCGCAGGCCAACGCGTGGCGTGCGTCTTTAGGATTGCACGGTGTGTATACGGTGCGTATGTAGGGAAGAATTTTGTTATGAAAAATCGATGAAATCGAAATGAGACTTTTTATCGGTTGATTGAGCTGTGTATCCGGTTAGCCGCGTTGACGACGATTTAAAAAAAAAGAGGTGAGGTTTAAAAGACGCGTAAAAAACTTGAGCTATATGGGTAGCTTGTGAAGTTAAACGACAAGAATTGTTGGGTAAAATAGGTTTCTGAGGAAATGTATGTTTTTCCAGAAGAAAATTAACTCATGATTAACAAACGTACACCAAGTTGAGTATTACATCAGCTGCTCTCGGGGATAAAAGACTTTGTCTTACTTTGGGACTTTTACCTAATTGTTTTGACCTCCACCTGTCTTGTGATGTCTTGCCCCCAAGAATGAATTATGTAAAAAAATAATTAAAACGTAAAAAGTTTAAGAGCTTATTAATTTTAAATGATGACGTCATAAATTACTTTATCCTTTTTAACTGCATCAGCATAGAAATGACGAAAAAAATAATTGAAATAATCCAATTTACTTTGAAATGAATAAAACTATTTTGAAGAAAATTCCAACAGAGAAAATAAAATTAATAAACATCTCCCGCACGTCGAACTATTAAATTCTGAATTACAATTAAATAAAAATATAGCGCTCTCGTCGCATCTGCCACGGCTTACTCACCTTTTCACACTATAACAAAGCAACAGCAGACTCGACGATTTTTATTGTACTACAACACGCCGGTGGCGCACGCGCTCGGCGATAAACAAAAAAAAAAATTAATAAACGCGGTCTTATTAGTCACAAAGAAACTCGCCAAACGCCGTAAACAAATCGCTGTCGCGTAAAGTCATCGCCGCGATAACGTCCTTAATAAGCGCGCGCCGGGGGAACTATACGTGCACTGCTATCCTTTTCGGTGGACCTTGGCTTATCGCGTCTCGCGCGGCAATATTCCCGATTAAATCATCGGCCGCGCGTCTCGTGGAAAAAAGCTGCGTCCGGCGCATGTATAATGGTCGTATGCGCCGTCTCGGGCATCGACACGAGCCTTGAGGCCCCGTATAGCGCGGGGACCTTGCCGCGGGGCCTCTTGTATACATACACACATACGTACGCGCGATCGCGCTCGTGTACATCCGAGTCTCTCTATACGTAAGTTTACATATACGCGTATACGCCGCGTATATATATCTCGACTTTCTCGCGAAGCCTTGGCTGCGATAACGACGATTCTAGCGGAGATTCCCTCTCCCAAGTGCGCGAGAGACTCCTTTATTTTTACGCGCAGACCATCTCGCGACTGGATTTCTATTCTCGGCTCTTATGTGCCTTCGCGCGCATTTACGTGCCCGCTTATATATACGTGTATCGCGCTTAAACACGGAGACGATGACTTTTCGTGTCTCCTGCGGCCGTATCGGCGGCATCGCGAGTATATACAATATGCGCGTGCCCAGGAAGCCCCGCCGACAAACACGTGTCTATATAAATATGTAATCGCTGAATTACCGGCTGTAATATAGCCGTTCGTTATATAGCGTGAATTCCTTGAATATTTCTCTGTCTCTCTCTCGCGCGCGCGCGCTGCCTCGCCTTTTGTGAAACTCCTCTCATCTCTTTCACAAGCGCGATATCCCATAGCTGACGCCACACAATTGAATTACCCCGTTAGGATTGTAATTTCCCCCGGTCGTTATTAATTCGGTTTACGCGATTTCGACAAACGCGGCGCGAACCGAGCTAATTGAAGAGTTTTGCAAGAGAATACCGACTGTACACCGCTGTAACGCTCTCGTCGCCCCTCGTCCCCCGTCTCCCTTGCTCCCACCCAACTTTCGATGCGTTTCTGGATATCTGCGGATGTATATACAAAATACAAAAACGCGAGGAGTACAATGTAATTGCGAATTACGCGTGTGAGCGTATTATATTTTTCTTTCTTTTTTTTTCGCGGAGAAAGATTGATTTTTCTCGTATATATATGGGGTCAGACGCATGATTGCGCGGCGATTCGTCGGGGGCCTTTAAACTCTCTGACGCAAGGCTCGCCTGGATGCTTTACGACAAAGCCTGTCCTATATATTCGTCTGCAATTTTTCAATTTCCTTGCGAAACGATCGATGGCTCGCCGCAACGCTATACGCATCGATCTTTATAGGCCTATGCACGCGCAATGCGCGCAGTATGCATCGTATATGCAGACGCCGGATAAGAGTTTCTTTCGCGCGCGCCGTACGAGCATCGAGACGAGAGCGCGAGTATATATATGCATACCGCGCGTATATATATATAGAGCTGCTGCGGGACTCTCGCGCCCCTTAGGCGAGCCTGTGCGCATGTATATGTATATATATACTGCACACACAGCTCCCAAACCAGTCGAGGCGGAGAAGAAGAATTAGCCGGGGCTAATGCACGGCAAACCAGTTTCTTTTGCGCTCGTTCCTTCGTCTTCTTCTTGTATTCTTGCTCCTCGCGCCGGTCGACGCGGGAGAGGACGACGCGAGGAAATTCTGCGCTCGGCTGTCTGTATATCGAGCTGCGAGCGTATATCGTGGAACGTTATTAATTGACGCTGGCCGTAAGAGACGTTTACGCGCGCTTGATGGATTTTTCAGTTAAAGGGAGAGTCGCCCATGATGATTGTTTAAGGCCTGGCGTTGCTACAATGGTACGTCGACCAAGCCCTTCGACACGTGCGGCGATTCTTCAAATTCATTATTTCGTCTGCGCTGCATCGCTCTGATATACTTGTTTTCGACTTCTTTATGATACTGGCTGGGTTGTCTTGGTACACGTTGGACTTGAATGAGAACAATTTTCATCTTGTAGGCGGGGTGGCTTGAGGTCTGATAACTATGTATTTTCATAATTTAATCCTTTGTCAAGAAATATATGTTTCTTTTTTATGCTGTTTAGATTTGTTATTTAGATATGTTAGGAAAGGATGAAAACCAATTATTTTTGCAATATATCGCTGAACTACATTCCAGTTGCTCAATGCACAATGAAAATTAAATTGAAATCAGATTTTTCAGCGTGAATACACGACTGAAATAAAATCTGCTTTCAATTTCAAAACTTTGATTTTCGTCGAATAAATTATAATATACGCTGAAAAAGCGAAAATTAGTCGCAGTAGCTTAAACAGTTTTCTAAAGACTGTAAATTAATGCATACAACGTTTCAAATGTCAGCCATTAGTGTCAAGTTTCAAAACTCTCCCCCGACAGTTTCTCGAAACTGTATAGAGAATCTACTCAAATACTCCGTCTGCATCAAGTGTTTTTCGACCTTTTTTTGACTTTGAATAGCGATCGCTCTTCCTACTGCGAGAGAGAGAGCCGGAGAAAAAAAGCGAGTTTACAGTTAAAAGGAGGATAAGCCGACAGCTGTTACATTAGCGCTTCTTGTGTCCGTCAGTGGAATATCGCATTAGCCAATTAGGAACGAGAGCTACTCGTAAAGTGCGAATTATTGAATTCTCGTAAAAAAGGGGGGGGGGGGAGAGAAAAAACAAGGCGAAGAAGACTCGGGTAACACCGGCAGTGCAATGTCCAATTAGCAAATTGATTAATTATACGCGCGCGGAGAGCTGGCCATTTTGCAAAACAAAGGAGCGAAGAAAAAAACGGTACTTGTTTAGCGCGCGCCGCGTAAGCCACAACTCTCTTGCAATACTGTCTCGACGCTCCCTATAATGGCAGACTACGCACCACCGGCGTTGACAAATTTATTGCGTTAGCCTTCGAGGCGAAGAAAAGATGTAAGAAAGTCTAAGGGAAATCCAAAAGACCGCTAATTCAGCTGATGCGCGCGCGTGAGCCGCCGCACGCATGGCCGTCATATATATATATATATACAATACGTATATATAGCCGTCCTTGCGGGCTCTTCTCTCTTCGGGACGTTTTTTACGAGCTGCACATTGTGCAAGCGTCTGATGCCTGCGCGCTGCACGTATATGCATGCATGTATACGTATATACACTAAGCATACACCATACACGTACTTTCGTGCATTCGTTTTCTTTCTCCCGGCTACGTCCACTTTTGCGTACGTATACTTATGTATACATGCGCATATCCGCACCAATTTTCGGAAACGACTATCCCCAAAAGTTGCAAATTTTTTTTTTTGAGGCACATCTATAGTCTGCATAGCTAGACATAGTTTTTCTTATTCCTTAGGTCATTCTGAACGAGAAAAAATTCGCGTGCACGGACAATCGAAGGGTATACTTTTTTCCGGAGAAAAAAACGACTCGAAAAACGAGGAATAATTCAAAAACAACAACTCATAGATTTTTCTTCACGAAGACTATGGACTTTTGCAAAAATTTCATTTATAGAATACAGATGTCTTGAAATTCATCAAAGAATGCTCTGGAATTTTTTTCAGATTTTTTCAGAACATTTTTCGACATTTCGTTTTTCTTTGGATTTTCGAAAAATCAAAAATTGTACCGGATCAATCTGAAAACATTTCAGAGCATTCTCCCACGACTTTTGAGATATTTTTGTTGTATAATGAAATTTTTGCAAAAGTCCATAGTTTGCGAGAAAAAAATCTATGAATTAATTTCTTGCTAATTATTTCTCGGTGTGTTTCGAGTTTTTTTTTGCTCCGGTAAAAAGGCATACCCTACGATCGGCCGCATGCACCCGAGTTTTTTCTGTTTCAGAATGACCTAAGAAATGAGAAAAAACAGGTCAGGTAGCTGTGCCTTAAAAAAAAAAATTTTTGCAAATTTTGGAGAGAGTAGTTCCCGAAAATTCGTGCGGATATGCACATATATATAATTCAACGCATCGGAGAGACTCGTCCGTGGTATATAAACATGAAACGCTTCTATTGTGCGCATCGAAGGAAGAAGCGGGAATCTCGCGCACAATATGTAATGCCGCGGAGTACATTATGGCTGTACGTGTATATAGGTGTGCGCGCGAGAAAGAGATCTATACGTAATTTTGTGCGCGCATGAAAATCTGCGGGAGTCGCTTCCGCGACGGGAGCGAAACTAAATTAAGCGGAGGCGTCGTCTCTCGCGCTCTCTGATGCAAGAGCGAATTCGCGTTATGCAAGGGACTTTTTCCAATTTTTCTCGCATTTTCGAAAAGGGAAAGCGTTTTTCTGCGCGCGCGACTCGTCTCGCGATGTGTGTGTGTGTGTGTGACGCCACCCGAAACACCTCACGTATATATATGTGTGTGTATCAATAAATTTTTTGCCACCGCACGCAGCAGTAAGCCGTATATACCCGCGGCTCGTTGGCGAATGTTTTGATATATGTACTTGTGAGTCTGGCTGAGTCACTGGATTTAATGTACACTACTCGAGAATAATATATATTGTGAGCTATTCTCGCAACCGCGTGTGTGCGCATATGTATATGATTTTGAAACGTGCGCGCGCAGTCTGCGGATTCTGAAACCGAATCCCGGACGGACGTATCGATGATGCAAAAGAACATTATAACCCGCGAAACAAAATCGTCTATCGTGTGTGTGCAGCGCACAAGAGAGCGCAGTATCGTCTCTGGTTCGAGTTAAACTCGAGCAAAAGTTGTATGCGTTCGCCGCGTCGGTGCTGTGCGTATATGTATATATATATACGTATACACGTAAATGCCCGGTACACGGAGTGTGACAAAAGTAATCCAGCGCAGGTATCATTACGTTTCTGCGGTGCAAGAGGGATTGCGAAAAGCTCCGGCCGCGCGTCGCGATTTTATAATTTTGCCCCGCGACTAATTGACAGGTGGCAAACTGTTCTGCAAGCCTGCAGCCACTCGCTCCCATCTCGATTAAAGCGACGTCGCGGGTTACAAGTGTTTCTCATTTTTTGTCACGATTTAAAAGACCACTCGCCGCAGATAAGATGTATGTATTTATATTTCGCTCGATTGACTTGTGAAAAAACAAGACTCGAGGGTATACCGGTTAAATACCTCCGACGCGCTGCTGTATGTTAATCGAATGGAAATATCGGCGCGATAGGAAACCAAATGCAGCACCTGTTAATGTGCTTCGGCTCAAAATATACTGTGGTATCGCTCACACCTACGACGACCAGTCGAAGCAAGTTTAATTTTTTACTTTATCTGCATTCCCGAGATACGCTTAATAATAGAAGTTTGAAATAGCATCGATGATTTACACAATTTGTACTAATAATGACTGTGTGTTTCACATTAAGTAATATTTATGTGCTGCAATTATTCAAACGAGGAGATTCGCGTGGATGATGATTTTATACTCATTGTTTTGAGCGTAAAACATATTCGGCGTTAGTTTTTCCTTGGGTTTTGTACTATTAAGAATTAAGAGAATTATCAAGCGAATTCACGCGCATTAAATAATTCAGTTTTCGTTGTCTTTCCGCAAAGATTCATCAGATTTTATAGCAATTTTTTAAAAATTAACGTCTACAAACATGCTAAGTTCCAGACTTGTTTCGAAAGGCGAATTATCTTTACTATATACTCGCTAATTATTAAATATATTAAAAGGATGGGTTTTTTAATTGACTTTCAGATCCTCTTAAAATAAGCAATTTATAAGTGTTAATAAAAATTAAATAGCCGCACCTGGAATGGCTCTTTCATTATACCATGTCTTTGCAGACTGCAAATAACTACGTATACCTATCCAGAAAACTGAATAGACTGTTCATTGAAAATTTTATACGTGCACGTAGAATATAGAAAAGAGCAATGTGCACGAGGTAAATATGATGGTGAATACATGGTGTAATGACATAATTCGTGCGTGAATATTCTGAGACGCGCGTAACGCCCAATTAAGGAAACAGTTTGTACGTACAGTAATTGCCGCTCAATCTAAATATTAATAATTGCACGTCGAGAGCCGAAAGAGGAGAGTATAAATACAAAGCAATTAGCTTTTTCGAATCCTGAAACTAGATCTTCATAGTGGACACATACATACACAGAGACGCGCGCGCGAGAGTGTCCTATTCGAAAAAACGTTTTTGCAATTATCTAATTGACCTTGTCGAGAACACGCTTCCTAATAACAACCGCAATATACAGAGCAATAAGCGCAGCGAACCGAATAAACAGACGTGACCGCGTGAACGGAATATAAGGCATGATTATCCGTGTAAATACATACGCATATACGTTATACTCGAATTGTCAACTCGGATAATTAATAATTAAACGCAAACACACAGGAATCAACCGCTACTGTGCATTTTTAATCCTGTACACTCTCTCGGAAAATATTTACGTATCGCGTAAATTCAACGACGCGGGAACATTCGGATTTCTGTATACAGGCGCGCGGAGTTCGCTCGTATATACGTATAACGATCGGATTTTTATTTCGGATAAAAGATGCGGGGGTAATCGTACGACGCGCCTCGTTGCCGCGCTGAAAATAGATATTTCGATGGGAGCATGATTGATAGTCACGTGCGCGCAGAGAGCCCGACGGCTTGCCGGACTTTCATTTGAAAGATAACGCGGAAATATAATGGTTCGCCGGGCGCGTGTGCGCCGGTGACGCCTTTCCCTCGTGTGACACGTAATTTGTCAATGAATAATAATTGGCGCGCGGAATGCTGCGGGGGCTCCGGGCCGAATTGTTTTCAGAAGATTTCTCCGGCAGGTTCGTTGCACCGGGACACAGCTGAAAAGCGTTAAGCTATATACAACCCGGCAAGATTAATCGAAAAGCGGCCGTATTATATTATATTGTACGACGGATGTATGCATTGCGTGCAGGAATATATAACGCATGCGATACGGCAGGAAGTTGAGAATATCGGAAAGAAACAAAGTCGCTTTTGTTATGTACACAAGTAAGTCTCAAATTTATTATGCGAACATTTACAGTTTCTTCGATGCGCTATATAATACATATCCGGAAAAAAATCGGCT
Source organism: Philotrypesis tridentata (assembly GCA_018906965.1). Taxonomy (NCBI): domain Eukaryota; kingdom Metazoa; phylum Arthropoda; class Insecta; order Hymenoptera; family Pteromalidae; genus Philotrypesis; species Philotrypesis tridentata. The sequence continues at coordinate 7,774,078 of JACCIB010000002.1, forward strand.
CACCGCACGCATGTATCATACGTATAACTATACATATATAACTCTCACGCACTCATATCTTTCACGAAGAAGCATGTACTTAATTGACTTAAATTTCCAATTATCCGATTTAACTCTCTTGACACACTCTTATATATAGGGGCTCTTTCTCTCGCAAAAGTGCCTCCGAAAAAATGAATATACTTGAGTGTAGATATACATGTATCGTATATAATAACTCGCGGCCGTTCGCGTGATCTTCCTTCCCCCCCCCCCCCTCCATAAGCGATATTCTTTTTTTCATAAAGTATATATATATACCAACTCGATTATTTTCCGGAGCATCGTAAATAACGACGAGCGCGCGCGCGCGTGCTCTCAGCAGGGAAATATGCGAGACATGTGCGCGCGATAAAGCGAGCGAGCGAGAGAGCAGAAATTCGTATCGAGTTTCGCGATATTGAGAAAGAATTCGCGGACCGGATGCGCTCTCGTATTATGCATAATACGCGCGGGCGCGCAAACGAGATCGATTCGCGCTCGGCGCGCGCGCGGGTGAAAGTTTCTTATAAAGCGGCATTTTCCTCCGCATTCTCTCTCTCGCGCGCGCGCGCGCCCCGAAAGTCCGCGCGGACGATTATTTTCTGAGTAATGACGAGAGATTGCATGCGCGCTCACGGTGTCACGTGACACACACACACATACGCATGAGAGGGGCCACGTTTCAGCTTATAAACGTTCGCTCGAAAAAGTTGAGAGAGGCGTTCCTCGCGCGCGCGCGACAACAACGTTGGCACAAAGCTATTCGGAAGGTATGGTACGCGATGTATTTTCGATGCGAATGTGTGTGTATATACCGGCGACCTCAATATCAGCGAGCGCCAGTTGCTCCGATCATTTTCTCACCAACGCTTTCCACCGCGCGCTTGTCAACTTTGTAGACCGAGCGTTTTATCCTGTTATCATCGGAAATAGAGAGAGGGAGAGAGAGAGGGGGGGGGGGCAGGGAGAGAGATAAAGGAAAATCACGCATTTTGAATTTTTTTTCGACAGTCCTCGGGTTAATACGCTTATGAGTCATTCCACGGGATACTGGAAACTTCTGGGGGCCCCGACTACCGAAAAATTTTGGGTAGGGCACACTTACCAGACCTATTTTTTCTGATTTCTAGGACCCCTCCGAATAAGAAACCGTGCGAGCTGCATCATTATCGGTTGCCACCCGGGTTTCCGGTCGAAAAAACGCAAAAATGTTCAGACATTTCCTTTTGTATTTTTGCTGTCGAGAGTATTATTTGTGTACTGTGAATCCTGTGGGACTTGGCGCTATACTTTATATATACAGAACGAAAGTGCAGCTCAAGAGCTTTAAATCAAGCCTAAAATTTTTAAAATCGGATGTTCCGCTCACGAGTTACGCACGCTTGAACACTGCTAACTCTTTATAGGGCTCTCGCGAAACTAATCGATTTTCACTTTTTTTTTCAAATCCTCGAAACTTTGGATCCAGTGACTCGATTTTAAAGATTAATAGCTTAAATTAAAGCTCTTTTCCTCAACTTTACGATTTTTTGGTGCAAAATTGATTTTTCTTATCTATTGAGCTATATATATGCGTTCAGAAAACCAATCCGCTTTAGAAGCATATATATAGATCAACAGATAAAAAAAATTAAATTTAGACCTAAAAATCAAAAAGTAGAGGAAAAGAGCTTTAATTTGAGCTATCAAACGTTAAAATCGAAGCATTGGATCGACAGTAATAGGGATTTGAAGAAAGGGAAAAATGTGTGGTTTTTGGAAAAATCGAGCTATTTCGTGAAAGTCAAACCAAACAACTTTTTTCAAATGGTCATAAATTTTGATCGAGTGATTCGATTTTGACGTTTAATAGCTTAAATTAAAGCTGTTTTCCTCAGCTTTTTTGTCGATACCAATATTTTTTTGTAGTGAGCTATATATATGCTTCTAAAGCCGATTGGTTCTTTGAAAGCATATATATAGCTCACTATATATCAAATTTAAATTTTGACTTAAAATTCAAAAAGCTGAGGAAAACAGCTTTAATTTAAGCTATTAAACGTCAAAATCGAATCACTCGATCAAAATTTATGACCATTTGAAAAAAGTGGTTTGGTTTGACTTTCACGAAATAGCTCGATTTTTCCAAAAACCACACATTTTTCCCTTTCTTCAAATCCCTATTACTGTCGATCCAATGCTTCGATTTTAACGTTTGATAGCTCAAATTAAAGCTCTTTTCCTCTACTTTTTGATTTTTAGGTCTAAATTTAATTTTTTTTATCTGTTGATCTATATATATGCTTCTAAAGCGGATTGGTTTTCTGAACGCATATATATAGCTCAATAGATAAGAAAAATCAATTTTGCACCAAAAAATCGTAAAGTTGAGGAAAAGAGCTTTAATTTAAGCTATTAATCTTTAAAATCGAGTCACTGGATCAAAAGTTTCGAGGATTTGAAAAAAAAAGTGAAAATCGATTAGTTTCGCGAGAGCCCTATAAAGAGTTAGCAGTGTTCAAGCGTGCGTAACTCGTGAGCGGAACATCCGATTTTAAAAATTTTAGGCTTGATTTAAAGCTCTTGAGCTGCACTTTCGTTCTGTATATATAAAGTATAGCGCCAAGTCCCACAGGATTCACAGTACACAAATAATACTCTCGACAGCAAAAATACAAAAGGAAATGTCTGAACATTTTTGCGTTTTTTCGACCGGAAACCCGGGTGGCAACCGATAATGATGCAGCTCGCACGGTTTCTTATTCGGAGGGGTCCTAGAAATCAGAAAAAATAGGTCTGATAAGTGTGCCCTACCCAAAATTTTTCGGTAGTCGGGGCCCCCAGAAGTTTCCAGTATCCCGTGGAATGACTCTTATACGCCTCATTGATGAAAACGGACGTGAATTTTTATGTACATGCATGTGTGTACGCAGACGAGCACGTGCGAGTTCGTTTTAATCAAAGAGATGAGACAGGCTTCAGAGAAAGATTCGTCGCGCGCGTACGTTTACCAAAAGGAGGAGGAAAAACAGCAACAATCGTTCGTTAATGTGTCACGCACAACCTCTGCTCGCCTTTCTTTTTGTCACATTTGTTTTTTTTTTTCATTTTTTTAATTTACAATTTGGCTGCGCGAAGAAATCGTATGTAACATCGAGTTTGTATTCTCTTTTCATCTATGCGCATACGATGAATGATTAAATATACTTATGTATATACGTATAATCTCTTTTTGAAGGACCTGCGGCTTGTGATTACTTAGTTGTGTATGACGCAAGAATAATTTTTTTTTGTTGTAAAGATTGGATTCTTACATTTTCTTACAAGCGATATTCGTTTTTGTAAAAATGTTCTATGTTATAGTGTAAAAAACGTCAAGTATTTGCCATTACATTTAGTTAAGAGTATGCATAAGTACATGTGAGACATTTTTTTTTCTCTACGAAGTCAAAAGAACTCGATGAATATTAAAAATGTCGTGTATACATTTTTAATGAGAACCCGTTTAGAATATGATTGAGTCTTTCGCGCAGTATATATATTGGAAGCATGTATAACAAACGACAGAATTTTGAGTGGCATTAACATTTTTTCCACCCATTCATGCCACGCTCTCCTTCGCTTATGGCTGTATTCGCTTTACAACAGGATCCTTGGTCCCAATTTCAAATTGAGGCAATCCAATTTCTATACGCGTCTCCGCCGACGTAACAGCTCATTTCCTTGATATGTATCATTGTTTTCGAGCGAAGAAAAAAAAACGTCACCTTCCCCATCATGTCGCTCAGTTCGATATAATGTGTATAATGCGATTTCCCCCGAGGGTGTGGTACTGCAGACGGGCGCGCATGAATGTCGTGTCGATTGTAATAATATGTTGGTGTAGGTGAAAATTAAAATAACAAGCTTTGACGAACATGCTTTGTAAATAAATAATAATTTATTTAAAATTATAATGAATTCGAAATGGCAATCGATAGTGACAAATTAATCGACGAGGAAATTTCTTTTCGTTTTGTTGAAGCCGGCTTTATACACTACATGTAAGAGAAACAATCCAGTAGGACGCGATTTTATTATGGTCGTTGCAAAAAGTAGACACAACAATTTTTATCCCAAAGGAATGCTTAATTAAACGTAATCTAAGAGCTAGTCTACTCAAACTAATAGGGCAACGTAAAAACTTTTTCTACTAGTCCTGGGGAAAGAAAAAAACGTGACGTACTTAGGAACGCGGCTCTCGGCTTATGTATTAAGTGCACCGAGAGCACGCAGTACGATTACAAGTTCACACTTCACATTTTATGGCACTTAAGAAACTATAAGTTGTTCGTTCATTACATTTTTGTTTGCTTAACCACTTTTCCTCTAGTTCGCAACAATTTTATACAAAAAAAGAAAACAGTAAAACCATAACACTTATTGCACATTAATTGCTTCTGTACAAAAAAAAGGAAACCCCAGAGGATTTGACAAAGTTGAGCGAAAACGTTTACAAAGACGTATGCTTACATCACCGCACGAAGGTGAGTATATAAATTATCTAGGCTCTGACTAGATAATATGACAAAAAAAAGAAAACAAAGCTGTATAAGTATGTGCGTGCACGTGTCACAGAACAATCGTTGACATTAAACGGTGTATCCTGTGAAAAAAAAACACGCGCACGCTTGGGGGTGGACGAATAAACTGCACCAAAATGACGCGCTCGTGGGCGCGAACAGGAACAAAAGTTTTATATTATATTATATAGGTAGAGGAAACGCGTGGGCTTGAAAACTGAGTATATCTTATTTAAGTACAATATCTGTATAACCTGAACGGCTTGTCAAAAATATAAAAATTTAATTATCTTACAATATTTGTTTTTCTCTTTTTTTTTCTTCGTCTTTTACAATATTCGCTTCAGTACAATATTCCCCATGATCGGCCAGTCCACCTCGCGAATCTTCGCGGAGTATGACGCTCGATTGGGAGTCGCTTTAAAAATTACGAGCACTTATAAGAGCTTATCATAGAAAGAATTGCGGCTTAAGACTCCGGCGACGTCACTGCGCATACTGATATGTATACAACGGCGATTAGCCGGTATCGTTTAACTTTAATTAGGTACAAATTGAATTTCATTATTCTCCAAGAGTATCATAGATTTATTAAGTAAGATATTTCATTACGTGATTTTCGCGGATGAGAAAGTATAAAACGAAATAATTAAGTTCGGATTTCGAGAAACAGCATTGCACCGAAGCCCTTTGCTCTTTTAACTTGGACTGCACGGCGACACACGTGGCATCGATCATTCATTTATAACCGATTTGACGTCGCGTCTCGTAAAAATTAACGGAACCTTGTCGAACAAATCTCTTTTAAGAGACACACGATTCGACCACGTCTCATCCGTCACGAGCTTCAACCGAAGAAAAAAGTACAGTGAATGGCTGTTTGCAGTTTGCTCAGAGACCTCGCAGCCAAACCAAACAATCGAACGCGAGAAACGTTCCTCGTCATTATTCTTCCGGGACAATAGAAAAAAAGTGCGAAAGTTGAAGAGAAACTTTTCTCGGGTTTATCGCTGTTCAACGATATACTTAATATCTGCGTATTAACCATACGATTGAATACATAGCTTCGAGCTTAAGATTATGTGATTTGTGCATTGGTGCGCCGAGTGAGGCTCAATGCAAGTAAAACTTAAGTTACTTACATACTTTAGAATACTTTACAGCTAATAAAAAAAAGAAAATGGCAACTTCGCACGCATAAGTACATTAAAATTTCAGGAAGAAAAATAACCTATACTTAGTACTAAGATTCGGTTCTCAACCAAAATCTGGTGTTCGATGATATCGTGAAAATTTATATCGCACTGATGAAATGGCCACTAGTTTTACTAATTTTAAAATACCTTTCAGAATACTTCAGACAGTTCGTAATAACGAAATACCAAAATCGTATAAGATCACTTAATAATACATAACCTTAAAGATGTAACATCCTGAAATGCTGCGAAGCGCCATCTATCGTAAGTTGAATAATGTACGACCTAAAACTCGCGTCGAGCCTCACTTCTGCGCACGTTATACGGGGACACACCGGTGTTAAAACACACGTACTGCATCCCGGGGAGAACATTGTTTCACAAGCATTCTCCCTATGCTAGTAAAAGTAGCTATTTTGGTCCAATAGTACATAGGTGTACGCTTAAAGAAAAAGAAAAACCTATTGTTCCTTGACAGTTATACGATTCCAACTTATCACTTGCACTTCGTTTTGCCGTCCAGCAGCTTCTTCCAGAGGTCAAACTGTTCACTGTACTTGACCATATGTATGCTGATACCTCGCTGGACGTTGCACGGGCTGTAGGATATCTTCCGGTTGAGGAACTCGTTGGCGTGCGAGCGCTTAATGCCAAGTTTGCTCGCCACAATGCCCGTGACGAAGACGTCCTCGAGTTTCAGGAAGGTTTCATTGAGGGCGCCCTCGTACAGATTGTGCACGATGTCACTGGACATGAGGTAGGCCGGCCCGGTGCAGAAATCCGGATAAAAGGTTGGCCTATACTGTAACGAGGAGACGAAGTACTTGCTGGACTTGTTGCGCACGGGCTTCCACTTTTTAGCGAGCTTGCCGAAGATCACGTTCTTGTCACGTTTGTGCTTATTGATGAAGGATACGAGTCGTGGTACGTTGATAAACATGTCATCGTCTGTCTTCAACACGTACCTAACCTCCGAGCAATAGGTATCGACCCACTCGAGGGTCGATATTGTCTTGAGAGTGAGGTTCGAGTATGAGTCGATGAACCGTCCACGGATGATATCGCCGTACATGTCCTGTTCTTTTTCCAAGTTGCGTTCGAATTTGGGATCGTTGGTACTGCCGAGAATGAAGACGATACCAATATCCCGTCGTTGACCGAAATGACCCCAGGTCTGTCGGATGGCGGTCCTGGCCTCGAAGTGCGTCGGTGCCGACATAATGATAATCACCAAATCCATGAATTTGCCGAAGTCTGGACATCGTTCAGGTATGGCTACCGAGTGTCCGGCCGAGTAGATGGCGCGTGCAGAGTCCTTGTCGATGATCGGCGCAGTAGATGGGGCAACGGTCGTGGTCGTGGTCGTGGTCGTAGTAGTCGTTGTGGTCGTGCTAGTGGAGGTGCTGTTTGGGAGCTTGAGGCCTGCGCTCGTGGAAGACAACGAGGAGGAGGAAGTCGAGATAACTGTGATGACGGTCGAGAGATTGCCGCTAGGGCTCGGATTGTGCGATGCATTGTTGACGATCGTTGGGCTCAAGGCGCCATTGTCCGACAGATTCTTGGACAGCAGCGTCGAGGCTACGTCAGAGCTGCTCGCGTTTGTGTGGCTGCCATGGACCGACTCGTACAAGGAGGAACGATCTGCGAACATTTCAAAATAGTTTGCTTCTGAAAACCTCTATTTACGTTTGCTATTCGAAAGTAGAAAAGCGTATATACAGTGAGCAATCTTGCTAAATGCGCTAGTTGCAGCTCTAATCGCCGTACATCATTCGCTAATTGATCTTGCAAGCGATTCTCGCTAATTCCCTCTCTCTTTGAGATTTCGAAGAAGGAGTATACATTTTTCCAATTAAATCGGTACTCTTTCAAAAATGCGCCGACTAATCAGCAAGCACCCCAATCCAAGAGAGAGAGAGAGAGAGAGAGAGAGAGAGAGAAAGAGAGAAAGAGAGAGAAATGAAAAAAAAGGCAAAACGAGGATCAATTCAAAGCAATTTCGCGTAACGAGGGCCGCGCGCAATTGTACGGTAATTATGTCCACACAACGGGCACGAGAGATCGAAATTTCATTCGCGATTCTCCGAGGACGAACCGATCAAGATTTCGTAAGCGACAAGTTGGAAAATGATGTCGGTGACCGGAAGGTCTTGCATTTGTCATTCTCTAAGGACGTACATGCAAAGATAGTGCAACTTTCACTGGCACACTCACATTGTGCAAACTTTTCTCTAACTTTTATTTAGTTCTTTTTTCATTTTCATAGATTTGTATACGCGCTGAGACGTACATATACGGGTGCTCGTTTGAGTATAGAATAGAAGTCTCTTTTCACAATTTCCTTCCGATGCAACTGCGAGGATAATGACATTCCCGAAGAAATTCGATGCTTCGGAGAGAAAACGAGCGACGCGCGCGCTTTCCCATGTCTTTTATTTTTCACGCATCGCCGACGAATATTGACGATTTCTATTGTCTACTCGGCGATCCGCACTTACCGGATTTTCATTCCAAAGACACTATTAGTGCCGTATGAATAAACGATTTCCATCGAAAAACTTTTTCGCGTAATGCTTGACCACCGAAAAAGAAGCTTGCAAATATCGAGAACACTTGCTCTTCTCTTTTTGCGCAGCCGCTCGATTTTCCCCTCATGAATAAAGTAAGCGAGATGAAGGTCTATAAATTTGAGCTCGCGAGCGCGCGCGCGCGCGCGCTCCCCGTCTCTAAAAAGCGAATTTTACGAGGCAAATTATGCGCGCTGCGAGCGCGAAAAAAAACCTTCAGTGCGATTTTCGGTTAAACGAAGATTGCATATACGAGAAAAGTATCCCAGATGTAATACACACATTGGAACGAATGCCTTGCTTGAGAAATTTCCATGAATTATGAATGAACGAGAGGCGTTGCGCGCCGGCGATATGTATGTTAAAACAAAAAAAATCCTCTCTCCTCAGTGTGCGCGCACACGTAGCTGTGTCGCTGCGGAATAATTATGCAGTCACTGGATTTGACGAGAGTAGGCTGAGCCTATTGTGGCTAACGCACGTAATCGGAAGTTAAAAAAGAGAAACAAGAAAATAAGCTAGAGAAACATCGACTTGCAGTGTACAAGGGGTACATAAGAAGCCGACTTACTACGAAGGCACACACAATAAACCCAAGTCGAATATGAATTATTTGATACAACTATGTGCATTACAGGTGTTTTCTCTCGCAACCGCTGGACTCTGTAATTCGGTTCACCGCGCTGCACAAATGAAATTCAACTCTTGAGAAGGAGTATATTTTTCGAGAGTGAAAGACTCACATGTATATATATGTAAGGTAATGGCAATCTGTCGCCGTTAACGAGAGCCGGTCTCCTTTCAATCCCCCCCCTCTCTCTCTCTCTCTTCCTCTCTGACGTGTATACCTGTATTCGCATTTAAATGGAAAAAAGCACATGTATATATACGTATGTCGTATATACACAGGCGCAGAAAGCGATTTCTCGCGAGAGCATCGCTCATGTGCGTGTGTCCCATTGAGCGTTCGTTAGCACCGGCCGTAAAAAGCGGTGAAATCCAACGACGCAGGAACGCGTTGGAAAGTAAATCGAGCGAGTTTTGACTGAGGAGAGAGAAAGATCAATCAGACATTGTACACCGCTGTATATAGCTTGGCACCCGTAATTGTTGGTGAATATGAGTAAAACGAAGCCTCGTCAAATTTATCTAATCGAGAGAGCTCTATATGGTATAACGTATTTAATGGCGTTGATCAATCCATTAGGCAGTCACTTTGTTATCGAGATTTTCAGACGAGCTTATCTAAAGTAGAGCGAGACTGGCCGAGCAGTAGAAAATTGATTTACAAGCAAAGGCCTCCTACATTTTTGATAAGACATGCAATGTCATTGGCAATCATTCTTTCTATCCAGCAGCTCTCTGAATTATGGAAGAAATTTTGTGTTATTGGTTTTTCTATTGTATGCGCTTGTTTATGTGCATTATGCGTTCTGATAAAGTACAGATAGAAAGGAGTTGTTCAGCGTATACTGCATACGTATTGACGTACAAGTTAAATTAGCTATTTGCTTAGATATGCAAGAGAAATGTTCACACCTTATATTTTTTTGGTTAGACAGAATTCAAACTAGCATGTAGTTGAATGGCATTGAAGATAGAATGGGCAAATGATAAAAATTATGATTTAGACTTGGCGATAAAGACACATATGCTTGTGGTATGCATTTACAGTTATGAACCACACCGCAATGATCAAGTTAAATTATAAATTCTGCTATGAAACACTGTGTGGTTATTTTCAATCACTTTACATAAGATTCTAATGCAACATTAAAAAGTGGATAGATCTCCAAGAGATGGATATCTTGAAACTGATTGCCACCATAAGCTGATTGATTACAAAAGCAGTATACTGGAGATGTATCAGATTGAATGTAGTTCACTCGCTTAACCAATAATGGAAAGTTTCAGGAGTGTATCTTTCTTCGCTCAAACAATTGCATCACATCTCTGGTTACAAACAGTAGCATTCTAAATACAGTTGTTTGATACTAAAACAGCATGAATAATCTTCCCCTGTGAGAAAATAGCTTAATAAATTACAAACAATAATTCTGAATTTGAAGAAGAGACAAATTAGATTCTTTAGACACAAATTACTAGATCAAACATTTAACAGGAGTATTTGGAAAGGTACAGAAACAACTGTGAAACATCATCATCATCATCATCATCATATGTACAATAACAGCAAGCGAGCTTCTGTTTTGTTGAATCGCTGGCTCTCACTGCCACAATACCCAGTACACAGTTATTGTCCCTTGGCAAAGCCAGTGATTCCACTTAGAGAACTATCAACAAAAAGACCCACACAAGCATCTCTATTCAGCCATAAGTCAATCCTCTTGCCCACCCCCTTCCCCCTCCACCAAAAAAAAATCTCACCCAGGAACAAAGCAGAAGAAAAAAGAACCAACTACTCACTATAATTCCTGACGAAGGCAAACTGCTCGATCTCGCTAGCCGTGGTCCTGTAGTAGGTGTAGAAGGAGAGGCCGATGAGGACCAGGATAAGGCTCTGCAGGAGTCGGCTGCGCAGGCTGATGAAGCTCATGACTACTGCTCGCTCCTGGACACGGCATCCGCGCTGAATCTCACGTGCGATAGCCTACCTCGGAACTGGCTTCACAGCTCGACAGCCGGATAGCTGCTAATGTCTCGATAACACAACGATCTCTACCCATGTAGACGAGGAGGGCCCTTAGTCAAGGCTCGAGCTCGTCCACGTCGCGCAGCAGCTCGCTCGGCTTTGAGGTTAGGTCGCTCATGTCGCTCCCTTTTTATTTACCTCCCCTATAGTCACTCTCTCTCTCTCTCTCTCTCTCGCGCGCCTCTACCACCTATACACACTGCGGAGAGATGCGGTATACGCGCGGACAGTCGCGATCAGCCGTGGCGGTGTCTCGAGCAGCGATTGTCCAGCTGACGCTCGAGCCCTCGGAGGCTCGGAAGGCCGACGTCGTGCGGGCGTATGCGATAAGGACGTCCGTGCAGCTCTCGCTCGGGCTGACGTTGTATGTAGCACGGGGGAGGCGACGGCGAGTCCACGTCGCGCTACGGCGGTCGCGCATGCACTGACTCGACGGGAGCGACGGGCGGACTGACCGAACAACCGATATTCCGACGCCGCGGTGGCGCGCGCAGCGATCAGCTGCGCTCGCGCTCGCCTCGAACCAGCGCTCGTGTTGTACACCAGTAGCTCTCCGCGCCGCAGACAGGTGGAGAGAGAGAGAGAGAGAGAGAGAGAAGAGAGAGAAAGACGAGGAGCTTTTTTATTCAAGGCTCTCCCACCGCGGGCAAGAAAGACACGTACGTGTGTATAATACACTCCGCGATGGGTAAGTTTACGATAATTGCCGTTTTGTTAGCGTTCTCGCCGTGTAGATAGAGGTTAGATACGCTCAATTTGCTTGCGTGCGTTCCCCTCCTGTATAAGTATAAGAATATACACGACGAGTCGCCGGATTGTTTGGAGCCGAAGTCACCTGCAGATGGAGAGAGATTCTGCACAATTTTCGAGAAAGCAGTTTTTCCTTTAATCGCTGATGAGTTAACGTTTGCGCAAGATTACGATCTCGCTTTTATTTTAACGTTTATTTATCGTCATTCACCGCGAGTAAATCTACTTGGATAATATAAGTCTTGTTCTTTTTTTTTGCAGATAGAAAAAAAGAGGCGATAAATCGTGCGCGTACGAACGCACTGCCGACGTTCGCAGAAAAAAGGGTGTTAAGTCTCATTAACCTTTCTAATCTCCGCTCACGTCTGTTTTTCCTCTCTGCTGCATTTGTGAAATATCCCAAAGTCTTGCGAAGCGATATTTTCGAGAAAGAAAAGCAATAAATCATACGCGTATACACGAAACCGGTCATGCCAACCGAAACAAGGACATTAAAGCGAAGGTCGCAAACGATCCGGCAACCGGTTCCCGATTTCAGGGCTTGTTTATAACGTTCTAATTCGATTCTAGATCATGATTCAACGCGAAAAATTCTCCCAAACATCCAAACAAGTCGCAGCCACACGACAAGCTCGATTAGTTGATTCGTCAATCACATCGCTCTCGCGTCTACTGACAATTAATCTCCCGCAGTACTTGACCGTCTCAGCGTCTCGTTTCCTTTTGCAGAGCTCGTTCTCGTTTTCGTCCCATCCTTTACCTGCCCGTCCGCTTTTCCAAATTCGTTATTCTCCTTCAGAGCGCGATCGTCGCCAATCCTCTTCTTCGGCGCATCGTCGCCTCGCAGTCGGTACTTAAACGATTTCGTCGTTGCGCCGTTCGCAGAATCGTCGGTTAAATTCTTCAGTTGCTCGATTCTTTTTCCAGTGTGCACCTCCTGCGCGTATACGTCCGATCGAATAAACTATTTACGGAAAGCATTTTTCCTCCGCTTAATATTTATTATTTACCCGGAGAGAAACCCGTATGCGCTTCAGATGCGCGTTGAATGTTTCATGCCGATTTTTTTTTGCTTTCCATATACCGATCGTTTATCGGCGCTTCTCGTCGTTAGTTTCTTCGAATGCATTGTTTTTTTCCCCCCACGTACAGATAATGCGGCGCTTTTCTTTCATTATTCATTTGCTTATATACCACGATTGTCTCATTTCCTTTAAACGCTTATCGCCTTATACGATCGGCAGCGTTACTTATACAGCGCTAAATATATCTGCAATACGTGTACGCTCGGCTATGTCTAACGAGTCGCCGGGACAATCGCGATATTCCCATTCGACGGAAACAAAAGTCTCGGGCTGCTGATCGAGGCGAAGAAAGATTTTTCTCGTTCGAAAAAGTTGCGCCGCATATGGAAGGCCGCAGCGCGGAGGATAAAGAAGCGCGCCGTTATTTTTCAACTGCGCTACAGATGTCAGCAGTCTCCCCGCAGGCAATACACGCGAGCCTCGCTTGCGGTGAGTTCGGAACGGATATGCATATGAGCTGTTTCGCAAAGTCGCCGCCGTCCCTCGCCCGCAATGCCCACTTATTGCGAATAAATATTTGCGCGACTTTGTATATAACGGGCGCGCAAATAAATGAATCCATTGAAGCGCACGTCGATCGAGCATAACCTCGAAATTTCGACATCCGCGCTCTCCGTATCGCGAATGCTTGAAATCGACAAAGCGCGTGATTATGATATATAAACAAGCGGGAAGTACGTGTCGAATCGGGATTTCGATTAGCGTGTGTAGACGTGTATCTTGAAATAAAATTTTCGTGAAAAAATTCGCGAATGCTGAATCAGTACCTATATGTATCTGCATTAACGGCGTGCCGTGTGTGCTGTATACACGAAATGTGTATGTGTGCCTGCATGTGTATTAAACTGTCGACGTGTACAACTCCGCAGGTGTATTGCCGTGGCGCACATAATGCGAGATACGCGCGGAAATCGAACTGCGCGCCCGAGACAATGGAATTATATCTGGAGCGTGCTGAGAGGAGAATTGTTCCATTAAAAGCGTCGCGCGCGTATGTGTGTGTGTGTGTGTTTCGAGCCCGCGAGCCTCATCGTCCACATTCGAATTAACGATTTCGTAAAGAGCTATGCGCGACGGCTCGACTTTGTTTCTCCCTCGTGTACATTTGGATGATTGCAGCTCGTGTGTATCGATTTGATTTCCCCGTCAACGTGTACGAATGCATAAATACGCGCGGATACAATGGTAACGCGGACGATTTCCAAAAGTTTTCGACGCATATATATAACGCTACCTGCAGTCTCTGACACAGATTCGAAAAATAGGCGGGAAATCGAAAATTCAAATAAGTCCGGGAGAGAGAGGCAGACACACACACACACATACACACGCACACACACAGGTTAAAATGAAAGTTCGATGAAATGTAGGCCTAGGTATACATATACATATATATACGGTGCAGAGGAATACGAGATTGGCTCGCGGCGCACGCGAAAATCAACCTCCAGGCGCGTGCACGTGTCGATATTGCATGCGGATGACGCGCGCGTTATCCCAGATAAGATAGCGTGCGAGCGCGGGGAGATTGATAAATGCTGGAAAAAAGAAAACAACAAGCGAGCCTCGCACACACGCTAATTGAAACTTTCGTGCGCCACATGGCTTAGTTTAATTAGCGACTGTACGGCCGTTGCGAGGAGAAAATTTGTCCCGAGAGCGAAAGTCTAATGTATAACGCCGAGTGTAAGTACACAGAGAGAGAGAGAGAGAGAGACCGTCCGTTATTTTGGCTGGAAATGCAAGTTTCTTATATATATGTATACGCTTACCGATCGATCGCTTAGCTGACTCTAAGCGAGCTCTCGAAGTCGGAATCTGCAAGACTCTCTCGAATTGAATGGGAAAAAATACAAGCGAAGAGTCGCTCTCGCGCGCGACGTGTGTCCAGTTCGGAAGAAAGACCGATAACCTCGGAACAGCCCAAAAGCGCTGCTGCTTCCTGCCGTTTGGCCTAGTTCCTCTATACTGCTTTTTTGTCTCTTTTGTATATCGCGTTCTCTGTGCACGCGCGCGCCTGTATATCTATACGTATACTTTCGTGTATAAAAGAATTCGTATATATATATACAGATACGCACAGCACGATATTCCCGGCTGATAATGAAGCGCACGCGGAAGCCCATAAGCTCGGCAAGGGAGGAAGGATGAAATAGCTATGGACTTCCGGAACGCCTCCAGTGGCTCGTCCTTGGCTCCCTTTCTTCTTCTCTACTTTATCGCCTTTTTTCAGGAGAGAGAAAGAGAGAGAGGGGGGGGAGGGGGGTGAGATTCGAAGGGATAATTTTTTCATCGTTATCCCAAACTGTTTTTTCTTTTGTATATAGACGGACATAGTCGAAATATAATATTTACTAGAACTCGTGGTTGCAATCACGCTGAGAAGGAAGAAGCTATAATAGGATTACGACGCACAATCCCCCTATACATACATAGTCGCTGTTCGTTGGGTTGTCGGAAGCTGCTCACAGGAATAAACTACGAAGAAGAACTGCTAACCGGACAATTTTACTTTTTTACACAGACGGTTATTGCAGCTTGATTAATAGTCGGCGTTATTATTTCCTCGAATTACCATCGAATCGCTGATTCTTCCATTCATTATGGAAGCCGTGAAAGCTCGAAAAACTCATTTCCCGGAAAGCTCCCAGTCTCTCTACCTTTCTCTCTCTCTCTCTCTCTCTCTCGATGCTTCTGCGTATACACACGCCATCGGGGGGACTCTGTGATGCAAGAACAATGCGGCGAATCCGCCGAATGGGACTGGAGCGTGTAATTGAAATTAGTTCGTTCGCTTCGCTCGCGCCTCGTCGATTCGTTCTCGCCCGATAGTACGTAAGGTACACTCGCCTGGCGGAAATAAAAAAATGAACAAGAGCGACTTCCGCTCTTGATAGCGGAGGCCTTTTTTATTTCGTCATCCGCTCTCACAGTCTCGTGTACGCACATATGCACGTAGACAGATGTGTATACTGTATATACGTATATGTATACGGCGCGGTATAATCTCGAGCAACTATATTTATATACCGCTGCACACATCGCTCGGAAAAACTCCTCAACGGTTAGAGAGAGAGCGTATGCATACAAAGTATTACGTGCACGAATGTCTGTATGCAAACGTATGTGCAGGTGCACATCGTGTGCATATACGTATGTATCAAGAGAGCGAGAGACGCGTTTACGTCTCGGTATAAGGGAGCGAGAGGAAAGAAAAAGCTGGAGCGGCTAATTTGAAGGGCTTGATCGATAACCTATTTTTCCGGCGCTGCCGCTGGCTCGTCGCCAGAATTCCCGATTCGTGCGCGCTTTGACGCGATAAAAGCTTCACTATTGCCGCCGCCGATGCCTACGTAGACGCACATTATGTATACGTATATGTGCATTTTATATACGTATATAATAGAAAGAGAAATGCGAGTATTGACAATTGTTGCAAAGAGATAAATTTGGAAATGTTTGCCGATATTGCGCATTAAATTTTGATTATTTTTATATTTTGTTATACATAAATCATACAAGGGCATTAAAGACTATCGATCAATTTACGCACAAGTGTCATATAGATACATCTATGCACTACAGTATACGTAAAGTTGAATTTCACGACTGTATATTTTTTGCATACAGTTATAGATGAAGGCTAGAAAATAACTCAATTAGCCAATTGTTCCGGGGATGCAAATTCAAATTTTGTAGAACGTGCAAAGATGAAGCGAACAACATATACTGTATAATATATTTTCAGGCAATTGTAATTCTGCACTTTTTTTGCATTTTTTCGTGCAGAATAAAATAAATGCAAGAAGAAAATAAAAAATGCTTTTTATTTTCTTCCTTTTCTAATAAGGATGATATGATAAAAAAAAGATCGCATTCCTGTTATACATTATTGAACAATAAATTATAATTAAATTTTTTTATTGGAAATCTAATCAAACTGAAAAATTCATGCATACGGAATGAATTTTTGAAGTTGGCGCTTATTACCATATCATCGCTAAGCATATATGTAGATGAGGATGTATGCGGTCTTTTACAAGTTCATTTCACTTGAAATTGAATAAATATACATTTTTAAGATATTCAATATTTTTTATAATTTATAATTAAATTATTTTACCAACTATTTCGCTTAAATTCTGAATAACTTTACTGAAATCGTAGCCCATTTTGTGTGGGTTCCGCCGTACTGAAACTGTTAAGAACAAAATATTGTACAAATGTGAATGCGATCTGCATCAATAAATCATTGCTAAATTAAGAACTCCGAATATTGGTAACAAATACAAAATATACGATCGTTCATGAAAAAGTTATAATTTGTTTTGGTCTTTTGTAAAAGAAATCTAATGAAAATATTAATTATGACATATTTTGAAGCAACAGTTGTTGAAAGTCTGTCGTTAATCACATTGATGCACGCGACTTTAAAAGACACTCCCGAAATAGCCTTGAGTAAAGTCGTATACCGTCTGATCATTCCTCTCTCCCCCGCCCCGCCTCCTCCCTGAGGAACATAAAATATTACTGGCGCAGCATAAGCTCAATGCAATCCTACTGCGACTCGTATAAATAAACAATGGCGGTTCCCGTGTTCTGTTAAAAGCCAATAAAATTGCATAAATCAGGCGAACACCGCGGGAGAAATCGATTTCGATAGAAACGCGAGGCTTCAAATTCTCAACAACATTAGCTCTCGATGAACAAATTCGACTATGAAAAAAAGCGCGTCTATCATCGATCCCACCGCAATTTTCTCAAAAAAGAAAAGGGAAATGTTATATACGCATTACACGCACGCGTGTGTACGTATACGCGCGGGCTTTTCCTGCATACAAAATCCTCCCAAGACACTGTATACCCCTTATAGCCGTATGTATAAACACAGCGAAACGTAACCTATCCATCCCGCGCACGTATATACAGCGATCAACAAAATTCCAATCACGCGCGAAGAGCCGGGAAAGATAGAAGCTGTATACTCGTGCCTTTAGCCGCGGCAAACTTGTGCGCCGCGCTCGCGCGTGTGCGTGAATTTCTGATGTATACGCAGGTGTGCAAAGCTGTAGCGCATATATACACTGCACAGTCGAGCGGAGCCATTGTCGCGTCGGGTTGGCGCGAATGATAAGACGACGAGGGGACTGTGTATAGCCTACGGTCATTCCGGCTCTCTCTCTCTCTCTTTCTCTCTCATCCTTCTCTCTTTGCGTATATATACACAGCCGCATACGCTCCCAGGCGTCGGATCGCGTAGCGACTTGCGTCATGACTCGTGTGCGTACAGAGAACGAGAGAGAGAGAAAATGCGTGGGGTGGGATAGCGGCGCGGCCGGGTTTCCCGCGATGAATCGACCGATTGCCTTCGAAGCTCTCCTCTTTTAATCGTCGCGCCACTATGTACGCGATATAATTATTCTCGAGGCTTTTTTTTCGTCGCGCGCGCGCGCGCATATGTACCCCTATATACATCACGATTGGAAGTCGAGATGAGACGCAGGCGAAAAGGAAAAGACACACGTGCAGTCAGTTGCGAGCGGAGAGGTATAGACGCACAGCCGCGTGTATACACATGTATATATATATACGAGGAGGGAGTGTCACTTATATGCGATCGATGGCCCGTCCATCCGAGAGCTCAGCTCCGGGGAGGAGTTGCGTGCGCGATGGACTTTTGCCTAATTTTCTTTTTTTTTTTTTCAACCGTCGGCCCTTTCTTTCGAGGAAATTCTCTTGGCTATAAGTATATGCGGGCTGCTATACTGCGCGCGCGGCTACACTGCGGTCATATTAGCGGGTGTTTAGTGGGCCGATCGAAGCCGGACCGCCTATTACCGCTGATTTGCAATTACAAATCGCGGCGACTCGCGAGAATTAAGAGTTCAGATTCGAGCCCCGATTAATTAACGATCGGATAAGAACGGGGGCTACGGAGCGTATTTCCAGCGGATTACAGAGCTGAAAGCCCTCCCTTCCAAGTCGACACGCTATATATAAGTACGTTATGCGAGGGCGCTCGCGCACGCGACACGATTAATCCCGAATATTATCGTCCGCCCCTCCGCCGGCGAATTAACGCATCTCGCGACGAGATCCATCGCGCTTGCCTCGTTCGAAACACGCATGTTTTTATGTACAGTCGCGGCCGATCCGGCGTCGTTGCCGAGCTGGCGAGAACAATACAGCGCGAGAGACGCGGGCAGGTGCTTTCTATACACGCGCCCGTTGATATCCGGCGATTAGGAGCGATTTCGGCACGTAGAGCGATAAAACTTATTCAACTAGAGTCGCGTGGAGAATCTATAGCGCTGTCGCGCGGCCGTATGTATCGATCGGCTCCAACAGCTCTCTCTCCCTTTCTCTCTCTCTCTCTCTTTCTCTCTTTCTATCTCTCGAGATTTCGAAGGAAAAATATAACTGACCACTTGTTCCACTTTTCGGGTACTTGATACTTTTTTTTTCTCGCTTCCAGCACTCGTCGCTCGCCGCGCGCGCGCTCGCGCACAGTCAAGTGTTATATTTTAAAGTACGTACGAGAACCTCTTTTCCCAAAGTCGTCGACGTTCGACCAGCTGCAACATCGAATTTGTTGCAGGTAGATATATATATATATATATATATATATATATATATGGATCGTAAAAGTTTGAAAAGCTCTCGCGCAATTGCGACGATCTTTTCCGGACTGTACGTGCAGTACACGTATGTATTAAAAGCTCAGACACGTTAAATCGCTCGTTCTTGGCCTGCAGGCCGGAGAAGATAATTCCTCTCGATTTATCATATCGGGCGAATATTCATTCGCATGAGGAGCGCGCGCGCGACATCGGGGAAAATAAGCGGCGAGCCGGATCCTCCTCGAGGAGCTATGCCGCTCCCATGAATAAAACATCGCGAGATGGATATATATACCCGACTCGAGATTTTCCGCGGCTCGCCTGCGCCTCTTTAATTTTTCACCCTCCCGTCGCTTTTCTTTTTTCCCTCCTCTCCCGGAGCGCGTCGCACTGCAGCAGCAGACTTTTCCTTTGACTCGCGCGCAGTCTCTCTCGTCGTACGTCCAAGTGTGTTTGACGCGTTCCTTCAGCGCTGCGGCTGTATTTACGCACGTATATTAGGCTGCGCGCAATTATTCGAGAATTGGGTCGGAGAGATAAAGCGCCCCGAGTGTATCGCGCGATTTACCGAATTTCCGCGCAGTCAATGCGTGCATTATGCGCCTGGACGGAACGAATTTTCCGGCTGCAAAGTGGATAATAATCGGATATTGTATTGTACGCTGCGCTGCAGTGGGCTGTGTTATAAGTATAGATATACTTCCGCCGAGTTAAAGTACAGAACGCATTGCGAAAAATGCGGAAAATAAAATTTCTTTGTGTATATAGGTTGCGCGAATGGATCAATATTGATTTTACGGCTTGAAAAGTAATTTTTGAATGCCACTTGTGATGCGGGTTTATTTCTGGCTATAAAAACTCGGCAGACGTTTTGAATACGTCGAAAGTTTGAAATACCGAAAAATTAGTTTGAGTAAAATCTATAATATATAGAATTCCATAATATTAAGAACCGAATAGTATACATGAAAGTTCATTAGACCGAAATTAATTTTTCAAGCATATATGAGTCATTCCACGGGATACTGGAAACTTCTGGGGGCCCGGACTACCGAAAAATTTTGGGTAGGGCACACTTACCAGACCTATTTTTTCTGATTTCTGGGACCCCTCCGAATAAGAAACCGTCCGAGCTGCATCATTATCGGTTGCCACCCGGGTTTCCGGTCGAAAAAACGCAAAAATCTTCATACATTTTCTTTTGCATTTTTACTGTTGAGCGCATTATTTGTGTACTGTGAGTCCTATGGGACTTGGCGCTATACTTTATATATACAGAACGAAAGTGCAGCTCAAGAGCTTTAAATCGAGCCTAAAATTTTTAAAATCGGATGTTCCGGTCACGAGTTACGCACGCTTCAATACTGCTAACTCTTTATAGGGCTCTCGCAAAACTAATCGATTTTCACTCTTTTTTTTCAAATCCTCGAAACTTTTGATCCAGTGACTCGATTTTAAAGTTTAATAGCTTAAATTAAAGCTCTTTTCCTCAACTTTACGATTTTTAGGTCCAAAATTGATTTTTCTTATCTATTGAGCTATATATATGCGTTCAGAAAACCAATACGCTTTAGAAGCATATATATAGATCAACAGATAAAAAATTTATAATTTAGACCTAAAAACCAAAAAGTAGAGGAAAAGAGCTTTAATTTGAGGTATCAAACGTTAAAATCGAAGCATTGGATCGACAGTTACAGGGATTTGAAGAAAGGGAAAAATGTCTGGTTTTTTGAAAAATCGAGCTATTTCGTGAAAGTAAAACCAAACCACTTTTTTCAAATGGTCATAAATTTTGATGGAGTGATTCGATTTTGACGTTTAATACCTTAAATTAAAGCTGTTTTCCTCAGCTTTTTTGTTGATACAAATATTTTTTTGTAGTGAGCTATATATATGCTTCTAAAGCCGATTGGTTCTTTGAAAGCATATATATAGCTCACTATATATCAAATTTAAATTTTGACTTAAAATTCAAAAAGTTGAGGAAAACAGCTTTAATTTAAGCTATTAAACGTCAAAATCGAATAACTCGATCAAAATTTATGACCATTTGAAAAAAGTGGTTTGATTTGACTTTCACGAAATAGCTCGATTTTTCCAAAAACCAGACATTTTTCCCTTTCTTCAAATCCCTATTACTGTCGATCCAATGCTTCGATTTTGACGTTTGATACCTCAAATTAAAGCTCTTTTCCTCTATTTTTTGGTTTTTAGGTCTAAATTAAAATTTTTTTATCTGTTGATCTATATATATGCTTCTAAAGGGGATTGTTTTTCTGAACGCATATATATAGCTCAATAGATAAGAAAAATCAATTTTCGACCTAAAAATCGTAAAGTTGAGGAAAAGAGCTTTAATTTAAGCTATTAAACTTTAAAATCGAGTCACTGGATCAAAAGTTTCGAGGATTTGAAAAAAAAAGTGAAAATCGATTAGTTTTGCGAGAGCCCTATTATAAAGAGTTAGCAGTATTGAAGCGTGCGTAACTCGTGACCGGAACATCCGATTTTAAAAATTTTAGGCTCGATTTAAAGCTCTTGAGCTGCACTTTCGTTCTGTATATATAAAGTATAGCGCCAAGTCCCATAGGACTCACAGTACCTCACAGTACACAAATAATGCGCTCAACAGTAAAAATGCAAAAGAAAATGTATAAAGATTTTTGCGTTTTTTCGATCGGAAACCCGGGTGGCAACCTATAATGATGCAGCTCACACGGTTTCTTATTCGGAGGGGTCCCAG
Source organism: Philotrypesis tridentata (assembly GCA_018906965.1). Lineage (NCBI taxonomy): Eukaryota > Metazoa > Arthropoda > Insecta > Hymenoptera > Pteromalidae > Philotrypesis > Philotrypesis tridentata. The sequence continues at coordinate 7,796,257 of JACCIB010000002.1, forward strand.
AAATCAGAAAAAATAGGTCTGGTAAGTGTGCCCTACCCAAAATTTTTCGGTAGTCCAGGCCCCCAGAAGTTTCCAGTATCTCGTGGAATGACTCATATACACGTATCACAGCAAATGTTAGCATGAAGGCTTTATAGGGACCTTTCTTTAACGCAACTTTCGTTCGAATCCTTTTCCATTAGTTATACAGAAACTCACGAGAGGTCAAGCGAGAGTGAAAGAAAAGCATTAAACGAACGCAATTAGCCGTCGCACGGAAAATTTTTCCAATCCTTTCCATTGATAAAAATCCACGCGTTATTCGTTCCAAATTTATAACTCGCGTGTAAGGACGCTTCGAGCCTCTCTCGCGCCGAAATCAATTGAAAAGAAAAGCAAACTTCTCTCACGTATGGAAAAGTCATTACCAAGTATTACGGCGCTAAAAGCGCGATCGCAACTTTATTCGTCTCACTCGTCGGCGCGCCAGCTATAGTGTACGCATACATCACGGGCATATACATATCGTTCTTATACATATATTTAAACGAGCGCAGCAAGCATATTCTTTTTTGCAGTAAAAGCCGGCTCGTAAATCATCTAAGCCGAGGATCATTATCGACTGGCAAAAGCTAATCCAGCTTGCAAGCTCGCCATATAGTGTCGATTCGTCAGGTTAATGTATCGCGAGTACGTATACAGTCGCTCGTTTCTCAATTTAGTCGCGCGATTTATCCCCCGGATCTTCGATGCAACCGGACGTGAGAAATACACTCGGCTCGATACGCTTGTTATTGAGTTATGGGGGCGGCCGAGAGCCAGTGGGTTAGGAGCGAAGAGAACAAGCGAAGTTTGAACGAGCCGCCGCGCCAGACTCGAAAACTATGCGCGACTGCTGTCTAGCATTCACTGCACGAGAGAGAACTATTATGCTGGATTAGGAGGACTTGATGTGAGTTGTTCTACTTGTTTTTCGTCTAGGACGTGTCTTCTGTGTGCTCGTATTATTCGACCGTTAATGGCCGACGTTGCTTCGCTGGGGGGGGGGGGGGGGAGGAAATGAGATGTCGTTTGTCTTTCTCGGGGACAATGCGCCCGTGCTGACTTCAAACATGTGCGTATTTCAGATTCGTCCTCACAGTCATCGAGCTGCGATCGGGAAGTATACGGATGCGAAAGAAGAGAGCAATAAATGTATGTTATATTATAACAATAAGTTTCTATATATTAAAATGATATGTGTGTGCGAATTAAAGTATTTATACACTTTTCAGGATAGAGCTGTGTAATTGTATAGTTTACGATCAGTTTTAGTTTATTGATATAACCTGCTACTTTACACGTAAAACTAATTATCTCGTTACTCCGGCGAAGTATAAACGAATAAATAAACGAATAAGTATTTTTAAACACACGCAGAACCCATCCGTCCGTGAATGAATCGATCGTGGGGGGTTGAGATCGCATAAAATACGAGCCACTTGAACCTTCATTCATCTCAACTGCGTCCCTCGCCCTCTTTACTTTTTTTTTCATCAGCGCACCACTGAGGCCATGATATATACGTCCGAGAAAATACTGTCGCCTGCGAGACGATTGATTAATCGAAGATTGTACGCACATCGTGATGCTATTTCGGTAGTTCACGGGTATTTTCGGTGATTCTCAGAAGCTGAATTTTCTTTACTACGCAGAATGTGTAGCGTAGAAAGAACGTTATGACAATATCAATAATTGCAAATAAGGCTTCTGTTATATGAGCACCGGAAATTCGTCTGGCAAAGGAAAATAATGGCGCTAAATGTTTTATGATTTTGCCGGCAATATTTTTTGAAAAACTGAAATAAAATAAGGATGACTACGGATGACCATTACTTTATTTCCAGATCATCCCTTCTAACTTATTTTCGAAAGCGTGAAACGCAAACAAAAAGATCATCCCTTCACCGACTATCTCTCAATATGTGTGTACCATTTTTTAGAATCAGAAAATATGCACGATGCACTAGAATAGTAGAATTGAAAAACACGTCAATTGTCAAAAAGCCTGATTTGGAGCAGTTTCTCCATTTGTCAAGTAAAATATTTTATGTCGTTTTTTATTGCACATTCGTAATATTGAGAAAGGTGGAGTGCATGCGCATTTGGTACAGAATAGCCCAAAAATAATTTCTGTGGGGAATTTTATATTTTGCATATTTTTTTAAAATTAAAAGTTAGATATAGTATCACAATTTTTTTTGTAGTAGTGGTGATTTCGTACGTTCCCTTGAGAAAATTTGCATTTTCCTATTACTTCAGCTTTTATATTCTTGCTTTGAAAAACTCGTTTTCACTTTCCTCGTCGAGCTACACTACACCCTGAAAAGCAATCACGATGCACATCACGAAATACCAATGATAACTCGATACACCCGATGTTTATCAGCGCTGAATCTAAAAAAAGCATTTGTGCATACAGCCATATACGTCACACACATCTACGCATTCGAGATATCAGAAATCCGTATAATAGTCTATGTAGTCCTCTCGGCAAAATAGACAGCGTTAAAGATGGATGCGGTTTTCTATGAAAAACTAAAGCAAAAAATAAATACACTAAATATGTTCTTTTTTCATACATTTTTCGCGCATTTTCTCATTGACTACATCTTCAAGATGTAGAAGATCAGTTAACATTTTCAACATTTTACGACAATAATAATTTTATGAAAGTAAGTTTTGCTTTAAACAAAAACATGGACAGATTTTTTAAATACAATTTTTATGGCTAACAATGATTAAAAATAATTGAAAAAATAATTTTCAAAGTTATACAAACGTTTGTATATCTTATTGCTATAAAACAAAGCGACAAATGGTATAAAGAGTTTGTTTTGGAGTGTAACCTGCAGAAAATTATTGTGGAGACATCTGCAAAGATTTGTATTAGGTCTGAACTTATATTAGTAGTTCAAAATCAATATTAAATGAAAACAATAATTTTTCTAAGTAGCATGATAGCTGAAACAAAAACACAGAGCTCGAATTTTGAAATTCACTGTACGGTAAGTATCTTGGCTTTTTTCCTGAAGTATTATACTAGACTGGGAGATAACATTTTATACAGAGGTAAATTTTGATATCTACTTTACTTTGGTCCATACAAGTTTCTAAAAAATTGTACAAAATAAGTTAGTTGCATATGTTCAACTTTTAAGTGGAGAAAGGGATGAAAACTTTATTCTGAAGTTATTTCACAATTCAGGCATCTAAGGGAGTCAAATCCTGCTTTTTAAATTCAAAATTTCTAGTATTTCAAACTGTAATACAAATAATGTAGTACAAGTAACAAACATGTAATAGAGATTTTGATAGTTTTTTTTGCATAAAAACTAGTGTCTCTTTGTTCAGATATAATTTTTTTAATTCACCATTTACCTATAACTTCGCCGAGATCATTCAAAATTGGCTTTTCCCTGGCTAATTACGTATCCATAAAAATAGGCACGAAATGTAAAAAAGTTTTTGAAAATCAAATCCCTTAACCCCGTACAGTTCAAAAACAACGTTCGTTATTAAAAATCTGCAAACGTTCACGGGCATTCCTGCGACCTATTGTGCAGATTCCCAGAATCCTAGCGGTATTCATTCTTCTCGCTATTGCTTTCACAGAGAGCCACGCACGTACCTGTATAAAACATACTTTTGTATACGGTCCTCTCTCTCCCCGGCGTGTCTTTGTCGTAAAGAGAGCAAGTTTCTTGGCGCAACTTGAGCGCATGCTTTGTGTAACACAAAGTCCATACTCGTCTTTTCTTTTCACGTTGCGCATACATGCACATGTGCATATCCACCAATTTTCGGAAGCAACTCTCCCCAAAAGTTGCAAAATTTTTTTTTGAAGGCACACCTACCAGGCCTGTTTTTTTTCTCGTTCCTGAGGTCATTCTGAGAGAGAAAAAAACTCGTATGCATGGCCGATCGTAGGGTATACTTGTTTACCGGAGCAAAAACGATTCGAAGAAACGAGAAATAATTAACAAAGAATGAAATGATAGATTTTTTTCTCGAGAACTATGGACTTTTATAAAAATGTCATTACAACAAAAGTATCTCAAAATTCATGAAAGAATGCTCTGAACTTTTTTCGGTTTGATCCAATACAATTTTTAATTTTTCGAAAATTCAAAATTATCGAAATTTCGAAAAACTTTCTGAAAAAATCTGAAAAAATTCCAGAGTATTCTTTGATGAATTTGAAGATATTTTTGTTGTAATGAAATTTTTATGAAAGTCCATAGTTTTCGAGAAAAAAATCTACGAATTGTTTTTTTTTGTGAATTATTTCTCGTTTTTTGAGTCGTTTTTGCTCCGGAAAAAAGTACTTATACCCTTCGATTGGCCGTTCACGTGAATTTTTTCCTGTTCAGAATGACCCAAGGAATAAAAAAACTGGGTCTAGCAGATGTACCTACAAAAAGATTTGCAACCATTGGGGAGAGTTATTTCCCCGAAAATTGGTGGATATGCACGTATACACATACGTGTCGCATAAATATATATCCGCGAAATTTCATCAAAAGTATATAAGCGCGACATCGAGGTAAAAAAGCTCCCGGCAAAAGCTTGCGGCGTCTCAAAGGCGATTTCATTTCATTATAGCGCGCTCGGCGAATCTTTTCTCGGATTCCACGCGATCATCCTCCCCTCTGATTTCTCGATACATCGGATTTCGCCTACACGAGCTCAGAGTATAAAGCTCGAAATAAAAATCCCGCGAGAGCCAATCGAGCTACCGCCGCGATCTCCCCCCCCGAAAAAGCTCGCCTTACGCCCGCGCCCGCGCGCGACAATTAAACTTTTGCCAGAGAGAGAGAGAGAGAGAGAGAGAGAGGGATCGCAGTCCCCTCTGCCTCTCCCCAAAGACACGTGAGAGTCACCCTGCTCTCCTTCACGTGTCCGGCTCATCGGCGAGCCCTCGCTCGACGTATCGCGTATTTTATATTTTTCATACACACACACACACACGCACACATTTAGAGAGAGAGAGAGAGAGAGAGAGAGAGAGAGAGAGAGAGCCGCGCGAGAGCCACAGCTGCAGCAGCTTTCCCGCCCCTCTCCCGGTCCTCGATAGCTACCGCTTAGCAAAGACACCCACACAGAGGCAGGAGGAGCAGCTGCTCGCTAGCGTATAAGCACGCGCGAGTGCGCATGACTAGTCGCGGGGCAGCGCGCACGCGCCGAAGCTACGAGCGTAGCAGCAGCAGCAGCAGCAGCAGCCTGTGCGGCCAGGTCTCGTCCTACTCCCTCAGTCGGCTTCTGCTCTCTGACCAGGTGAGCCAGAAACTGACGTTTTTCCATCGCATTGTATTGTACGGCACTCTCTCGGCGGAGAAGACACGGAGACGCAGACGCACGCACGAGGAATTCGCTTCTCGACCGAACGCGCGCGGGGGGCAGAGTACAGACGGAACGAGTCGAAGCTATTGTCCCGTGCTATGAAGACCAGGAGAGGAGAGACGTCGAGGAGCCGCGAGGAGGCAGATTGAGGAGGTCAGTTTTCGTTCTCGTTATCGCGCGGCGAACGACAAAAATTCCTGAGAGTGAGAGAGAGAGAGTTATAGCCCCGCACGGCTTTCGATCACGGGGAATCGCGCGATGCAGTGCACACACCACACCCAGCGCGTTTAACAGTGTTTCTCCGTCTGCCGCGCGCGCGTGCGGCGGCGATAGTAGCTAGGGCAATGGCGATGCTTCAAACTCGTGCGGCTAGATCAATAACGGCGGCCGCCACCACCGCTCTCTCGCTCTCTCTCTCTCGCTCTCTCTCTCTATTTCGCCTCCCTTTTGCTCTCCCCTTTGCAAGACAGAGAGAGAAAGCTTTTCCCGCGAACGTTACACTCTATCTCCAATTCTCGGCGCTTTTCCATTCTTTATTCCCCCGACTCGCGTCTGCCTCTTCCTCCACACCTCTTCTGCGCGTTCGTCGCGTGACACGGGCTGTGGAGGTGGACGAGACCAGGTTTTCATTGATGCGCGAGGGTGGACCGTTCGAATTTCGCGCAGAGAGCGCCAGTTGAGGCTCGTATAACATCTGGTCGCGCACACGGGACGATTGTATATACAGGCGCGGAGGAGAGACCTGCTCTCGCGCTCGGAATTCATTCGTATACGTATAGCCGGCAGATTTTCGAAATTCAATCAGCGCGAAAACGCTCCATTGATTTTCCGCAAATAGTTCTGGCTGCTCGAGCGGGATACCCTCCAAGGGTTCGGTTACATTCTTCGCGGAGCTGCGCGCGCGACCGTGTGGCTGAGTGAGTACGTGTGTGCGGGGCGGCTTTACGTTTGATTAAATTGCAGTAAACTGCAGAGTTCTGACGTTGCCTTAACGCTGTAATTCAATTGGGCTTATGCGTCAGTGCCTCTCACTGTAGCTTCTGGCTTATCTCCGCGAGGGAAGGATAAGGCTGACGACAGTCTGACACTGACTACTGGAACGAATTCTTACTGTCGTCAACTTTCGTTTTCGGCCGTTTTAACGCGATACTCGCAAAAATACCGGGTTCGTCCTTCGAATTCCGAGGAAAAAACAGTCGTAGTGGGGAAAAAAAGGGGAAACCCTTCAACATTTATCTCCGATCGATAGCCGACGTGCAACGCACGGGCGTTTAATCGAGCTAATAGATTATCGCTCGACATCGACTCTGATATTCCCATTAGTTTTTCAGCCCTGCGGGAGCTACGGCCGGAGACGAAGTTTCGTCAAATTTTACGTCGCGTCTCCAAAATTACGACGACAACTTCGCTCATTGGTCACGAAACTCTCTCTCTCTCTCTCACGGTGGCTTACTGAGACGTCAATTAGCAAACGCACGACTGCCGGCGAGATGCATACTTTTTTTTTATTTCGCGGTCGATGAAGTAGTCTCGCGGCCTCAATTTCCAACTATAGCTCGCTTTCCCTATATGTATGCGAAAAACTTTTTCTGCCTATATGCACGAAAAATTATGATCGTCAATAATTCGCGAGTGACAGTTGTCGCTGAAACACGTGAAACTACATGTGTAGATTGGGGTCGAAAACTTCAATCGGTTGTAACGTCGTGCACGTGTGTTCGTATGCGTGTAAACGAAGTGACAAATTTTTTCAAAAGCGTAGCTCATTTACGAGAGAATGGCTTGAATGCAGCTACTTTGACATTGTAATCTTGAAAGTTACTTTGAAAATCTATTTCCGACGCGTATGAACCTACAGGTAAATTGAATCCTTTTCAGGAGAGAGATAGAGGCCGGGAAATTTGAATTTCATATTTTTCGCATGTTTGTCATTGTCGATCGAGTTTGCAGTTTCTCGACTTCCGATTCGCGTCCATTAGACGCGGCGCGCGTATAGACTCGAGTCACTCCCGGGGGAATTCAAATTTTCATACAAGTATTTTTCTTCTTCCTTCCTTCCGGGTCGTTAAGCGCCCTTTGACGCGCGCTTGACCCCGTCTATATGCGCTTGTATGTACACCCAGATGCATACACTCTCGCCGACGAGTCTTTTGTGAATTTCAGGAAACTGCTCCGCTGCAGCGGCAGCTGCTGCCGCTTCTTCTTCTCTTTTTGGAAAACTTAGCGCGCCTGCTCGCGGAGCTTCCGAATCGGCTTTGCGCAGCGGCTATACTCGCGTTTTCATCGCTTTAATAACACTAAGTTCTCGAGCGGCTAATCAGCTCGTAATTGGAAATCAGATTAGGCCAGAAGTTAATTTCCTGTTAAATGCCCTTTCATTACGTTGATTAATAAATTCTTGTTGATTTCTATCTGCAGCGCGCGGCGTCAATTTTTAATGCCGCCGCGCTGGCCAGGAAGCTGTAGTGGTCTATAGTCGCCGCTTAATTAGGTTCATGCGTAGGTGCACTCCTGGGGATATGTAGGCAAGGGTCGACCTCGTCGGAACTTTTTCTATTCGGCACAGCATGTTCAGGTCTGACAGAGAGACGGGGTTGTACACATTTTTTTTCCCGGAACGTTTTCCTCGTCTGTGCACTGCACGAAATAGAACTCGCGTGAGATTAATTAAACGTATAAGGATGTTAATGCGCTGGCGTTCAGTTGCGGCCAATTCATTTTCCTATCATCCATTATGAATGTAAGCATACATTTTTTATGCAATAAACGTTAAATGTTTGTTGTTTTGATTATTTAGTTATCCACCTCTGCATAAGTAATATAAGAACTGCTACGTCTGTTAATAAAAATCTTGCTATATTGTAATTTATTTGCGGAAGTCGATAAGAAAATGTATGTAAAAATAAAATGAAGTCAGATAGTTCAACATGCAATTGCAAAAAGTTAGCTTTTCACGATTATAGATAATGTGCTCTTGAATGATGCAATACAGCAAATTTTCTTCAAATGCTTTCTAAACAATTTATTATGGACATATTTTCATTTTCAATACAAGCTAATAACAACGATGATAAATTTTTCAACCTTTAATAATTTTAACGACAATTTTAATTAAAAAAAAGAGTCTGATTTATTTTGTTCATATGCCTAGTACCCGATTATTTCTGAATCTCGTAAAGTAGATTTCTGATTTTCTACATAAAAAGATACTTTAGAAATTTAAAATAGCACATTACGAGACTAGTGGCATAAGTTGCACTTTACGGCCCGAGTATAGCGAATGCGCTTTGTACGTTGCGCCATGAAGATCAATTAGGATGATACGCGTACCATACGAAATTTTATAGCGCTTGCTGACATAAATCCGCTGACACGGCTACCTGTATTATTAGCAGTCCATTCTGGCACTGTGAGCCAGCATACCGTAATTTAGCGAGTGCGATATGCGCTGTGCCATAAAGGACTACTTACGCTTATAGTCGTGGCATAAATGCCGATTTATGCCACCCAGTACTCTGAGCTAATCTTTAACTTGCGCTTTTATGGTAATTTTTAGTGAAATGCAACAATTTCGTACGCTAGGTTTATTTTTAGAATCGCTCACGGCTTCTGAATGCCTTGACTTGAATAAAAAGTTCACTTCTTGCGATTTTATTCGTCGCGAACTTTTTTTAAAAAATTTCATTCGGTTTAGGATCGACTTTATCGTGTTCGATTCAACCCTCGAATTGCATATCATTCACGACTTTTGCGATCGCATTATGCATGCTTTTATCGCTGCCGTCGGAATATCGAAGAACAGAGGGGGAAAAAAAATTTGAAAAAAAGAAGGATAAAAACTACCACCTTCTCCGCGTGAAAGAGAATTCAAAGTAAAAATATTCAGACGACACTGGATGGCGTATTTCCGTGGAAAAAATTAGTTCCACGAGCTGGCTTTCGAAACTCAAAGGATATACGTATAACAAGTGACAAGACCATTTTCTACCTTCCCATCAGCCCCCTCTCCCCCTATTATAAATTCATTCATTAAAATATTCCTTTAGCAGCGAGGACGAGCTCATCGCACATTTACAGCGTCGTCGAAACGTGCGAGCTCGAGCTTCTCCCCCCCGAACGGCATTCCACGGGAAACTTTCCCACGGCCGAGTGCCATCGCGACTATTGCGCGCGAAAATTCGAAATCCAGGTGTAGCGCATCGCGCCGAACGGGGCGAAGCGCAGCTATTATACTTTTCAAGTGCAGTGCATCGCACCGTCGGCTCCGTCGGTAAAACGCTCCCGGCGGCGCATTCGAATCGCGCTCGCCTTCTCCTCCCGCCCCCCCCCCCTTCGAAGCGCACAGCCGAGCGAGAGAGCTTTCCCGTCGCCACGTGTGCAGCTCGCATCGAGGCGAGGCTCGCGGCAGTGCATTTGAGAAGGTACGTGTAGTGGGGTGAGCCTCCCGCGAGAGAGAGAGAGAGGATGGGGTCGATAGGAAAGGACACGCTGACCCAGAGAGGTGTGCGCGCGCTCGCTCGTCTGTATAAGTATAACACGAGCGCAAGGGAGAGAAAGAGAGAGAGAGAGAGAGAGAGTCTGGGGGAGTATACCGACACGCTCGATAGTCGCGGCGGCTGCAGCAGCCGGAAAGGATGCACTTTGCGCTCGACTCGACGTCTATATTGATTTTCTCATCTCCCACTTCTTCTTTTTCTTCTATTCTCTTTTCTCAAGAGTCTGCCGCCCGGCCACTTGTCTTTCTCGCGCGCTCTTTCCCTTCAGCTTTTTCAGGGATATGTACTGGCGTGTGTGCACGACTGTGTGTGTGTGCGCGCACGTCCCCGTGTGTCTGTGTGTATATATGCATTTCGATTGTTTTTTCGCGCTGAGAGGGAGAGAGAGAGAGAGAAGGGAGGTCTCTACTTTCGACGATTTGTCGTTCGAGCTTTATGCGCTTACTTCGGGAGCTTTTTTCCTTCATTGTTATAGCGTTACGTGTACGCGAAAGAGTAATGATATAATGCATGGAAATCGTGTGTAAGGTGCGTGCAAGGATTTTTCTCTCGCGCGAGCGCTGATAACCTTAATGCAGTTTAGATCGCAACCGGCGATAAAGGAGAGCTTTCTCCTTTATAAAAACATGCACTCGACGTGCTCGAGAATATAAACGAGAAATCTTTTCAAATTCACCCGCTTCCCTCGCAGAAGCGTTAACGACTCGCGCTAGCGAACTACTGGGTAATTTTGCGATCGGAATTTTTGCACCAACATCGCTGTGTGTCCGCGAATAAAAGTAGAAACTTTTAGCGTATTCTGTCGACAAGAATCGAACGTGTGTTCGTAATTAAAGATTTTTTAATTTACATCTCAATTCTGAATTTCATGTCCCTCTTCTGCAGTACAATACTCATGACAAACGTAATAAAATCGATCTGAGAATGTACGCTCTCCATTTCGAAAATCTCCAATCTTTCATAAAAGTACCTTACACTCAGAAAACTATCCTCCTGTAACAACGCAAATCCGCCTGTCGTAGGAGGATATTCTTTTAAAAATAGGGCCCAGAGGATTTCCTCCTGAGGATGGAGGAATATTACAATGAAATAAAAGAAATTCCTCCTGTTACAACCGAAAAATGCCACAACAAGAAGAGTTCCTCTTCTTATAAGAAGTTCTTCTTCGCTACAGGAGGATTTATCAGGAGGAATATTTGCTTGGCACTAGATTATCAATTTTCTGAGTGTATAATCACGACACTTTGGAAAAGCTTTCCTCTCGCATTAGAGCCACACTCGCTTGGTATGAAACTCGCGCAAATGCGATAAAACTGCTTGATATATATCGATTTCGGTCCGCTCGACAATGAATTCACGACGCGCGCGGCGCTTTATTTATTTATACATCTCATTGAATCGCGGGGATTAATAGAACGCGAAACAAAGCCTCGCCGCGACTTTCGGGCGATGCAGGCACACTACGCAATAATACAAAACGGAACAAAGGCGCCCTGGCTAAACGCGGAAAATTTCAATGGCGCCCGCGATCCCACATCCAGTATACGCAGCGGCGAAATGAGAGTGCGCGGATTTTTGCTTACTTTGCCCGCGGCTCTTTATTACATTTTCCGAAATCCTCGCGCGCAAGCGACGACGTTGACGGATGAATCGGCCTGGAATTTCGAGATTAATGCCCTGGCTTCGCCGTATAATGCAGAATTATACACTGCGCGCGTCGTCACCCCGTACACTTTTGGTACAAGAAAGAGGAGGGGCGATTCGGACTGTCCAAACAATTTCCCACACCTCGCCCCTTCCCCCCCCCCCCGTATGCTCTCGCAAAAGGAAAAAAACGAAGTATAAAATTACAAAAAAAAAGGGAAAGGAAAAAGGTCCCCTCGTAATGACCGCTATCATCCATGCGCATCTCGTTGGGTCGAATAACGAGACGAAAGTTATAAGAAAGAGCGTCCAGGCAAAGGCTCGTAAAAGTTTATTGAGTCCTGGGGATAGGGGGAGAAATTTTCGCGCGCAATATACATCCGATCTATATATATACATATATACAGGCACACGCGCACATTCAGCGACAGGAGATTTTTTCTTATTTTCTTTATATTTGTCTTGATCTGCGCCGACCCCAACCCCCCCCCCCCCCCTCCCCCCTGCGACGCAGCGACGATCGCGTCCGACGCTTTATTTGTCTTTCTTGATAGCCGCCGAGTGCGCAGTGTCTTCCACCTGGCATAAACTATCAGCTTACTTATACTGCTCTACATTGTGCGACGTATTCCGATATCTCCTAACTCGTGTCCCTTTCCCTCCTGGCTTCCAGTACGTTTGCTCGTGGCGGAGATGAAATTACGGGGACGTAAGGTCGACCTTCTGTTTATTCTCTCTCTCTATTTTCTTTTTTTTTTTTTTTTTTGAAATATCTCCTTTCCCGGCGACGAAAGTTAAACTAGAAGTGATGGAATGAAATATCCTTGCTTATCACAGCTGCGTCAAAGCTTGTCAATTACGGAAGAGTCAGCGCCAATGTGGTCGTAACCCAGTACGACCGGAGATATGTTTCCGACTGGTGTAGCGAACGAATAGCGACAGTTTGCGCGCGGATTATTTAGCTTTTAATGGTCCGATGAAATATTGTAAAAGTCTTAAACAAGCAAATTCGATCATTTTATCGCCTGCGCGATGTCAAATGTTAATGTCAGAGTTTCCCCATAAATTTTCTTAGCTGTTAACTGAACTTTTAAGTCGCTTTAACGATTTTCATTCTATAAATTTAATCCTCAGCAGATTTATAACGTTCCGAGCTTCCAATTCTTGGTCGGTTGGATATAAACTTATGAAGATCCCTTTTTTCTTTTCATTCAATTAAAATCATTGCAATCACAAACTTTTTTAATTTTCCAAGTTAAAAATTACTGGAAAAATTCACTTTGACGCAGAAAATTCTGCGAGTGCATAACGAAAATAAAAAGAAATCTTATAAATAAAAGATTGTTATAAAAAGTTTTCGAAAGCTCGTAAATTGCATCTTTTGCAGAGTCCTGCGGTTAACTTTTTTAACTGCTCCTTTTTACTGGCACCAATTTTTGCACTTGTTGAGAATTGCTCGATTAACCGGATGAAATTCGTTTGAAATTTCGAATTTTCATCGTCGTTAGCAGATATACGCGTCGAAAAAAAAATCAGAATCAGTCGCACCGAACGACAGTTTTCGAGAGATCGTAAATTGCATGTTTGCTTCGACAATCACTGGGCTAACGAGCAAAATCCACTTTTTTTTCAATCCCGTCCAAAACAAATATGGCCACACAGCCATACTTGAACGACTAGTCTTTCCAACACATATGATATCCGTGCGCAAGGAGACAATTGAACTCGGAAATAGGAAAGGCGTGCAGCTATCTCGGAGCGAAACTGAGCCAAAGAGTCCAAAAAAGCAGGCCTAATTAGCCGGGCTCCGGTAGATTAGCCTCTGAACTTGAAAATTTCTCTCCCGGCCACACATGCGCCTCGTTGCCAGCTTCTAATTAACGACAAGAGGGAGAAAAGAAGGCCGCGTGCGTGTTATCCGGTGGGGACCTTGCCGCCTAAAATTAGAATACATTCGAAATTGAAATTTCGGCGCGACGCTTTCGCAACGGTTACGCGATAGCGAACGGCCGATGCGGGCTCGTTGGAGAGCGATACTGCTGCGACGCGATGCCTTGGAACGATGTGTTCTTTTTTATTTCGAGGATTTTTACGTGTTAATGGAAACGGGATGGGACGTTGTGTATATACAGGCTACGAAATAGGCTTGTATACGTGTAGTTCTCGAGGAAGAGCCGCGCGGATGAAAAAATTTTTACGCGAGACAAAGAAAATTTATCGCGAGCAATTAATGTCGGAGCGCGACGAAGCCGTGGAGTGCTCGGATTTTTCGCCGCGTAATTTTTTACGGCGCCAGTCGCGGCGCGGTGACGGACGAGTAATTTCTTCCTGTTTGTTACGTCTTTTCACGTCAAACGCGGAAGCGAGCGAATAATAAAATGGCACGGTATGTATAATTGGCTGCGAATGAATACCGAGCGGCAAAGGGAGGGGGAGAAGTCGGCTCCTGAACTGCAGCGGAGAGCTTCACGCTTGAAACGCGCGATTCTGTCTCTGACAGGTTTTGATAACTTCGAGCCTGGCTGTCTGACCGGTTACGCATTTTTCTACTTCTGCCTCGACGCCCCGTAATTACACGTACACGTACACGAGAAATAAAGCTGTATATGTGCTTTACAATTGAACGCAATTAGAACGCGGTTAACTATTGTGATCTGATTCACCGACAAAGTCGGACCGAAGCATTCAGTCGATTATTGTTCTTATAAACGAGCCTCGCGTGTCCTCGCGAGCCCTGGTGTACACGTTTAGCGGAATCGGAAAATTATCTATACACACCGTGTATAACTCGCGTCGAAACTTTTTATTTCCATGTCGATGCAGAGTACTCGTGACGGGCGCATTGTCGGGTGTTTATTTACGTTGTATACACACACACACACACACACCCACACACACACACACACACAGACACACAAGCGCCAGGGGGAAAGAGTGAGTAAAAGCAGCGAGCAGCGAGACATGTTCGTTAAATGAAATATTTACCGGCGGAATCAGGTCAGTTTCGAGTGCGCGCGCGTTGCACGCGGGGCGAACCATTATTAACCGAAGAATCGATGTGACGCTCGCATTACGCTATACCCCCCTGTCTTTTGCTACACATTATGCAACTCGAAATGTGTGTGTGTATAATCGCCGAGGGTTTTGCGAAAAAAAAGAGAGAAAAACGAAATTGTGCGCTCGTGTGTATCGCAAACCCGCAGCTTTTACGCGATTATATATACGCACACTGTGCAAGCGTATTCCTGTGTACACAGGAGCGCACGTCGGTGCGTGTGTGTATACACGTATATATATACACACGTGCGGAGCAGCGATTGCAGCTTATCAACGAGGTGACGGACACTCGTTTGCATATTTCCTCGTCGCGTCCGCTCGTCGGCTCTATGCGACTTCGGGCGGCGCGCACACAGCTTTCGTTTTTCGTTCCCGCGCGTTTCGGACGAAATATCGAGTCGCCAGCTCACGTTCTCCGCGCGGGGGCGAGGGCTCGGATGTAATGCGCGTTTTGGAAACGCGTTTGTCTTCCCGATAGTGGAATTCGAGGCCACCGCGCGCGCACTGCGAGATTACAGTTCTCAGGCGTATTTTTTTTATTTTCTTGTTTCGGGTCAAGTTAATTCCCCTACTCGCGCGCGTCCCCTTAAATCTAACAAACGAATTCCTGGATAATACACGATGTTTATTGTTATCGCGAGCTCGGGCGACTGTGTGCGTTGCAGCTGAAGTGTATATGGAGTCGAAAGATTACGCACGACAGATTGGCTTATACTGTCGTGACATTGACGCGCGAGGCGATATCTGCAGCAAACTTTTTAACGGATACACTGACCGCAGAATTGATCTGATTGACCGAACGAACAGCTAATTTAGTATAGGGAAAAATAATGAAATGCGGTATAGTGTTCGCACTATTATGCTGGTTTAAATAAATAGGTTAATATTTTTGAAAAATATTTGAAATGTTCCTCGAAACGTTGAAAGTGGAGTAAATGTTTTATGATTATTATAAATAACTAATTTCGTACTTTCAAACAAGTTTTCGCAATACTTTTTCGTGTCCTTCAAACCTCTTTCTGCTGTTATTACACATATATTGGCAACATATTCTGTAACCCCGATAAAGGCCCGAAGTTTTACGTTCTCTATTTCACCTGCAAGATCTGTTATTGCTAATCCGAAGGGGTGATGTATTACCTCGGCGTCGAGTCCAGCATTTTATTTTAGCGACGGAATGAGCGGATTAAAACCGTCTAACATATGACGCGTTTGGCGAGCAGCTGACCGGCAATATCATCGCTCGACGAGATTCAATAAAGAGTTTTAATAAAGTCGATAATAAAATTTTCCCGGACCGATATTGCGGCTAAGTATAGCCCACCCGAAATTCAGTATCCTTTCGCGAAAGTAAAAACTTTCTTGGCCATAGAGCGCGTTACAAGGACATGGAGCAGGAGTCGTTAGCAGATCCCGACGAAAAAAGAATTACAATAATAACTCTTCAATATATACGAGAACTGACTTTCCGCTTGACTGGTCTATCTCGAGCGCGAAAAAAGCCATACACGGTCGCAATTTCCAGGTGATTTAATGCCGACCCTCTTTCTCCCTCGCTCTCGAGCTTTAATCCTACTATAAGAAAAATGTTTCGAAAGAAGGATGAAATCGAGCGCGCCGGAGACACACACGCACACGTGCGCAGTACACAATCGATACACACACATACGTAAATGGGGCAACTCGATGTTATGTACCCGCGTTGCATTAAGC
Organism: Philotrypesis tridentata; assembly: GCA_018906965.1. Taxonomy (NCBI): domain Eukaryota; kingdom Metazoa; phylum Arthropoda; class Insecta; order Hymenoptera; family Pteromalidae; genus Philotrypesis; species Philotrypesis tridentata. The sequence continues at coordinate 7,812,528 of JACCIB010000002.1, forward strand.
GCTGCGGACCAGCGGTTCCGTGATTGTATCTCCTTTAGTTTTTATGGCAAGTCTGATAAAGTATGCATAATTACAGCCGAGGCGCATTATTATTAATGTGCATCACCACATTTTTGAATTATATTAGAAAAAATCCCGGCGGAGGCGTTTCGCTGGTTTATGAAAATGTTAACTAGAAATTTTTCAGGCTGTTGAATTTCATAAGCAAGAGCCGTGTGACTTTCTCTGTCTGCCTCTCTCTCTCTCTCTCTATCTCTCTCTAACTTTTTCGCTATTCTGAATTATTCAGGCGACAACGAAAAAATTAGAGCAAGCATTTTCATTTACACCGAGAGGCTTTTTCGTACCGCTGAATCAATCCTCCGAAAATACCCTAACTGTTGACCTGGTAAAAATGTAGAAAGTTTTTAAAATTATCAATGAGAGAGGTGTCGATTAAAGTTAGACTTTAGAAAGTGCTTTGTGATATTGAACTCAAATATAATTAAAATGATACGGAAAGTTGTAAAACTAGGTTTATATACAGTTAAAAACGAAACTCGTCGAAAGATACCAGCTACTGATCAATAATTTTAGATTAGTTACTTTAGATTACTAAATATCTCTAAAATGCGGAGTCTTTTATGATAATCGATAATTTTCCGTAGTTCTAGCTAATACCCATTTTAAATCTATCAAAAAGTCCTGGATGAAAGTTCATTATTTTCTGATGAATGATTACAATTACATACAAGTTCTGGGTGAAAGTTCAGTATTTTCTGATGAATGGTTATAATTATAACTATATAATTTCGTAAACATAAAAATAACCGTAACAATCAAACCTCAACCTGGAACGTAGCGTACATCCTTTAAGTTGTTAAGTTTTCAAATCTCTCTCATGCTCAGCTTGAACATATAATATTAGACGTCAGATAAAGCATTTTATGGTCACAATTATATGGTCAGCTCGGGAAGTTTCACAGCATAATATAATCTGCCATGAAATTCAGTATATTACCGTCCATTATACATCCTAATAATTCTAACATGACGAGTCTCAGACCGAAAAAAATGTTTCAAAAAGCAAGCTAATGTATAATCGCGCAGGGACTTGCCTACCTCGTTTCCGTCGTGTCTACATGTGTGAAGATACAGGTATATAAGCATACGACGGTTTTCGTCCATCGGTCACACCTCTGCACACACGAGGCGTTACAAAAGCCGACTCCGAGAGGATTTTTGGTGAGCCGGGATTTCCAATTTTCTTTGGCTCGACTCTTCCACTTTTTTACGGGAGCTATCCTTTTGAACAAGCGGCTTTTCTTCGACATGATAAGTGAGGCCAAAGGTCCGGCCGTGAGAAAATGTGCGCGAGAGTGCAGAATTCGTGCTCGGCAGACGACGATGAGTTTCGACGTTTTTGCGCTCTTTTATGAATTCTCATTCCTTTTTTCCTGTATATCTCTCTCTTTCCTCTATCTCTTTGAAAAAAACGAGGATGAATTTACCGGATTCCTCGGCGTTGCTCGCACATGTGTCGTCATTCTTAATATATGAATAGGGTCAGGAATGAGAGAATTTTTTCTTTGTACTATATATTGATGGACGAAGAAAAATTTATAATTTCATTTTCTCACCGCTGCTATAAACGTGTCCTGTATACAAGCATGTTCTTTTGATAAAACCGTAAAAATTCTCTTTCGTAGAATGCATTGAAACATTTCTCTCTAGAATTCTTTCTAGTACAAACGCATCGTCGACTGGATAGTACTGAAATTAGAAAACTTTTCCAAAGAAGGCGCATTCGCAGTGCGAAAACAAGCTCACCCTGTTTCCTCGCGTAAACATTCATCATTAGTGCGAGAAGTAGAGGCCTCTTGAATTCGGTTTATCGTACATGGGGAAATCCGTAAAATTAATTCAGTTCTTGGGATAGCACCGAAATGAAAAAAAATAAGTATTGTGCTTATTCTGTAGTAAAACCTATAAAAGCGAAAAAGTAGTCTTCCCACAGAATCGAATGTTTATGTACATTTAAAAAATTGATGTTGTTCCTTCGATTTCCTGTGGGAACGCTGTTTTCTTTTTTTTAAATTTTGTGCCCCAAAAACTGAATGAATTTTATGGATTTTCTCGTGTACAGACGCTTCTTCTGCGTGTGCACTCGAAAATGAAAATCCCAACGGATCGAGGCTCGAAAGCTCGCTCACGCTGAACAAAACGAGTTATCCTACTTTTTAAATTGTTGCGCGCTTGGCGTACGCGTCGGCTAACTCTCGGATTTTTTTTTCCTTCCGTTACCGGGGGCGACTCGTTCTTCCGAACATTTGAAAAGTTGAGAGTTATACGGTTGATCGGACACAGCAAATCCGTGGAATAGAAAACAAAAAGACAGTGAAAAATACAGTAAACAATTAATATTATAGTTTCTATAGCAAATTCAGATATGGAAGAGGGAAGAAACAATAAGTGCGCAAATTACAATAAATCTTAGACTCCGAGAGAGACAAATCGTTTCCTTCTCTAACAGCTGTGTCGTCGAATGAAAATCTGTACTCAGCGCAGAAATCGTGGGAGAAGACGGGCGAATGCAATTAATTAATTTCACGCGCAATCAGCGACGTCACTACCAGGTACACACGCATATACATGTGTGTGCGCGCGTAGGCTGCGTTTGTTGATGGATGAAGCTTTAGTTGCCGTACAGCCGGTCAATGAATCAGCGAGTGACTCTCGGCTTTGCACTGAGATGTCGGCTCAATATATTATAGGTTACAGTTGTTCGTCTCTCGGCTCTTGTCCGCGCGCGGAGGATTAAAGCGAATTCATTGTTTCGCGGAGTGGAACGACACGATCGCACAGCCGCTGTTCTCTCGTGAATTACGCTTGCCGCGAGAGAGAGAGAGAGTCGAGTGGATTTAGCCAGCCACCGCCGCGTTTAACGACGTTAGTTATACTAACCGGATTAGCCGCGGCGGCCGCTAGTTGAATTTCCCGCGCTGAGCTTGCAAAATAACGCGCTGATAAAATGGAAGGAATCTCCAACGGGATCAATGTTAAAATATCAATTCTTATTCTCGCGAAAGAAAATTTTTATCGTTAGTAAAAGCTATAGTTTGGTTTTGGGGTTATGTTTGTAATGATTAATGACTCAGACGCATCTTAATCTTATTAGTAGCTTACGGTCTGTTAACGCGAAATTTACTTGTAACTGCACATATAGTGGCTTTCAGTTACTATAAGCAAGCTGACTCGGTAGCTAATTTTTCTATCAGGGTTATTAATTTTATTTTAAATACCGAAATACGTGTGTCTGTGGTTAAGTGAAAAATTAACGGGTTTCTAGCTGAAAACTTGCTAAAAAGGTATCCCTGGGTAGTGGCTTTCCAGTTTATTTCTAGCTATACTTTTTAACAAAAACTAACGTTTCTAGCAGGACGTGTGTACGTCTACATATTTATTCGCGACATCGAACGTATATTTATTCTTATATTCCCGCGCGTGAGTGTACTCAACGTTGAAACGTTTACAATGCCCCCAAAAATTTATTTATCCATCAACACAATAAATTATAATTTCCAAAGTCAATTTTCGTGCAGCATTCAAATTTTAAGTTGAATTTTGTCTACCGCACACTCTTGCCGTATTCGAATTGAATTAGTACGATTGTGCGCTATATCGCACGCCTCTCAGCACATCCCCGCGTGTACGCATCGGAGAACGTCTCCTCGCATAAAAATCCGATAGAAACAAAAGCCGCATGTGGTTACATTACTCGGATACCGCGCGGCGAAAGACGCAAAGTGCTGTGGGGAAGAGATGGAAAAGCACAGGAATAGAAACTTCCAGCAATTAAATCACCGACAACGTTATACACACGAGGGGGGGGGGGAGAGCCGATCGATATATACCTCCACTGTACGCTGCACCGCAGACTTGTATATACACGCGCATCGCACACACGCGCGCATTCGGGTCCATTTTTTATGAAAATTCGGCTTCTTGCTCTTCCGACCAAGCCACATGTCCTTCGCTTCAACTATGTGCCACACTGTATACTCCTTCGGTGCATATATTCATGCGGCGACGTCGCGCTATGAAATTTAATCGGCGCGCGACGAGCTCCCGCGCGTGTGTATTTGTGCGCGTGTGCTTATGCGCGCGCGCGAGCCTCTCTCCCGAACGAGCCGTTAATTCGATCGAGCTTGATTGCGCATGGATTATGTAACGCTGATGGCAGTGCTCGCTATATAACCTACGGATCATCGTGCACGGAGTCCCTCGCGGTTATATTGCTCGTAAATAGCGGAGACGGCGATGCGCTCTTCTGGCGCGCACTTTTCTTTTTTTTTTTACGCGCGTTTAGTCCGCCAAAGGTCGTGCGCGTATAGATATACATGCGAGGCGAGACGGAAATTCATTAGCGGAAAATTCGAACGACGTTGAGATTTCACGCTCGAGCGCGGGGCGGGATGGATTTTCTCGCGAGTTTTCAAGATTAAAGGAAGAATCGCGTCTCGCACGCGCGTTTTACATCAGTGCGCTAATTCTGGTGCGGGAAAACGAGAATTTTGAGGTCACGCCGCGCAGCATTGAAATACTCGCAGTTCTGAATCATTTAGGTGTAATTCTTCTCGCGTTCTACCGCGCGTGTATATACCGCGCACTTTTTAGGGCGACTTGCCTAAAAGAAATATGCAGCGAATTCGCTTCTCGCGTATAGTATACGTGCGCTTAATTGGACACTCTCGCGTGAACGCGAACAAATGTAAATTAATCCGCCCGCTGTGTGTACGGAAAAAAAAGCGAAAAAGAAAAAAAATGTATATGTTTACCCGATCTCTCTGCCGCTAGATTTCGAGAGTGTGCTTTAATTAAAAATCGCGTATAAAATTAAAAACGCACGGCATGCATCACACATACGTACACGTCCATCTCGCGTATATTATAGAGCGAAGTCGCGGCTGCACGCGACGAGTCTCATTAGAGCCGCTCATCGACAAAAGAGCAAATCCATTCGCCAAAAATAGAAGGGACACATGCGCCCGTATACGGTCTCGCGGCAGGAGGGTATACAGGTATACATTTTCACACACATATCCGGCCGATCGATGCCGATGAGCGACGGTTAAAGCTCTGCGCAAACAAAAGCTATAGGCGGCTCGATCTCAGGAGAAATGTTATTACGCGTAAGCCCGTCGTTTTCTCGATCGGGTTTGTTGATTCTCCCGTCGAGTGAGCGCGGATATATACATGCGGATACGATGCCGCACTGCTTAATTTATGCACGTGCGCTTTACATGATTTTGCAAGCTCGCGAGGAGCTTACGGCGCATTGAATTTTGTGAATAGTTGTGCCGGGAGTTGTTTGCGCGAGATGCGAACGTTGGCTTCGGAGAAGTCCGCTTTGAGATTTAACGACTCATCGGTGTGTACGCAAGCGCGCGTATGTACACGAAAAAAAGAAGGTATATACTTTCATATGTGCGCGGAGCAACCGATGAAACGCGTTTTCAGTTGTTTTTTCAACGGAAAGTGGGTCATCGACGAGCGCGTGCCTTGCGGTGTAAAAGAGAATTTTCGTTGGGTTGGAAACGTGGCTTGTCCCGTTTTAGAACTTGAGCGGGCCTGCTTGAGAAATTGGAAAATTTTTTAATTGCTTCGGCAGCATCGAAATTGAGGATGAGGTATCCAACATTTTAACGACTCAAACAATTCAATAAAATAAACAAATTTGTTGTACTTACGTCATGTACGGGATGTCATTAGAAAATAGTGGATGGAATAAATAGCTTTTCAAACCGGTATACCTATTATAAGATTTTTTTTTTCAACAGACGTATGACCTTTCTCATATGCTAATATTTTGGAACTTCAAAAATGTACTCTAATATTAATTCCACTGTAATAAAATGATCAAAAACTATTATATTCGTACATTAGAAAAAGGATGGACCAGATTATTCGATGATATTGTACAGATACTCGGCCAGCTTTCAGGCATTAGCTATCATAGCTTAAGATAACAAATCCTCCGATATCCGGCAGCCCCAAATCTTTGAAATTTATTCTGGATAATTGTCGAAGATTGAGCAAGAAGTATGAAGATCTGGAAAAAATTGGGAAACTCGGAATATCCGTAACGTATTATATCTATTCTTCCGCAATGTCATCGATAATTGAGTTCTTTATTCTCCTCGATGTATATAGCAACGAGATTCTGCTCCGATAATCGCGTTACCCATTAAAATCCGAACACCACCCGCCGAGCTCGCTGATGGCACATAATATATCCGCTCGAGGCTTGCGAATAATGTGAGTAAAATCAGGACTTTTCAATGGCTGACCTACTCTTTTGATTCTCCCGCAACTTTTGTGTAAGGACTCGCAGGATCAGCCTTCGGATATTCGACGTGTACAATTGTATACACTCGCGCTGCGTTGAAAAGAGAATGACATCGGAAATCTATATAAATAATACGCACTGCTACTGCTGAAAGACCAACTTACGAATTCGCCGCTTCGCGCGGATCAAGACTACGTAAGTGAGCTCATTGAGCGGGTGGATACAACATTTTAAAAAACCTAAACCTATACAGAATTTTCGTCCTGAAACATTGCATGCTCTGTTATACCCTATGCAAACAGTTCGCCAGGATATAGTATTATTTTAAAGCACGTGGAGAGAAACAGAGAGAGAGAGAGAGAGAGAGAGAGAGAGAGAGAGAGAGAGAGAGAGAGAGAGAGAGAGAGAGAGAGAGAGAGAGACTCGGAAGGAAATGAGACGCTCAGAAATCGTACTCGTGCGCGTAAGCCGTGGATTAAAATTAATCCCGGCGAGTCAGAGACGAACGAACTCCACGGAATTATTAACGTCGAGCTAATCAGGCCGAGTCAAAGTTTCTAAATGGCGCAGACTCCTCCAGCAGAAGTTTCGAGTAGGATTGCGAGAAGGGGCTCACTGAGATGGGGGGGGGGGGGGTTGACGATGAATGGCTTCCTAGATATAAGTTTGAATCCATAATTTGAAAAATGAGTGCTTATACGAAAGCAGGACGAATAATTGTGTTACTTTGCAGGATCACTAGAGGCGTAAAGAAAACCATCCGAGAATAGGGGGCTCGAGTGCGGCAGGACCTACGATAACAGCACACACGACGGGCAGTCCGACGAGCGCGTCTCGTACGGCTGCGACAGGGGCGGAGGCGACGGCGGCGCTACGGTGATCCCAGCCGTGAGGCGCAGAAGCGCAACTGCTGAAAGCGAGCGATCCTTCGTCGAGCAGCAGCAATAGCCGCGGCAGTGAAATCGTGAGCGCGAGAGCTGCTCGTTGGCGGCAGAAAGAGAAGTATCCGAGCGCAGCAAGGAGTCAGCAGCAGCACTAGCAGACAGGCGGCTTCGGCGTCCTTGCGGGCCCGGCGCGCCGTTGAGTCGAGTCAGTAGTAGGAGTAGCTTAGCGCGGCAGCACCAGCAGCGAGAATACCATGATCGACCCTAGCTCCTCGGAGGAGGAGAGCGAGGAGGACCAAAGCGTCCGCCAGGGCGCCGGTGGCAGGGGCCGTGGCGGTCCGCCCCACGGGGCGGCGGCCGCTGGAGCCGGCCACGGCGCCCGCTACCACGGCCCTAGTGGGGGTGGGGGTTCCGCCGGAGGGTCGGTCGGAGCGGGGGGCCACGGCGCCGGCGGAGTAGGGGGCCCCGGAGCTCTGGGCCCGGCGGGGGGAGGCTCGCCGGGCCCAGCGGCCCTAGCCGCCGGCGTCGGGCCTCACGGACGCGGGGGCGCCAAATCCGGCCTGTCGGCGAGCTCTGACGTGGATGGCCCGGGTGGCCAGTCGGGTCTCGATGTGCCCGGCAGCAACCACATGGCCGGCGGCGCCAGAAATTCCCTCTCGCCCTCGATGAGCGCTCACCAAGACGCTGCCAACTACAGCAAGGGCCAGAGACCCACCAGTCCGTCGCCGTCCGTCGCCAGCGAGAAGACCGAACAAGAACTCCAGGTAAGGATTTCGCTGATGTTGATGAAAAAAAAAAGAACAAATAAAAAAAAATGGGAGATCCATGTCGAACCACTCGATTGCCGAGTCTAATCAGTCTTTTCAATTCGAATCACGCAGGACAAGCAGGAGCGCGAGGAAGAAGAAAGGAAAACAAGGCTACAGCTATACGTGTTCATTTCGAGGTGCATCGCGTATCCGTTCAATGCCAAACAGCCGACAGACATGACAAGGCGACAGATGAAGATCACGAAACAGCAGTTGGAGACATTGTGTTCTCGCTTTCAGGTATCTATAGACATGTCACGCGCTCTCCGTACTCTTGAATAACGTTTTCGAACTCTTATCACGGCCGAAGAGCCTCGAGCGACAATTGAAATACGTGCCGTTTCAGCTCTTACAATTGCGATCTAAATTACGCAAAAAAGACCTACTATCTTTCCCGCATCGTCATGAGACTTTCCGGCACAGAACTTTTTAATCGAACCCATATCGTCGCGGTAGCCAGTGAATCACGGCGTGTATAGGCATAACATAAAACTTGAGTCACTTCCGTACCGGTCATATTTACAATATCAGGCTCGACGAGGCGCGGAAGCCTCTCAGAGTGCGAAACTCTCTAGCCCCCCCCCGCTCTCTCTCTCTCTCTCTCTCTCTCTCTCTCACGCCGGTAATTCGCGCGGAAGCCCTCGCCGCTGAGGAGCTAACTCGTTGTCCGTAACCTTCGCCTCCGGGGGCGAATCGATCTGAAGAAAATCAGAGCTTTCGCCGTCGATATTACGACGGGAATTATGCTTGAGACACAATGCCGATATAAACTACTAAGTCGATCTGATCGTATTAAAACCTTGAAACTCGGATTCGAACTTGGTACTCGCAGTGCCGTGTGATTCCTGAAAATTCGAATATCTGTATACATGTACAGAAGTAAAGTCTCTCGATTCGTATACGACTCTCTGTTTATAAACCAGCGGCAACATGCTCGCGGCCATGACAAACTTCAACGAACTTTTCATTAGAAATGATCAAATTGAGATACTGCCGAGAGACGTGCAAGTTTCTTGGGTAAATTGATGTGCACCGCGGCGTTAAGTTACCGACACCTCCACTTACATATTAACTTGTGTTTTCTGCCGACAGAGTTTTTTAAAAGGCGAGACGCAGATAATGGCAGACGAGGCCTTCCACAACGCGATTCAGAACTACTTCGATGTATTTCTGAAGTCCGAGCGCGTTGTGCGCATGGTGCAAAGCGGAGCTTGCTCGCAGCACGACTTCCGCGAGGTGTTCAGGAATAACATCGAGAAGCGTGTTCGTAGCCTCCCGGAAATCGACGGTCTGAGCAAGGAGACTGTGCTCGCCTCGTGGCTGGCCAAGTTCGACTGTATCTTCAAGGGTACAGGCGACGAGGACACCAAGAGGCCATCGCGAATGCAGCAGCAGTCACTGAACTCCGAGCTGATACTGTCGAAGGAACAGCTCTACGATATGTTCCAGCAGATACTTGGCGTGAAGAAATTCGAGCACCAGCTTCTGTTCAACGCCCTCCTGTTGGATTCAGCCGATGAGCAGGCTGCCGCCATCAGGAGGGAGCTGGACGGTCGCGTCCAGAAAGTAAACGAAATGGAGAAGGTAAAGGCTTACTCACCGTAAATTTGAGAGTATATTGATGAATTGATTAACCGATTTTCATCTGTCATCAACAGAATCGCAAGCTCATGCCGAGGTTCCTCCTTAAGGAGATGGAGTCGCTTTACATCGAGGAACTCAAGTCGTCTATCAACCAACTAATGGCTAATTTGGAGTCGCTGCCTGTCTCCAAAGGTTCGATAGACGGCAAATACGGGTTGCAGAAGCTGAAACGTTACAATCATCGTAGCGATCGCTCCCGCCCCCGTAATCAGAGTTCCCTCGCTAACGACTCTGCGGACTCGGAGCCTCAATTGACCAAAATGGACGTGGCCCTCTCGTTCCCACTAGAGGTCATCGTCATGGAAGTCAAGGGGATAAAGAGTCTCGCGCCCAACCGTATCGTTTACTGCACCATGGAAGTTGAAGGCGGGGAAAAGTTGCAAACCGATCAAGCCGAAGCCTCGAAGCCGATGTGGGATACCCAGGGTGATTTCACGACGATGCATCCGTTACCCGTAGTCAAGGTTCGCCTCTACACCGAGAATCCCGCTATGCTTGCGTTGGAGGACAAGGAACTGGGTAAAGTCGTGTTGAAGCCGACGCCACTGTCGAGTCGGGCGCCCGAGTGGCACCGCATGACCGTGCCGCGAAGCAATCCCGATCAAGACCTTCGCATCAAGATCGCCTGTCGGATGGACAAGCCACTGAACATGAAGCATTGCGGCTACCTCTACGCGGTGAGCAAGTCCGTATGGAAAAAGTGGAAAAAGCGCTATTTTGTTTTGGTCCAAGTCTCACAGTACACCTTTGCGATGTGCTCGTATAAAGAAAAGAAAAGCGAGCCGTCGGAAATGATGCAGCTGGATGGCTATACAGTGGACCATATAGAGTCAGTATCCGCTAACCTTATGGCTGGTATGGACTTGCAAGGCGGAAGGTGAATACCCTTTTAAACGATCTTATTCCTATCAATTCAATCCAATGTACTTCAACGTGTGTGATTGTTTAGGTACTTTTTCAACGCCGTCCGCGATGGAGACAACATTGTCTTTGCCTCGGACGACGAGAACGAGTGCCATTTATGGGTGACAGCAATGTACCGGGCAACCGGTCAGTCACACAAGCCTACACCACCCGTATCGGTGGCGAACAAGAGCTCAACCATTAGCAAGATTCAGGGCGACACCGACAGAGCGAAGAAACACGGCATGGAGGACTACATAAGTGCAGATCCCTGTAAATTTGATCACGCGAGCCTTTTCAAGTTCCTGCAGAATTTGACACTCGACTACAGACTGAACGACCCCTATTGTTCACTCGGATGGTTCTCACCTGGTCAGGTCTTTGTACTCGACGAGTATTGCGCCAGGTAAATTGTTCGAACGTTGCATTGTCTTTGACAATTTAATTGACTTTGAAAATCTATCAACAGATATGGAGTGCGCGGTTGCTACCGGCACTTGTGCTACCTTAGCGATCTACTCGACAGAGCGGAACGTGGCCTCATGATAGATCCAACGTTGATCCACTACAGTTTCGCCTTCTGTGCGAGTCACGTTTACGGCAACAAACCCGACGGCGTGGCCTCGATCACTCACGAGGAGAAGGACAAGTTCCAAGACGTAAAGGAACGCCTGAGGCAATTGCTCGAGAAACAGATCACCAACTTCAGGTAAACTCAAATAAGCCACACTCGATTGCACAGCAGTAGCAATGTCCTACATTCGTGACCAATCGAATCGTAGATTCAGCTTTCCGTTTGGAAGACCCGAGGGTGCACTCAGGGCTACGTTGTCTCTACTAGAACGGGTACTGATGAAGGATATAGTTACACCAGTTCCACCTGAGGAGGTTCGAGGCATGATCAAGTCCTGCTTGGAAACGGCTGCCCATGTGAACTATGAGAGGCTCGCATCTGAAGCTAAAGTCGGCGAAGATCTTAATGGCGAAGTGTGCGTTCCTCCTAGCAAAAAGCTAGAGGATCTCATACATCTCGCGGAGATTTGTGTCGATTTGTTGCAGCAAAACGAGGAACATTATTCGGAGGTATTAGTTAGGTTTTTAGAACTCAGTGTTCATTGTCCGGGGCTCTCGGGACAGAGGGTAGCATGCTCTGTTCACGGACTTGGTAAGGGTCCGACATACCTCCTCAGAAGACAAATTAATATCGCGAGTTAGCTTATTTTATTATGTTTTTACTATAGTTACCAGTTAATAGAGCCTTATGCAATTTATAGACTTGAGTTATATATGCTGATAAATAGATCATTATTTGTCACTTAAAGTCACTGTCACAGAGATTCGTAGACGAGCTTTCTTTTTATCAGAATCATGCACAGTGCGAAGGGGTGTATCGAACTCATTAGCACTACTGCGAAAAATTTGACAATGGCTTGCCAAATTCTTCCTTATGTTCCACTTATTCAAGTCTTTTGCGATCACTAAAATGCTTGTGTACGAAAGACGCTTATAATTATACATGACGGTATCGATGATTTGAGTAAAGGGTATCGATCGCTCTTCGCATGCATCAAAGAGTAGAGTCATTAATCTCATAGTATTCGGCAGAAGAGCAGCAGCTGACCAATAAACGTACGTATAATAATTTTGCCGAGAATATGGATATGAAGAGTAAGTGAATATTTAATCATCTCGCGCATAATGAGTCATATTATAGTCTCACGTAATTTGAAACAAAATATGATTACGAAATCAGTAATGAGTAGAGTATCGTGCGTGCAGAAAGTAGATGAATCATGCAAATTAGTGTCTTCTGGGTTCTCGAGGGCCTCGTGCTCAGAGTAGGCGTCCCCACCACTCTGAGCTTCATGGAACATCGCCCGCCGTAAATGTGTGTCGTCCAATATTTTCACGTTTCGCTCCTACTACACTGCACCGCAGGCGTTCGCCTGGTTTAGCGACCTCCTGGTGGAGCACGCCGAGATCTTCTGGGCGCTCTTCGCCGCCGACATGAACAAAGTCCTGGCCGAACAACCGCCCGACACCTGGGACAGCTTCCCCCTATTCCAGGTGCTGAACGACTACCTCAGAGTCGACGGTGAGTACAGTAAATTTTTGACGAAGTATCGTACTCTCACCGGTCGTTCAAACAAATTGATACGGGAATAAGAAATGAAAGTGGTGTTAGAATGGCTATTGAAAATCGTGTTGCGCAGTTGGCCCGATTCCAAAGGAGAGTTGGCTATCGATGATTCGAAATTCTTAAGAGGTACTTGAATCTTGCAGACAATCTGAGAGACGGGCGGTTCCACCAGCTGCTACGCGAAACCTTCGCCCCACTGGTGGTTAGATATGTGGATCTGATGGAGACGTCAATCGACCAATCGATCCACAAGGGCTTTGAGAAAGAGCGCTGGGAGATCAAAGGCAATGGCTGCGCCACCTCGGAGGAACTGTTCTGGAAACTCGACGCACTGCAGTCCTTCATCAGCGGACTCCACTGGCCGGACCAGGAATTCCGTACACATCTAGAACAGCGGCTCAAGTTGATGGCTTGTGACATGATTGAGGCGTGCATCCAGAAAACCGACTCAGCCTTCCAGCAGTGGCTTAAAAAAGGCGTAACCTTCAGCTCGACTGACTACATCATACCATCGGAAATGTGCGCTATGGTTAACGTAATTCTGGATGCGAAGAATCAGAGTTTTAAGCTATGCGCTGTCGATGGGGTCGATGTGGTAAGTTTGCGGGCGCAAACCTCTAACGGTATGTGTCTTACTACTCTGTCGCGCGGATTTTTCTCTTATGAACTACTATTTATGTCAATGTCTTTGTACCTATAATGAGTTATCACATACTCTGTGATGTGGTTTATTGATGAGATTTGAAAACGGACAGGGGTAACGTAAAGGATCTTCTATCTCTCTATTCTCTTCTTAGTTGAAGCCCGGTCGTAAAAGGTCCACACGCTTCCACGGACTTCTATGAGACGAAAATGTGCGACTTTTTAAATAGGCATGTCTCTGTGTGCGCGGAATCTCCGTGGACGTGTCTGGACGTTTTGCAACCAGGAGTCTATATTCTTTTCTCTCTTTCCATAACACCTTTATTTTTAGAAATTTCTCGTAGCAATGTGTTGATAGGATTAAGAGTGCTAGACAATGTGTATGTATATCGATAGACGGACACTTATTTAGGTAATATTATTCTATACAATTAAGTTTCATTATTTATTATGTTGATCCGCTACCAATTCAGACTGTTATTTTCAGTTTGTATTAAATTATGACTTTTTTACGTTGATCACACAGACCCATTTATTTTATGATTTGCTGATAGCTACTAGCGTAATCCTTAGGACACGTTCTACTTATAGATTTATTTACATCTTTTTTTTTAACTTACAATCGAGAAATTAGATGCGCAAATATTAGAACTATAATGTTGTAAAACTACTGGTACTCGATTACAAAACTAATCATTGAACTAGAAGCCAACAACTTTTTTTAAAGCAAGAACAACAAAGCTTTATACAATCATGTTACTTTTGCTTTGTTTCAATTATTATTGCAGTAGATAGTTGCGTTGCTAATATTCCTTACTAAAACAGTTATACAATTAATTAGCTATCACCACGCTCTAAATTTTTTGCACAATCCGGAAATTTGTACCTCTAATCTAAGCACCAAAATAACCATATTATATAAAATTTCATTTTCCATTATTTTACTTAAAGCCGATCGAAAATTTTCAAAAAAGAAGAGATATCCACTGCAAAGAATTCAGAGGGTGCAGAAAACGCGTTAAGACTAATCATATCTATGATAAAAACATGTCCTTTGTATCTTTTAATGCAGCATCAATACCACGCAAAAATCGACGACATGATTGAGAAGACGTTAGCTGCCATGTCCCAAGGGATGATCAATAAACTTGTCAGTATCCTCGAGGCAACGTTATCGAAACTGTCGCGCTACGACGAGGGATCTCTCATCGGTTCACTCCTCAGTTTTGCGGTGAGTGTTCATCGTCGGTATCACTGGTTGTTGTGCGTCCGAGTCAACACGGCTAATTTTGCGCGTTGACTCTTGCAGAAGGTGTCAGGAAGTGGAAAGGAAATGGGCCAAGCCTACGTGAGCTTTACGAGGAACAGTACCGAGCAGATTCGCAGTAAAGTCATTGACGAGCTCTGGATTCTCAATTTTTTCGAGGTTAGTCTTTGTTGTGATAACTTTGAATTCATGGCTATTAAAGTGAACTGTTTTTTTTTGTTTTTATAGCAATGGTATACAGCACAAGTCCAGTTGCTATGTAACTGGCTGACTGAGCGGATGGATCATAGTTTGCACCTATATCAGTGCACTTGCCTCGCTCACATTGTAAAAAAAGTCTACTCGGACTTCGAGCTTCAGGGAGTCATGGAGGACAAACTTAACTCGAAGACATATCAGACTATATCCCAGAGAATGCAGACAGAGGAAGCAACTTGTGCCTTAACCATGAGCTCTCATAATGAAGAGTAAGTTATCTTAAAATTGATAAATTCGAAAAATGATACAAAACCCTGACTCCTAAGTGAATACATTTTATGTTCAAAGATTTGTATATCATATAGTTATGCATTATTTTTAATAGTTTATAGATGTATATGCTTTATACTCATATCATGAAGATAGACTTACCTTGACGATCCAAATTCCATGCCCTATTAGTTCAATTATTCCATTGCATTCCACTGTTAACTTGTCATAAGAAAAAAGTAGACTATGCCACTCATGCTAAGAAAAGTAGATCTGCAAAGTCGCATTTTTTAATTTACCCCACGAAACAAACTATACTAGTTTTATCTCAGAAGTTGAAAGCGGAACGCATTGGAATGAGTGAACCAACCGGGTCTCAGTGATCAAGCTTTGCAGTTTGGATCATCGAGAAGATAGACCCAGACGAATCCAACGAAAGAAAAATTCGAGTACTTGTAACATATTTATTTTTTTTTGCTGTTGCAGAGGGCTGTCGGAGAACGGCAACGACGATGATGTGGAGAGGCCCAAGACAAAGGTGACAATAGTCGAGAACATAACGGGCGAGGATGGCATAAGCATCAGCAACGTCACGTCGAACGTAGCTAGCCGAGTTGGTAGCATGTTCGAGAAAGGCCTTGGCGGCCTTTCTACGAAATTTGGCGGGGCCACCAGCTGGTTTTAGATTTATTTCTTTTCTTTAGTAATCCTATTTCATTTTATTAAATGAGTATCGATATAAAGAGAAGGGGCTAGCGAGAATAACAACTACTCAGATCTATGTTTACCCAGAACGTTCCTTCGCATTCGCTTAAACAAAAGATTTAACAGAAAAAATTGACATAAAGTAATAATTACAAGCAAGTTCTGGCAGATGACACTAAGACGTGTTGTAGCAAATAAACATAGAACTTATGAAAATATAACGAGAGAAAACGAGGCAAAGAAAGGAAAATCCTAGCCGGATTTTATTATTCTAGCCATGAACGACGAGAATTGTATACACATCACACACAGACACACGTACAAGCGACCAAAAGAAAGGAAGAAATGGGGAGAGGCAGTGAGAGGGATGCAAATCTCGACGTTTGTTTTTTGGATTAAAACAATGCAGTTACAAATCTAAATTTATATACATGTCACGGTCGATCGTTGATTATTAGTTGACGCTTGTGTCCTTCCGTTTGTATACGTTCGGAGTCTTTGCCGTTCTCGCGACAGTGGCCGCGAGGGGGTGGAGCTCGCAGTCGAGAAGTACATACATACACATATGCAGACAGGGACAACATTTTGCAGACGACACACATCATAGTTAAACATACATATATATTTAAAATATGTTATGTACCATGACACCGCACACAATGACAAAATGGAGTCGACGGCTAAGCGAAAACAAAATGGCGCTTGAAAGTATTTCCTTTGTAAATGAGCGGACAAACGAATCGCTACTGCGGATACAATACATATATACATGTACGTTGTATATGAAAACAAAATAAATTGCTAAGGCTATTTAGATACGTAATTGATGGTTAATCGCGCGCGTTGCAAAATCATGAATTCTATATGGATGATGAGGAATGAGGCAAACGATATATATGCATCGTTACAGATACAATACGCGTACTGATATACATACATATATAAAGGCAAATCAGAAGTGAGAATAAAAAAGCATGAAGTGAATTTAGAGTAAAGAAATATGTATATATACGCGTGTATTGCGTATATCAAACTAATGAAAAAAAAGAAATACCAATGTAACGTGTAATTACTTGATAATACACGTAACTAAATAAAAAAAGAGGGAGATAAAAGAAACAGAATACAATTTCCTATTTAGCATAATTACCGATCTATTTTTATTTATGATGATCAAAACTTCATTTTTAAAGTCATGATTATTCGAGTATATTGTTGAAATAATGTTGAGAAATTGTTTTTTTTTTCATTCGTTTGGATAGTAATGTACGAGAAAAATATTATAGCTAGAATGAACTGCGATTCGACTGCTGCATCATTAAAGAATTGCTATTCTAAAAGAGCTAGAAAAAAGTAAACAAAATCAGGTACCGTTTTCTAATTGTTTTTTCATTTCTATAAGTATGTATTACCGGTATAGTTATGCGCTCGTAACTTTCTGCTATGCTTAGGAAAGCTGATTTAATTAAGGGATTGTTTCTCGTTGTACTATATTTTTAGTCTCTCTTCTGATGATTCGCGTACGAGCATTATAAGCCGGCCAATTCGTGAGTTTTAGACTCCGCGTGATAGTAAAATGATATAACTTTACATAATTTTTCGATGAAGTCGGATAGTGGAGATATTTGAAGTGATTTTCATTTGATTCTCGATGAAATCCTTGACTTCCTTACGTATATATGTATAGTTGAACGCGGATAATAATTTTAGAAGTTTGTGGAATCGATCGATCGGAATATTTCGACGCAAAACGCAGACGAGTACGTATATATAGTTGTGGTAATTTTTTACGCAATAATAATAACAAGAACAAGCCTCTAGGCAGCTTTCGTCAAAAAATCGCAAATAAACTATCATAAAAAAAAAATAAAGACGATTTTCAGGTTCCAATCCGTCTATATGCATATAACATACTTACAAGCGTACGAATGTTGCATTGATATTTCAAGTTGGTGGTATACATAATAATAAATAATAATACATAGGAGTATTAATAATAATTAATAACGGTAATTGTATAATGATAATAGAAGAGGGCATAGCAGAAACGACCGAAGCGCCACGTACGAATTTTCTTAAAGGAATCATAATAAGTATATTATAATAAATGCAGGTTACAAGAAAAATGTGCAAAAAATACCATTTATTAATTAGCGTTTTAGATATGCAGCGAAAGCTCGTGTCGATCGAAGACTATAAAACGAAAAAAACGGTCGGTGCCTTTATAAATTTTGTCATGATAATAAGAGAATAACAAAATAATAATAAAATTTTAAGTATCGACGACGTAATAACGGATGATTATTAAGTAAACACACACGCGACACATTATATGATTATCCACTTTGAAATGGTGCATTAACGACCAGAATGCATACTTTACCGAACTATAAATACTAATTATATTCAGACTAATAGGCCACGCGTATAATGTAATATACGTCGTAGACAAACGCAACAAAATCTCTTTGATTCTTAAACGCAGACTTGACTGTGAGAGTAATTTTTCGTTCGTGTTTACATTCGACGATTTATCTCTACCTTCCAAAATAACGACACGTGACAACAAAATGCACACAGTAGAGAAATAAATAAATTTCTTATTGCAATATTTACTGACAATAGGACTAATATAAATATATATGAATTTACATATATAGGCATTTGTTTGGTTTGAAAAAAAAATACGTATAATCGATGAATAATAACGACACTCCAGGCACTGAATCCTTTCGCTTTTACAGTCTTCTCCCACTACACAAACTGCACTACATCCTCTCTATAAACTCGCGTGACACTTGCAACATACGAAAGTTCTCTCCCGGAGGCACGTAATAGCGATAATAATAAATTTTAACGATAAAACTGTAATGATGGTAAAGCTAAAAAATTGAAAAGAAAATGCTCACAAACACACGTCTATGTAGAAGCTTGTACCAAGTCGCGTGTACATACATGTCCTCACGTAATATACATAAATAGGGTCGACTTAATTGACTTGTCTTTCACTTGCACACTTTTCTTCTGAGCCTTTAACAAGTTTGATCTTCTTTCGTCTTTTTGAATCTACTGACTTTAATTAGTAAATGAATCCGTGTAAAAAAAAAGAATTGTACAATTGCTTGTACCTTTTCCGTTATTCTTTATGATCACTACTATAAAGCAGGATAAAAAGTAACTTACACAGCAGTCCTTGAAGAAAAACGTACGATGTAAACAATGTCCAAGCGAATATCTCGCAGTGTAAAACGATACATTAAAAAAAAATAATATTAATAATAATAAAACGAGCTCGCTAAAAAGATGAATTATTAAAACAAAAGTATATAAAGGAATAGTCATACAAAAGAAGCGTCTCGTAGCCTGCGTTGAGCGAAATGGATTTGTCGTCGCGAAAGCCTGGCGAAAAGAGGGACGGACGTGAGAGAGGCGATGTGTAAATATTTTTAGTAGAGAGCAGGCAGAGTAACGCGTTATTATGTGAGGATAAAAGCGCAGAAGGAGCCGATAGCGCTGGCGAAGTTTTGTATACACGATTAATAAGAAAAAAAAAATTAAATTAACGCGCCGAGGTGTTGTGCACTGCGCGGCCCAGAGTTTGCGACCGCTTTTTGGCCTACGTATACTCCTCGATCCTTTATCACTAGATCCTGTGATCCTCGTCTCCTGTACACAAAG
This sequence comes from Philotrypesis tridentata, assembly GCA_018906965.1. Taxonomy (NCBI): domain Eukaryota; kingdom Metazoa; phylum Arthropoda; class Insecta; order Hymenoptera; family Pteromalidae; genus Philotrypesis; species Philotrypesis tridentata. Next base: position 7,831,996 of record JACCIB010000002.1, read on the forward strand.
GAGACGAGAGCTTTGATTGTTATTTCTCCTATTGATGTAGGAGAAAACAGTGTCGATGCACCGCAACAAGCGGTACAGCAGCACTTTTTTCTCGTTCTCCCACACATGCTCGTTGGGTATAAATTGAAAAACGAATCCACTTTGCGATCGTTTCACTTTTCGACGTGCAGCGCCAGCCACACTTCTGCGAAACTCTCAATCAACCGTGCTGTGCTATTATTGAAAGGATGCGATTATATAGAAAAAAAGATGTAGGAGTTAGCGTTTTAAAATGAAAGAGAGCAAGATATAGCGAAAGATAGAGAGAAATGCGAGAGGAGATGGAGATAATTTTGGTCTTAAGCTTAGTGACTGTCCTGTAAAACACGAGGAAGCGACGACGAGAGAAGCGCTTTTGAGATGTAGAATAATTTACTTTGTTACAATGTTTCATGAACGTTGACGATCGCAATATTACGAAGTACGTATAACTTTACTATTGGATTTTTCGATTTTTCGATGTTGCGAAAACAAAGTTATTAAAACTTGACTATTTCTGGAAATCTCTTTCAAATTTCTATGTATCTATAGGTCGTAGGTTCGTAGAATCAATAGAAATTGAAATAGATTGCCATGACTTTTTCATGCCGGTTGTGTCGTTCATTCTAACGTAACCGATATATTTTCAAATGTACTTTTGCATGTGATATACTAAATAATAAGAAGAAAGGAAAGCAGCTTTGCAAGCGGCGGAGAATCAACGATGCGTTAAATGAATATCAGCCAAAATGTCTAAGTTACATATATACATATATATACGATCGTCAATAGACAAAGTTTTTTGCAATTATTCTATAGAAAATGAGGAATGAATTCCATTGATGCGCGAGATAAAGAGAAAACTAATGACACATTTAAAAGCGATTTTCTTCGTCAAGCTTCGAATAAACTATATTATAGATATTAATATAGCTCGCTCTTATCACAAAATGGACCATATCTGAGAAACGGCTTCATTGCGTCGTCGGGATGGGCACATGATACAATGAGAAATATAATATACTTTCGAAATTGCTGCTACGTATTCGACAAATCTCTATAATGTTTGTACGAACGTTAAATTTTGCTACATAATGACCGCGGGAAGGTGAAAATGGAGGGAGAGAGAGAGGGTGGGGGAGATTGAGCCACACACAAGAAACTTGCATAAAAACACACGGACACACACAAAGCCGAGTACATATCATTTTTTAGAGCTAAATAATTAACGTTTGTAAAATATACAATGTACAACAGTCTCCACGAAGGGAAAGGTATAATAACGAGTGCAGAAATCCGGCTCGAGATATAAAATATATATATTTTGTTACTTATGAATTTATATATCGTGAGAGGGCCACCTTCGATTGGACGAACCGATGAAGAATTTTCTCGGGTGAAAGGCGAGACTCGCTAAATATCCGTATATCACGTATTGTACTGAACTGCGATTTCATTGTTGACAAGTCGATCAGACGAGTAAGTGAGAGATAGAGCGGAGGAGGGAGAGAAAAGGAGAGTAGGCGCAGAGTAGGTGACGTATGGTCCTCATTACGAGCTTTTCTACACTACTACTATATTTTCGCACGTGCATAATTAATATATTGCAGAATAGGCGCCCCTTTCCGATGAAGCACGATGATAAGGATGATGCTGATTATAACGGATGAAAAAGTATATAAACAGGATATGTGCATTATATAAATATATATATATATAGATATCGTCGTTATGTAAACAGAGTGTAAAGTAAACGATAACAAAAAATACTAAAGCTCTCCAAAGATTAATAAAAAAAAAACGTATTTTCGAGTCCGCTACAGTGTATAGTTACTTTTGATCTACATATTATATTCTTCGAGGCAATATTCACACACTACCTTGTTCGTAAATCTAGTTGCGACGTTTTTATTAATGACAAATAAAAAGAAAATGAATAAAGAGCAGAACGTAGCGGCGAAGCGAGAAGACCCCTTTTCCAGACTTCGGTTTCTTCGCGTCTCTTGGAGAATCGAAATAAAAAAAAACGCGATATGTATATGTGCGTGCGTGTGTGTGAGTGTACGACTAAGTCGAGGCGCCGATCGTGCTCGGACTATCGACGGACGGCGCCGCGGGAAATTTCGACGATGAAAAATCGCGCGCTATAGAGGGAAAAGGAGAAGAAGGAAAAGCGAGAGGGAGAGGCGCCGTCCGCGAACTTCGACATCGGTCGAGCGTCGTATCGGCCTCTTAGCGCCTTAACGCCCTCTGTATATTTTGCGAAGATTATGCGAGTTCGAGGAAAGAAAGTATATAAATAAGCAGGATGTAATAACTGTGCCACAATGCGCCGCTCTTAATATATATATACTATACATGTATGTGCACTACGAGATTTAACCTTTGTTTTCGCGCGCGAAGAACGACTGTTGCTGTTTATCATAAGTATATCTTATAGTCGAGCGGTAGAATCGAGGCGCTTTGCGACGAGCGACGCGTGTGCTATACCTAAAGTTATATTTTACGCGCGTGCATGTGTATATATCATAATGTTTTCTAAGCTCGAGGATACGTGCAAGAAAATTGAAATAATTCGCAAAAGGTGCTTCGTCGGTGAAGTGCGGACGCTTTCCAAATGTCTTTGGCGCCCACCTGATACGCTTTCGAGATCTGCTGCAGCTTATACACTCTCGCGTATTGTTTTCTTCGAAAAGTTACGCAGTCGCATTTTTTAATCTATACGTGTGTCTATAATCTTCTCCGAGACTCTTACGTAAAACTACATAGCTCGAACGGCTATCTGTAAGATAACGATGCTATTCTTGAAATTGTCGCCTTAATTATATTGTAGTCTTGATTTATCTGCATTCGATCGGGAGAGGCGAGAGTCCGAAACAAGCGATACGGAATTACGGAAGTAAATAGACGATATTTTTGCACCAAAATAATGTACGAGGAACTATTGAGCACGATTACGGTGTACAGCTCTACCGCAATATGTATAAGAGTTGCATTGCGTTACGATTCTACTGCGCATCGATGCTGGCGAGACGCGGCGAGCGAACGCGTGTGCGATAAAAGCGAGATAGTAGAGTTAAAAACGAATGATAATCGAATTGCTATATAAGTTACAAAACGTTGTACCTATTATCAAAGTAATCTCAACCTTACGATGACTATCGCCATCACTATTATTATTAATATTATTATATTCTTACTATTGGTAAAAGAAAGAACTCTTGTAATCTACCATAGACCTACCTACTTAATAATAGAGCAGTAAAAATTGCACATAATGATATTTTTCTGCTCCGGTCATAAGCTACTTATGCACGTGTAAAAGAGATACGACACACTTTAATGAGGAAAAAAAATGAAAAAAAAATTAATAATAATAATAATAATAATAATAACTAATGAAAAATGCCGACGGTAAAATAAAAACCTCTATACCTTCACTTAAGCAAGAAAGCAAAAATGATAAAAACGAAAGATTAAAAAAGTATAATGTATACCAATATTCTTCTTCTTCTTCTTCTTCTTCTTCATACGTTAGGTTCACGACGATTAAACAGAGTTACAACAATTGCGTGGCGAGAGACATTATGAAATTTTTACTCAAAGAAAGGATAGCCGATGTTCTAGCGGATTTTTCTCTTCTATTTCTCAATAAAAACTCACGACATCTGCGTTTTACCGAAAAAACTGTATTGTTCTCTCGTTCTAATGTATAACAAGTAAATGCAAAACTATCGATTATCGTCTTCAGAACACCCTGTACCTGTATTTCGAGTTTTTATCTTCTTTCGAGGGAGCACACGCGAGCTCCCCCTGTTTCGTCTTTTCCTTACATATCTACACGTGCAGTCGTGCGTTTAATGATTTTCGATTCAACACGCGTTTGCTCCCTTTTGAAATTTTTCGGTTACACACGCGGTAAAATTGTATAGTGGCGTAACGAACTTTTTTTAACGTGCTTTCCCCGCAATATACGAATATATTATATATGAGTATGAATGTACCGTAGAGCTGGAGTGAAAAAAAGCGAGAGATGTATATCGCATATATAATGTAGAAGATCGTGTATAGAGAGATAGAGAGCGAGAGAGAGAGAGAGAGAGAGACGGCGAGAAAGAGCAAAACAAAAACACGTGCGTTGTAAAAACGGTTCAGTGATAATACACAATCGAGAGAGAAACAATTAACTAATGACTAACAGAAACAAGTAAATAAAAAAAAAGTAAAATAAAATAATATTAATGACATACAGAGGTTAACGACGCTAAGCAGACGAAGTTGTGAGAAAGTTTATTTATTTCAACGGACACGCGTTGATTCATTTTCATTGTGCAATTTAATAACGACGGTTACGTTGTGTAAATAAATTACATTTAAAACATGAACTACTACTATATCACCTTCATTCGACGATCGATTTTATTTTCTCTTCTGCTCTTGGAACATTTTCCTTTTTGTATTATAACACTTCTCATTGTATACTTTCATTTTGTTTTCCAGTTGTACTGTCTACTATATTATTATTTGTTATCTTTTGTTTCTCTTTCGCATGGTTTTCTCCGATGATCTTTTTCTTTCGTTTAGCGACAATGGTGCTTGACACGGCTGAAGAGTTTCTTTTTTTTGTGTATACTTTTTATTCTGTTTTGGAGTCATTGCCTAACAACACAGTAAACAACTTGTCAACATCCGTCACGTTTCACTCATCAACCGTTCACAGACATATATATAGAATAAAATTGACAATAATTAAACTCTTAATACCACATAGATGGATTTTTATTCTACGTATATGTAGAAATTTTAGTAAGTATTTATATTTAATACATTTATTACTTTCAATTGTAATAAATATAGTTTATTGATAAATCGTCAGTTCGCATTATAATAAATGTTCGATTTTAAACAAAACTTATTGCTGGCCCTTGGTGTTCGTGTCTTCTCTTTATTTTATAACCTAAAAACTTAAATTTTCACAATAATGCCCTATAAACAGCACATGACGTACACACCGAGCTCAAGTACTCATAAGTAGTAACAGTCCACAACGACGAGACGCGGCTTCTGACGGCTGCAGTGAGTTTCCGACTTTCCGAGGTAAGAAAATAAAAATGCAAAATCGCAGCTGTTTCTCGATCGGTATCGACAAGCGGCGGGAAATTTAAATTTAAATTTTCATCGTCTCGCAAAGAACGGCTGTGCAACGCATTCGATTAATGGAGATCGTAAATTTAGTCCACGCGACTATACAAACAATAAGTATATCAAGGCATAAGTATTGATCAGAAAAATCCGGCGGATAAAAGAAGGCGGGCGAAGTTCAAATTTCTCGCCAACTGCCCCAACCTCACGCGTAGTTTCAATTTCAGTTTGCCAGACTACGACTGAACCCAGAGCGCCAGAGCTACCGATGAGCGAGGAATAGCTGAACCGATCGCAACTGTCGCCGCAGCATTGCGAGCCGCGCTTAGATCTCCTTCCACGTGTTGTCATGCGCAATCTGCGTGCGCGAGTCGTGCTGCTCGCGTAGAAGACGTCGGGAGCGCGCGCCCGAGCCATCGGTAAGCATCTGAGACTTTCGCTCATTGGCGCGACCGCATAGTGTGTCAGTGTGCGCGGCTCGTCGTACGATCAATTGCGCTCTCTTTTTTTTCTCCCTCTCCTTCTGATCTACGTAACCGCGCGGTGAGGAAGCGAAGAACGTCTCTCGCAGCGAGGACTATCGCAGAGGACCGAAGCAGCGGACGCTCGAGGAAAAATGCTCACGGTAGGCGCAGCGCGAGCTGCTGCAGCAGCCGAATTTTCTCGGCTCGCGCTTTACTCGGTAGGCCCGTAATTTATTCGACTTTTCACTCTGTTCGCAGACGGTCGTCAGGGGTATCACGAGGCGGTCGTTTTCCACCTCGAAATGGGCGGCCGCGCAGCAGGTAATTCACATTTTCGACGTTATGCATTAGCCTGACTGCCAAACGAACATAACCTCTCGCGGTCGAATTTTATGGCTCTGGTGGTCTTGCCTGACTTTTAAATTGAATCACGATCCTTTCGAGGAGTTTCGGAGATGCTCTCCGATGATTTCGAATGGCATTGAGACTGAGGCGTGCGATGCATCGGCTAGAACGAGAGTTCAGCTGGTAGCTTCAGAGAGAAATAGAGTTTTACTGAAGGACATGGAAAGGTCAATTCTTTATCTTGTGACGGAGCTTTTTTATGACAGAAAAATTTATTCAACAGTTGCATACGAGTTTGCATAGCATTGAGAATATTCGGATGAACGTTTTCGAAGTAATGTGTCACATGAAATTTGTCCTCTTGGAAATAAGTTAGAGGTTTTGTTTTGATTTGGATACTATTGTGCTTCTGTCTCAGTGAAAGCTGTTTTACATTTATTTTTATGGTAATTTTATCATCTTTTATTGTATACTGCAATATGTACAATAGAAATTGATAGATTGGATAAATACGTTATGATATATTAACTAGTGTAACTGTTATTTATTGAATGTTAACCAAGTACTGGTTGGAATAATGTCAAATGATAAAATAACTTTGAATTTTCTTATTATACCTAATACTGATATGTAGTTAATTATTTCATTAATGGGTTATAGATGACTGTACGAGATGCCTTAAATTCAGCAATGGACGAGGAAATGGAAAGAGACGAAAGAGTATTTATCATAGGTGAAGAAGTAGCTCAGTATGATGGTGCTTACAAAGTTACCAGAGGTCTATACAAGAAGTATGGAGAAAATCGAGTTTATGACACTCCTATCACAGAATCTGGTTTTTGTGGTATGGCAGTTGGTGCAGCCATGGTACGACATTTATTAATTTATGATATGAATCTTATGTTTCATTCATATTTTCTTCTATTTTTTCAGGCTGGTCTTCGACCAATTTGTGAATTTATGACTTTCAACTTTGCCATGCAAGCTATTGATCAAATCATTAACTCAGCTGCTAAAACATTTTACATGTCTGCTGGAACGGTTAATGTACCTATTGTTTTCCGTGGACCTAATGGAGCATCTGCTGGTGTAGCAGCTCAACACTCTCAATGCTTTGGTGCTTGGTATGCTCATTGTCCAGGGTTAAAAGTTATTTCTCCATACAATAGCGAAGATTGCAAGGGTTTGTTAAAGGCAGCTATTCGAGATCCGGACCCAGTTGTTTTCCTGGAAAATGAAATTCTGTACGGTGTTCAGTATCCTATGTCTGATGAAGCACTTTCCAAGGACTTTGTTTTGCCTATTGGCAAAGCCAAAATTGAGCGTGTGGGTAAACATGTAACCCTGGTAGCACATTCCAGAGCAGTTGAAATTTCACTGGAGGCTGCCAATGAATTGGCTGGTAAAGGCATAGAGGCTGAAGTTATAAATCTTAGATCTCTGAGGCCGCTGGATATTAAGACAATTGCTCAATCTGTTGCCAAAACTAACCACATTGTCAGTGTAGAGCAGGGATGGCCTTCATCTGGAATTGGTGCTGAAATTGCTGCTAGAATCATGGAAAGTGAGTAAACCCTTGCTTCTTACCTAAATTTGATGATATATGTATAATTTTGCTTACAAATTAAAATATTTTTGTATTTTAGGTGAAGCCTTCTACCACCTTGATGCACCAGTTATTCGTGTGGCAGGTGTTGATGTACCAATGCCTTATGCGAAAAGCTTGGAAGCTCGGGCAATACCTATTCCATCTGACATTGTACACGCAGTAAACAAAATTCTAGGAACTACAAAGTAGTTACACCGTGGTATACAATCTTAGGAACAATCCCTTTTTCAAAGTTTTCCCACTTCTCTTCTCCTGATATTTTCCATCAGTTCCCTTAGGTCCGTTTTAATTCTCTCCTTGTCCCTGCGTCCCTTCGATGCTTTTCTTTCTTGAAAAGCTTGTACAAACTTGGTAAACGTTGGAGGAAGAGATAAAACGCTTTAGTAAAAGCAAACTAGAAAAACATTTAATTTATAATATAAAAAAAACCGAAAACTCTAACTTTTAGAGAATATTCGGTATTGTAAATTCGATTTCGGAACGAGCAACGAAAAATATTGAAAATCCGTTTTTCAAATTTAAGCGATCGATCGATAGATTCTCATGAATCAACTGTTTGCATTAAAAAACGTGATGGCTTGCGAATGCTTATGCTGTTCTTTTTATCAAATTTTGGTTTTTTTTTCATTTAATTGATCTTGCCTTACAGTTCTTAAGTACAAAAAATATTCTCCTACAGTAAATTTAAAAAAATGATAATACATTTAATATTAAAAACAATACAAATACAAAAAAATAGGTCAGCAGCATTCCCATCAGAGTTTTAGCATTGATTCAGAGTAGGCATGGCCATAAGATAACAATTAATAATCATGTAAATTAAAATAATCGGTATGAAATGAGTTCACAGGTAAACTTGTGGGCTGCATTTGTTTATTAATTATTTATTACAGAAAAAAAATAAATTGTAATATACATATCTATACTGTTTTTGTTTTTTATATTTTGGATACTCTATCCTATAAACTCTAAGTTTTCCGCGCTTTCTTTTTCCATATCCATCTTGTCTAATTCTAATTGTCATGTATGATACATCCTTAGCAAACAACTAGTAACCACTTTCATATAACGTTCAAAAGCATCTCTCAATTCGTTTTCTCTGTTTTAAAAAATCAATCATGATGAGATATATTTTTTCATTCTATTCTATTTATAAAAAATAAAGTACAAACCTTAGAACATCCATATCTAATGCACATTGTGTGAATGCAGCAAGAAAGTTGCGTAGGTCTGTGTGTGACCAATTTGCCTGTCTCCAAGGCTCTATACATTTCTCTACTAATTCATAGAAGAAAAACCTTAATTCTCTTGTACGATGTAGATTACAGGCAATACCAATAATAGCTCTTGAACACATTCTGAAGTTCAAATCCATATCTTGATATATTCGTTCTAGCAACATTGGTTTTAACTTTATGCACACTAGACTGCAATTCATAAAATAATTAAGTTGATTTAATACATTTTTCAAACATCAAAATAACTTACTGCTTATGGTGTTTTTCATTTTCTAAAAGTATTCTGCACTCTGGTAATTCAAGTAAAAATTCCCTGTCAAGATCTGTATCGAAATATTCAGAGCCTGTGTAACGATAAGTCCAGAGAGACATCATACTGTTGGCACAATGATGCAAATCTGGGAAGGTTAAAAATTGCAATTTTCTTTTGTTCATTTCAAATCGTAGACATATTATAAAGACTACAGCTGCATATCTCCTACAAGTTAAACAAGCAATATTTAATTTAGTGAATATGGATAAAGTTATAAGGGTTTGAAATATCTAACTTACTTAGCTAATTCATCGGGAAGTAAAAAATGCTGCTTTATGTTAGCAATCAAAGAACCTGGTAGATCCTCAACAGTTTTAAATACTCGCTTTACATTGTCATACTGTCTCCGACAACTTTTTAAGCTAACTCCAGTCTTCTCAGCAACTTCTTCCATATCTTTTCGGTTTTTTGAGGTAAGTTTTTTACCAAGAATCTCTCTTGCTACGCTATCGTTAAATTCATAATACCTGAAGAAAATTGCATAATAAATAAACTGGTTAGCTTGCATAGATATCTCTAATTAAATCCTCACATTTCAATTAACATTTGGCTAGTTTGGGGTTCTATCTGGAAGGCCAACTGTTCACTCGCCAGTTTCGTTGGAGTGTGCAGTAGCTTCTCAAGAAGAGAATAAGTACGGTAATGGTCCAAAACATCTGAAGCAAGGAGCTCGACTGGTGCGTTCGTTTGTTGACAGATTCCTCTTTGTTGTAAAATATTAACTGCATCGCTGGCTACAAATTTATCAAATATGAAAATCAATAAGTTATCAGTCTGTACAACCAGAGAAAATCTAGGAGGGCTTATAAAATAGTTGAAACGAGTAATTAAACTTACACGAATATCCATCTACCCAAAGTTGATATACTTCAGGATCGACAAGTGTATAGTTGCTAATAAATACGTCAACTTCTGACAGCATATCTGAGGTTATGTTTATCACTCAACTTCACTCGTACAAAAATCGCCTTAAAAAATGCATTTTCAGGACAATGCTTTCACGCAGAAAAGGCAGCTAATACTCGAAACGGATTTAAGTAAACATTACGATCGATTAGATCGTTGATATAAATGCAGATTATTTTTAACTTGACACTGCTCCAAATTCAGCAGTAAAATCACATAGCAGACGAAAGATACAGCTCTATACGTATACTTAGTCTGCGCGCGCGCACGTCGTAAGCAGGCTATTTAAAGTATGCTATATCGATGGAAATATTTTTCTTCTATACCCAAGCAGTGGACTTATTAACTCAATTAATAATATCACTCACACAATTCAAGATTATAAGGTTTTGTATTTAATTTTTTTTAAACACGTTGATTACAATGGTTTTTTGTACTTTATTTGTAAACTTCGATACGAATATACTAATGAATAAAGTTTTTCTTTTTAACATTTAACAAATTTTTTATTATTTAAAATCGATGTCAATATTTATATTGCATTATTCAATAACTGTTCTATCTTATCCGATTTTTCATTGCTCTGGATGAAAAATTTGAACTGACAATTAGCAAGTTGTAGTTGCGCTGATGATTTCTATATTGCTTAGAATTCGCATGTTTACTTAACATCAAGAGTACATCGAAGAAAGGTATATCGATGAAACTGTAATAACGTAGTATCATTTGATCTATGTAAGGCATGAAAGTGCGCTGAACAGTTGTTTAATTATATTAATATCTACGGTGGTAAAATGATTTTTTCTCGAATCGATATTGACGACTTTCTAGTACCAAGTTCTACTCGGTTGATTGATGCGGTGAAAGACGACAACGAAAATCTTGTGCATGACCTTCTGCAAAAATATAAGATCAATGTCGTCTCTCGTGTAAGTGACGGTGTCCTCTATCACGCGGTGATGAATGAAAATCTCAAAATTTTAGAAATGCTCCTTCAACATGGTGCTTATCCAAATGAAGAAAGTCACAACGGTCCACTCATCGATTATGCTTTTAAAAACAATCTCGAGTGTGCGGAAATAATGTTGCGATACGGTGCTCGATGCAACATTAATAATTATTTTCTTGAGGCATCAATTGAAACTGAAAGGGATCGTCGAAGGACACACCTGTACTATCGTTATGTGGATCTTGAAGCTCGGGATGATTTAGGCAACAGCATTGTCCATTTGTGTGTCATGATGAAAGACCCTGAGGGTCTAATGGTTCTCGCTGGTAGAAAAGCCAACATGAATCAGCGCAGTCTTTGCGATGGCCTGACACCACTTCACACAGCAGCTAAAATGTTGTATATCCCGTGTCTCAAGCTTCTGCTGAGATACGGTGCTGACATCAGCATGCGAGATGAATACGGATACGGTTTATTACATTTGGTTATCACCTGTGCCAACCAAAACAGCAGTGTTGAGAAACAACTGGAGGTATTGGAATGGTTGCTGGAATCAGGAAGCGACGTCAACCTCAAGAGCAACAGCAACGTTAGCGTTCTCCACTTGGTGTCCAGCAAGAGTGCATACAAGTTTATGGTATTACTGCTCAGATACGGTGCAGATCCAAACGCACAGGACGATCGTGGTCGTACGCCAATTTTCAGATTGGCTGAAAATATGAGTGTCACCACAGAGGAGGAGAGCATCAAATCAATGCAACTGTTGATCTCTGCCGGTGCGGATGTCAATATACCGAGCAAAGACGGTGTGACGCCACTGCACATACTGGTCGGATGCACACGAGAGTTGCCAGTTAAATTGCTATTGAACGTCGGGGCTCGCGTCAACGTTCAAGATAAAAATGGTTACACACCATTGCATACTCTAGCGATGTTACCCGTTGACTGCACCGATAAGATCAAACAACTGCGAACGACTCAGATGCTACTTGATGCCGGAGCGGACATCAATATAGTCTCAATTGATGAAAAGACGCCGTTCCTGTGTGCCGTAGACGTTAAAGCTGGTGGCATCATCCGTTCGTTAATTAAACATATGAATGTGATGAGCCATTCTAAAGAGCAGTCATCACATCAACTAGATCGAGCAGCTGTAGCTTCCAACGCCAAGTACAGTGACTATTACATCAATTGCTACAATGAACTCGCGTTCATGAAATCGGTTAATTTCGGAAAAAAACCGAGTCTCTTACACTTTCTTACCAAACACTCGAGCCAGGTAATGAACGACGCGGATAAGGATATATATGTAACTGCATTGATGAATAAGAACTTTAAACGAAGAATTAAGATTTTTTACGGTATTCTTAGAAGGAAGTACTACGAGGCGATGAAGAGAAAGATCCTTATGGACAACGCCACGGTGGGCTTGAGTATGGCGATGAAAGTTGTGGAAACTACACATCTCATAGCGGATAATATTCTTAAACACCTCAGAAATGATGATCTTGTGAATCTAGGATTGGTTGCTGGATTTCAAGAAAAAGAATTAAATTTGCTACCAAAGTGAGAAAGCCAAGTACATAGTATCTAGGTTTATTATAAAACAAAAGAGAAAATTTTTCGAAAAATTACGCAATAATTTGTAATTTCGATAGTCTCCAATAATTTAACTATACAACTTCGAAGTCATCTATATGCAGTTATGTGCAGATGAACAATATTATTTCGTAACATTTGATTATACTAATACATTGTTTATATTTATCAACGGAAATTCCATAACTAGATAAATAAAAGAATTGAAGGCAATACTTATTATTTATTTCATAAAAAATCACAACCAAAATCACCAAAAAAAAAACTCCATGCACGTCTCGGTGATTCATTAAAAAAAATAATGTAAAAAGCAACATCATCGTGAACATATATATTTTAGCATATCAAAATAGTTTCCTTAAAATTGTTTATGCTCCGATAATGAGCAACTCACGAGTGTAATTGCAAGTGTGTCTGCGAGACTGAGATACGATTTAACGTTAAAAGGTCACTACGACGCCACGTCTCTGACTCTTGTGTGCAAGATGAGTTCTCCACGGCTTTATCTTTGCTAATGCATTATTTACATTTTTCCCCGGCAATCTCATGCTTAATTAAAGTAATCGCTGGACTTTGGAACAAAGCGTTGGAGGGACAAGCGAAATTCGAAAACGACAGTTGGAAAATCCACACTTTTTTTTCATTGTTTCCCATCATTCATTGCAGTTAGTTTTGAAACGGGCGATAAAGCCAAACTGGGAAGAAATTAAAAAAGGATTTTTTTGCGGATGAACGAGGCTGTTAGTAAATAAAAACGTTGATCATTAAACTTTTTTCTCTTTAAAACACTTTCATTATATAACAATTGGAAATGTAGCACTTAATAATTCACGACCATTCGCATACATCAGATTTATCTATAGGGAATTTGAGAGCTGAACTTATAACTAACTGCGCGTATGTCTCACGCAAATATATAAAAGTTCACTATCGTGTATTACATGTTACAAACATCGCAACAAGCATTAATTTGCTAGTGCGATAACATATATATGGGCTTTCTCTCTCTCTCTCTTTTCTGCGTGTGTAATCATTGTTTTAATTGAGGTTGCAGGTTCACATGTATGCTCATTAATCAGCATTCCTTTGTCAACCATCAATAAATAAGAGAGACAGAGAGAAGGAGAAAGAGTGAGAGAGAACAGTTTACGAGGAAATTCAAACGCTTTAGCTCACGCATACTCGCAAACATTTACAGTTATATATGTATATAAGAATATGTGTATATTTATTTATATTTATTCATTTATTTATAATAGTCGAAGTCACTGTGACATACCCGAAATTCGTTCCCAACGCACGAAAAATTAATAAAAAAAACTTAAGATTTGCCTCGTGCGACCGGGAACAAATAGTGAATTTTCTTTATTAAAAATATAGTATAATTAAATCTATATACAGCACATCAGAGAAAATGTCATCGAGACGCAGACCTTGCCTACATCATAGAATAAAAAGACGTCTGTAAATAAATTTTATTTATTAATTGTCTACAAATTATGTGATAAATAAATTATGTGATACGTTTTCTCTTGCGATAATAACTAAATGTAAACACGTTAATTAATATGATTTTTGCTATAAGATATAAAGATTCCAAATAATTACGTTTCATAATGGTCCAATTAAATTAAGCATTAATATTAATTATATAAATGAAATGATAAGAAACTAATTTTCGAAATATCGGAAACTTTTCAGGCTACAGCGATAGTAGTTATTCGTAGTAAAATAAATAAACATAATGGCATTTTAAGTATAACGACGTATACATTTAATATCATGCGTATAAACTCATAAGATAATTCTGGCTTTATATAACTCGAAGACAAAGACAGTAATTAAAAAAACTCTATAAAACTTATTCTATTTGAAATAATAAATATGGGCTGGTTACAAGTACACAAATCACTCTCCAAACTCTCGTATCTCGATAATTCACTAAATAACTTGTCAACAAAATCATAAAGTTCATGATTTCGGAGCAAGTAAAGTAAAAGGGATTCATTAGAATACTGCTTTGGTTAGGAACACAGGAAATTCATCAATGATTCTCTTTAAAAAAAAATGATAAGCTTCGTGCAAACATTAAAAATTTATTGCCTTCGAGTACATTTTTTTTAATCAAAATCAAAGAAGATCATTGATGATTTCTCTCTCTCTCTCTGTCTCTCTCTCTTTCAGTAATTTTGAGCGTATGTTCATTCGCCCCTGTGTCCCTCGTGCATTTGTACATTGAGAAAAAATAAAATTGTGAATCCGTAAGTAGCATATATTATCTAATATTATAGTCAAGAAATGCATTCTTCTTCTTAAATAGTCGAGAACGACACAGTCTAAAGAGCATCAGCGGCAAAATCGAAAGGGGAAGTACATTACTCGGCAATACTTTCGTCGGCGGCTCTCTCACATGCAGCCACAAGCCTCGACCACCATGTTCGGCAGCGTTTTCTGCGTGATCGTGTTATTCGAGTCGACGTAGAGCAGCTGGATCGGCGACAGTTGGGTCGGCGAGCAGCAGGGCACTATTTCGTTCCTGCGGTGGTTCGCTTTGCCTCGCGCCAACAACCTCTGCAACAGAAATTGTCATAGGACCTATTGTGTGAGGCTCGAAATTTCGGCGTCGAGAAGTTGGCGAATCATGCATGTCCGCTGCATCGGCGAAATTGAATCATTGCACGCCGAGATAGCGCCGGCAGCTTATCGGAACTCACCAAATTGAATTCAAGTTTATAAAGAGTTATTTGCACGCGCGCGTTTTTTTTAAAGAAAGAAGCCGTCAAGGCCAGAGTGTGATGATGCAAGAGAGAGAGAGAGAGAGAGAGAGAGAGAGAGGGAGAGAGAGAGTGAGAGAGATTAAGAGCATCGAGTGTATCCGTCAGTTATTTATTAAATCATCGTTATGATGCGATAAAGGGAGTCTATAGAGATAAGCCTAATTTTTGTTTATGACGCGGTGAAAATTTTTCTTCGAAATTCGGTCTTCCGAAACTATCGAACAATGTTTTAAATCGTTAAAAAAATTAAGACAAGCACTTGCTTATACTACAATGAAACTAAAAATCGGTAAGATGACGCGGTCGCTTTCGTATACACTATAATTACTATATAGCAATCCATAAATTTTCTTTTAGAAGTTGTATCGTTAAAAATCCGGCAACTTCCGCGTTTATCTACACAATAACAAACAATTATCGACGACTTTCAAACGATATGAAGTACATTGTACATACAAACAGACGATATGTGAATCAACGTAGACATCGGCTCTCGCGAGAGCCATGTAATGAAGAACTAAACGAATATTTTTGTAAAATCGAAGATATACTATGTAATATATATGGGTGATTCTCTGTAAGATCGCTTGGCCGAAAATTTTTTCCCCCCAAATACATCTTTCTGAATTTTTTCAGATTTTTTCGCTGTTCATTTTCGAGCTACAGATGGTCAAAATTGGGATTTTAAGCATTTCTTTCAATTTGCGAATTTTCAAAAACTTATAATTTCTAAGAATACTTTTTTAACAACATTTTTTCTAGTTTCTAGGAAAGATACTTACATGTGAAATCCGTTTCAGCAGCTTTATATGCAGTTTAGACATATAAATTCAAAATTTTGAAGGGTTGATCCTTTTGTATTGAAAAAAGCTATCTTTACAAATTTGTTTATCTCGATCCGAAGGATTAAACTTTGAAAATTTTGAATTTAAATGTCTAAATTGCATATAAAGCTGCTGAAACGTGTATATACATATTACATTGTAAGTATTTTCGTAGAAACTAGAGAAAATTTCCTTGAAAATGTATTGTATGTATTTTCGATGAAAAACGCTTGTCTCAGGAGCTATGAATTTTTGAAAATTGGAAAAAAAAAAGAAAAAAATCCTTAAAATCCCAAATTTCACCATCTGTAGCTCGCAAATTAATTCAGATAAAAAGTATCGGAAACAATTCAGGAAGAAAATCAGGAGATACCCGAGAAGTAGAAACTCGTTATATTTTGGAGGAACAAAAATTTTCGGCCAGGCGAGAATCACCCACACACACACACACACACACACACACACACACACACACACACATATTTATTTATTTTCTGAATAACAATAAGAACCCGAGATATCGGTACAGCGCGATGAAAGCAGATCGACATCTATTGCGAAGAAGTGCAATATAGCTGAGACGTCTCGCGCGAAACTCCGGCGGCTCGCGCGCTTTACATTATCGTCTATAGCGCGACGTCGACGTCCCCGTGTCGTCCGCAGGCCCTCATCTCGACGTCTTCGGCGTAACACAACATCACGAGCTCGAGAGCCCGAGCGCGAGGGAGCACCTCATCGTCTCATTAATCATACGAAAACATGACGTACGTCATACGTCAGCCCGAATATTAAGCCGAGAGAGAGAGGGAGAGCGAGAGAGAGAGAAAGCTAACGTAATGCACGACGGGCTGAGTGTTTCGCGCTATCTAATGCAGTTACAGCACGAGCACCTTTCCTGCTAACGTATGCGCGCGTATACGTACACATAGACTATAGAATCTCTTCGTCGTCGCGTTTCCTCGAAGCTGCTGCTGCTGCTGCTACCGCCGGAAGGCTCTCTATCTCACTCTATAACATACGCGCGCGCCAGAGCTTTTTATTACGGGCGAGATTTTCGCGCGCTGAAATATTGACGTGGTTCCACTACCACGTATATAGCTACGACTGCCTCTACGCGCGTTCATTTTTTTTTTGTCTTCCTCGATGCAGTTCTTTTTTTGCCGCGCGCGCGCGCGCATGCGAGGGGCGACTCGTTTTCACGCGGACGGAATTTAAAGAGGGATTTTAGAGGGAGCTGAATTGCTTTGACACGGAGACTGGGTTATATAAGGTTGAGGGATGATGGACTGGAGTGTACGGAGTCGCGAAATTTTAAAAATGCCGATCTTATATACATACACGTGTATAGCCGAGAGCGCTTTATAAGTGCGCGCCTGGACTAAAATACGCAGATTATACCCTCGAAGACTTTAAAAGAGAGCGAAGAGTTGATTCCGAAGCTCAGGGGGACTTCGCGGCAATGAAAGATTGACTTTCCGTTTCGTTCCGTGTTGTGAGCCATGGTGTACGAGTTACAATGTTAAAACGGTAATAAAACACGGTTTTCAGTCGTACTCGCTGTACACATATATATAGTGCAGTAAAATAAGTGGTCCTTTACGACGCGACCTGTATTAGCAGCCGAGCATAGCGGCAGAGCTAAACGCCTTGCTATGAATAAACGTATAACATGACTATCGTACGATATTTCACGGCACTGACTAGCATAAATCTGCTGCCACGGGCATCCGTGGCTCGTATTATAGCGCGCCGTGAATATCACCCTCGCCGGGTTCGCCAGGCGCTAGGCAACACGCCGTTTGCAATAATGGGCCACTTAGGTCGCGAGTATCGCAGTATACGCTAATGTCTTCTTAACATTTCTTAACCCGCACGAGTGCAAAAATAATTCAACGTCTCGAGGTGATTTTGTGAGGTATATCCGCCCCCCCCTGAGCCGCGGTGTCGTAATACTTTAAAATACAATATATCGCGCGTGCAATTACTCACCCTGATAACGTCGTTGTGATGCGTACCGCTCATGGTGAGCGATACCGCGGTCGAGCACGAGCCCCTGCAAAAGTAGGCGTGATAGCCACTGGGGTGGAGTATCCAGTCGCTCCAGCCGATGTCCTCGAAGCTGATGTAGAGCTCGTCCCGGCAGCACTCCTTCATCTCCGGCTGGCAGTTGCTGTTGCGCTTCGGCCTGTAGCGCTGGGGCAGCGGCACCGTCTGGATCACGAGGAACGGCTTGAGCAGCGCCTCCGTCGAGACCGGCGCCGTGTTGCGCTCGATCGTGCAGGTGCTGCAGGCCACCTGGATCGAGTGGTTCAGCCGCTGCTTCTCCACCCACTTTCGCACCGCGAAGCTCACGTCCGTCTTCACCCAGCCCTCTGTGGATTGCCATGTACAACGCAAACGCCGTGAATTTTGTTTTTTTTTTTTCATCGAGAGCACACGCCGTATCGACATTTCCCGAGAGAAATTCCGCGCTACTGTGTAGTATATAGCAGCCGCGGATTATGCGCGGAATTTCTCGAAAACAGCGGACAAGCGGTAAATCCCTTTCGGTTTCGTTGTTTCTTTTTCATCGGTTTATCGAGAGGGGCGATCGAGCGCGAGAAACGCGTTCTCGCAAACTTCGCGTCTTCTCGGCGCGCGCGCAGCGGGGCCAACAGATAATTATGGTAATGCGCGCGGCAAACCGAGTTGGCGAACTAAAAGTGAGCCCCCGATAAAACTTTTTTTCTAATCAGCTGTAACCTCATAGCGCCGGATTTACATAACACGCCGGCGACGAGAGCTTCGCATAATTTTATAAGCCAACGACGCGAAGATATAAATAGCCCTCGTATGCATATGTAATCAAAGACGAGGCACCGCTTCGTTCTTTAAATTAATCGTGAAAGCGAAATTTCATTCGTCAATTTCGAACAAATTCCGAACAAATGGAAGGAGACACCTCGGGCATTAGCATAAATGAGTCGGAGAGCCTCGCGATAATGAAACGCGTGCGTCGGCCCCGTTACACAACTCGAGGAAATCTACCGAGAATCGGACTCTTTTTGGCCGAAAAGTCACCGGACTTAGTTTTTTACACTCGCATAAAAACAGAAAAATGACCGAAACACATCGGCACCCTATGCCAATAAAAAGTTACGGGCCAAAAACTGAAATAAAAGAAAAATTTATTTGTGCTTTTTTTCATTCTCTGAACAGTTCAAGAAGCAGGATTATGTTAAATAAAATTTCCAAAAAACAAAAATAAAATACTCTTTTCAAATCCTCGTATCTTCCGATCCAATATCGATCGTTTTCAACGTTTCATAGCTCAAATTAAAAGCTCTTTTCCACTTTTATTCTAAATTATCTGAAGTTTAACTTTCTCATGCGATAAGCTATAAATATGCGTCTCAAAATCAGTAAAAAGTGATTTGCTTAAGAAGTATATGTATAGTTCGTCACACAAGGAAATTTTAATTCTGATGTACTAGGATGAAAGTAGAAGAAAAGAGCTTTAATTTTTGCTATTCAACTTTGGAATCGGAACACAGAAGCTTTTCTAAAAAGAAAGGAAATACGCTATTTTCCATGAAAAAAATTGACAAAACTCAGCAATTTTTCGCATTTTCCAAATCATTTCAACTTTTGATTTGAGCGAAAATACTCAACGTTCAAAGCTCCTTTTATGCACTTTCTTGGGTTTGTTGGAAATTTTATTCAAAACAGTTTTTAGTTACTAACTTCTTATTAGCACAGGGTGCCAGTGTGCTTCGGTCACTTCTCTGTTTTCATACGTCCTAAACGAGCGCGCAAAAAGCCTAGTCCGGTCAATGTCCCCTCGAAATTACTCACACTTTCCGCTTTTCGGCCAGAGAGACGAGTCCGATTCTCGGTACACAGATTTATCCTCGTTCGCCTACTATCGTGCAAGTGCGCGTGTAATGCCGCGTACTCCCAAGCCCGCGCACTGACCTCCAATTGTGGTCTCGAAGATGGCCATGATGGTGTTCTTCTCGAAGCTGCCACGCTGATCCCAGTGATCGAGCTCCGAGAGCACGAAGGTCTGATTGAAGCTGTCGTTCTTGTCCTCCTCCTTGTAGAACCAGAGCTCGGCCGAGGTCACGGCCACGAACTGCATCTCGTTCGGCAGGAAGAAGGTGAAGCAGGCCGCGGGATTGAAGCCGGTTATGTGGTTCGAGCTCTGGCGACACTTCTTCGAGTAGGGAATGCCTGCGGGGGGGAGACAGAGGAGTTTCGAGGCTGTGCAGTGCAGAGAGAGGCGCACAATGTATATACACTTAGATTCACATACAGACGAGCGAACGAGTCGGGCAGACACACACACACACGCGCGCGCGCGCGCGATGACCGAGTGACCTCGAACTTTGCGCTCGCGGCTGCGGCAAACAGCTGTCGGCGGCGGCGGCCCAGTCAGCTGGACACGCGCTTTGTGTCTATTTTCTATATATATACGCGCACATATAGCAAAGGCCTGCACGAGGGCGTTCGCGTCTGGGATTCGCGCGCGGAGCGGGAAAGGCTGCTCGACTTGGAAATACCGAGATCGACGAAACTGTATCTCGCCCCGGCAATTCATCGCATGGCCGGCGGATGACAATTATTTTTGATGTATATACGCTCCCTCGACGGCTCATTGAGAAACTCATATATATATATACGTCGACACATGAGTCATGGCTTATTATAATCAAATCCCGGAGATGCTCCGGTGCTTGCGACACGCTTTTGTATATTGAGCAATCGAGAATCCGTTACATATTTATACTTTCACGTCTTACGTACACGTATGCGCATTTGCATTTCACGCACGCGCCATTTGCATTTTCGGCGAAATTCGCAAGCTTCGAGCGACGCGAGCGAATAGGACAATCTCCGAGCGATCACGGATGTTTATTTACGCGAAAGCGAAAAGTCGCGTAACGAGCGATACACACGCGCCACGAGACGAACAAGGCGGAACTCGATACGGAGTCGGTTGCTTCAGAGAGTTATAATAAACTTATATATGGGTGGTTCTCTGACAAATCGAGCGGTCAAATTTTTGACCCTAACCAAATATATTTTTAAAATGTTCCTAAGAGACATGTGAGTATTTTTTCAGATTTTTTCCATCAAATATCTTCGTGTTACAGAGGGTCAAAGTTGATGAAATCAGGTTTTTTGCTTTTTCTGAATACTTTCATTAATTTGTAAGGCCTCAAGGAAACATTTTTCACTATAAAGACGTATAACATTTTTTTCTGGAAGCTTTCTAAATTTTTCAAAAAAAATATTTTTGAAGTCATATGTATATGTTTTAAGGAACTTATAAGTCATTTAAGCTTTAAAATCAAGTTTTAGGAAAGTTCGATCATCCGGATCAAAACCAAAAAATTCATGAAGATACCTTATTTCAATATAAAAAAGTCTGCGAAAGACCCATAATGTCAGAGGCCTTGGTTTCTCTGCAAAAATATTTGAAAAAAATTTAGTTTTATTGCTCTATCGAAGCATTTAACCAATCTTATCAATTAAATAAGTTCGTTTATAATAATTTCAATCATATAAAAAAACTAATAAAGTTAGTGAAATGCTTCGATACAGCAATAAAACTAAATTTTTTTCAAATATGAACTGTTATAATGATTTTTTGCAGAGAAAGCAAGGTCTCTGACATTCTGGGTCTTTTGCAGACTTTTTTATATTGAATTAAGGTATCTTCATGAATTTTTTGGTTTTGATCCGGATGATCGAACTTTCCTAAAACTTGATTTTAAAGCGACTTATATACAAAAATATTTTTTTTGAAAAATTTAGAAAGTTTCCAGAAAAAAATGTTATATGTCTTTATAGTGAAAAATGTTTCCCTGAGGCCTTACAAATTAATGAAAGTAGTCAGAAAAAGCAAAAAAACCTGATTTCATCAACTTTGACCTTCTGTAATTCGAAGATATTTGATGGAAAAAATCTGAAAAAATTCTGGGATACTCACATGTCTCTTAGGAACATTTTAAAAATATATTTGGTTAGGGTCAAAAAATTGACCGCTCGATTTGTCAGAGAACCACCCATATATATATGAGTATACGTCCAGGAAATTTCGGGAACAATTCGGACGGAAAAGTTGCAAAAAATTTTCTTGAAGGCACACCTACCAGACCTGTTTTTTTGTCGTTTTTTCGATCACTCTGAAAGAGAAAAAGCTTCGCGTGCACGGCCGATCGTAGGGTATATACTGTTTTCCGGAGCAAAAACGACTCGAAAAGCGAGAAATAATTAAAAAACAAGAATTCATAGATTTTTTCTGTCGAAAACTATGGACTTTTAAAAATACTTCATTAGAACGAAAATGTTTGGAACTTCATCAAAAAATGCTCTCAAATTTTTACAGATTGATCCGGTACAATTTTTGATTTTTCAAAAATTCAAAAAAAAAAATCGAAATTTCGGGAAAGGTTGTAAAAAATCCGATAAATTTAAGAGCATTCCTTGATGTATTTTAAGACATTTTTGCTCTAATGTTTGTCAGAATGACCTAGGAAACGAGAAAATTTTTTACAACTTTTCCGTCCGAATTGTTTCCGAAATTTCCTGGACTTACTCATATACGCACACACTCACACACATAAAAGACAACGGGAGCAAAAAATCCGTCGCTCTAATGAGCTTGAAAAGCGATTAAATCAGCTCTCTCTCTCTCTCTCTCTCTCTCTCTCTCGCGCGCGCGGGCGGGGGTTCTTTTTCAAAATTCGAAAACAATAGAGAAATAATTAGGTGGCGGACTTAACTCATCTGCCTCTAGGATACGTCGATTGAAAATATCCACGAGTGTAACGGTTAAGGCTGATGCCGCAGTTTGTTATTAGCGCGCTCGACGATAAGGCCTTCGTACATTGTGTAATTAGTTAGCGCGTGCGGCGATTTGCTTTGAAAACAATTATATTCAATTTTCGGTCGGTATATGCTTATCCGCGACTCTCCCCCCCCCCCTCCCTCTCTCTCGTATAATGTAAACGTGCGACCAATTATAATTGAAAATATATAACGACGGTTTTCGCGAGGACCTTGACAAACCAGACGCGATCGCCTGTCCGCTCGATCGCGGATCGAAATTCGAGGCCTCGGCCGACGACGCGGCGGCGACGGCTCCGCATTAACTATATACGCGGAGAGCATGCGTATACCTGCGGTAGCTCGACGCGAGGCTGCTGGAAATTAGCCTGAAAGCCGATGCGTCGCAACGCGATACCGTTGCTGCGGTGCAGCGATGGCTACACTGTACACGTCGGTGAGAGACAGAGAGAGAGAGAGAGGGGCTGTCGCCATTTTATTATAACGAACGTTCGCGTTACGTAAGACGACTATAACACGACCCTTGGAAAACTCAAGGTTCCCGGAGAGTCGGATTTTCGGTGCTGCGACTAGCGAAAATAGTTTAAGCCGAAAATTTTCGAGCACATATAGCGGGAACAGTCGTTATAGCTCTGTTCGAGTATGGTTAACAATCGAGAGTTGCAGCGCGCGAGCTTTCTTCGTAACTTTGAGCGCTGCTTCGAGAAGGCAATGAACACTCGTTTCAGCGACGAATCGTCCGGGTGTACAGACGTGCGATTCAAACAGTCGCACAGAGCGAGAGAGACAGCCGAGGTTCGGTTTTTTTTTTGAGACCGATCGATATCGAAGCTTGACCCGCTGAACGTCTGATTTACATTTGAGCTACGTTTCTTTTGCTCTACTATGCAAATTACTGGATTTTCGAAATGCACTCGAGTCGTCACGTTCGTTCGATGTTAAGCTGTATGACTTCAACCGGTTTCCTTCGTCATCCGATTTTCGCACTGCACTGGCTGTCTCGTGCCGGAAGTGAATGTTGCAAAAATTTCGTTAAAAATAGCTCGAGTCGCGAAAGGTCGAAGATCAGAGCGAGTCAGTCCCACGATCGCCGTCGGCGATGTCAGAAGACTCGATATATAATCTTCGAGCTTGCGCTTTCGAGATCTGCGGCGGCTGACGTGATTTTTGCTGGGGGGGGGAAGAAAAAAACGCTCGGCTCGCACTCCGCAATGTTGGACACTGCGAAGGAATAAGCTTCTCCGCGAGTCCTCGGCGTATCGCGCGCTTACCTTCGTTGGGAAAGACGACGATCTGATTGGTCTTCCCGTAGAAGCTCTCGGCGGGTATCTGCGGCTCGAGCGGCTCGCCGGGCTTGAGCTCCAGCACGTGTCCGTTGACGAGCGGCTTGGGCAGAGTCGAGAGGGAGAGCGAGACCTCGGGGGGCTTTTCCAGCCTGAGCTTCCTGAGTATCTGCTGCTTGACGTACTCGACCCTGAGCTCGGTGAGGATGGGATCGGGCTTGATGTCGACGACTCGATTCTGGGCGCAGCCGGTGCACTCGCCGCTGCTCTCGGAGCTGCTGCTGCTGCTGGCGGCCGAGTTCGGCTCCGTCGGCGAGTAGAGGCTCAGCCAGACGGACTTGAAGGGAATGGCCATGGTGCTCCAGGACGAGCCGGTAACGAGTCCGCTGCTCGTCAGCAGGAAGATGGCCAGTACGATCGCGGGATTCATGGTCGCCGATGCCTTTAGTGACGATTATAGCAATGCAGACTGGGGCGGCGACTCTGATGGCTTCGGCCCATCAATAATGACGTCAGGACTACGGAGATGCCTCGGCGGGCTCCAAGTCTTCGGCCTCCAGACTCGAGACTAGCTGGATCATCGCTCCCCGCTCTGCTCTACCGACTGCGCGCTCCCGATTTTTCGAGCTGCTATCTCTCTCTCTCTCTCTCTCTCTCTCTCTGTCTTTCTCTCTCTCTCTCTCTCTCCTCTCTCTCTCTCTGTCTCCGTCTTGCTCTCTGGCTGGCCGCCTCGCTTCTTTTATGCTATGTGTACTCCGTACACTCGCACCGATGACTTGCGATCGTCAACTGACCGATCCGACAGCGAGGGAAACCGAGAGGGAGCGCGTACGCTGCACGACCTTTGCTCCCGAGACGACAGCTGCCGAGAGAGCGAGAGAGAGAGAGAGAGAGAGAGGGAGAGATACTGGACGACGAGCACGCGCCGCTGACATGCCGCGCGAACAGAGATCCAGAGGTTAAATCGTCGAGCTTCTATATAGCGACGCATATATACGCGGCGACGCGGCGACGAGATGCTGCGGAGAAGCTCTCGATCACTGCGGGCGGACTTTTACCCTCGCCACATAGCTGTACTGCTCACATGCGTGTATCGAAGCTTTACTTTCCTGTCCAGCGTATACGCTATATACCTACGACGCTCTATTTATTGTGCACAAGACAATAAAGCTCGCTGGACAAGTCGCACATACACTCACACGCAGATTGTGCAACAAAAACACTGGCCACTGTTTACGGTATTCAAATTTTTCTACAATTTTCTCGGTTTTCATTCTGGCCGAGAGATAAGGCTCTCCGTAACTTCTCTCGGCTCTCTCGTAACGCTCCTAATAACAACGTTAATCGGCGCAAGCTCGCGGGAGCTTTATCTTGTGTTTACGGTAGAAAAAGTTCGGCGTTATGCCGCGCACATACACACCCACACACGCACGCGAGCTCGTAGTAAAAGTCGAGCTTTTTTTGTTTATTAAAGAGCGATTAAAATTTATTTCTGCTCAAAACGTACGTGCATTATTGAATAAGCTTGGGCAACGAGAGCTTATAATTAGGATGAGCTTTTACGTAACCGATCGCGGCGTCTCTCGCACTGTTATGAATCGCAATAGCGCAACTAGCCAGTACTTAAAGACAATAACCAATCGAGTAGACGAGGGAGAAAAAGAGTCGCTACTCGGCGGACAATGTATCGATGACGAACCGGCCGCGCTCTTCCTCCTGAGGAGCCGTGGCGTACGTGAAGATTGAAACGTATATATAACGCATTATCAAAGTGTTCCGGGCACCGCCGTCAGCCCGAGAAAACAACAAATGAACGTCGAGCTCGTTGCGTAATTATACGAACTGACAGCGCAGGTCGATTCCAATAAAGCTCCTTGACCCGCTGGTCTCGATCGACGCAAGGCTGCGCAAAGGTTTCCAAGACGTATACGCATCGCGCATACGACATCGGAGGCAGATTTATGTGTGCAACGTCAAGAGCTTTTAGTTCGCCTTTTTTCCCTCTCGAAAAATTGGCGCACGCGTAATTCGGAGCGCGACGCGGCAGAGAGAAAGAGAGAGAAAGAGAGAGAGAGAGAGAAAAGGCGAAACGGCTCGTAAAAAATTAGGTTCTACGTAATCTTCAGTCGATGCGCCGCCGGCGCGGGGTCATTGCTCTCCAAAAAAACAACGGCAGCGCCGGCAATTAACGTCGAGTTATAAGCGTAATACGCACACGCATGGCAGCATCGATGCGGCGCGTGCAAAAGACATCGATGTAAATTGCGCGAACGAGACGGAGACGCGTGCCTATCACGTGACATCAATTTCGGCTGGCGAAGCGGAAACCCCTTGGATTATTAGGTCTAGCGGTGCCCTGGTTTCATTGGGTCGCGGGTTGGCTTGGGTTCGGCAGAGAAAGTGTTCGGGAGACGAGTAGCTTGGGAGTGAAAAAGAAAATAAAGAAAAATTGAAAGGCATTGTATTGTAGAGCATTCGTTTTTCATGTTCTCGAAATAATATTTGGAAAGTGTTATGGTGTTTGGTTTATTCGTAACGATCAAAGGCAAAAATATTATTGCAATGATAATTTACGGGGGTATATGCCCTTATTAAAAATTACGATTGGGCAAAGTGCAAACTGCAAGGGGAAGGCCCGAGTCTTGACTTAACTTGCTTGGGAAAACATATGATTGTTATTTGCCTACAAACTACGATTATATAATGTTCAGAGTCAATATACAATTTTAAAATTATAATGTAAGGAAGAAGGGTTAGTTAAATCAAGTCAAATTATTAAATTATTATATTTTGAAAAGAATGCATAATGATAGATGAATGTGCAATTAAATTCATTCGTGCATTCCTGTGTGAATTCCCTAAATATATGCTTATCAATTCTACTGTGATTACTGGGATGTGAAAAAACCAGCATTTATGCGAAATATATCGTTTACATTTTTTATAGAAAAAATTAAATTAACATTCTTTGCTGATTTATAAGTGGTTTTCTATAGAATAACGAGTTTGTCTATTCTCATTCTAATAAAGATGTTAGGAGTGAAAGAATGTTTTAATCTCAATACATAAAATGAATGACGTAAATCCAAGAGATAGTTGCCCTTTATCTTGGAACCATCCATCATTATGCAAAGAGAAAACAGCTCGAAAATCAGAATCCATTAGCGCAGAAGTAAAGATAACGGCAGGTTACGGCTACCGATTTTCGAGTTAAGATTGCTCTCAAACGCCTAAATATTTTGGTTTCATAAACTTTGTACAATGATGGATGATTTCAAGACAAAAGAACTCTTGAATTTGCGTAATTCGTGTATAATATTTATCTACATCCCAACATTTTTTTTACCGCATCGTTACTGATGGGTCACAATAGTCTTCGAAACCCCTGTCAAATGGATTATTTTATGTATGAAGGGTGTCAAGTGTTTACTTCAGCAAGAACACAAACATTAATACCATCATTTAATGAATTTATTAGAAAATTTTTGATAAAGCAAAATTATAAACTGAGGGATGTTTTAATTGATATTGTCACAAAATGAGAAAAGTTATTTTAATTAATTTATGCTACTTATTATTTTGTTAATTATATGGAAAATAATTACTATTTAAAAAATACTTACTGGCTTAAAGACATTGTTAAAAGACAGTGATGTCTCTACCGTTGAAGTTATTACATTTACCATACATACAATGAACTATAATGTAATTTCGTTCTTTATGCAAGACTATTCTAGAAAAAAAAATGTCTCGCTTGCAGTCTCAGCAATCAGACTTCGGCGAGATATATGCGGCATTTTCGCGAGGCTAACTCAAAATGAACGCGAGACTCAAAACACAAGATAAATGCAAAACTTACAGTTTTAAGTGGGACATTACGTATAGTTTATGAATTTAAAAACTTTCCTATTCTGAACAAATTTAAGTTATGCAAGATGTACAGGTAGCCGGATTCTTGACAAGAATATATTTTTTTCGTGGATTTGATTCAATAAAAATATTTTTTGTATTACTACAACGTATTATATACAAAAATGACGTTGGATCAAAGTTGGATCAGTCATTTTTAATATTAAAATTGAATTGGACAGTATACATGTATCAATTGGCAGCGTTTCTTTCTTAAATTTAATTATTTCAGCTTTTTTAAACTTTCTTTTTAGTGCTATTTTTCGTAGAAAACACAGAAAATGTTTTCAACTTTTTAAAGTAATATTTGATAAAGGATCCATGAAAATAGAATATAAGATAAAGACAATCCTCAAAAAATGTGGTCATAGTTAAATATACGCTTTATGACGGTTTTCGTTTCAGGACGAAAATACCATTTATTTTCCCTACTCTATCCTTTGATAAATTGTACCTTATTAAAAAAAAAAAAAAAAAATCAACATGATCACAATAATATCAGTAAGGCTGATAAGATTCATCGCATTCGTCAATTGACAGCTAGTGAGATAGAATTTAAAAATAACTTGTCTAGGCAAAATCTAGATTTACAATTAACATTTTGCACTGCAGTTGATTCTATTGATGTGCATGTCTACAGTAACGATGTTTTCCGCATTCAGATGTAAACAGTGTGATTCATCAAAAGAATAAAAGATAGAAACTTAAAGATTAATGTTTATGCAAAAACATACCTGTATATTTTTAATCTTCACCTTCTTGCAAAATTCATTTTCTAAAAAAATAAAATGATATTAGTTGAGATAAAAATAAAAAAAAATTATTAATTGAAGTATGAACTTCAAAAACCATTACTACAAAATCATATTAAGATACTCAAATCCTGATTTAAAGCTATTTCTTAAATTAATTCAAAAAATTAAGAGAAAGGGAAAATTAATGTTTTAATAATTAAATTACTTTCTTAAAAATAACGCGATCTCTTAATAAAGACTGTATCACAATTTATGTGCAATGCATGTACCAATTAACGCTTATTGATATTCTTCTCTAACAGCAAGATTTCATTGCGTGCAACAAATCAATCAATTATATTGCGTTGCAGCACTGCTCATCAATATCAAAAATAAATACGGGACATTCAGTTTATTTATCTACGATTTAGAGGAAATAATATTTTGTTAGTAATACGAGTTTTTTTACAATTTTTTTTACTTTATCAACTAGTGAATAGAGTGGTTTTATAGCGTTTTAATATCTATTTAATATTTTATGGTTAATTAATATTTCAGCCTCTGGTACGATGATGAGATGTTGGATAAACCAATTAATTTCCTCATTATTGCTGTAGTATTGCCGCTGGCAAAATTAATTAAGCGCCAAACATACAATCCTGAGGAAATAAGAAATTAAAATAAAGATTTAAGATAATGCTTGCAGTAATATTGGATTTATCAGTATGACAATGAAAGCTAAAAATTTTGAATGAGATTTAGTTTCTTCTTTTTTATTAGGCCTTAACCACCCTGTACATAAATACGCACGAAGAATAAATGATAAGTGATTATGGATAAAGCAAAACCTACAATTGATGCTCGATTAAAACATTGTCAATTGCTAGATAATTCCATCATATACTCGTATGTTTGAGCATATGGGACAATTGACTCGTCAGTATGTGCGTTTTAGAGCACATCATGTATCTCGACCAATAGAAAAATATTTTTTTAACCTTTATTGAGTTGGAATTTTTATTAGGTTGGCTGACTTTGCGAGGAGATGGTAATACACATTCATTTCATGTAAATCTGTTTACTACTAGATTATAAGCGACAAAAAAATTATTGTTTGCAACATATGTCACCTTAAAGAGTTTATCTTTCAATTCAAACGTAAGTAGAATTATTTTCAAGCAACTTTTCCAATCAACATTGCATTGATTTGACTCTTAACTACACTAAATAGTACAAGTATAGAATAAACTTAGTCCTTCATTACGATGATGATCTTAGTATGTTCAAAATATTTTTGATCAAAACACCTAAATGATTATGAAAATTATTAAACATTTTTACATTTTAGACTATACTGTGAAATATAACTATATTCCTGGTTGGTGCTGTTGAACGAGTTCCAAACTTTAATATACATCATCATCGGCGACAGCTTCGGCTTCTCTACCGATTTGCTCGTCGCAATGCGAAGGTTCGCTTCTGATGATGACGAGGAGTACGCATCTTCCCGCTACACGATGTGTACATTCCTTTAAAGAAGCGGGGTGGAAAATTGAACGTCATGTTTCTTCACCTCTGCAACTGGACGCGGAGTCTTGAGGTTCACCTAACGCAGAACAAGGTACGACAGGAAATCGAATCTCTACGGCATGATGTGGAAGTAGGTGTCGCTATTCGAGAGATATATACATCGATGTATACATTCTTTGCTGATTTGAATTTGCAAGGAACTCTGCTGTTTGAATATTTGAATAATAAATTTTGAATATTTCATGTAGGACGTTCATTTTATTAAGTGCTATTTTTTCGACAGTTGCAATTTTCACTGATAACTGCAACTTGCAAAAATGTTATAAAAATTACTGTAATAAAAATTAAAGTAAGTTTTAAGTAAAGTTGAATTTTTTCATGGAGACTATATACGTCTCTCGATCGATTAGTAACCATGAGTGACCTGACGGGCCCTATGAAGTAATAATTTTTCTGAGATAACTTGCCAGAAACTATTTCTTTTCTAGTACAATTTTGCAAGAATATTCTATATAGATAAAGAAGAAAAAATGGACAAGACTATTCATCAAAGTATATACATATAATGAGTCGAAGATCGGATAAACCTGTTTCAAGTTAATTAAACTCCGTTAAATTTGTTTAGCTACTCTATTATAAACTAAGTCAGCTTAGCAGGTAATGTTTACGTAAAATATATTTTATTAAAGGAGTTCTTTATGAGTAATTATCAAATCAATAAAATGTATGCGATGAAATTGAGTGAAGATGTAAAGGAAAAAACCGATAAAAAACAATGTTAATCAATGATAATTAATACATTTATCCCATAAACTATCACAACGTTACACTCAAAGAGTTCGAGTGTAGGTTTACGTAAGTTGAATTGGACAAAGTTTAGTGTTGCATCACTATGTGGAGTTCTGATAAATACTGTACAGGGTAAAACTTGATAAAACATTGTGAGATTAAATTATTGGTCAATTTGATTTATTGAAATGTAGATATATTATTGTGTTGTGTACTGCACACTTTTTTTAGGTGCTGCAACATTATAAAATATGGTGTAATAAATCTCTCGTGATTTATTTTATTGTAAAGGTTTATTTCTATTCCTTTACGAAAAATGGTGTATTTATCGTATTGTTTGCAATCATGAAATTGCAAATAGAAAGAAATAAAATATGGTATGAATGAAAATAATTTTTGTTTTCGGTTTTATAATACTATGGCATTCCTAAAATCGATACAAATTACTGTATTTTTATTTTGATAAATTAGAGGTCATCAATTTAAAAATGTTGTATTCTTGATTTTAAAAAGTTACAGTCGTTTATTTCGATACTCTTCTTAATAAAAGTTTTGAGACTCTATCCTTAAAATTACTTACTAGTACTACTACTAAAATTTCTTTTATTCGGATTGAGAAAATGCAATAAGTAAAACCGACAATGGTGATTTTTCATGATTATGTACCGTTAATTCTTTGCAATGACTATTACGAGCTCAATAACATTTGCAAATCATGAAAGGGCAAAGGAGGACGGATCAAAGTCACTCGCAATGCACTGAAATTAAGTGCTCATATAAGCACAGGCAATGCAGAGCCATATAAGACTCGTATGAGGACTTGAAAAGGCTATAAAAATAAAAAAAAAGTCACTTGCACCGAACACTTAATTTCGGATTTCTGAGTTCGACTCATCTGTACAAGATGAATTCGTGAGACATTCTAATCTCCATAAGATCAACATTGCAAATGCTTTTTTGAGGCATATATAAAGATATTATACAAAAGTCAAATGCAAATTCAACTTCGTAAAAAATTTACCATTTTTCCTAAGGTTTTGTTGTGTTAATTAAATTGAAATATTTTTGTTAATAATCGTAAATTATGTCCATTTGATTTGCTATTAGTAAAAAAATATGCTGTATGCAATAAAATAAAATTTTTATTTTCATAAGCAGTAGCGTACCATTATTCACTGCATAATAAACTATGAATGTGTCTTTTGAAGAATATCTGCAGGGGTATATGTTACTAAATTACGTCAGAATTATTGTTATTAAGCGTTAATCAACTCAACCGTAAATCAAGATTACAGATTCAAATTTGTCGAGGTACAAATATAATATCCAGATGGGCAGAAGATATAATGGGTCGATGCATTGTTACGCAATTTGATAAAAAATCAAGTAAAGATTATTGTCAGTCCTTAGTCATGATTTCTTAAAGACTTCTTTAATAAAACTTGTTTAATATCTTCATTCGTTTCAGTAAGAATATTTCAGAAGTTTAAAATACAGCAATAATAAAGTAATTAAGCCTTGTATTTTTTAACACTTATTTATCATTTCATCGAGCGTAAGATCAGGTAGTTATTTTCCAAGTATAATGTTCTGTATAAATACCTAACTTTGAGTAATTTACAGATTCTGGGCAACAATTGGATCGGATGGAAGTACTCATCCTGCGTAACTACAACTATCGCATGATCAATGAGTTGATGGAGGTGTAGTTACAGGCGCCAGTATTTGCTACTATCGATCTATTGTATAAAAGTACAGTAGTAGAGATCGCTAATAAGGAGCATTTATATTTCTTAAGAATTAAATTTTGTAACGATAGCAGTCGTTAATATACATAAAAAAATCACTGTAAACGTAATTAGATGATCTCATTCTTCTGTGGCATAGAAAACATTATTCATTGTTATGACAATCTATCCACAATAAAATATTCGTAAATCGATGTGTACAGTATCACGCGATACTGTCAAACTCAATTTCTCTTCTTTACCGTTTACGTGACCGAATACTAAATTTATCGTGTACTACATTCAACGTTATTATTTTCCTTTATTTGTAGTAAATAATTCGCAAGAATAATTAGGCCAATTGTTTGTTTCAATCATGTGTAAATAGAACACTTATTATGATTTTCAATGTTACAATGAAGAATTAATTTTATAGCACAGGGTGGCATAAATCCGCACTTAAGCCACGGATAGCCGTGGCAGCGGATTTATGCTAGTCTGTACTATAAAATATCGTACGATACTAATAGCATAACCCGTTCTTCACGGCACGACTCTAACCTCACTCGCTACGCTCGTGCCGTAAAGTGCGACTTATGCCACTAGTATCGTAATATAATATAATACATGTGCTTTTTTTCTATACTTTAGTCACAACGATCAGAGCTAATGTCGAAAATGATCTGATTCTGGATTATTTCCGTTATAAAATGGCAACGAGCGTTGAAGGATTTTCGTGCAATCTTTACAATGGTAATTAAAAATATATGTGGGTGACATTAAAAAGTTTGTGTTTGATATCTGCACAATAGTATCATATTATCATTGTTACTAGGCTGCACAATTAAAATTATCACAATTTCATTTAAATTTTTCTTGCAGTTTATTTATCTTTGTTTAAATAAAGATTTAGTAAAATTGGCGTATTTGTGTCTGTAGCTATGTAAAATGTAGCATGTAAAATGAGTCATGTGTCAATGCGCATCGTACTTCTTGTTATCTTGGTTTTGAGCTTTCTTCTGTATAATTTTTATTCGGCAAACGTAGTATCACTACCATTGAATCATCCTATTTTTAAAATAAATGATTCCTTGATTCAACTTGCTCGCACTGACTTAAAACTAGCTTCGGAATAGACCGTTTATTTCGATATTTTCATCAAGGTAAGCTCGTAAAAATTTAAGCGCCTGCATTAAAACAATCAGAAAAAGGGAAACATATTTGTTTTAAAGAGCGAAGACGTAGAAACAAAAACATTTTACACAACACGTTGGATCAAAATCCCAGAGGATAAGCAGTATATGGATTCTAATAGACGAATGCTTTTAGTACAGAAAGGTATTTTTGCCTATTATACGCATCCGGACATTGCATATCCGTATATTCATCGATACTTTGATAATTATGAAATTTGTGAGCTCACTAAAGTTCATTTAGTTCAACCAACAATGGCAACATTCGCGTGTCCTCTTAACAGTACTTTAGTGGAAATGATGCGGATAGGGTAAGTCTACAAGCTTTTTTATATGATAAAATATAATTCTGTTTAAGCACGATAAAAGCCATTTACAGGCATTCAATTTTATAATTATTTCTAAAAGACGTCACTGTAAAACTAGTCATAATTACAGATTGATGAAAATGTCTGAAGTTGGACTACGGCAACGTCAGTTAAAGCGTTGGTCGTTCAGGAAACCTCGTTGTTTGAAGACAATTCTCAGTGCTTCGAGTCTAAGTGTAAACGAATTTGCACCACATCTGTTTATTTTAATTTGCGGTATGATGCTATCTTGCAGTCTATGTCATCGTGAACGTAAAAAATTTCTGGAAAGTTGTGAAAAAGTATATTTAAATATTTTCTAATTTTGTATAATTCTAAACGCACACAGTAACCTTTTAAATGATAAACTTTTTATCTTTCAGATACAAGTTACTTATCAACAGGAAAATTACAAGCATGACAAAAATTTTCAGAATTAAGATAAAGAAGAAACCAAAGAAAATAAAAATTACACCTAAAGTAGATACGTGGATCCTATAAAATGAATGTGATGTTTTAACAAAGAAATTTTAATTGTATTCAAAATTTCAAACATAAATTTTGAAAGTATAATGTTGAGTCTAGAAATTCAATTCTTTGTAATAATATGCATAATTATTAAACGAGAAATATTTGCTAGTTGGATATTGATATCGACATTTCATTTAAATTATCATACTTTCATAAATAATTGTATAAACAATTTATATATGTAATATTCCGTTAGAAAGACAGTTATTTGAAGAAATAAGAAATTTTTGCATAATATATCATTTTATTGCCTTACTATTACAACTTAACTAGCCTATTTCCTATATTTTGATTCTGGTCCTTTTATATTCTGGTTTTTCAATTAACTTTTTTTATGCACACACACACACACAATAATAATAATAATAATAATGATAATAATAATAATAATAATAATAGTAATAATGATGATAATAATAATAAGAACAAAAACAATAACAACAATGTATAATCTAATAATAATCAACTCTAAACAGATTCCTCATTTTTAAAAAAGATATATTGTAATCATATTATTTATTTTCTCATTAGTAATTCAATTTATTGCATAATCTGGAAATGTGTACATGTTATGTATATATAATGTATGTAAACTATATTGTGGGTTATGGTAATTATCGATTAGAATGTACATATATTTTGACGTAATGAAACTTCATTTTTAGAGAATAATTATGACATATGTATATTATTGATGTACAATTGACGTATATTTCTATTAATATTTTGCTGAATTCTTGAGATCTAAATGAGCACATTAATACAAAATAACTATTAAATAACATTGAATAGTCACGCAATCGCGATTAACCGATCGTTTTTCAGTACATCGTAGACAAAGTTCCTTCATTGCAGTAAAAATGTTTATGAACGGATTTTCTTAAGTTAATTCAATAGTGATAGTTTCATTTTAATGCAAAAAATGAATTTAATGCTAGTGGTCGTTTATAGTTGGCTATTCAAAGCGTATGCAAGTGTAGAAAACGACTTTCTTATTGATTATTTCGAGTACAAAAATGCACCCAGTATATTAAGTATTTCTTGTAATACGGTTGAAGGTAAATATAAACAAATATGTGCAGTATAATAATTTAATGCCATATGTAACACAAAACTTTAAATCACAGATAACTTGTTATTGGTAAAAGCTTTAAGTAGGTACGGTATGACAGTGAATTTTCTTAAATTAAGTAATATATCTGGAATAAGTACAGCAGCATGCAGTAATTATTGGAAAACGGGCATCTTTCTCGATACTCGTTGTTATGATGCTGAAGAATTGTTCCTTATATTTTTTGAAGTAATACTTTTTTATTTACACAAGATAGACTTATAATATAAAATAGATTTAGCATGTAATATGTTGTAATAATTTATTTCAGGCATCGGAATACAGAATGTTTGGGGAGCTTCATTATTGGCTAATATTAGGACACGAGCTTGAAGAAATGCTAAATATTATCGATGATAAAACTTTCGGACTTTCAACGGATTTAATTATAGCAGTGCCACTAAACGATACACATCGTGAGTACATACTGTACGATATTTATAATTTATCTAAAGAAAAAGGTAATTCGATCGACGTTACACTTTTTGCTACTTGGAGTCATCAAAAGGGATTTAAAATTAGCATAAATCAAACAAAATTCCAAAGAAGGTCAAATCTACGTGGCTCTATAATTAGGGGAGCTTACTTCAAGGCAAGATGATATTATATGACAAAAATAAGTATGCATTCTAATAAGTAATGATTTAAAAAACTTAGTTTATTTCAAACTTGCTTAATAGACTACATACCGACCACCTGAAATGTCATTGCAAGAATATTTTAACGATTATACACATGCGACCAGAGATGCTCAGATGAAATTCGGATACCATATAATGAGTCATCTTTCTGATTTGTACAATTTTAGGTGAATGAAATAAAATATTATGATATGGTTTAAAATCTTTGAATAACATAGGTTAAACTTTAATTTTATAATGTAAACTTATTTAGTTTTGAACCTCACGAGAGCAAAGAATGGCTGAAAAGTGACGCACAAGGCCCAGTGACGTGGGCTGTAATAAACAATACAGTTGATTTTTCTGGTAATACAATAACGATGACTACTGGAAGAACTTATTTGTTAAAATATGTACATCAAGATTGGCCTTTCAGGTAATAAATTCTCATTATAACCAATATCTTAGATGAATACCTCAGGATACGATGTGATAATTTTTCAGAACGTGCTTTATATTTCGGAATCCCCAACCTACAACAATAAAAATACAAGAGATCTTTCGACCTTTTGTTAGAATAATTTGGTACTTAATGGCTATCTTCAGTGCAATAGCAATTATAATCTTAATGACAGTTTTAAGTTTCGAAAGATTTGAAACAACTACCATGTTATTTTCAAATTCTGTATTAATAACAATTGGTTCAGTATGCCAACAAGGTAATTATTTCATACAAAAACTGAATAATTAATTAATTAAAATATTTTGAAGAACTTGAGTATTCTTTTTAACGTATTTAGGTACAGATATTGCAATGAATCGTTACTCTACACGGATAGCTTTTTTTTTCATCATGATATTTGGTTTGCTTATGTACAATTATTATTCAGCCAGCGTTGTGTCAGCACGTTTAGATGAACCAATTTTTAAAATAAATGATTCACTTAACACATTTGGTAAAATGAACATGAAAATGGCAAGCGAATCGATGTTCTATTTGGATTTCTTTCTTAAAGTAAAATATCATTATTAAAAAGAAGTATTTTTTAAAATGAAATTTTTGTAACAATTTGCAAAAAATCAGTTTTTTCAGTAGATTAAAAAGAAAATTTTTAATCTATGCCTGACAGATGCCGACTTGGGACACTATTCAGTTTTATAATAAATATTGGGTTAAATTACCTGAAAATGAAAGATTAATGGATCCTGAACAAGGCATGCGACTAGTAAAAAAAGGTGGTTTTGCCTACCACGCGCATCCTGATGTGATTTATCCATTTATAGAAAAACTATATGATAATCGTGAAATTTGTGAATTGATGGAAGTACATTTAGCCTGGCCATCGCGCAATGCATTTACTGCAACTTTTAATAGTTCTTTTTTAGAGATCGCCAGAGTCGGGTAATATGATCTTGATCTTTTATTTGTTTTATTCATTAAAACTAACTTATTCTTTGGTTTGTAGCCTGATCAAGATTTCAGAAGTAGGATTACAGAAGCGACAAGTGATTAGATGGCAATACAGAAAGCCACATTGTCGTAAAGATATTTTGAGTGCATCCAGCATTAACATTTACGAGTTTGCACCGCATCTGTTACTTCTGATATTTGGAATGATATTGGCTTTAATTATATGTACTATAGAATTAATCATAGTTAAATACGGTTACAAAATTAAATTAAAATTTTTTATTTTAAGAGAATATACACATTCGTTTATTAACAGCCAAATTACATTATGAAATAATATTACATTTGGAACAAAGATAAAGTTAAAAAAATAAATTAGAAAATTTAATAATGAAAAAAGGCTTGTAAAGCTTAGCTTTTGGAGTAATTAAATTTCAAAAAAAGGCAAAGATTGATATTTTTACAATGGCAGACTAATTAAATAAGTCCAAAATCTAATAAACTTGAAGTGTTATTGAAATAGTTCTTTTTTGAGATGCGTTTTTCTTCGTATGGAGCAATGTATAATGTATAAATAAAACAGTAGAGCTTTTATATGATAGCGCAAGGCCTTACTATTTTTGAAGACTAAACTA
The DNA here is from genome assembly GCA_018906965.1 of Philotrypesis tridentata. Classification (NCBI taxonomy): domain Eukaryota; kingdom Metazoa; phylum Arthropoda; class Insecta; order Hymenoptera; family Pteromalidae; genus Philotrypesis; species Philotrypesis tridentata. The sequence goes on from JACCIB010000002.1 coordinate 7,870,834, forward strand.
TTCAATAAAGTAGATCTATGTCATTGATAATACTTTAGATGGTTATATAAGTAGAATAAGCGTATTCAATGTGAATATTTATAAGTCAATTCTATATTCGTTACTCCGAAAAAATATTATTTTTGATTCGATTACACACACGGATACATACCACACGCACGCGCGCTCACGCACACACATACACACTCACGCACGCGTATGCACATGCTCTCACGCACACACACATTTGTATATTATGTATAAATTATTTTGATTTTTGTCACAGCAAGAAATATTAGATCCGAATCTTCAAGGACTCTTTATTCCATAACTTTTTAGTTACATGCTACTGTATATTACTTTTTCACGATATGAAGAAAAATTATATTTTGTTCTTGATTTACACTGTGAATTAATAATAGTGTCTGCAAGAAATTTGACTTGATTATGTAAACAATAAAGAATGTAATAGGTATATAATCTTTACTGTAAAAGGAGCATATCAATCAGAAATTGCATGACTTATTTCAGCATCATATAGAATTTCATTCGTTATGCTAGTTTGTATTTATGGACTCGGGTAAAATAGTGCACAAAAAATACTGCACTCTACACAAAATAATGGTGCACAAACATTTTGTATACACAAAACTATGCACTAATATTTACTGCATGAAAAAACTCTACACAGATATTGTCTACACGAAAAAGCTGTGCACAGATATTTTGTAATTTTTTGTAATTTTGCAGTTTATTTCTTAGTTTTTTTTTCATCAGTGTAGATTTTTATAATAAATGTTCACTGTAATATGGAAAAGGATTTAGTTATCGACCATTTTATCCTTAAATGACCGTCAATTATTATAGGAATTACTTGCAAGAAAGATGCAGATAATTGCAGGACAATTGCAAGGATAGAATTTCTCAATCGAGTTTTCGAAAGTTAAAACATTTTTTTCTATCGAAGGCTATAACGAAAATAAATGAAATTAGAGTATAGGATTGCGAAATTTGGCGTTTGCAGCACAGGAAACCAGCTTGTGATCCGAACATGCTAACGGCGTGGAGCATCCGCATGTATATATCGAATTCGTACCGCACCTTTTCCTTATGATATTCGCCTTTGCGATCTACATTTTCTCGAATTATTCATAAGCAAATACGGAGACTGCGTCAAGCATGTAGAGGTGCCAAGAGCCCTGAGAATTTACGCTCCCAAGACTTTCATATCGTTTTTTTCTCGCGCACGTTGAAGATGGAAAATCAGAGGATGCATTTACTTTTTTTTGTAGAATTAAAAATAAAATAAAAACGTGTGCACCTCCGAGATTTGAATCCTGGTCATCTGTATCGTTGCTCGAAAAATAGTGTCGCATATTTTGCGACCATAGAGCCTCGACGTTCTCACCCGGAAACTCAATTTTCCCCCTGCCGAGCGCAGTGCACCGCGTCAAAGTTAATTTTCCCATAACCGGGTGACGCAAAAATTTTCAAAAGGGCTTTCCGACCCTCATTACGGCGCCCCGAGAGAGAGAGAGAGAGAGAGAGAGAGAGAGAGAGAGAGAAAGTCTGGCGAAATCTAGTTAGCTTGCGCGTCGGCGCACACACACATATATATATAGACGTACATATATACATACATATACCAACATGTGCACACATTCGAGCATATAGAACACAGCTGAGGGAGACAAGGGATATGATAAATCCCATCTCGTCTGACGTTCGCCAGCATACCCTGAAATGCAGCTCGGATGTTTTTTCTTCAAAGAACTCGTCGCGTTAGGATCGAAGATAAACTACTGGTATGTGCTTTCATGTATATCCAACATGGCTTTTAATTCAATGAGACTCGCAATTCATACTAAAGGACATGCAGATTGTAATATATGCAGATGCGTGTTTTCAAGGCGGCTGATAAATGCACCAATTGTAGAATAAAAATATTAATGAAATAGCAATAATAACTTTTTATTTTGAATTTTCATCGCCTCATCTTGTAATAAGTCCCCTATAAAAAGACAAGTGTAACTCAAGCAAAGTAGGCAGACAAATCGATAGAGTCCTGCAGTTATGTTTGAGGAATCGAGACGTTTATCTTCGGAAGGAGCACAGAACCAAAAGTTTTTTAGTAATTTCCTTTTATATAAGAATCATACAAAAGAATCATAAATAAATATCATACAGCGGTATCAAACTTTGGCATAAGCAGCATAGTTAGCGACGCCACATCGATTCTTGCCTTTCCTCAGTCGCATGTAGCCGTTCTCTCCCCACTTATCTCCCCACCAATTCTTCAGGATCCAATAGGTGGGCGTGTATCCAACAATTAACATGGCGTGGTTCACCACGTCGGAGCTGCAGGTCTGGTCGTCGTAGATCCCAGTGCTGTTGATCGTATAAGTACACGCACTTGTTATCTTACCAAGCTCATTCCGAAGAAATTTTTTTCACAACTTACTGGTAGAGCTGGAAAGTCTTGGGGCTGGCGTTGATGGACGCGGCGATCGGTCCAATTGTGGCGACTGCAGCTTGAAGAGCTCGTTCATCGCGGGCTGGAAGAATCGCCCACGTCGTGATGTTGACGACGCTCAACCGTCTCTGAAACTTGCACGTGCCTTGCTTTTGCAAGGTACGCATGTATCCAGCTGGATTTAATGTTTCCATTATGTGCTCGTTTCCCTCATGAATGATATGCGTTATTACTCAGTGTTGATGCAAATGGCGAGAAGCGAGTTAATAGTGACGGGGTACATTGACCCGTGATAAGGAATGTAATCAGATGAAAGTGTATCGAGAACAATTGCGTGTCGAAATATTCCACGAGGACGGCTATTTTTGCGCGTTGAGGCGATAATCGATTGCGTAGCGAGATCCACCGAAATTGAACGAATCGATTTTCGATTCGGGCGCACGCAAGCTGCTCGAACATTCCTGAAAGTTAATCGCATTACCAAAGTTTGCCGATTGACGCATATTGTCGACAAAATCAACAAAAAGCATAAGATGATTTTCCTTCTTCTATCGGGCACGCTTTTGTTAATGTTCAGATACGTGTGTGTGCGTGTGCGTGGAAAATTAATGAAATAATGTAATCAGCTAACATCAACACCAGCCTCAACTTACTGAACCAGTGTAAGGATACGTGGCATCGGTCATAAGTCCCCTAGCCCTTTCGAGGTACCTCAGGGTATTCCTGAGCGATCCTCCAGTGCAGCCGAGATTTCCAGTCAGCGTACTGCAGTCGACGAGTTGTTGTTCGCTCAAAGGCACGACAATACCCGTCTGTCGAAATATCTGTCCGGATATGCTTCCTGCGATGCTGTAGGCGTAGCAACTACCACAGCCGCGTTGGTTTTCCGGTTTCGTCACGAAGCCTTCGTCCCGCCAGTCCAGGGACTCGGGCACGAGACTAGGATCGTGAAGCACTGCGGCCACCATCTCGTCGTCGAGCAGACGACGGTTACGGCTCGGCACTAGTCTTACCTAAATTCACACGATTCCAGATGATCGATAATTTCGGACGTTTCGCCACGAATTCTCAGTCACGTACCCACTCGCGCATGTAAGCCGATGTACTGAGGTCGGCGATGTGATTGTCCCTGAGAGTATAATCGTGGTGTCCGGCTGCGGCCAGCAGATTGTGCTCGTAAATCCTCAGTAGGTTGTCCTCCCAGGCTTCGCGGCGCAGCGACTCCAGCGATCCGGTGTAGCTTTTGTTGTGCCGCGCCTGTGACGCAACGAAATGCTCGTCGTAGAATCGCGCCGGACAAAACGTGTGGTCGATTGTATCTTTACCTTGTAGAGATGCCAGTAGTCGTCGAGGCGGCTGGACAGCTCGTCGAACAGTGTAGCCTCGGCCAGTCCGAGGCAAAACAGGAGTCGGATGAGCAACCCCATCGTCGCCGAGCTCTGATCATTAATGAATCCGCGCGACGATCAATCGAAGATACATCGGAAGTCGGAGTGTTGTTTGCGGTTACGCAACGAATTTCGCTGACTCGATGCATTTCTCCGGAGCAAACATTTTGTGTTACGAAAAATATTCGTGTTAATGTCATAAATAAAATAAAAACATAGTCGACTGCGCTCGCGAGAGTTTCCGGGAAATTCCAGCTCGCCTTGTAAATGGCGCGAGGGTATTCGGCAGACGACGTCTGACATTATGCACACCGCTGCTTGGCCTACTTAACATCCCCATCTCTCTCTTCCCATCTCGTCTCCTGCCGCACGCCACCCTCGCAATAATGGCCTGGATAATAAGCCTTTTGTGCAGACGTATACGCCTCCTCCTCGACCTTTGTCGAGTGTGTCTCCCGAGCAGTGTATGTACGCGCACGTAAGGGATCGATTGTTTCGAAAGAATTCACATGACTGGCGCACGATAATTTTCCGGCATTGTGCGGAATCAGGAGAGAGAGAGAGAGAGAGAGATAGAGAGAGAAAGAGAGTCCCGAGGCTCCGTTATACAGCCGCCGCTCAAAGGGCGCTTAAAGCCCGCCTCGACAGGAGCGACTCGATAAATTGACGATCGCCTTACAGTTGTTACAGTCTCGCAATGTTTTTCTGGGAATTTTATTTTTCCACTTCGTACGGTTGCGCAAACGACAACGCGAGAGAGAGAGAGAGAGAGAGAGACAGACACAAAAGCTACGCACAGAGCTAGAATTGCGCAGGAGACAGGAGAGCGCATCGGTGTGTGCTTGTGGAAAGATGCACGGAGAGCCACGTCTGTTTTACGAGTCTGCGCTAATCGCGAACTATCCGCCGCGTTAGAGCCGAGGAAACTAAAACTCGTTTCTTTTCCTTTTTTTTTTTTAATAAAAGGTTTTAAAACGCACCACGAACTTGGAGATTCTCGTCCGAACGGCGCTTAACCGCCGAGAGAAGGAGGAAAAAAATCGCGTTCCTGCAACATTGCGCAAAAGTCTCTCTCTCTCTCTCTCTCCACACACTCGTCGAGCCGCAAAGGTGAGCTCAGTAGATCGAGGCCGACTCCGGTACGGCGCAGCCTCTCCCGATCTCGGCGAGATGGCGCCAGCCGTATCGCGCGGGACTGTTGAATTACTCTCTCGTCTTTCGACTCCCGCCACCGAACACTGTACGTGTACGCGCGGCGCGCAAGTATCACCTCCTCTGGCGGCGCATCTCTCTTTCTCCGATCAACGGCCGGCCTGTGCGCTGCGCTCACCGCAGAGCCCGCCAACTCCGCGTACATATACACACGCACGCATCTCGCGGCGCGCACACAGCGACGGACGCGGACGCACACGTCCGCGCGAAAGAGAGGTGCCGAGCCGCGGAGGGAGCGAGCGCGCGCGCGCGCGCCATCTCGGCGGAAAGTAGGCCGCGGGTGACGTCCGCGATTCCCATTGACAGGCAGCAGCTGTGAGCGTCGACCCGGTGCGCGGCAGCCTTGCATCCCGTCCCGTGCAGTGCGAGCGGTGCTCGAGGAGGAGAGTATACGCAGGCCTCGCGGACGCGGTGCGCAGCGGCGACCAGTGGTTCTCACACATATGTACGCGCGGAGCTGTGCCATCGAGTGCGCGAGTGTCGTCGTCTCCGCGCGTCTGACTCCGGCGCGAGGCTGCGGGAGCGAGCCGCCGAGGCGCCAAGATGGACGAGTCGGGCATTGACATGGGCTTCGACCTGGCCGCCCTGGCGAATGCATCGGCCCTCGACGACCTCGACTACAGCAACGAGCTCGAGCAGGCGCTCGCCCTCCTGCCGAGCAGCCAGGACTTCATGTACTACGAGCTCAAGAGCCGAGCACCGGACACCGGCAGGTAAACATCCTTATCGCCCGTATTAACAGTCTACGCAGTGCCATTGTTTGCGTCGCCGCGCCTATGCAGAACCGACGTATACGCACACTCTCGCAGCCGCACGTGCACCGCAGTCGAATGCGCACGCACTCGCCGAGTGATAAGGCACCTGTTGCTCCTCCCGGCCTCCCTCTACTCTCTCGAAACGAGCCATCCCCCCCACCCTCACCCCTCGCGCGCCCCCTTCCGGAGAGCGCGCAGCAGGGGTGCACTTTTCGTAAAATCCTCGCCAAGCCGCACGTATCGTCTTATCGTCGCTCGCCTTCTCTATAGCCGAGGCGAAGATAAACTTGTCTCTTTGCCAGTCGCAAATAAGCGATCGTTGCGCGCGCTCGGCCAAATAAAATCCTGTACAATATACAAACTCGCGGCGAGACCAAGTAACGGAGCGCACAGCTGTCTCTTTGGCCAAGGTGACTTATCGGAGAAGGAAGGAAAAAAAAGGACTCGACGTAATAACGTATAGACGCTCTGTCGTACACGGCAGGCCGCGCTCGAAGGAGGAAAAAACTTTAGCACCTCCGATTCGTTGTTTGCCCGCTAATTCGTCCCACGCACGCGGGCGAGCGGCGGCAGCGCGCCGATCGAGACGAGAGAAAAAAAAAACAGCAACGCGAGTTCGGGGAACGAATTGACGAGGAATATCGTGGAACGCATATGCAGCAAGAAGCGCGAGGCATTATACGAGGCAGCAGCCTCTTATCTGCAGCGCAGTGTTTTCACAGACAATTAATGTGAATCGCCGAGCGCGCAAGTGCCACAACACGGCTGCGAGAATACGCGCGCGCGATCGATCGGTTACCCGAACGAGCTGCAGCAACTCCGCTCTTCGCGATTGCATTTGCTCGGCGTGAGACAGGCACATTGCGTGCGGGCTCGTAGTTTTTTCCTTTCTTTTTCGTATAGGCACGACGCGCGCTCCGCCACATGTTCGCCTCTCGTTAGCATATATGACCAGTTCTGGTACAGAAAAATGCACTTTTCGGGGGTCTAGAAATCGAAAAAATTCTTTTCGCGCTAGAGGTTTCGGACCGATCGGACTTTCTTCTGTTCAGCCAATAGATAGTCAAAACATTAGAATTTAACGAGGTATATGGAGAAAAAAGAAAATGGGCTAGCTATTCAGATTTTTATTTACTTTTTTTTGTCAAACGGACATAACTTTTGATCGGAGCATCGAATCTGGGCATATTTTTTTTTTAAATTAAAGCTTTTTTATTGTGTGTAATTTGAAATTTTATTTGTGTCTCGGAAACATTCGTACTTGTCATTGTTCTTCCAGTATTTCGACGAAGTAGTTTATAAAAAAAAACGGTAAATGGCTCAGAAATATGGTTACTAGTAACTATTCCCATGTTCCTCTGCACTTTTGACTATCTTTTGGCTTACAGATTTAATATAAAATTTCGATTTCTGGACCTCCGAAAAGTGCATTTTTCTATGAGAACTGGTCAAATAGACGAGCGCATATATGCTCGAGCGTTATTTAAAATCGATTATGTAAAGGTAGATAAAATTAATTTATTTAACAAGGAGAATACGCGTACACGGCTTTATCTTCTTGTTACGATGATAACGGAAAAATAATGAAGTGGTTTTGCTTAAGAATATTACATGAGATTTATAATTATACACACGCAGTTAAACTGCGCGCGTATAGTTTGCGCGGAGTGAAAAGTTAGCGTTTCGAAGAATTTAAATGATTGGAAAATCCAGGCGTCTTGCCTGCTTTTATAATAGCGTAAAAATGATTTTCTTTTTTAATACATCGTATAAACGCATCTTTGAATGAATCATCATGGTCACGGTCCATTGTTGCACTGCGGCTTAAGTAAAATAAACAATGACGTCACGCAAATGAAAGACGCTCGCTGCACGAACTAGTTTACAAGTGAAAAATCGTCTTAACGACTCTCGTTTTCACTTCAACTATTCAGCTGTGAGTGTCCGCGCGATATGCATTTTAAATGCATGACACAGTTAAGCTCAAAATAGGCTATACTACTTCAAATCGAAAAGTCGTTTCTTTTTCATTCCTCAAGGGGGCATGACATTCCTAGTATTTGATAAAATAAAATAGTAGGAAAATTTAGTATCGATAAATTTTGATTAATTTGTGCTATAAAACTGGATAGTATCATGTTTATTTTAATGTCCTTTATTCATTTATAGAAGTTTTTATGTCTTGACTACACGGAGTGCGCTGATTGATAGATTTTTCCACTAACCCCAAGTTTCCTAACGATCTCAACGAAATGGGCTGCATAATAAATTTAATGAACTGATTCCGGTTGAAAAATTATTTGCATATTTATAGGTAATAGTTTGCAGTAAGAAATCTAAACGAATACTTCAGAACTTGGTAGAACTAGTTTTGCTACATTTTCTTAACTGAAAAATTTTGTAATTATTTACTGAAAATTCATATTGAAATGATATAGGTAATTAAAGCATTATTTGAATCAGCGCAGTTGACTTGGAAACTTTCAAACAGAGAAAGATTCCACAAACTAGTGTATGTTGTGTAAATATTATATAAAAAGTATATTCAAATGCCGATTTAGAATGCACGAAATAAAAGCTTTATCATGCAAATTACAACTTTATCTACAGTTCTTCTTTTCGCCGTTTAATTTTCAAGCCAATGAGGATGTTTTATTGACAGAAGTGAAATTTTTCATTTCTCACTTGAAAAACCGGACCACGATTCGCAGAATTTTTTCCAGACGAGAAAAATCAAGGAGCTAAAGCATTTTGCGACGTGACGCAACGCACCCGGAGATATCGAAGCGAATTCCGCGACGCGAAAGTAATCGTTATACGGAATTGACCGCAGCGATGGACAATTACAACCAATTGCTCGCAGTTTTTTTGCGTACAGTACGACTTATAGACTTATGAGCTTGCGAGAATCTCGTACAAAATGGGTGTACACATATATTGCCTAAAATTTTGTGTATTAATATTTGTAATATAATACATGCAAAACTTTGATTTCTCAAGTCTAGATATAGTTTTTACTATTATTGCTTCCTCTTTGAAAAACTAGTTTACAATATGCGATAACTTATCCCGCTTGCGAACATGATAAAGAAGATTATTTTTATACATTTGTTCTGAAATTGTATCAAACATAACTGATAAGAAAGATATTTTTGTAGAAAATTTAATACAAAACTCGTAAATATCGTTAATTAATAGGCTAGAATCTTTATTGTTTTTCATTCGATATCGGATGGTTAAAATTAATTTTGTTTCTTAGAAGTAGCCTTCGGCGCTCACTCCCGCTTAAATCCATCACCTTGACTGGAAAGACCAAGTTTTTATCATATTTTTACCAACCACTTTTAAAACACAAAGTAGAAGTAAAAAGACATAGCAAAAAGAACATTTTTCAACTTATTCCCCTAATTTGTTCTAAGTCCATATTTTTACTTTTGATGATAAATCTTTTAAAAAAATATCTGTGCAAACCATTTATCTGCAGATTTTTTACGATGAATTTTAGAAGGTAGACGTAACGTAATAGAAACGAAAAATTGATTAAAAAAGGTAGACGTTTTTAATCAATTTTTCGTTTCTATTACGTTTTCATTGCAAAAGGTTTTCCAAATACTCAATTTTAAATCTCTGTATATTCGTACGAAGATCAGAGTATTTAAAACATTTTGAGAAAGTTCCAGCTCCCTTGAACTCGACTTGTCTGTCTTGAAGCTCACAGACAGTGAAAAAATCACAAATCGACACACTCACACATACAGTACAGGGTATTTTTTCAAAACGGTATACGTCATATATACGAAAGGTCTAAAAATGAAATTGTTAGATTTAAATTCAAGGTAATACTATACCTAGTTACACACGAAATTGAAAAACTATTATTTTTAATAGCTTGATCAGAATTTTCTATATATATAAATTTTCTTTTATATTTTTCCCTTCTCCAGATTTCAAAGAATTATCCGCTCCCCTTTGCTTAGCCCGCGAGTATACGCGCGGCGAACAAGCTTAGCGAAAATGCTCCGAGCATTCCGAGTCCCCGATTCCGGCGGGCTGGCCGCGATATCGCGCTACGAGAAAAATCTCCATCCCCTCGGAGTGTATCCGGAAAGCCAGGATATATCTTAATACAGTGCCCCCTCGACTTCCGGCTTCTCCTCCAGTCGGCGCGCGGGCAATACTGCCGGCGACGCGGCGAAATTGCAATCGCGAAAGTGCGCTTTTGTGGGAGGGCAAAAAGAGAAAAAAAAATTCATCAGCGCGCCCGGTCTCTCGCGCAACCGGGGCTGATAGAGCGCTTTCCCATTTGTCCGGCGCATTGTGCAGCCCTGGCGAGGCCTTTGTTGCCGTCCCGCTCGAGCTTTTCCCCGGGAATGATTGTGTTGTCGGCGTAATCGCCGCATTGTTCCTCGAGCTCTCTCTCTCTCTCTCTCTCTCTCTCTCTCTCTCTCTCTCTCTCCGTCGCCACGGTCGCCCCGACGACGCAACACAATATTTCGAGAGAAATAATAATTTATGGATAGATTGTCAAGGAATAAAACCCTGAGCTTCGCAACATCCCGACCTTTTTAGAGCAGCCGGTCCCTCGCGCTTGTATACACACAGGTACGGCTTTCAACGGCACGGCCGCGTCAAGCTCAGGGCTCGCGTTAAGAGATGAGTTTTCTTTTTTTTTTGCGACGAACGAGAGGAACGTGTCACCGCGAAATTAAAGGGGAACGAATTAAGGTCGCTTTTCCGATCTATCGCCGTTGTATATACGCAAGCTCTGGCCATTCTCTCTCGCGGCGCTCGCCGAAATGTAATCGGGACGATAATGAGCCGCGCAGCAATCGGAAGAGCTGTTGCAATCAATTTTCGCCAGGATGCGTTTCAGTCCAATACAGCTATATCGTATCCACCACATTGTATTCTAATCTTTTCGTAGAGAGGGAGAGAGAGAGAGTGTGTGTTAATATCTTCGTTCACGCATCGGTTGAAGTCACGCGGACGTGACGTCCACGCGATCGTGAGAAAAATTGAATCGTGAGCTAATTAAGGTAGATCGGCGCAGTGTGGAAATGGTCGATCGTAAAATTTTGAAACTTGGGCACTGGGTAAAAATAAATGTCAAGAAAAAATCATTTAATAACAGAAACGCATATAGTTACTAGATTAATTTATATGCGCAGCTTCAGCTTTGTCTATAAGTATATCCACGCGAATCGGTAGCACTACACTTCAAATCGAACGTTACGCGAATGACACGGACTGTTCCCGATAATTTTCCATTTTCGTTGTGCCCCACGGAAAAGTTGATCCCCCTCGGGTCACGGTATTACACGGATCAGCAGGCCGTTAAGAGCCGCGCGGAGAATGGCGTGTACGCGGACGCGATGCTTATCACTTATTGCAGCGCCGGATTCTTCGGGGGATCGTACCAGAGCCGTTTCGAATTCTCCTTTTTTTTCGCGGGCCCTCGCGGCGCTTTCGTAACGAGGGCTTGAATATCTTCCTAATGCGCGCGTTATCGAGCGTCTCACTCGTCAGTCCAATAAGTTTCAAATTTAAGGCGTATAATAAGGCAAAAAACTGACAATAGACTTCTCGAGTCAATGCCGCAACTTATAATTTAGCCTTTAGAATGGAGCATTGTCGATTGAGGGGACAAAACATTTTTTTTCTACGGTTGTTCGAAGAAAGGAGTTTTTCAAATTGTTTTGTTGATGTCGATTGATTTGAATTTTTTTGGTCAAATTGAAAAATTACTGTTGAATGGCTAGTTGTCTTTGTTCTAACTTCTATACACGAAGTTATTTACTTTGAGAGTATTGACGAAAATTTAATTGGAAGAAAATAACATTTTAAAACATACATATTAGCTGCTTATATTTCAGCATGTTTTTAAACATTTACTACGTTTAAATAGTCCAACGAATGTCGAAATGTACGCGACGCAATGCTGTTCAACTGCTGTAATAATTTAGAAATTAATCGAAACTACGCGCACAACTTGGAAAATAACTTTTTTTTCCAAAAAACAAGTCCGAGAAACTTTCCATATCTGCGAACGCATAATTATTAAATCACTCAAGATTAAGGATGTTCTCGGACTTCTCCACAGAGCTCGAAGAACGAGTATAGAACTGGTTGTTCCTCGGCAGAGGCGAAGCCAAGAGAGCCAGAAAATCGTGCGCGCAACTGGATCTCGACTGTGTACTAAAGGCCACGAAAGCGCGCACATCGCGTAAGACGTCCTTTCACGCTCAGGAGAAGAGCGGCACGTGATTCCGTGTACTGCAGACTGCGGCGCGCAGGAGTTCACGGGAGTGCGCGTCCCCGAGACTATATACTGACCTCGATCGCGAGAAACTATCAGGCGAACGGGCCGATCGGTGCTTCTTTCCGCGAAAATCCCATCCTTTAAGCGCATTGCGCCAGAAAAGTCGCATAGGGCCGCTCTATACTCATATAATACGCGCGCCTCGCGTAAAAGTAGGTTACAGCCGCGAACGCAAGGAAAACTCGCGCGCACGTACGGACTAATTTTAATTCGAACTAGCTCAATGCCAGCCCCCCGCGCTCGCGCGCGCGCGACAAAATTACTTCTTCTCCCGCAAAATGCGCATCTTTCGCGTGCGACGCGTATTATACCGCGCGGATCTCGCCTCGCGTCTCTCTTTCCCGCGCGCACGCGGAGCAAGTCCGCGAGCTGCCGCTGGCTTTTAGAAAGCAAAACGAGGAGTCGAGCAGTCGATACACCGGGAGCGAGTGAAAGGCCTTGCAGCCGAGAAAAATGACTTGCAGAATAGAATTGTATACACGTTCGTATAGACGCGCAGAGCGAGATGCTGCAGACGAGCGAGTGCGCGAGAGAGAATAGGTAATAGGCCGCGCGAGCGCGATGTGGATGCGCGGCGCAACAAACTCGAGCCGGTTGTATCAATGAAAGCGAATTAAGTGCGCTCTCCCGATCCGGCGCGAACCGGCTCGTCGTCGTCGTCGTCGTCGTCGTCGTCGACGTCGGAGACGACATGGGGACGACACGTGCAGCGGGATGTCGGGCAACATGTGCGCGCCAGAAGCAGAAGGAGGAGATGGATGTCGTTGTACGCCGTGTGAAATTCGAGGGAGAGAGAGAGAGAGAGACGCGAGCCCGATGTTAATGCACTGCAGGCGTGTTCTCTCTTTCACTGTCATTATCGCTCGGCGGCCGAGCCGCTCGAGACTGACGCCTCTATACCGCGTACTATATAGCGCGTCGCTTGTTTTCGGACACTCTCTCTGAGTCATCCGAAAACGAGATTTATATGAGTTGCTTTTTTCAACGCTCATTATACGGTGTATTGTGTGATTCTTTTATTCTCGTTTAGTGGGGGGGGGGGGGGCAATAAGATGTTCGGATCACGGGAATACGTGTGTCAGAGGGACAGGTGATATGTTGTATAGCGATTGAAAAATAAAGGATAAAAACAAAATTCTGGACAATCGAGAAATATATAGCTCCAATCTGGAATTGTCTGACATTTTGAAAAGTTTCGAAGTTTGCATTGTAACGCGGGACGTTTAGAGCGCTTTTTCCGTCGGATACGTTTTTTTTTTACAGTTTTACGTTTCCTAGTACGCTCGAAATTACTTCGACGTGGCAGCTTTCTCTTTTTTTACAGAAGGAGATAAATCTCGATAGGAAAAATTAGTTTAACGCTTGAAACAATCGCCAGAATGTACAACAGCGATTATTTCTATGTCCAAGCACCGATATCAACTCGCAAATTTATATAAAACTATACATGAGAACGATATAATTAGCCTTATCTCTTCGTAAGGTTAACTTATCACTCGTCGCTACAAGCCGAAATTACTTGTTTTTTCGTCCGCAGCTAGATCGCGGCGGTAAATTTGAATTTCCAATCAACTTTCAGATCCCCCCCCTCTGCGCCCGCAAGGGGCGACACATCGATGTTCGCGCAAACAAATTTATTTCGTAACGAGCCGCGTTTGCACATGCTAATTTCCCCGATAATTGCGAAAATTACATCGAAAGTCGTACAGAAACATCTGCGGCGCTCTTATTGTATAATGGTAAATTATTTTTGTCCGCGCAAGTGTGCCAGCCAGCAGCGCACGCGTTCAATACGAGTCTCGGATTAATCCTGGCAAACAAATGACGAATCGTGTTTGCAAACACGCGCACAGTGTAAGCCAGACTCCGTTTCAAGAATTTCGAGTCTCTCTCTCGCTCTCCATCTCGTCGCTCGTCAGAGCCGCGCGGCAAACCCGAAAAATATCGTATATACGCATAATCAAACGCGCACACGTGGTCCCGTACACAATACACGTAATCAAAATATGAAATACGTTGTCGTCATCGCTCCCGACGCACTTGCTCGACAGTGACACGCAACGAATCAACGCTCGTCAGACGTATAATTACGGAAAGTTAACGCGCGGAGTCACGTATATGTAAAAAAGCAACGAAGCCGCGTCTGCGTATCCCATACAGCAATGAATACCCGCGGGCCTCAAATCGCTGTCTGCTCTGCTCAATATTTTTTTCGGTCGTCTATATATGCACACGTGCGTATCGGTGTATGTAGTGTGCGTAAGCGCGCGCGAGCGTTGACGCACCAGTATACAAGCTATATAATCGCTGCGAGTCTCGCCGAGCATTAATACACCGACGTCCGCGTATATACACAACTCCGTCGAGTAGCGCAGGCCATCCTCCCTAATTGCCCGCGATTGACCGGTTCGAATTTACGACGCTATATCAATTGCGACAATTGCGCGCGCGCTCGACAACAGTCCCCGTTGTCCGTATACGCGCTTATAACTTCGAGAGAGAGAGAGAGAGATTCTTCGAGAGCGATATTCCTTGCGTGTGTGCGCGCGCGCGCGGGGTACAGTACGAGCGAGAAATAATATTCTCTCTGGACGAGCGCGAAAAGTTTCGCTTTTATCCGTCGTCTCTCAAAGCGCTGCAGATGCGTCGCATTTCGCTGCGGGAAGCAGGCGAATTTTAGGGACTCTGCGCGGACGACGCGAGAGGACTCGTAAACGCGCTCGCGCGTTATAATGCTCGCCTACTCGTATACGTGTTACACGCGAAATAGCTAGTTAACGTCGATTCTTTCGGGGAGAAGGCCTCTCTCGTCCCGCCGGGAAAGATTTATACTTTCTATAAATCAATTTTTCGCGACGCGCGTGTGCGCGGCCTTTGAAGTCGCCTTCTCCTATCGTTACGCGCGCACCGTTCGTTATCGAAGGGGGGGGGGGTGAGGGGGAAAGAGAAGGAGAGAGAGAGAGAGAATTACGATTAGCCGATTGTTAATTTCAACGCGCGAGCGCAATATTTATACGTTTTAGCATTTAATGCGACGAGCATAAATTCTCATCAGCTCGGGCGAAAGGAGCGCAAATATTATTATGCCGCTTAATCGTTGATTGATGTATGGGACGAGAGAGTCGTTCCGTTAGCTCAGCAAAAATAGATAATCCATTGATCCGCGCGTTATAAACAAGCGGCTAAATATACGCGCGCCAGGTTTTCGCTTAAAACTATTTCCACTCGCGAAACGTGCGGGTATACGCGGCTGAAATACACACACATATATATGTATATATACATATATATAGAAAGAGAGAGAGAGAGAGCGCCCGCGGGGAACGCGAAGAAACCCACCTTAAAGTCGCGGCGTAACCTTAACCCTTTTGAAATCGGCGTCGTTCAAGAACTCGAGTTTATTTTCGACCGTGACAGCACTCGGTCGAACGCGGGATTTTTACGTTCTCCAAAGACGATCGACAACCATTGAATTTCCGACTCGTATGCGATATCGCACATTAGATAAAATCATTTCGACGACGTCGATGCGCGACGTGCGCGAACCTTTGGCAGCAAAAATTTACCAAGCGTTAAAAAATTCGACCGTCCCACGGGATGCCACGGCGGGGGTTAAACGACAAGTTTGAATCTCGTTGAACATCCTGAAATATGTATATATATAGGACATTTTTTCATTAATTAAAATAGTTTCTAAAGCTTACACATCGGCAGACGTCAGTCGGATCAAAGAAGAGCATCCGGGGCTCGAGAGAGAGAGAGAGAGAGAGAAAAAAAACGCGTCGATGCACACCCTGCGCGCGCGTACATCTCAAAGCCAAATCGTTCCGGCGTTCTTTCAAGCTATGCCAGGCTCGCGCGCGAGCATATATGAATGGCTATATAAACAGAGCGCAGAGAGCGTGCAGAGTCGGACTCGGAAGCGCGGCCCCGGCGGGAAACTTTGACGGCTCGGACGCGCGCCGCCGCAGCCAAAAGCTCGCGAGCAGAGAGAGAGAGAGAGAGAGAGAGAGAGAGAGAGAGCGAGAGAGACAGAGACAGAGAAAACGCACTCTGCGTCATCGCTCTCGGAGACTTGGCCAAAAATCTGTCTTCTCTCTCGCTCGGCCGGCCTGGCTGCCGTGAGGAAAGCGCAAGGTAGTAGCAACGCGACGTCGCGTCCGTGATCATCGTTTTCTCTCGTTGCCCCCGTTAGTTTTCCTCGGCGAAAAATCAACAAACATCGCCGATCGCGCTGGTACTCGCGGCCCATATATATACGAGCGCATCGGGTTTTTGAGTTGTTGCCGAGGTGTCCGCGCGGGGCTCTCTCTCTCTCGAGAGACGCGCGCATCGGGAGGTTAACGATTCGTCGCGTCTCCCCGCTGCGAGTGTGTTTTGGTACGCGGTGTCCCGAAAAGTGAGGTTAGGTCCGGAGTTCACGGCCAGTAGTAGCTCTGGGCTTCGCCGTCGTCGGCGCGACGATGAGCGACCGATCTTTCCGAACGATCGGCAATCGACGATCCTGACGCACAGCGCTCCCCTCCAACCCAACGCCCGAGGGAATTTCACCTCTCTCTTTCTTTTAATGCGCTTACATAAGCGGGCTTCCGATCGCTGCTTCCGAGAAGCGCGAAAGCTCGAGGCGACGCCAAAGCATCGGCTGCATCGGCGTCGATTCGATAAGCAAAGCTTCGCGCGAGAGCTCTTTGGCTGCGTCCGAGGCAGCAGTCTGCGGGGGGAGGGCAGGGGGTGCGGTGCGGAATATGCATCGCGCCTCGTCGGAGGCGGCACGTCGTCAGATCGTCGAGTTCGAGGAGCTGGTCACACGCTTCGAGCGCATAAACGACGATTCCAAGAGCTCGACAATCAGCCTGGACTCGGGTCTCAATTGCTACGGCACTGGCGACTCCAACAATAACAACAACAACAGCAGCAGAAGCAGCGGCAGAAGCAACGTCAATACTTGCTCGACGTTGTCTTTGGATAGGCCGCTGCCGCCGCAGTCGCAGCAGCAGCAGCAGCAATTGACGAACTTGGCTATATTGGAAAGTCTAGCGAGACTGTCAAGGTCGGGCGGCACAGACTTCCTCGATCAGAATAGTAGAGTCAGTGGTGGTGGTGGTACTGGTGGTGGTGGTGGTGGTGATGATGAAGCTGGGGTAGGGAGCGACACGAGGCTTCTTCCTCAACAACGAACCGAGTCGACGCCGTCGCCTGCCAAAGAACAGGTGTAGGATCGCTATTAATTGTGATGATATGCTTCGAGACATCGGATGAAGAAAGCTGCCGATTTCTTCACGATCGGCGACTCTTTTCATCGCGCAATTCCCTTTCCACGTTGTTACCCACACTATCCTATACTGAATACGCCATTTTAAGCTTTAATCGATTGTAATAGTCGAGGCATTGAACGCACGGGAGAGATCGTTATCGCAAAGCGATTTCGAAAAATACTCGGCGACGACTTAGTCGAGCCAATTCGCGAAAAGAAAAGCCGTAATTTGACGACAGCAATAAAAAGAAACTCCCCGAGCACCCTGCGCACGCACTCTCCCCGTAATAAAACGAATGTATTTCCTCTGTGTCGCAGTCGGTTCGCGTGAACATCGGTATCGACGAAGACCTGCAGATGATTCTGGAAATGGATCCGTCCATCGTGGACCGAGTGCCCCCGACGAGCAACGCTCACCACCGGGTCGTCGCTGGATCACCCCTTCGGGCCACGGCTCGACCGCAAGGCTGGTACTGGTCTGCTGTGTTGTGTTCAGTGTCGCCTGCGCGTGTATTTCTCGCTCTTTATTAGTACATATAACGCCGCGCTAATGCCTCCTGATACGCAGAGTTAATGTGTGCCTTTGCTGTGACTCGCTAATAACGTTGCTTTCCACAGCTCTCCGCTTCTCTCTCTCTCTCTCTCTCTCTCTCTCTCTCTCTCTCTCTCTCTGCGGCTCTCTTGTACACACGTCGACGATAACGCGCATCGGTGCGTCTGTTGATCTGGCAGTTTAATGCTTCTAATTGCTCATAAAACGTACGCGCGCAGCGGCCGAAAAAAAAACTCGAGGCAGAAAAAAAAGCACGGAGAACACACAGGCCTTTGCAAAGCGTCGCAGGGTTCGCTTGCTCAGAAAACTACTTGTGTCAAAGCTGATGTGTGCAGCTTTGTTTTTACCGTGTTTTTTGGTGGGGGGGTTTTTTTTTGAAAGGGCTTTTCGAATCAAAGGCTATCACTGATGGTACACAGTGCTTTCATCTCGCATTGCTATCCCAACGACGAGAGCCTGTATACATGTTTGATTGCGCAAAAATTCGTTGGAAGCGCGGATGCAATGAAATTACGAGATCGACAAATTGGAGATCGAGCGAGAATTCGAAATTTATGGGGTTATTCCCCATTCTATATCCTTGACTCACAGAGACGAAATATATATGTAAATACGTGCCGAGAGAACGGAATTTCCAATGAGCCAGTGAGACGCGAGGAATGCTTTGATTGAAACGCTTCTCACTAATGAGGTTAGGAATTCCCCGGGGCGTCGAGATTCTTAACTGATAACTATATATATGCGTGCGTGCGTACATTGTACAGGTATTTACATCTACGTCTCGCTATTACGCCGATCTATTATTGTTAAAAAAAAAACTCGTACGGCTGCAGACTACTTATTATGCACGGTTGTATACACACACCGTGTGCGGGAGGGAGAGAGAGAGAAAAGGTTGCGTGGCTGCGCGCGCAAAGTAAACAAAGCCGAGTGGCCGACGTCACAAGTGTACAGATAACACTCGTGTAGATATATAGAGTGTGCGCGGCGGTCTCATAAAAATAGACGCGTCTGTGCAGCGTGCAGCCTATTATACACTTGCTCAGTATAGAATGTCGGGGCTGTGTTTTCAAATATTTGATAATGACCTCATCGCGACGAGCGGCACACTAAATGCTCCGCGAATTATCGTTTGTCTTTGAGATCTCTTTTTTTTTTCCTCGTTGCCGAGGTATAAGCGCCCGATGCTGCTACTGCTGGCTCAGGATAATTTGATGGGTAAACGCGAGGA
Source organism: Philotrypesis tridentata (assembly GCA_018906965.1). NCBI lineage: Eukaryota > Metazoa > Arthropoda > Insecta > Hymenoptera > Pteromalidae > Philotrypesis > Philotrypesis tridentata. Next base: position 7,889,998 of record JACCIB010000002.1, read on the forward strand.
AGAGCAATGGAGTTTGAGTAGCGCTTTCTTGTGCCAATTAGCGGCTGGTGTTAAAGACGGTTTCTTGTTTACTTTGTCGAGTGATGTGGTTGAGCTTCTTTTTGTGTTTCGATGCATTGTGATTTTGAGGTTTGATTGGTGTGTACTTTGAAATGTCGCGATGTAATTGTTGCGTTATTTATGCTGAATAAAAGACAGATTTTTACACGTGGTATATATGCAAGAAATACTGTTAGGACTAGAATTTTTTTTAGTTTTAGCCAGTTTCCAAATTCCACACCTAGATTTTCGGTAACATGTCTTTATCGTCTCGGTGTACGGATAGTTTGATCCCGATTTCAACTTTCCCAAAGACCTTTGGACTATTTGAGTTAGGTCAAATTTGCTTCTACTGTTGATAAATCCAATGCTTTAGTCCATATTAGGAGTCAGCTGATATAGAGAAATTCAAACTTGGGTACCGTACTTACTTTTCTATAAAAAATCCCTATTATTATTCCATATTATAATTATGTCTGGAACCATTCAACAAATTTGATTCTCTAATGAATATAAGTATTAAAAACTTTACAAATTCGCTGTAAAATTATCCATATTAGATTATCTTTCTTGATATTAGACTGCGATTCTACACAGCCGTGGATAGCTTTTGTTATTATTTTTTGCAATTTACTTTATATCAATGCAAATCAAATTAAAATTAGGTGGCTATTGTACAGGGTCACTAGAAATACGAAGCATTTATTAATTCGATGATTATTAATTATATAATTGAATGTTATTTAATTTTAAACATAGACGTGACGGTCATTTTACTATTTTATCATTGCGTTGACCTTGAGTCGTACTTTATCATTGTTTGCAAACATTACGCATATTTTATTAATGAACAAAAAATGGTTTGCGGTAACAGGGAGGGCAGAACATTCCGACCAATTAGTGTGGCTCGGCAAGGTAAAGAATAAATACCTAATCATTTTTTTCGCGGTTCACTATAATTTGTTCACTTATTTTTCTGCGCTTATCTCCCACTTACAGCTAATAATATTACAGACATTGGATGCTTACACCTTCTCGCGCGCCCACAACTACTCTCGCTCATTATACATCGTCTAAGTGCGAGTATCAAACTATCAACTCGTAATGATCAATGCCAGCAATAACTCTCTACTTAATTTTTTACGGCTCTAAGCTCTTATCGCACATACATATTCATTATCATAGTACACGCGAAAATACTCGTCTTCGAGGGCTGCACAGCTTCACAGTTCTTCTTCTGTCTCATCACGGAACCGCTTACTTAAATCGACGAACTATTGCGGTTGGTTAAAAAAAAAAGTCGACGTAACCGAAATTTACCAACGATCAAATCCAAGACATTCAACCTCGCATTCAACAGCTATCACGTCCAGAGGAGAATCCTCGCTTTCATCGACCACTCAAACGCGCATGCCTATATATAAGCTCGTGCGCGTCTCTGATTCGCACCCGCGCCGCGCTGATGTTGCTGCTGCTGCAGCGTCTACATTTCAACGAGCGCAAAAGCCTCCGTTCCTCCCGCTTATCTCTCCGTCGCTTCCTCCCTCCCTCCCGCCCTCTCTCTCTCTCTCTCTCGTCCGCGCCTGTCTCTTGTGACGATGCTGCCGCAGCTATCGCAGCGCTTTGTGTACGCTCGGTACTCCCGGCACGTTCGTGGCCCGCTTGACAGATGAAAATCTTGTCCGCGGGGGATACGTATCGGACCGACATTCCGAATTCCACAGACGAGTTGCGCTGCTTTCCTCCGCGAAAATTAATAATAAGCACACGACGGCTGTGTACACTCGCGAACGTACGGTTGGAGGGTATATCTATGCGCGCATACTATCCAACGACGTTCATTGACTTGAAAGAAATAAAAAATTTTGTGTATTTTTTTTTTAAATTCACGGTCCTTCATTCATAAGCTACGGACCGAAATTCGGGCGGAAGTCAAAACAGTTTTTGTGCAATAACCGGCAGCAACGAGTCTTTGAAGACCAAAAACCAATATTTTCATGTTTTACACAAGTGCCGCGGATTTTATTTGAATCTCGGCATCGACGAGCACTCTTATTCGGTTAGATCTATTTTACATGAACGTGATCAATAAGAAATAGGAGTGAGAATTTGAAAATGAATTTAATTTGTCAAAGTCATCTACGATACACTCGTACATTTTTAAAAATTTTAAAAACGATCAATATTATGTTCAAACTATTGTCCAACCTAATAGACTGCTCTTTAACCCCCAAACGCAAATTGTTTCGGAGTTTACATTATTATTTAACGCACTAGAAACAATTGAAAACGCACAAAAGCTAGAATTTATAAAGTTTTTAATTTTTTCACAGTTTAGGATAGTGTGGATCCCCTTAATTCGCGGTTCGACTGTTTATTCTAATGTGTGCAGGACTTCGAAACGGAAGCGCAAGCGCGGGAATTTCGAATATTTGTTTGCCGCGGGCTGCATCAGCGATCATTGCCAGTCTGTTTGCGTGGCTACGGTTCACGAGCTGATTGTCTAGTTTCTTCGCGAACTCATTAACATAACCAGATATTTCCGGGGCTATGCATTCGAAATTACTCTCTCTCTCTCTCTCTCTCTCTCTCTCTCTCTCTTGCGCCTCTATCGTTCTCACTCTCGCGTGCTCTCTCTCGTTCTCTCTGACTCTCTCTCTCTCTCTGTAATTATATACATAACATGACAGCTGCGGCGTATAACTGTTTCACGACTGCTCCAATTTATCTTACGAGCTTCGTAATTAAAAGCGCGGGTGCATTTCTACTACCAGCTTATCGATTGCGAATACAGCAGCTATAAGTTGGAATACGTTTGGTATACCTATCGATAAACGGACCTCCACGAAGACGTTTTATTCAATTATTTATTAACTTGTCAAAGAATGATCCAACAAACATATAGTAACATCAGGTAACATAATTAATAATTTACTTCTAAACGTTTGTCCCAGGAGGTACAAACGTTTACGAAAAAATTTTTCTGAGGGAAAAGCGGAAAAATCGGTAATAGTATGCAAAGTATGTTCTATCCTATCTGAAAAAGCAAGATACAATTAGCTACGGCCACTCTTTTATTCTGAAGTTTTAATTGATTGCTGATTTTATAATTTATAAAATTTTATGTTTTATGACGAGTGAATTATTGCGAGTTGATACATTAAGAATCACAAATAACGTTAAAGTAATCAGATGTAAGCTGTTTATAGCTGTAACTACTAACAAATAGACGTTGTGGTTTTTTCATTAATTTTATTAGAATATCAGATTTAGATTGATACAGATGTACACGCATTATAATTCATGTACATCGGCCATTTCACTCAAAATTTGAAAATCGAGCTATGCGCTCGTAAACGACAGGCGTCGAGAAATAAAATCATTCGGCTCGTATGACACGCCTACATTTGCGCCGGGACTCGGAGCGATGATAGCGAGTCTCGCCCCCCACCCCCTCCCCAACTGACAACAACAATAATCGCAAGTGGCGATAAGCCGCGCGAGAGAGAAAGAGAAGATAAAACGCGGGAAGAAGTTTTTAGCGGCGCGAACTTTTTGCGAAACGGGATGAGCTTGTATATATATATACAACACACCGGGAGGCGTTTGACCGCGACTTTTTGTTCGCACTGGCGGAAAGAGAGAAACTGTTTTGAGGTGGCCAAGGGTTTATGGACCAACTTGAAGGCGTCGCATTTATTCCGAAACTTGTCGCTGCTTTACGCTTTCGGTCGTTATATTTTTATTTTCAAAATAATACTGATTGCGCGAGGGAGCGAACGATTTCTTACGAAATTCGGTAATATTATAAATCTTAAATACGTGCGATTTTTCCCAGTAAATCAAACCTGCAAGATTCAACCTCCAAGCGCCGCTCAAATGCACTTTCGTTATCGTTGCGTGTCATCGAGATAAGATAGCGTATGTGGAAATGAAAAAAAAAAACGGGAGAGAAAAGCGAATCGTATATTATATCACCTGTGAAAATGCGAACTATCTGCGCAATGACGAAATCCAGGACGCAAGCTTGCCCCAGATGAGACGAAGACAGCCGGCACACTGGAGGCAACTGATTAGCATGCATCCCTGAGCATTCGGTGTATAATCGGCGTCGCGCGTGGCCTTACGCTCGCTTAAGCGGATCACGGAAGAACGGAGAGGAACTTGCGACGATTTGATCGCTAAAGTATGATTTTTGGCGATTAGAGAGATTGGAGTGCATTCTTGCGATGTTTACTGCAAAAATGTAATACGCTGGAATTTGGTTGATTATATCCTTATTTATGAAATTATTCAGCAGTCAAAATGATTATCGAGTTTCGGCCCGTATTTGAAAAAATTTCCGCTAATTAGTAAGATACATTTTTTAGTCAGTTCGATACAAAAATGCTCATTTCGTCGTATTATATTGATGACACACACATATATAAGCGATACATTTAACTAATTAATAATCAAAGAACGAATACATAAGATTAATGGTTCACAAGAAAAAAATGTACAGCTGTAATCTGTACGTTAATCTCAAAATGAATTCTTGACAATTCTAAATGTCACAGAATTTTTATACAATCGTAAAATCTTGCATTTTATTTTAGCTTATATTTCGATGACTAATCCTATCACTTTCATTATTATTTTAAAACGTTCACAAGGCAAACGCAGTATTTTAAACTAGAGAACGGCCAGTCTCGAACGTGAGAATGAAAGCGTGACAACATGGCTGTCTCCACTTTTTTCAAACGGCAAGGTACGAAAAATTTGCCGTTATAGCATACCGTCCGTAGACATAGAATACGAGAAAAAAAAATCTCACCGTCGACGTCTCTTCTATTGCTCGCTCTTTCAGCGACTCGAGTGTACACTCGAGGCCGTACAGAGCCATCAAAAATTCACGCACCGATACGACGATATGCACTTTTGGACGGCTGCCGAGGAAGACGAATGTGCCGCAGCTCACGTCGTAATAAGAATTTCGCGACGCGAGGCGCATTGCTTCTCTCCTCGAGTTGATGCCGCGCGCACCCATTCACCGCTCTGGAAGCTGTAGAATTTCCCAAGTTTCGTGGGAGACGCGCGCGCGCGCGCGATCGACTTCCAAATTGAATCTCAACTCGAAATTTGAAATTCGCGCGCGGGCGACGCCCTCGCTAATTCATCCGGGAAAACGCGGCGCGATGCCGTGTATATATATATATATAGGCGCTTATACGCGCACTATATATATATACGTTTATTCGTATTCGCGGCGCTTTCCCCCCCTCCCCTCCGTCGAGTAGCGCAATTCCAGGGGCCGTATAAAAAAGTCCACCAGCTGAAAAGTTAATTGGAGTCAGTCGACTCGTAAAGCTGCTGATTGCACGGAACTTGAAAAATATACTCTCCGTCAGGAGAAGTTATAGGTATACGGCGTGCGGACGACTCTTACGTGCGTTTCCTTTTTTTTTTCCTTCGTTTTATTTCTCGAGATGATCGAGCGCGGAATCGTCGAATCATAGCATCGCGGGAATCTTCTTTGATAATATACTTAGCAAACAGTTTCATTTGCTCGCTGCCTCGTGCAAGTGTGTCGGAAATGAGTCGAGGCCACTAGGCGAGAGAGAGAGAGAGAGAAAGAGAGATGCGGGATCTCAAAGCGATTCACGGCTGGAAAACACAAAGTTGCGCTCGTCGAGGCCTCGGGTTAGCTGGATTTTCCCGAAGAAAGTCTGGCGACGAGTTTGGAAGGCAGCGTAGTTGTTGTTTGCACTGTAACCACAGTCACGTGTCTAAACCCCCCCCCCCCTCCCGCTCGAGGACCAATAAACATAGTCGGACTATAGCGTGAAAGTTGCGTTCTGAATCGTTACTTGTATAAAGACGTCACAAACATGCGAAGAACGCGTAGTAGTACTCACTTTTTGTACTTGCGTAGATATACATACCAGATCGACCAAGTTTCTTGAGCTCTTGTTTTTGAAGAAAACTCTATATATTTCCCTTGATAAGACTCGTTGAACCTTGAATACCATGTAAATAGGAACAGTACGAGAACCGTGCTGTGTAAGACTCCAGTGATAAAGAAAATAGTAATATTGAAAGCGATTTTAAATTCATTTAAATGATAAATATTTTCAAATCGTTTATTTATCATAGAACAATAAACACAATTAATATAGCGAAAATTCCGATCCAGTTGAAAGCTGAAATTCTACCAAAATAAGTGGATGCACTCAGAAGAAGTGAATTCGTAAACCTATTAATAAACTTTTAAAAGGGGACGATTTACTATTCGTCAGCGTAAGGCTTTTACTAAAAATATAGTTACTAGGTCATTCACAGTCATCGGTGAATTATATGAAATTTACAAAAACCGTATGAAAGGTAGGTCAAAGTTGTGCCTCGCAGATATAGATAGATTTTTTCGAGTATTCGAAGGATAAGTGCTGGTCAGTTTGTAAGGCCAGTCTATTCGTATTGACGAATTCAAATTCGGAAATGAATCTATCGGTCTGTATGCGAAATAATTTACAAGAGTATAAATGTTCTTCGAAAAAGTTGATGGTTCACAATCCAACGTAGATATTTTTTCCGTGAAAAATGTCTTCACATCGCGCGGGTAGTATTTACAGCCTCATTGTGACGTGTAAATGTACTTTAGGTAATGTAGTTGGAAATTCAATTCAGTTAGCGTTTTAGGTGCTTCTAATTTATTAAACAATTAAAAACGTATTGAAATAAAAAACTTCTTAAATTATGATAAATATAGTATTACTGCAAATATTAATATTAAATTTTGTAATATAGTTATAGTTATAGTTATGATCTAGCAAAAACTTCATATACACTTAATGCACACCGTACACGTCTATTTGAATCAACGAATATGCATACAAACATATTAGATATAATTAACATCTGGCGCATATAGCACGAACTTTAATCTATTTTAAGGAATATAAATTTTTGGCGATATTTCATTGCTGAGAAATATTGTTTCGAAAATATATCGGTATACGATGAATGAAAGTGTAAAAGAAAATGATTAGCTCAATAATTACAATGTAATAAGATACTTGAGACTAATGTGTTTAAAAAAATTAAGAATTAGTGATACAACAATGAAAAAAAAATTTGTTATAACAGGTTTTTTATAAAATTTTATACCTATATTTTTAAAATACAAATAATTTATAATAAAATCTAACCTTTATTATAAACTATATTAAATTTTTAAATTCTGATGTTGTTTTCATCCATCTCCTTTTTTCTTTTGTAACTTTTTAAGTATACCCGGATGTGCAAAAATTGTACTTTTATTTCTGAATTAAAACTTTTCTGAGCGTATTTGCACAAAAGATTCGTAATTGAAAATCGAGGGAATTTCAGTTGCGCAGTGTTCTATCATTACTAAAACTCTTTCGAATTATTTTTAAGCGAATGAAATGCCAATCACCTGCAGCAATATGATCCAACAAAAAAGCTTGCAGTTTAAACAAGCCACTCATCGTATTTCAAATTGAAAGCCCGGCTGGCAAGAAATTCGGTGCGTAATTTCCCCACTTCTTCTCAATGATATAGAAATCCTTTTACCTTGACATAACAAACTTTTTTTTTTATGAAACTTTCAAATCCGTTGTCTTCCGGCTGCTACAGTACAGCGATCTAAATGTCAGTTGAAGCGTGCGCGGTCGAAACTATAACGCAACAGACTGTATATACCTAGATCTCGATCGATGGCAATGTGCTCGCTACTTTACTGAGCGTCGGTAAGTAGATTCCCGCTCGGTAAAATCGATCCTAACGCCGGTAAATCCCGTGGGCGTCGCTCGCGCGCCCGTGACATTGAATTTTTTTTAAATAGAAAACTCGGCAGCTTGCGGTAACACGAAATCGCGGGCTGACGCGCCGACAGATTTAAGAACCGCTCCCCGAAGGTGGTTCATCAATTTTGGCTGTCGCTGGGTTAACTAATTCACCGCTAACTTTGTCACGATCGATTAACAATACAAATTAGCGAGAGATGTAAATTCAGTCGTAAAGATCGAGAATTTAATGAAATTCAGATGTAATTGCCCGTACCTTCGTTTCATGCAGGCGTAGCAGAGAGTGAGAAATGATATTTATCGTATAAACAATAGACGTACCCGCTGCTCGGCAGCCGGATAGTTCTGAAACTGAAAACGCACTCTTCGAAACTCTGGAAAACGCTGCGACAAAGTGCTATGCGCATCGATGCGCGATGTCGCCAAGAGTCGGGCAATTATCACCGAAGTGGAAATCGCGACAACGCGCGTTGTATCCTCGAATTCTCTCGCGACGGTTGGTTCAGTGCGCTCAAGCGAAATGATTAGGACGCTATTAATTTATTCCCCACCATCGCTGGCGTCTCTCGTTAATTATTCGGAATCGAAGCAGTGTCCTTTATTTGTATAAGTGTACACTTACGCGCGTACAGGTATATACTACTTATTTGCGGCAGTTAAAAATAAAAGACGGGAGATGTTTTCGTCTCGACGAGTCGCATTAAATTTTTCCGTTAATCGGCCGAAAATTTGTGGTTTTAATTAACGATCGCCGACGATTTGGCGGGCTTCCCAACGGGAGGATCCGGCCACTAAACTGGGCGTGTAGAGAACGATGAGAGGTGTCGCGTGCGTATGAAAAACGACGCGCGCTCGCGTTCGGCAACTGCCATACTGTAATCTTTCTATAATACGGGAGAGAAGGAGAGATGGAGAGAGAGAGAGAGAAGAGGTGATTAATCCGCGACTTCGACGACTTATGGGGAAGATTGCTCTGGATCTCGTCGTCGCGGACGTTAATAAGCCATTCGAGATAAGCCGGGCGGAGCGGCGGCAGCGGGAGCCGGAAAAAAAAGTTGATCTAACTTAATAAAAGTAGTTCAAACTCAAAGAGTTATCTTAGAGAAAGAAATAAACTTTTGAGTAATTGTCAAGAATATGAAGTTGGCTAAGTACACTTAAATAACTTTACATAAGTACTTCTTATTGCAGCCGTGCCGGCCGGCTAGCTTCCCCGAGTAAATGAAATTTTCAAACTTCCCGCTTCGAGGCCAGATTACAGCTAACTACGCCGATACTGCGCGCCCCGCCGCCGGCATCATCATACGTCGTTGACTTGGCCTCTCGCAGAAATCTGTCCTCGCGATTTTATCCCGGATTTTCATGTTTTTATAAAGACCGCGGAACGAGAGTCGCGCGTGTGCGCGCGAGCGAAAAATAAATACGCGACGTCGCCGCGGAAAAGTAATTTCGGCGAGTTCGACGGGAAGAAAATATAACGTGCCGCGCGCGGATCTCGCAAACGTTCAGCTGTATATTACGCGCGCTTTGATGAGCCGCGCGCCGTTACTTTGCCATCAGGGCGCGCAATGAGGAATCGAAATGAGCTTTGGAAAATATAAACAAATCGCGCGCGGCTCGTCTATTTTTTTTTTTAAATCGAACGATATATACTTATTGGCTTACTTTTGCGCGGTTCGCAATACCTTCCGGTCACGGTTTCGATTATAGGACTGATGATTATAGAACTTCAGGGAGCTGCTCTTAATCCGATGTCAGAAAAACACGTGTTTAAGAGTATCAAAAAAATGTACGTGTCTCCTCATTTTACGTAGTTCTTTTTACAATTTTGTACCGAAAGCCTGATATACTTTCCTTATATTATTCATAATTGAATATATTCGTGTACATCCGTGCTACATCCCCTTGGCGTCGATTGTCAGGTCGATTATTCAGGAGAAATCGATCATCGAGTCAACCTGGATTGTCATCGGGCAATACTTACAATACATCTCTTTGTGGCGATGTTGGGACGCGCGATGGAAACTCTTATCGAAAACGACCTCGCTACGTATATGTATGCACTTCCGGGAGTGTGTGTGGGGGGGGGGGGGGGGGGGAGAAAAAATGGAGTGAAAAAATTCCCAAAGGAGAGCTTTATTCGCGTCCTCTCAATTTGAAGCGCAATCTTCGTTCTACCGAATGCACCGCAACAACGACGAGCTTTCCAGAAATGTTTACGCGCCACTTGAATTCCCCTGTATATATATGTATACGTGGAACAGGCATCTTTCTCTCTTCGGCATCGATTCACACACGAGCCTCCACGAGCGCACAGCATTGTTTTGATGAAAAACCGCGTATCAAGTATACGCGCATATATATATATACACACATACAGCAGCCATGAGAGAGCCCGTGTATCGCGGTGTCGCCGATATACCGAGAGGACTGACTTCCTCTGCATCAATCCGCGGCGGAAATCCCGAGCTATGCGACAAAAGGACCTTGACACACTGCCGTCAAGCACTTATCTCCTTTATTACGCGTATTTCGATGTGCTTTCTCTCTCTCTCTATATATGTATATGTATAGTATATAGATGTCTGTCTCTATCGCACTTGCGCGCACATCCTTACATACACGCGCGAGAAAACAAAAGCCTCCATGTTCGCTGCCTGTGTGCGCGCGAGATGCTTGCGCACACGTATATATACGCCGACAAAAGGAGATCTATCTGCGGAGCTGAGGGCGTCTGTGTACTCTATATGCAGTGGATAAACAGACTGTGTCGCGCTGCCAAACATCCGCGCCTTAAAGCCATTAAATTTTCAATTAACGCGTTAATTACTTAGCAGTACATCGCCGAATTTCGACGACGGCAGAGCGGCGACAGTCTCCCTCTCTCTCTCTCTCTCTCTCTCACATTGTTTCTCGGCGCGTAAATAGAGCGACGTCGTCGTCGCTTTGCTCTCGGCTCCTGCGCTGCAACTATGCGCTGTCTTCGAGGGCGAGGAGCGCATGTACGCGTTATAGAAGGATATGCGTCCGTTTGCGTATGGCTCTGCGGTTGGCTGTCTGTCTGTCTGCCTCTGAGGCGGGAGACATCTGCCGCAGATGAGAGCTTCTGATGCGGCAACGCGCTATTGTTTGACGCGTTAATGCGTGAGCGGTGAGAGGGAGAGTCTATTATGATTTCGCGCTGGAGACGCTTGCGCTCGGCAGATTAGCTCATTACGTGTTTACACCGAAGTGATCGTTGACAAATTATTTCATTGCGGATTAACATTGAAAAGCGGTGCAGGAGTACACTCACCTGTTCTCACCTGGACCGCTGCTATCCTGTGCCGCTTCCACGTGTGTCCCTGCAAAGAAAGGCACATAAAATTATTGCGAACTAATTTTCATTTTATAACTAAAAACTACGTTTCTTTATGTTTGCAGTCCGCCGACGTTCAAGACGGCGACGCCGACCTCGCGCACCCAGCTGAAGCTACAACTGATGCGCGAACAGTTGCAGGAGCAGGAGCGTCGCGAGGCTGAATTCCGGCAGCAGCTGCAACAGCAGAAACCCACCCCGGCGACACCCAGACCAGTACCACCAGTGCCGCTGCCTACAATAGGCGTCGATGTACCGCCACAAGTGTTGCAAGTGAGTTGGAGAAAAATTTTTGTTTTTGAACTTTACACTTGCGTATACCCACTCACGAACTTGCGGATTATCAGTCGGTAAAACAGAACTTACACATAGGTTACAAGTAGTTTGGGAGAGTAATTCGATTGATGGACTGCATAAATGTCTTTTGTGTGATTACGGTCGGTAAAACAGAATTTTGAATAAAATTATCGATAAAAACAATAGCGAACTCAAACAAAGCTGTCAAGTAATTAAACATACTTATATCCACGACGATTGATGAGTAGTAGACATAATGTTATGTTGTTAAAATAACTGCAAATCAATCTGTCGACGTTCAGTTGATAAAACAGGTTATTACTCGTCTGCTCTCAAATTAAATAGAATGTAGAAAAATATAAAGTCGAATGTCCAGAGCATAAATTCCCGTAGAGAAAAGTGCTCGGGCTTGTTATATACCTATCTAAAAGACGAAACAAAGTTAGTAGCGGAAAATTTGAGACAAAGAAAAAAAAACTGGGCAACAAGGTGAAATCACCCCGGTGGAAGCTAATGAAGTTCTCCTTGGTACGGCAGCGTTTTACTGTGAAAAGCGCAATTTTCGCAGAAAATAACGGAATCCAATACGAAGTTGTGCTTCGGAGTTTTACGTTCTCATACAGCCCCCTCACTTTCTCTCTCTTCCAACCCCACTATATGCCGTTATACCCGCGCGAAACAAGTGTTTATGACTCCGAAGAATCGCCGCGCTCGTGTTTCAGCAAATTCGCGCTTCAATTTTTTAATATAACGTCTGCTGCCGGTCTGTATAGCTCGGGCGAAAGATGGCCTTAACACTTTTTTTTCCAACTCCAGCCTTCCTCAGTGCATATCGACTCGCTGTATCTTAAGAATTAATTTCGCCCATGCAGCCCGTGCCGGCGATATTCGGTTATTGGGGCTGCTCCCTCCCTCGGCTTAATAGCTGCAATTAGTAGATAAGCGTAAAGTCACATAGCAAGCGCATATGGCATGACAACTCTATTTCTCGAATCGCTAAATTATACGATTCCTTTAATAACGCCTTGTTATACCTTCTTGCATTTGAGAATCTACGTTGCAAGATTACGAATTTCGCCTCTTCGTCCTGATTTCGGATTTTAAAGCAAATTCGCAAATTTCGAAACCTAATTTTGTTTCTTTAAAGGAGTTCACGTAATCATTGGAATGAGAAAAAGAGATGATCAATACACCCAGATTTTCGATGTAGAGATGAGTATAAAGACACTGTGTCTACTATTGACTCTATCCCTCGACGGTTATTTCCAATTCTTTTTGAGAACTTATCGATCTCTCCGAGGCAAAGTACGAAATAAGAAAAAAAACGTTCAATCTTTGATCCTTTCCTCTGCCTCGGAAAGATCGATAGATTCTCAAAAAGAATTGTTTATCAAGAAGAAGATTTATTTACTTAATAAAAAACGACAGGAAAAGAAATTAGCCGAACACGTCTATCCGTAATCTATAAGACTAACACGACACGTCAAATGAGCTTTCGCATCTCGCTATAGTCTCGTTGGGAAAAAAAAACGCCCAAAGAAAGAGTGTCTCCCCGCGCAGTCACTTTGACGGCGGTCAAACATCATTCGCGTTCCATTAATAATCCATTATCAGGAGAAACAGATCGCTGTGTATATACGTCAATCCTGTCCTCGCCGTGGGTCGAATTCTGTGGCGTAAAAGTGAGTTCACTCTCCACGGGCGCAGTACATCGTTAATAGTTTCACTTTGATTAGATCGTATACGCTCTATCATATAGGAGATAAGCTCTCTTTCGGTTTCTCTCGCTTTCCTCGCTTTTTTTCGCAACTGCCTTCTCTCTCTCGCTTTCGCTCTCTCGCTCTCTCTCTCTCTCTCTCTCTCAGCCGGTTTGCTTTAGATTACGCTCTCGTGTTTACATAGCGCGGAAAGGTAAGACGAGGTTATGGCTTTCTTTAGATTAGCTCCCTCGGAGTAAGGTGCTGCACGTGTACGCGGCCGTGTGGCGGAGATGAAACGACAGTTTTATGGAAAGAGTGTACAAGAAGGTATATGGAGCACGCACTAGTGCTGGGGCGTTGGCGCACTTAAATTTCGATGATTGCCACGCCGCGGTGTCCCGTAAATATTGATGAACGACCGAGAGAGAGAGAGAGAGAGAGGCTTTCGGATATAGACATTGGACTTGAAAGTATATTCCATCGTCCAAAATGAAATTCGCGCCGAACAATGCGTACAGCGCGCTATTAAGTGCGGGATTTGCTTAGGCACTGGTATATGCGCGTGCATATATAATGGAGTATAGGCAAGACGGCGTCTCTCTGGGTAGGTGGGGAGCCCCTTGAGATATGTATTTGTCTCGTCTCACGCGAAATTCGTGGAGTCTTCGTGGAGGTGCTGGCGCTGCTGTCGCCGCTAAGTATATCTGCACTTAGCGCGATAATTACGTTTGCAAGTCGATTGACTCGCGCAGCTCTCCCTGAAGCTTAATATGCGAAGCCTTCCAGGTTCTGAGAGGCGCGTATATATATTATACCTATTCACGCTCGTCTCGAGCCAGCTCGTGTGTGCACACCTGCGCGCGCGGGTGCGCGCATTGAGAAAAAAATTTTTTTCGTCGACAAAAAATTATCTCTACCTCAGGGGCTCTGGCCTCATGCAACGTTGCTCATTACGCAGCTGAGATAGCAAAGATATGATATTACTTATCGCAACGATAACGGAGATTCCCAGCCGGTATTTTCATCATCTCGGCTGAATTCCATATCGCGCGGGCTCAGCCGCCGCCGCCGCCGCCGTCTCTCTCTCTCTCTCTCTCTCTCTCAGTGCTATCTTCCAGCCTCTCACGACTTCCATCATATTTGACCCAAATAAAACAGAGCCGTTGTTGTCCCTCGCAATAAAACGAACCCTCTGAAAAGCCAGAAAAAGAAGATGACGAAGGAAACGAGCGGAAAGGAAAAACAGAGAGAAAGAGAGATAAATCCACATGCCGACTAGGAGACGAAGAGAAGAGAAGCCGCGCAAGTTCTCTCCTGTCCGCCTTTATCTAAACGACATCCAAGAGGGAGAGGCGCACGTCCTCGAGCCATCATAAATGGGAAGGAAAGATGGGTTCCTGCAAAGGTAAAATTTTCAAAGGGCCAGCATTGTCGGCATTTCCTTAATAAAGAAGAGAAAGAGAGAGAGAGAGAGAGAGAGTAAGAGGAGGAGAGAGGGAGGGAGGGGCGAAAGAGGGAAAGACAATGCCCGAGGGAGGCTTTTTAACGCAGAGAACAGGTGAGGCTGCTCGAGGCGATCGTGCAAGGTCGCGACTCATGTCCTTGGCCCAAAGTGAATTTCCCTCGGCTGTACAAGCGTATGTAGTGCAAGAGAGAGGGAGATATATGTAGAGATATACAAAAAGAGAGGGAAAGAGAAGAAAAAAAAAATGAGAAAAGGGTATCGGCTGGGATCACCAGGTTAAGTACCTCCTCCTTTTTATATATACTAGCACTCTCTCTCTCTCTTTCTTTATATATACCCGTCGTTTTTCCGGATGTTTTTTTCTTTGCTCTTTCGCTCTCTTTCTCTCTGTCCTTCTCTCTCTCCCTCTCCCTCTCTCTCTCTCTCTCGACGAAAGCGACCCATTTCTCCGGGGTAATCCGGCTTTTATTGCGAATTCAGGAAAAATTTCACAAAGGGGGATAGTTTGACGATCGAGTATGCAAACGAGATCTCATTATGTACAAGGCGGGAGTAGGTTTATTGCGCAGAGAATACACTCGAAAAATGTGTCCGCTCGTATAACGCGTGTTTTCTGGCTCGAATAAAGTGGATCATAACGTCTGGAGGTGTACGGCGTTATACACGTGTTCCTCTTTTTTTTTTCCTACGTAGCTGAGTAATTGCATTGGCTCGAGGTATATTGGCGAAATTTATTATCCCTCGGCTAAAAGAGTCGTTTGCGAGTTGAAATCGAGCTTTTGTTCGGGCAAAAGCGACGTGGATGCGTCGCTACTCGATTCTAATTATGATACATGGCTGCGCGGGGGTAGGGAGATTTATCGAGTAATGAAATACCTCATGCGCTTTTTCGATGAGGCCGAATTTCAGATGGGAATTTTATTAACGTCTTTTTTTTTTAAATTAAGCGAAAGTTATCACCCCCTCTCCGAATAACCCGAATTCCGAACCCACGATTTTACCCGTTTTTACACTCCCGAGAGCGCGCGCTCGCACAGTGTAAAGACGTAAATTAATTGTCGGACGGTCGGCGCGCGTTTTGATATATTTTCATGGAGTTTCGAAAAAAAAAAAAAAATGCCAAACCTACACGCGAAAAAGTATACATTCCATTTCCATTTAGCAATGCGATATTTCCCAGGAAATATCGCATTGCTGACAGCTATACACCGTAATTTCCATTCGCTTGTATTTATTTCGATTCATCAAAGGCTAAGCGCTCGCAACTCGCTGTCAATAAACTTTCCGCGGCGAATAAAGCAAATCCACTGACTTCGCGGCGCGCAGTACTTCCAGCGCAGTGTTTCGCGAAACACTGCCCCAACACAAATAAATCCCCCCCGCCGCAAATAAATCGAGCGAACGAATGATATCTCTCGTTTTTGCCATCGACAGGTGCGGACGCTACTGGAGAACCCGACGCGCTACCACGTGGTCCAGAAGCAGAAGAACCAGGTGCGCCAGTACCTGCACGAGTCCTTCCGCAGCTCCTCGGACATCCCGAGCTCGCTGAGCCTCGGCAGCAGTAGCGAAGGCGGCGGGGACCATCAGTCGGCCCTCGTGGACCCAGGGCCCGGTGGCCAGATCCCCATGGCTGTCCAGAGCGCGCCGCCGGGTCCCATGGTCCATCCGCTCAAGCAGCATCAGCCGCAGCAGCAGCAGCAGCAACAGCAGCCACAGCAGCAGCAGCAGTTGCCGCACTCGCTCTACTCCCAGACGCTGCTGTCGAGGGGCCACGTCGAGCCCAGTCCCGACCTCGCGACCGGCGCCATGTCGCCCAGCCTCAGCAGCGTCGCCACGAGTAATTCCGAGGTAAGATTATTTTTCATCGGAGGCTGTCACCGCGCCTTCGAAACCGCACTCGCGAATCCCAATCCACGTACATATACCCCGCGAGCGCGTATATCCTGGTTTTATATCGGCCCGGAATGCGGGGAGCGTACATAACCGTGCGGATTTTTTTTTTCCACGGGCTGCAATATCCGATTCTCCGCGCGCCCCTCGGCGAGGGGAGCACTACACAGGGCTGTGCAGGGAGGGCGAGATAAGCCGAGCTCTCTGACGCTCTGCGCCTCTCTCTCTCTATATCGCTCCAGCTATATATATACGATCGGTCAGTTACACGCGGATAATATCGTTCCTGCGCCGATATCGCTTCGGAGCAATACGAGTTTACGAGTGTCATCGTCTGTGCTCAGACGTTTAGTGACAACATCAATAGCGAGAGGGTCGGGGGGGGGGGGGGGGGAGAGAGCCGGCGGAAAGAGATACGGCGCACAGCATCGGGCGCTGCAGTTGTATATGGTAGTAGTGCCGCTTCGGGATCGTTTCGGCTGCGCAGCACCGGAAGATACGACGACTGTCCCTCCGCGCGCACTGCTCTCTCTTCCTCTCCCTCGGATAATCATAATATCTGACGCGCGACACGAGACTCGTGCCAACCGACTTGGACAATACCTCCGCTGGTTACGAGCTGTAATCGCGTCGTTTCCAGACCGGCCGAGATGCGATTTTCGATTTGATGGCTTCGAGCTGCTCTGCGCCGCAGGTTCGACGCTCCAACGAGTCTCTCTCTCTCTCTCTCTCTGGCTATAGAGTACCGCGCGGTATGTATATACAGTATGTACACAGAGTACAGAGAGCGAGTCGTTCATTACGACGATTAAGAGGCGTTTTTTTCTTCGCCTCTCGAGTCTCGACTGTAATACTGAAAGAAACGCGCGGCTCCACTTCGGTGTATACAACACACACACACACAACACACACACAGACGATATCTATCCGCCTATCCTGCGCTGTATATATAGGCAAGGCCTGCGCGCGAGCGCAAGTGTTTGCGTTTAATATGCAGGATTCAAGGCTCTATTTAATGAGAAAGGAAACACCTCTGAAATTATGCAATTCCCCTCTCTTCATCGCTGGCATTGTGCACACAGGCTGGATATACGTACGCACGTTCGATTATAAGAGTCGCTCTCCGCGGATATGAACGATCCGCGCACTTTTTTCGCGCGTGTTCTTACGCGATAGATAGCGGATCGATTATGTAAGTTTCGTCGTTGCATTACCGCTCGCTCGGCCTTTTTTCTTTCCTCCCGCTATTTTCGTCTCTCTCACACTTGGCGATAGTCGAGATCCGTACCGATCTTCGCGTCCGATAATAGACGCGCCTTCGCGGCTCGCTGTATGACGCGGCTACCGCAGCGCGCGCATAAAAAGTAATAAAAACGATAAATAACGCGCGCGGACCCGCCCATGGAAACGCCGCTGTGATACATATAGTATGTATTTATAAGCGTATGCAGTCGTGCGGTGCCGGCTTGACGAAGAAGCGGTTGAGAGAGAGAGAGAGAGAAAAAAAGGGAGCGCAAGCGCGCGTATGTATTTGAAATTGTAATGGTCACTTGTGATTCACGTCTTTCACTGCGGCAATTAGAGCAGGCGAGAAATACAGAGAAAGAGAGTGAGGGAACTGCCTCTCACATTGAGTATAATTAAGTTTTCGAGCGGCGGGCGACAAGTTTCTGCGGTATAGACACATATTCGCGGGAACGTACATATATATATGTGATGTGTGCGTGTGTGTGCGTGCGCGCGTGCGTGTATTTATACGAACGAGTATTGCGTTCGTTAACGCGGAGTAATTAATGCGAAAAGAAGCGCGGCGACGCGGAAATTCTTCAGAGCGCGTAAATGAACGACGAAATTCGTGTGTAACGTGTAAAGCGAGCGAAACGCGTACTAGCGCACATGGTCGTGCGTATGTGTACGCGAGCGGTGAAAAAAGGGCGACTCATTTGTAAATATTTAGCGCGCGACTCGCTCCCGCACTCGAGTCGCTCACTCGACTTTTCCAATTATATATTACGCGCGCGCGCGTCCCCTCGACTGCGAGACGCGCCGTTTTCTCAAAAAATTAGCGCCCGTTTTTCGAGCTCGCAGCCGCACAACGACAGTACAGCGCGCGATAACTGCCTGCACCGGACTCGGACGCCACTGGCCGCACACGTGTATACGCGTGTACAGCGTGTGGGTGTACCAGAGAGCGCACACACGGCAGTAGTACAGCGGCGACGGACGATTTCGCCGGCTGCATAACAGAAGATAACGGCCGATTATAGTCCGAGTTAATTTTAAAGGCTTCCACGTAATTCTCGCGCGCTGAGCAGCGCAGCCGCATGGATATATGGCCGTAAAACCGTGTTTATATATATAATATATACGACGTTTCACTCGTCGTCTCTTTACTTCGCGCGCGGCTATACGTACACGTATTATATAGGTATATGTAATGCGCGTTTTGCGCGCTGCCTCGGATTACCTAAGCAATTATACGCTTCGCTTTTACAATATTCTTCCTTCTCGACTGCTCCTCTCTCGTCGATTGACTCGCCGCGCGCGAGAGAGAGAGAAGTATATTAGAGACTCGTCGTCGTCGTCAGCTCTCAACTCGCTGCGTAATATCGGCTCGCAATGAAGATGAAAACTACACGGTGGACGTTCCACATAGCGCCGGAGTTTACAGGCCTTCCAGGAAAGCCTGCGCGCGCGCGATCATTCGTATAATGAATAACTTTTCTCCGTATACAAGCAAACGCTATATGCTGGCGCTGCACGAGACTATACGTCGTCCGCAAGACTCTCCGATGATGGGACACGCGACGAGCCGTTGCACATCGGGCAACCTCAGCCCCGCATCGATGTATATAGACACACACGCGCGCATACGCGCGGGGAAAATACGCGGGCTGCAGAGGGGGACACTCGCGCGTCGTTCCTAATCGAATGAAAACGCGGCCGCTTTTAAAAAAGCTTCAATTAAGAGCTCTCTCGCCGTCAATTGACGCCCGTGAGAAAAGCCCCGGCGACGATCGCGGAGCCGCGTTTGCCTTTCGCAAAGCGTCGTCTTGGCGATGCGCGCGATATTGTGTGTACAACGAAAATGTGAGTATATATATATATACACTCGCGCTCTCTGACGTCAGCGCTTTCGCTCGAAAGGAAATTTGTTTATCCTCTGTATACACGTGTAGTTTGCAAGTGTATATAAGCGCACATCCTCGTAATCGTTACATTACCGCGATAAAAGCCACTGATACTTAGATCGCGAGAGGCGATTACGAGGAAGATGCGTGTATGCTTATACGGTTGCGCAAGAGAAGGAAAACCAGCTAATTTTTTGAAAGGTGCTAAGCGTCGCCGAGTATGTCTGTGTGTGTGTGTGTGCGTGCGTGCGTGTGTTCGCTTTATTTTTCCCCGACCACCAAACGAGGCGCTGCAATGTTGGCTTTTCTAAAAAAAGACTTTGCGCCGCTCATTAGTTCGGCCCGCGCTTTTTCGAGCCATGATAATTAAATGGGGTAATGAACGACTTATACGCGTATTGCGAGACGCGTAGACACTGTTGTATGTGTGTATACGTATACTAATGGAATATTTTCAGAGGATATACGTGTGTTTAGACGTTTTTTAGATCGATTTTTTTTTAATACGTATTGCACTATATATGCAGCCGCTCGAATGTCATTAATTACGTTCGCGTATTATTGTGCACGTATATATATATTATAAATTGGAATAACGATACGCATTTATATTATTATTCAAATTACATTCGAAAGTTCGTTAGGTCGGGATAAATATTAGATTTTCAGCAGTGCAGCACACTGTGTCGTCGGATTAGCAGCTGAGCAGCAGCGCACTTGACGTCACAAAATAATCAAGAGGCGAAATTGCTTTATAATAAAGTCAGCGCGCAATCTACTTTGTCAAGGAAACAAATGAGAATCCGTACATATTTTTCCTTCAATGTAGATATACAGCGGTTTACACTCAATTTTCAAATGTACCTTTTCATCCCGCCTCGCGCAGCGTATACAGTGCACAGCAATTTTTAAGGATCCTTTTAAAAACGTCACTGAAAAGAGTCGGGATAAAAGGTCGATTTTTTTAGAAAACGAAAGCCCACCTTTTAGATTCACTGTATTTAGTTTATTATACCGTACACTTTGCGACTATTGGCCAACGTCTTGCGACACACGTGTATTAATGACAGCTCTTAATAAAGCTTACACTTTGTGTTTTATTGATAAATACGGATGTCGGATGCGGACGGCGCAGTATGGCGCGCAGCATCTGCCATGTATTCGTCATTAATCTTTCACGAATAAAAATGTCTAGTACAATAATTAGCCAATTTTGTTGGCGACGTTTTTACTGTTAGCCAGCCACTTAATTCTTTTGTTTTCTTTTTCTTAGGAGACAGTTTTATCGCGTAATTAGCTCTCTCTATATATATGCTAGGAGGTGAACGCCCGCTCACTCCATTCACAAACTTCCAATTTTATATTTTTGTTTCAACTTATATTTACTTGAAAAATTTGTTTTAATGTTAACAAAATTTAAAAATAAATCTAAAGAAGTTAATACACAATAGGTATCAATTGTTTCCTCACAGAAATAATAAAAACAAAGGTACCTATTTATTCAATACGGTATAGCACTACTTCTAACATACAAGTAAATTTTTATTAAAAATTATAAATATTATTTAAACATGGAATATTATGCAAAAGTTTTTGCGATTATTTACAAATGGTGGTGCACAGAGTTTTCTGTAAATTAAACAGGATGAAAACAGTGGGAATGTATACTCGAAAATAACAAATAACAGAGACGGTGAAATAACTGAATATTTATAAATAGTTGTCAAGAGTATATGGCAAAAATTGTAAGAGCAAACAGTTCATACAAAACTATCATATTAAATAATTATTTGTGTACAAAAATAAATAAAAGAACTAATTAGATGGAAAACGACATTGACATGGTTTTATTTGAACGAAGAAGATAATTTGCCTAAAAGTATGAAGTACACAAATATTCAACAATTTTACGCATTGAATAAAAATACAATATATAACTTGGGTAAAAAAAGAGTTCTAATGATAAGCATATATACACTTATCATTATGTTCATCATCTTTTTTGATGATTTTGATAAGCATACACAGCTAATCTCTGGGCAAAATGATAATTCTGATGTAAAATAAACAAAACGCAAAGAGAACTTTACATAGTTCAAAAAAACTCGCTCGTTGAATTCTTTTTTAATATCCAACTTTGAAATGCATTTTTCTTGCTCCTTTGGGTTTTCTCGCTTGAAAATGTAGGACGCGCGCGCGCGCGACGAACGACAGAAAACAGGCGTGGAAAAGGTGTGCGGGCTTCCTTTTTGAGAAATCGAGCATTCTGTCGCGGCAGTCCTAAAGAGAGTGGCAATTTCAAAAGGATTTACGCATATGTATATATATATATTGCTATCGGTAATTGCAAGCGATTTATTTATCAGCGGCTGCTTCGCGACGACGATTACGTAAAGAGAATTTCGTCAGACAAGCGTATGCGATCGGGCTAACGTCTGTGTATACGCACGCGTATATACACATAGGTGTGTGTAATGAAACTATACGTGAGTCGAGTGGCGTTGATTTTAATTTTAAAGTATTCCGCAATAAAAGCAATGGATCCTTGCCAAAGCTGATCTCTCTCCCTCTCTCTGTCTCTCTCTCTCGCGGTGCTCATCCGAAGTCAATGCGCCGTCAGCGAAAGTAAGTAGCCGTTTAGTGTATCGAAGCGCAGTTCTTAATATAGAGGGACGCACGTCGCCGCCCGTTGAAAAATGTCCGCAATAGCGCACCGTCTCACTATTATACCGTACACACTCTATATACAAAGAGATCTAAACTCGAGCGCTGCAGCTCTTTTTCGAAATCGCGCGCGAATTCCCCTCGCGAGCCATCAAGGCTCGTAAACAATGACTCGATTGTCGCGTAAAAAAAGAAACACACAACAAAGCGTTATGCGCGCGAGGCTCGTTGCGCAACTACGTCTAATGAATTTCATCGACATGAAAAGCGGCCGCGCGCGCACCGAAACCGCGACGCGAGTTTTACAAGCGCGCGCGCGCGAGACGCTTGATTAAGACGCGCCGACGCGCGGGAGCGAGAGAGAAACGGGATGAGACGCTGCAGACAATTTCAAGGGTCGCGTTTT
Source organism: Philotrypesis tridentata (assembly GCA_018906965.1). NCBI lineage: Eukaryota > Metazoa > Arthropoda > Insecta > Hymenoptera > Pteromalidae > Philotrypesis > Philotrypesis tridentata. The sequence goes on from JACCIB010000002.1 coordinate 7,912,756, forward strand.
TGCGATTCGCCGTTAACCTCGGCGCGATTCCGCGTAAACGCGGCCCCTGCGCAAAGGCCGCGTCGTTCTTTTGACGCGAAACACGCCGCCGTCGCCGCCGCCGACGATCGTCGCGCTTGCGCGCGCTGCGGATTTTTCCAGGACGTATGTGTCGAATTTCGAAAAAAAAATGCACTTTTCTTTGGTCTAGACAACGAAAAATGTTTGTTTTAAGCTAGAAGTAAAAGATATAGTCAAAAGTGCAGAGGGACATGGGAAAAGTTACTGGTAACCATATTTCTGAGCCATTTACGCTTTTTTTTACAAAAAATTAAAGCGTCGAAATATGGGAATAATAACAACTAGGAATGTTTCCGAGGCACCAATAAAATTTCGAATTATACTATGATGAAGTATTACAAAAGAGCTTAAATTTAAAAAAAAAGTACGCCGAGTTTCGATGCTTTGATCAAAAGTTATGCTCGTTAAAAAAAAAAAAAAGAAAATAATAATAAAAATCCGAATAGCCAATTTTTTCTTATTCCTCCATATGCTTCCCCATGTTAAATTTTCACACTCTGTATTTCCCATGTTCCTCGGCATTTTCCATCATCTCTTGACTTACCGAAGGAGTTCCCATTGGTCCGAAAGCTCTATAGCTTGAAAAATTATTTTGCGAATTCTAGACCATAGTAAAGTGCATTTATTTTGTAAAATTCGACGTACGTTGCGAAGGAGGAAAACTTCGCCGACGAGTCAGACGCCCGAGAGGAGTCTCCATATACTTACATGTAGCAATCTTCGATCTGTTCGGATGATGAATCGCGACGGGGCTACGACCTCTGCGCATGTAACGTATATAAGGAACGAAAATCCCCGAGTTACATGGAAGTCGACGCCGAAGCGAGACGATGAAGCGGCGCACGTGCGCTGCGGGTATTTAGAAATTACACACGTGTACGCGATATATCTCGGCGAGCCGATCGAATAATGTAAATGAGAATCGGCGGCCGAATTAGCGCTGGTTTATGAATTCCTCGAGCGGAGCATTCGTCAGGCCATAGACAAGTCCACCTCGTCCAACTTTAGCCGCCTCTGCCAGGAGAGATCATATTATACAGCGCGATGACTCGACTGCTCCAGATTTTTCTGCGGCCCGCGGCGATTTCTCTCTCTCTCTCTCTCTCTCTCTCTCTCTCTCTCTCTCTCTCTCTTTCCTCTCCTCTCCGCGAAGAATATACGGCGTAGTTCAGGGCCAGAGAGACGGCGGAGGGGAGATAAGAAAGTGTACTTGGTGGAATTCTTTTTTTTTCTCACCCGACGGGACGTAAAGTGCATATGTACATTGTACTTTGTACATACTGGGTCAGATTTCATCTCCAGTGAAATTGCAGGGGATTCCGAGAAAGAGAGAGAGAGAGAGAGAGAGAGAGAGACGATGTCAAACGAACGAAGCCTCGGAGCGACGGGAAAAAAGCCGCCGGGTCAGCGAGAAAATCGCGCCCAGGCGCGAAGAAATTAAAAGTCCCGAGGTCGGAGCTAGCTCGAGAAGATATATGTAGAGGCAGGGGGAAAAAAGGTTTTTCGACCGGAGCTGAAAAGCCAAAGGCTCCGGGCGGACGTCTTGAGAGAGAAATAGTCTCTCTCTCTCTCTCTCGCGCGCGCGCTCACTCGGCGAGCTAATATTTGAGAGCCGAGCCTCTTCAAACGGTTCCAATCTCGTTTGCCAGCTGGCCTCTGCCTCCGACTTTCTGAATAATGGATCAACTCGACGCGACGACCGCGACGTGGTCCACGGGGTGCAGAGAAAATTCGCCGCGCTGTCCGGGGCATTTCGTTCTCTCGATGCCCCCCCTGTCTTTTCGATTCTGCGATTTCCTCGCCGCGGCTCCTTGGCGCGAGGAAAAGAAACACCGATCTGTGTAAAGCTGGATTAAGTGTTTCGGTGAAACCTTAGACATATATAGAGGACGCTCGCCGCGATCTCGTAGGATGAGAGAGACTGAAAAAATGCGGGTATGAGGAATTGTTTAGCTGAGTAAGATTTTAGGTTATTTGCTGATGGTAATTGCGCGCTTCTCTTCGAGAGACTTTTGACGTCAGCGTGTAAATATCAATTTTCATTCAGCCTCAGATAGCCGGCCTGCTTCTAACCTTGCGCGAGCACTTCTGCGAACTTGGCAGAATATTGTAAAATCGTTTGTATGCGTGTAGTTTCTAAATTCGATCCGGTGCGTGTAATACAGGATCGTTTTTTTTAACCATACTTATATACTAACGTGAGTTTCGTTATTTATCGAAAGTAACGATATACACACGCAGAAAAAAATTTGTTTTTTTTTATATCATTTCCATCTTATATTCGCAACTAACCAGCTACAGCGATTAGCATAATATCTGACGAAAGATCCGAGTTAAACATTTTCCATACCAGTAAATCAAATACCGCGCTACCGCGAGACACGATTATAAATATTCAGATTTCCGAAATTCCTAACCTAGAAAAACGGAGCGCGACAAAACCGCACTTCAAGACCGCGCGCCGGTGCCGTTAAAGCTTTCATCGAGCCGCGTTAAATCTCTATGATAAAAAAAAAAAATCGTAAAGTAGAAATTCGCGTGCGCGGCTATATGTCGAGCTCTCGGGGCAGCTTGTCGACTGCAGTGTGTTATGAAACGGCTCGCGGTTCGTATGGATAGTCGTTATCTGTCTCTCTAGCGTAGGCTCGAGAGCTGACTAGAAATTGATTCGCCGAAGATAATGGGTTAAGGCTCTTTTTTCCATGCGAGAGCCGTACTCGCGAGAGAACATGCTTTTAAAGGTCGATTCCGCTCTTTTTTGCACAGTCATACTGCTGCGGCGCGCGGCAGGTATATATATACACGTGTATATATACAGCAGCGCAACGGCCGACGCCGAGATTTGCGCTTTAAGGATTCGCTTAGCTGGCATTAATAATTGAAAGCTATTACGAATTTCCTCTCGGCTCTCCTGCCTCTGCGGGACTTTGGATTTTTCTTCTTTAGTCAAATATGCAAATTTTCTTATCTTTTTTTTTCAATTTTTTCCTCGCAAAAGCGCAGAGCTTAAAAGCTGCGTATAAGCGTGCTGCACGATTCGTATAAGATATGTATACAATAATGCAAATTGACGCACAAGGTATTGCCAATAGTGTATACAGACGGTCGAGAAATCGCTTGGGTAGGCAGTGTATTAATGAGATCGTGGAAAGATCTCGAATTCAAAATAGGTATGATCCCTTTCTTTTCTTCGCGGGGTAAAGTTCGATTGGCAATTTCTCGCTCGTGCAGTTGGCGATGCCTTATCGGCATTCTCTGTGCAATCCATAGTCAATATAATGATATATTTTTGCGCGAGAATTCTTTATCAAGGTTGCTCAGCTGATTACGCTGTCTTCTGGGAATGCAATTTACTTGTACAGCAAACAGGACGTGAATCAAAATTTAAAATGTCACTTCAACCCCTTGAAAACGCCAGGTAACTAAATTCAAGTATGAAAGTCGTGTTTTTTAATCTTCTCAACACAAGCTTATATGGCTGAACAGACACACACACACACACATACAGACAGACACCCGCGCACACGTAGTACGAAAATCTTTCTCGCGTTCGGATAAGAAGACGGGGGGGAGAGAGAGAGAGAGAGGGTGGGAGAGGAGGGCGAAGAAGAAAAGCTACTGCTTGCGCGAGGCTAAAGCGCCGTGTAAACGTCGCGCTGAAATCCCATTACCAATTTCATGAAAGTTTCATTTGCCTCGCGGCCCGAGTGGTTGCGAAACAGAGAAAAGTGTATATAGAAGACTGCGCGCGGGTGTGTGCGTTATATATACACGGGTATGTATGTGCGTGTATACACGTCTGCGCGTATACGCGCGTATAACTCGGAAGCGTTATATACCCCCGGTACTTTTCTCCGGCTGTAACGCTGTTTATAAGAACCGGGGCGTCACCGAGACTGCGCTATTTATTGTGCAGAGACACAAATCTCGCGCGTTTATCTGAAACGCGTTTTCCCTCCTTCGAGCGGCGGCGGCGGCGGCGTTATATAGCTCGAAGCGACGATTTTATTCGCGGAATTCATTACGCACGATGGATATACACTCTCCTCGGCGACAATAATAAAAATGCGTTTGAAAAATTTATCGCGTCGCGCTAGCTGGTTGGTTAAACGAAAAGCGAAGGTTGAAACGTCTCGTCGGCCTGAGTCTCTCTCACTCTCTCCCTCTAGCGTCCGGTAAATATATATGTGTGGCCCTGACACTTAGTTTACCGCACGCAATTGCGTGCCTTGTTTTCTCAATGCATCGCTTTACGATGCGCTCTTTGATGTTGCTGTGCACATGCCTGGTGCAGACCGCGAATTCGTATTTTTTCGCGCGCCAGAACCGAGAGCGAGGCGTGTATACAAACACGAATTGGGACGGGATTCGCGAAAGAAGCAGCTTTGCAATTGGAGGGTCTGAAAAATGTGAAATTCAGGTTGTTTTGGGTGGATTGGAAGCTCAAGACATGACTGTTGATTTTGAAGCGCATTTTCTATGCCACTTCGCGCGTTCTTGTTTTCACATTTCGTTTTCACTCTTGGAGGTCAGGAATTCATTCATATACGTATACAATATTCTTACAAATGTATAACCAATATATAATTATAAGTAAGACTGACATAATATGTTAAGGTTGAAGTATCTTTTTAAAAATATAATTAAAACAAAGCAAGGCATAAATCTCTCAAATCAGTATGGATTTCATTTATATTAAAATAGTTCGTATGTATAGATAAGACGAATCCTAAGTGCTTATATAGATTTCGATCAAAATTTAAATGATGGACAACTTCAAAAAACAAGTTGGATCAGCTTTCGTATCGTTGGTTCAATCATATTATACATTCAATTATTGAAAGTGTAATACGCTTTTAGAAAATAGAATTTAATGTTCATCTTTATTTTATAATATAATAATATTGCTGTAATACTTTTAACTTCAAGATTAAGCAACAGTTACCGTTGATGTGAAGCTTATCATTAAATATTTCAATAAACTGACTTGTACTTCAAGAATGTGTAATTGAAATTAATACTAAGAATTCTTGCAATTTCAAAAATTCAACTGAAAGCTAACATTCCATCGAACGCCGCAAGAAACATTCAAATTCCCCCTACTTTGTCCATTATACTTTCCACTAATGTTATAACAAGCCTGACATCATTATTCCACACACTTCTTCGCGCTTATCCATGCAGAATTTTATTCCTCCATCGTCTAGTTCCAACAGTTAGAACGATGCTCTCGCTTAAATTTTCCTATTTTCCCCCCTACTCGCGCTCTACACTCATCCGCGGGTATCAACTGGATTGAATTATGCTCAAGAATATAATTCAATTCGCCCAACATCTGCTCGGCCAAACGAATAAAATGTACTCTAGTCAATCCCGCGCGGCTCCGGCGAATCAGCTGGTATTAGCGAAATTCAAATCCATCAAGCGAAGAAAGCTACATTGCTTAGCGCCGACGACGAGAGAAGAAAAAAAAACCAGTCTCAATTTAAACTCTCCTCTCTTCTCCGCTCCGCTCCTCTCAGGCAGAGCAAGCCCGTCTTGTCGTCGCTATCGTAATTTTCCGCTACTCGCCTACGAACGATCGAATTATAAATATATGAGACACGCTTTCTTTTTCGTCTCCGCTCCCGCGATTCGCGCGAGCGATAAACCGCGTACGGCACGAAGCTCCGTATCGCAGCCGAGCGAGCAAGAGAGCGAAAAGGAGGGAGAGAGAGAGGGGGAAAAAACAAACAAGCAGACACGCTTCCGGTACCGTTAGTCCGCCGAAAATCGAGCCCTGAATGCTTGAACGCCCGGGCGCACGGATACACACCGCAACCGGTTAACTTTTTGCGCGCGCGCGCGCGCGCGCGATTGCAAAGTTTCTCTCCTTTTTATTTTTGGATTCGGTTGATGCAACGGCGCGCGCGCGCGAGAGAGAGTCGAAAATTTATGAAGGAATGGAATTGTGAGCATTAATTGGAATTAAGGAACGTATCGTCTCGCGAAACTCCTGGAATTTTACCCAACTTTTCCAAGCGCAGACTTCGCGGATAAATGTATACCTGCCGTGAATTGCTTATGCGCTGAATCACGACTCCGGTGTGTCTGTGTGTGTTGTGACGGATCATCGAGGAATGGGATAAACAGCAATTATCCGGCTTCGCGACTGTATAGGTACAGACGCGCGAGAGATGCGCGCCCGCGCGTTAAGAAAGCGTCTACGAGAAAAAGCCCTGCTCTAATCTCCTTATTCGACGATTTTTATAATGAGTTTTACGACTGCGCGCTTCTCTCCTTCCTTTTTTTTCGACTAAATTTTCATAGTCGCATCCGCGCGGCGTTAAATCATTAATCGCCGCCGCTGCTGCTGCAGACCGAGAGCACTGCGAACGTAAAACTGCGTGTATTTACTGCAGGAGCCGCAAGTGACAGGCGTATTATTAAACGGAAAAAAAGCCCCGCGCGAACGGGGTAATAATAGAGCGCGGCCGTTCCGAAAATCAGTTGCTCATACATCATAAAATTTTTTAGCCCCCTTCGCAAAGCGGAACAGTCAGCGACCTTCGATCGTTGCGTAACGCGTTTTACTCCTCTCTCCCTCTCTCTCTCTCTCTCTCTACTCCCCCAGATTTCTTCTTCTTCTTCTTCTTCCTTTTTCCACGGCGCGAGCCGCGCGAGTATTGGCTCAAAGTCCGCGAGGATGTGCGCGGGAAAAAAATAATTCTCTCCTCGTTTTTCCTTCGCCTCGCCGGCTCCGCGGCCATTATGCGCAAACAAAAGCTGACAGCAGCTCTTAAGAGGATTACGTCGCGAGAGTCGCGGCGCGTGTAAAAGGTGATTTAAAGTCCGATGATGGGAGGGAAATCGAGTTTCTTTGCGCGGACGAAAAATTTCGTGAGTCTGCGCTTTTGCGACGGCGTCCCGCCCTCGTTTTGCTTTTTCCATCGCGGCGCGCGGGAGAGCTTTCTTTTTTTTCGCTCTCTTACGCGTGCACTGCCGCGAGATCGAGTTGAGCATCGAAAATTTCAAAATCAACTGCATCACGCTGTGGTGAATTCGGTAACGGTATTGTGTAGACGCGTGTATTATATATATACGCGTACAGAAAACGGAAGAAATCTCAGTCACCTTGAATGGAAAAAAAAAATTTTTAGGACGTAATTGGACGGTCGTCGAGTAGTATACATTAGGCTCGACGACAAAGTTCTAATTGCAACTCGCGGGAGATATACCGACTTGTGTAATTTGGTCAAGGCGCGTCCGTATATACGTATATATATATACATATATATAAATGTGTATGTGTGTACCACTACGCGAAAGAGTTTACAGATCGTTATGCCTGTGTACACTTACGAAATTCCAAGTTGACATTAATTCTCGCTCGATATCTCTTCGTTGTATTTCAATGCTCGCTTGTATACGCACCTGCAAATATACGTGTCGAATCTGAAATTCGCTGCGATTTTATCGGATTCGTATATCGTGTTGATTACAATGCCTAACGTCGCATTAAAGACGTTCTGTTAATGCACACGGCGTGTATGTAAATGAATTACGTAGAATATAAACAAAATCTAGTCTCTTCTTTTCGTTTTTACATGTTTCGTTCAACTTTATCGTCGACACTTGCGCGGGACTAGACAACATTTATTTTGAGAATTTGCGTTAAAGGTGGGCACTTATAGCACTGTGAATTAAAAAAGATGCGTAAAAAGTTTTGAACACGATTTCAGCGAGCCAACGGGTATTTTATTACTGAGAAAATTTCAGAGACGTTTTACCGATATGATCGCGGGGACACGACAGTTGTGGGCACAGCGCGAATAATGATTGCTTATGAAATTGCCCTGCAATTGTTATTTTTAAACAATCGTAATTTGCGTTGAACCAAGCGCTATCACTCATTGTTAATGCCTCTGAAATTTCCCAAGGAAGAAAATTAGCCTTAGCACGTCGAAAACACCTATTTTCATTAAATAATATTTGTCATCAGTTTTTTTTTCATCGAACTAACCCGACCGTTTTCAATTACAAAAAAAAACATTAAGTACTTATACTTGATTAACGTATAACAATGGCGTGTGAATTCTCAGCTGTAGTTTTACAATGCATAAGAATATTTTTGCGCGTAAAGCGATCGTGAATATTGTGAAAAAATTTGTTCACAAAATATTCAAAACATACGAGCTTTTACGAACGAACGATGCGCGCATATTACGAGCGTAAACACGAGATGAAACCTCCTTAAAAGCTGCAATCTTCGAAAGAATAATGGGCTTCGCGCGCGGAAAAAGAGATGTATACCGGCAATCACGAGATGCCGTTGCAGGAAAGTCCGTCCCTTTTGAAAAACAAAAAAAAAAAAAAATAATCCTACTGCAGTGTCAATTGGCGCTCGAGGGCGCGCACAAAGGGACTTAATCTTCCCTTCAATTCAGCGATAGCTATATACGCGCGCGCCTCACTTTCACGTACGTGCAATTGGTTAATTCGTCGCCGGCGCTGCTGATGCCAACTACACACGCGGACACGGACACGCACACACGAGCTCGCGCCGAGAGAGCTGAATGGAGAGGAAGAGTCGCGCGCACACTTCGCAGAAGAGTACCGCGTATATTCTCCATCGGGCACATGGCAGAGCGTATATAGTCGTCTGCGAAGACGAAAATTACGATCTCTCTCGTCTCGGCTCTCGTTCATTGTTTATCCCGGCTCCTCGCGGTGCTCCTCGATATTACGCACTATACGCGGCGAGGAATTCCCTTTCCGCCACCTCGACTCCCCAGTGCGCGAATTACACACGTAAACAACTACAAATTTCCCGCGTTAATATACATCGCGGTCCACGTTCCCGCGCGATTGAGCAATCAAATATATTACTTACGCGCGAATAACCGGTTGATCGTAAAGCAGCTCGTTATAACGTTCCACCGTCGCGCGTAAGTATATTCGACGTCCCCCCCTCCCGAATCGAAGTGCAGTTCGATGAAAGCTCGATCGCGCGACGAGCAGAGCCGACCAAGTATACAACCCGCAAGGAGTGCGCGGCAGGCGTATACGAAAATTTGCATTTCGAAAATCAGCAGCGGCAGCGGCAGCGGCAGCGGCAGCGAGTCTACAGTCGCGCCAACAACGAGCACCGACGACGCACATAGTGCGAGCACATAAGCACGGCGGCTCCCGAGAGAGGGAAAAGCACAGTAGCAGCAGCAGCAGCAGTAGTAGTAACAGCAGCAGCAGCAGCAGCAGCAGCTCTGTCTCTCTCCTCAGTCCGTCCGTCCCCGCAGAAGCAGGCGCTCGCGCGCATAGAGACCGCGTGCGTGTGCTGCAGCAGCACTTGTCTCTCGCTCTCGCTCTCGCGGGTATAACACGTACACACGTGCGCGAGCGAGCGAGCGATCCCCCGAATCGGGACCACCTGCGATAACAGCCCGTAGCCAGGGAAGATAACGCGGCAGAGTGAAAAGTGACGGCGAGACGCTCGGTTCAAGTGCGCGACTACTGCGTTTCTTTCCCGCGCGTACGGCAATCGTATAATACGTATACTTACCCGCGCGACATCCCCCCGTGTCTGTATACACAGTGTGCAATCGCAGTCTGCCGATCGGACGCGGCGACTGCCGAAAGTGTCTGCCGCTCGTCGCGCGCATTACAGCATTATACATATATATGCGTATGCGTCGCCAGCTGCTCGTGCAAGTGCGAGTCTCCGAGTTTCCCGGGGGCCCACAGCGTCTCCGAGAGCCACGCACATAATAAGCCCGCAGAGGGGGAGAGAGAGAGACAGCGCGCGCGAGAGATCGGTATCGCGCGTATATATACGTATATACGCGTGCGTGCGCGCTGTGCGCGAAGAATGCGCGAGAGTTGATTGAATCGTCGGTAGGAGAAGACGAGAGAAGCAGCGGCGGCGGCGGCGGCGGCAGCAGCAGAAGAAGAAGACGAAGAAGAAGAAGGTCGTCGTGGCGGCGATGGGATGCTCTGAATTGATTTGAACCGTCGGCTAGAGGCGAAACGAATTCATCAGCCGAGTAGCCTCCAAGTTTCTCTCTCTCTCTCTCTCTCTCGCGCGCGCGCGCGCGCTCGAGATATGTTGCTGCTGATGTACCGATCCTGACAGCTATAGAGAGAGAGCGCGAGTGTGTGTGTGCGCGTTGTATTGCTTCGGCGGCTCTCTCTCTCTCTCTCGCGTTGTATGTACTCAGACGTCGTTTAGGGAACGCTGCACGTGCGACGTGTTGACCGAGAGACGCGCCGACGACATGCCCGTCTTCAATATCATCGCCAGGAGGTGTAAGGTAAGCCGTGTATATATACGTATTATACACAATCGTGCCGGCCTGCTCCCCTCGCCTCGCTTCGAGCCTGCAGCGCGTGAAAGCAGCGGCCTGTATAATACACGTCACGCAGCACAGGCCGATTTTGCGCGCCTCTGGGTTTTTCCGTTGTGTATAGCGCGGCGGCGGCGGCGGCGGCGACGGTTATTCGCGTGTTCTTGGTCGGCGCGCAACCGACGACCACGTGCGCAATCGGTATGCGTCGTGTGCGTCGATCTTGCGCGGCGTAGCGCTCTCTATACGTATACGGGGGAGATCGGGAGAAATTCGCGGTACTTATGACGTTATTGATGCGTATATGTAATACACACAAGTGCGCGCACACGGTGAAAAGCCCCGTATACCCTCCGTTATGCGTTACGTATAGTATAGCGTATGTATACTGCATGTGTACGTACGCATACGCACGCATTAAGACACACACACACACACACACACACACACGCGCCCATTAAAGTTGGTTATTTCAATTTATTTCAATGGGGGCACGTCACGAAATGTAAAACGTGCAGCGCACACATGAGCCGCTCGCGAGCCCGATTAAAAAAAGGAGGCAAGTGTCGTATCGCGTTGATTTCGATGTGCGTGCGTCTCTGTGATACACATAAAGAGTGATGCGCGCACACAACTCAAACAAACGAATTCAATTTTCTTGAGAATTTCCCACACTTGTAGCCTTGCGATGCAGCACAATGCATTCGGTTTTATATATACGCGCTGCAGATGCGGGCCACGAGGAGGCGATGAATAGAAATTCATCTCTCGATTTTCCTCTCGTTGCGAGAGAGCGAGAAAGAGATACATCGAGGCTGTGTGTGGACAATCTCCATTCACGTTTAATGCTCGATCAATTATCGGCTTTGTGCGCTGCGCTTACACACACACACACACACACACACACACACACACACACACACACACAATTTTCTCAACGAATTACGCGTCTTCGTCTGTACGTGGTGTGTGTACGCGAGCGCATATTATTCATAAAAAAAAAAATGCCTGTACAATATACGGGACGATACGGTATCGCGAACGCGCCGTCTGCTCCGCGGGCACACCAGATAACGAGAGGAGACTTTCGGCTGATGTCTGCAACGCTCGCGCGCTGGAATTTCGACGAGGTGTGCAAGTTTTAGTTTTCCTTTGGCAACTTAGTTTCTATACCGCTGTGTAGCAGCCGCGATAAGCGCGTATACGATAACGCGCGCTGTTTAAAAAAAAAAGAGAGAGACATATATAAATATATATAAACAACGAGTGAAAATTGAGAATCGCGTGGAAAACTGCTGCGGCTCGTTGCGTTGCTCAGTTGACGATGCCCCGCGTTTGAGGTTACACGCGTTTACATTAGTGACAACAAAACTATCGAATCTCCGCGAGAATCTCGCGCGTCTTAATCGGCTGGCGCACGTAAGTATGCAATAATGCTTGCACAAAGTCCACCGGGCCGCTGGCGCTTCGATCGATGGCTTCGCTGGCACATTTGGTGTTTGGGTGTTCGGAGCGATAATATACGTGTGTGTGTGTATAAGGTCAATCGCTCGTCACGTCGAACGTTAGTCGCTTTCTTTTTCGCTCTTTCCCACAATCGTCACGTCGAGTAAATAATCAAATTGAATCTAATTGCGCGACTCTGCGCTGTCGCTCTTTCTCTGTATATAGTATAAGTGTACAATTGTACATTTATATATCTCCGTCTCGTCTCCTCGAGAGGCGCGCGTCAGCGAGGCGACGGGAGAGAGAGAGAGAAAAAATGAATGTCTTCTTGATAATGAAGAAGACGAAAGATAAGATAGCGTCGCAGTCGGCCTGTTTTCTCGTCCAGATTCCGAATTGCCGGTGCGTCGCCTCCTACTTATACCTGACAGCGTCTATCACTCTCGCTTTCTCGATTTCTTTACGAGCTTCGAGATGCTGTACTATGTCGCCGCGACGTACGTATGGAAGACGTCCAGTGATTCTTGACGCGAAATTCGAAGCAAACTTTTCTGGCTGGGAAAAGGTTGATTGGACACCTTCTTTCGAAGAATAGCATACTCAACTACCGCCAAAAACGGCTCCTTTTTCTGCAATTACCACTTTTGAAATAGATCATTTGCAAAGCTTAAACGGACTCCATCCTTTCAAGCATTTTTAGAACAGAAGTTATACAGTTGCTATGATAAAAAGTCTGAGTTAAAAATTTTTTGATTTGACTTTATTAAAGTCCTGCGTGCAACTAGGAACTCTTTAAAAATCCTCATTTTCCATGAAAAATTATTCTCCGCTCTATACTCGAGTAGGTATACACGAGTGGATGAGATATCTGCTGAAAACTTGCGCAGAAAATCTTTTGCAACCACAATCAAGATTCCAAAGTTTCATCATACGCTTACGCGACGAGTACGAAAGAGAGAAAAAAATTCAAAAATCACCGGAGATCCACCTCGAAGAGAAAGAGTCGGCTTGTCGCTCGAGCGCAACATTATATACTTTATGCCGTATATCTCAATTTCTCGCATATTTCATATAGCGCGTGTGCGCATTGCGCAATAGTAACGAATGCTGGGGATTATGTAAGCCGGCTTTTGCTGCAATTTTTCGACGTATCGATCTATTTTCATTGAAACCACCGGCGATTAGCAAGCGTTAACGAGGAAAGCGCGCAGCCTCAACCTCCTTCGCGAGGAGCTATAAACATTTCAGCTGCTGCTGCTGCTGCTGCCGCGTCGTAAAATCGTAGAATAGAAAAGGACGTTCCACACAGAGACTCGACTCTCCATCTCTCTCTGGCTACGTCCTTTCGGTCGCTGTCGGCTTCCGAAAAAATAGAGGAAACCCGCTTGCGTCCGTCCGTGCAACCTGCAGTCGTCTCGATAATTCTTCGCCTTTTTTTCTCGCTTCGCAGCCGAGCGAGTCGTCGCGGCGTCATCGGGGCAAAAAGCCGCCTGTATATATATACATGTACTTCAGCTAACCCGCATAATGCGCGAGTGTGTTTATATAGGCGTGCGTGTCACTATAAAAGTCTATCGGAGCGCGTACATGCGTGCAAAGCTCGACGAAACGAAAAGCATAAAATCGGTTGTTGCACAGAATGCGCGCGGTTTTGACGACGAGTAGTGCGAGCGAACTCGTTCGGCGCGCGGTTAATTTGCGTGTACGCGCTGGACATATATACGGCCTTTTTGTTTTCGAAAAAAAAATCGACAATTCGAGAGAGAGAGAGAGAGAGGGAGGGAGAAGCGACGGGCTGCACGTATACATTGTAGAGCCGGCGCGCAATTAGAACTATAACATCGGCCAATTGCAGCCGTGACATTAGCAATTATAATCTTGTAAGAGTCGGGCAAATTGTAATAAGGACAATTTGTACTGGCTGCAATTGCATGAGGCCGGACGTAAATTACTTTTATCCCACTCGCATAATTGACGAATAACCTGACTGCTTCTCGTGTGCGGCATTTGTTTATGCATAAAGCTTTTGCTCTTCCCCCCTTTTTCACATAATTACCGGTGCGCGTAGCGCGCGTTTGAAATGGTCGAGAAAAATTTTTAATTTCTCTTATAGAAATCTATCGGAAGGATCGCTTTAAATCGATATTCCATATCTAAGTACGAAGCTCCATAAAAATTCGATTTGGATAAAGACGCTGACTTTATAGAGAATTTATGAGGTTTAAGTATTGTTCAGCAATTATTGAAAATATAAAAATGTGCGAGTACACTTATGAAACGTATAACCAAAACCATCAAATTTACGTTACAATTGTTAGAATAAATAAAAAACATCCAATAAATATATCCAATGCTATACAAGTTATCGTTGAAAAAAAACCCATCGTAAATTTTACGAATCAAAAAAACCACGTAAGCTTCGTGTGGCTAATAAACGACCGCGTGTAAACTTGACTCGAGACTTTTCCCCGCGCACGCGATATAAAGCAAGCCCGGAAAACCCGCGGTCGAGGGCATCGAGTGCCGACGGCGCTCTTTTTTTTTGTCGAAAGCACTTCCGGTCCGAACTATTTTCCGGCGCGCCGGTCTCGGGGACTAATCGTTTCCGGCGCGAGGACCCTCGAGAGCGCGAAATTACGAAAGTCGAGAGTTTTCCGCGGCCCGCGCGGCGGCGGCCCATCGTCATCGAGGCCGTGACGAGAGAGGACGCATAGGATTCCCTTTCCTTTCCTTTTTTTACTCCCCTCCCCCTCCGACTCTTTTTTTCTGTACTCCTCGAAACGCGCGGTATGTATATACAATATATACGAGTGAATTCCCCCACCATCAGCGCACGTGCGCGAGTCGTCAAAGTAACGGGTGATAAGATTCACTCGGCGATTGTCGAGGCGGCAATCAGGAGAATAAGAATTTTAAGATCGAGAAATGAATTGAATTTTACTCGACGGCCGTAAAGAAAGCGCGATTCTCGCTCACGGCTCGGCTCGTAAAGCGCCTGTATATATATATAAATTAAAAACCGCGTCATTTCCGTTTATCTGCGCGCGCGCGTCGATGCGACTGTATATATATACACGCCGAGTGTCTATACACACGCGGTTTTGCGCGCAATAGAGTATATACGTTATAATGCGCGGTGCGCGCGTTATTCTTCGAAAAAATCGTAAAAAAAGAAAAATAATAACGACACAAAGGACACTTGGAATTATCTCGCGCGACAGTGCATATACTCACTTTTATATTTGATTACGTAAAAAAATAACGCGCTTCTCTCTCTCTCTCTTTCCCTATCTCGCTCCCACACAGCCGCGCGAGTCAGATAAAGCGGAAAAACTGACTTTTACGACGAGCGTCTGAGGTGTGCGCGTCGGTGCTGTGCAGTGCGAACGACACGATCGACGAGTGAAGCCGTCTGATTTTTCCGCGGTGGCATATTGCAGCGCGTCCCACTCGCTAATGAAACGGAGATGTTCGAAGAACGCGCTTTTATTCTCCCTCCCCGAGATCTGTATACATATATAGATAGAACGCGAGCGATACAGCGGATATCCCGGTTGATCCGCGTAAAATCGCTCGGAAACGTTATGTGTACCTACACTCGCCACGAGCCGAAAGCTCCGTGGAGCGATATTCGACGCTGCACATAATTACGTCTGAGATGAGATAATCGGGCTACTGCGTTCCCAGGCGAATTTCCCGCAACAAGCGCGCAGGAAGGGAAAAAGAAAGACGAAGAAGGCACATAATCTCGGAGCGTTTCAAGGCTCTGCGCGGGGCTATATGCTGCGCTTGTTGCCGAGAGGCCTCTCTTATACATCTATTGTACATATAGGTATACAGCCGTATATGTATCTACGCGTATATACATCTGTAGAGAGCGGGAGATCCCGGCGCGGCGGCGGGCATTCTTCCATCACACAGCGTACACGCGGTGCGTCGGGGAACCATTAAAAATTTTATATTCAGCCGATAAAGCGTAATTGAAACAGATGTGTGCGAGAGCTGCCTCGACGACGCGCAGGCTAATATTGACACAACTTTATTACCGCCTCAATCAAACGTATTTAACAGCGCGTACACGTATATATATACGTACACGCGGACGAAGCTCGCGCGCCTTCATTTCAATAAGCCTCGCGTAAATATACGACTACGTCTCTCTATACGACACGCATGCGCGTCTACATACGATGTGTTTCTAAGTATACGTGCACCTTCGCTATCTTGAACCAGACCTTCGCGTGTCGCTGAATTTCGCGAGCGCGAGTATAATACTCGCGTCTATATCAACGTAATGAACCTTCGAAAAGCTCTCGGGAGCGTGAAGCGGCGGCCGCGCGCGACGTTTCACCATAGGTTTTCATTAATTGAGCAATATCGACGCCGACACGGGGGGGGGGGGGGAGCTCCATTATGCGCCCGAAATTACACGGCGTGCGTCAAAGCAATGTTACAATGACATTCCGCGCGCAGCTGTCAGGCGTGCGACCGTTGGATTATTGCGTGAACTTGATGCGCTTTCGAGGTCGCGGAGGTTTCTTCATTTTTGAATTTACACGGCCACGTTTTCCGTGCTTTCTTCGCCTTATTTTATTTTGTTCGCCTGTTTCGTTTTGTTTATAAGGCGGCGCCGAGAATTAGGCGCGCGAGACCGCGACTAATGGGTTTACAAAGGACGCAGTTGCCCAATATGGCTAATTATGTTCTTCCATGTGCATCGAGATTTTTATGATAGATATGAGAGGTGCGTTAGGAGAAAGCTGGAGGCAAATATCGCTCGTAAATAAACGAGCTGAATGGAGCTGATGTAAGTTCGGCGCGGGAAAATTTTAAATGTTTGTAATGTTGGATAAAAATTTTATTTTGCAAAGTTTAGTCGACGCTTTGCTTGCACGGAGTATCGGCTAAAATTTGTCAAGATCGATACGATTGGAGAAGTAAACGTAATGTGACAAACACAAATAATCAGAATTAAATACAAGGTACATTTTTTATAATTATCGATTTTAACTAGTTCGCATACCGGTCTTAAAATTTCTAGAGCTCATATAGTTACGTGGATTTTCGAGTTTGAAAAGCTCAGGAAGAATATTCATTTTAATTTTCGTCGTGCGAATAAAAACTAATAGGAATGCGTCAGGCGACACTTTTCCAGCAATCGTAAATCCCGCGTTTTGCATTAAAACGCGCAACCATTTCAAATATAAGTCGAACAATACAACGCTTCAAATAACATTTTCGTAGTATACCGTTTTTCGAAAAGACACGTCCAAAATAGCTTTCGTTACACCATACGGACAACGACACTACCCCGCGGCGAAATTCGCGAGACATCTCCAAAGAATATGACATACAAGAAGTGACGTTTTGAGGTTAGGTTTGATTTATAGACGGATGCTAAGCTCCGAGTCAGACACACACCGAAGCTGCGTTACGACATTAATCCAACCTCAAGTTGGAACAGCGGCAACAGCAGCAGTGCATCTTCGCATGAAAAAAAAATTACATTATCGCATTGTTTGCGAATAGCTGGAAACATTGTCTCTCTCTCTCTCTCTCTCTCTCTCTCTCTCTCTCTCGCGCGCGTATGCGTGTGCGCTCTTATACGCGAGTATATCTGTGCAGTACGTGTGCGTATAACGAGAAGAGCAAATTCACGTCATTGAGACGAAGCCTCGTCCGTATACATAGTTGCTCTAACATCAACGATGCGTAATTTACGCGTCGGGCATATATCCGTTTCAATTTTCGCATCGGCTGTAACGTCGGCACACACACCTTGCGTGCGGCTAATTGTGCGTGTGTACACGTACGGGCCGGGCGTATGTATAAGAGAGCGAAAAACATTCCGTCTGATTAATCGCGTGGCGCCGCGTCGAACGCGCACAATTGCTAATTTGCAATTTTTCAGCATGCACTTATGATTATCACATATTATACGCACCTCTCGCCCGCCGTCTCTCTCTTTCTCTTTCTCTTTAACGAGGTGACTAATCTGATTTCACACGCGCAATTATTTTTCATGCCACACGCCGTATAATTGCTGGATGTCCCAATTGCCGACGACCAGTCGAGAGCGCCGCGTCGTACGGGCCGCGGAGGCGGCTTTTCGAGGAGAGTTTCGCGTCTTCTCGCGCGTCGTTTACGGCCGCCGACGGATATACTTACAAGAGTGCGGTTTGATCGGATTGATTTGCGATGAAAGCGAAAGCGACGAGGATGCGGAGGGGGGGGGGGGAGAGGATGCTGCTAAGGACGATTGCGTAATGCGCGCGGATTGTTTGTTGATAAATAATTGAAAACAAGGTACATAAGTCGTTTAATCTCGGCGTTTCTTACGTCTAAAATTAAACGGCATCGACGCACTCGAGGCACGTTTTCTAATAAACATGTCGAGAGCCGCAGATAACAAATTTTTTACGACGCGCTAACTACACGAGCGGAAAAGGAAAGAAAAACTGCGACAAGCTCTTTCTCTCTCATACTCGTGGCGGATAAGAATTTTTCTTTTTCGAAATCTGCTGCATCGCGTGAAATTGCAAAAGTGCATCCCTCTCTCTCTCTTTCTTTGTATATAGAACGCCTCCGTCCTTTCGCGCATTCGCGATTAGACTGTTTTTATTTTCGCGCGGGAGAGCTCGATTTCTCATTCCTGATGAAGCCTTTGGAATTTTTTTCACGACCCGATCTTGTTTTCCTTTTTTCCTCACGTAGCGGCGCGTACGTGTCTCTCGGCTGTACGGACAGCCTCATCACTTTCACTGCGAGCGTACGGACGCGAACTGCTTTATTGTCTGTACTTGTATTTTGCGCAAATATTTTTTTCGTGGATATGTCGTCGCGACTGAAATTTCGCAATTTCTTTTTTTTTTTGATTATTCTCTTTTCAGCTAATTCCAGTCTTTCGCGTTTATAATCAGTCCCCATCGCAAAATGTAATTTCGTTGAATAACATCATTATGCAATAAATGAATAAAAATTTTTTTATGGTTTGCGTTAAATCTCGCTAATTTTCCGTTAGCTCGTACGAGAAAATGGAAATTAGTCGAATATTTTCAGGTCTATGCATTTGCTTTCTGATCAAGGTTGAACTTTTCCCGCAAAAGTGCAACATTACAATTGTTCTGATGTTTTCGAACTCCAGAGATATTAATCTTTCTCTGCGAAAGAATAAAAATTTTCGATATCTTTTGCAGAACTACTGAAGTGTTATTACACCCCCAAATGTGAAAAGTTTCGTATCGATTTTGAGTTTCTTCGTAAAAATAACTTTACACATTTTTTTACCTTTTTTAATGATACTAATATATTATTGTAACTGCCATGTTTTGGTCGATTGAAGACAAATATAATAATCAACTGAATTAATCAATTGAAAAATTAAAGAACGGCTTCGTTCATAAAGAGCTTTTTACAGTACTGTACGGAAGTTCTTTTAATTAAAACGTTATCGAAGGCGTAGAATTTCGATTTCATTGAAAATTGCATTAATACACCGACCACCGATCGCGATTCAGACGATATCTTACCTTACACAATGCAGTTCCTTATTTTTCGCGTTACTCAATGCCGAATGAAGACTTTCAATCCGTTTGCACAGATGCTCGATCGCAGACGTTCAATTCAGAGCCCGAATACGCCTCGGCCCTCTTTGTCTTATCCGCTCGATGTGTACCTTGAAAGTCTTCATTACTCCGTCTGACATTTGAATGGCTCGAGCCAATATTTGTCGACTTTATCTGCAGCGTCTTTTTTCTGCAACTATGCCAGCTTTGTGCCTCTCGTATTTTGTGTAATAAACTAATGTTAATATACGCGCTGACAATCGGTTCAGCTGATTGGAAATTAAAATTATTGCGCTATGCGGATTACCTCGAGACAATTCTCGATCGAAAAAACCTTCCTTTTTTTCTTTTCTGTTTTTTTTTTTTTTGCTCGATTTCCATACTCTCAGTGGGTGTAAGCTCTTTGGAATTTTGAAAAAAATGGAACAGCCGCTCGACCGCGTTTAATAGTCAATGACAATTCAAGCGAACCTGCGCTTTACTTATACTGAGTTTGTATGTAGAGAGGCGATAACCATCTAATACCGCTTCCTTGATATTGCACTTATCTCGACTGGAAAACTACTGGTCAATCTCAATCGGTCCGTACGACACGTCAGAGCGTTTTCTCAACAGACCTATTAATTATTTTTCTGAGAAAATCTTTGCGCGTATCTCTGACACGAGCGGGCCTTCGCGTGAGTCCGATATCTCATTCAGAGACAAGAGGAGAATTCATTCACCTGTCGATTTCGCGAATCTTCGACGTGTTTTATCGATCCGTTCGTTCTTTCCCATTGCTTTCGGCGGGAAATTCAAATTCGAGTTTCTGCACATTCATTACAAACACCGAGATCGATTTTTGAAAAAAAATCTGCGGTCCATTGAAAGAAGTAGTTGTATTTGCAGCGACGCTCCAGTGCAACCTACTAGTTTTTTTTTGTTCGACCAACCCGTATACGCGGACAATGGAGAATTTTCGCGTCTCACAGCTGGGCGAAATTTGGATTGAACTTTTTTTTCGAGTGAGGGAGAGGGAGAGAGAGAGAGAGAGATCCTCTGTTGCCTCGCGAAAAGAGAAACTTTTTTTCGCTCGGCGCGGTGAAACAGTATAATTTTTAAATTTGTTTCGGGAGATTTTTTTCGAGTAGTCCTTGCCGTTGGCAGAGTCACAGCCAGAGCCGGTTGAAAATTTCTGTAAATATTCATGAACACAGAGTTTATTTTTTTTCCCCCGCCTAGAAAAGCATGCGCCAGATACAAGATATCCCAGCGATTAGCTCCGCGACTAATTGATTAGCACACAGTGCAAGTCTAAACACTTGTAATTATGCATTTTTTTTCCCTCGCGCAGTGTAAACCGAACGCACATGTGATCGATTCGCGAACGCTCATATATAAGTTACGTCTCGCACGAGCGAGCATAATTTTCCAGTGGAAACGCGGGCCTTTTTCCTTTTTCGTTAAAAAAAATAACTCGTTGAAGCAGCTATACACAACGACGGCTCGGCTCAGTTATTATTAAACTGTCAAAAAAGCCGTATTCGACGAGCGCGAAAGCTGAAAAATGTGAAAATTAGCCGGTGCAGTTATATACAGTTGGGCGCGAGACAAAAGAAAAAGTACAGCTCGAGGGACGGAAGGTGACGTCCGGCTTGATGCTAAATGCGGTGCATAATGCAAAATAGCCTCGAACTCGGCTGGTAGCCCCGGAGGCCTTGCTCCCGACTCGCGTTTACGGCGCTATATACGCACACACACACAGACACATTCGCGTACGCGCAATTCTGAAAACGGCACGACTTTTACGCGGTATGTCTCATCGGGGTATAATAGCGAACATAAAGCGCCCCCCTCGGAACATCCTTTATTGTCCGTATCGCCCCCCCCCCTCTCTCTCTCTTACTATGCGTTCCAGTTATTATTTAGCGAGAGTCGAGCCGTTAAACGATCGTTTTTCCTGCTTTTTAGTGTGATTCGCGCGCGAGCCCGTTAAAGAGAACGCTAGACGTGGATAATTAATTTGCAACTCTTTTTCACCGGCTCTCTCTCTTCCCTTCCCCTCTCTCTCTCTCTCTCGCGGCTCTATCGCTTAAACTTAATTGGGAGGGGTTTTACGATTCGACGATCGTTCCGCAAGCTTTTCGGCCGGCTTTATGAAAATCTCTCTCCGCAGCTCTCTCGCGGCTAATACACTGCGAAGGGAGGAGCGTTAACAAGAGCTTACGTCCAGGGCGAGCTACATCGCGCGCGGACGCATAAAAAGTCGGCTAAAGCCGTATGAATTTACGGTGTACTCGTCGGAAAAATCAGGTCAAATCAGAGGCCTCTCTCTCTCTCTCCCTTCCCTCTCGTTTGGAAATTCAGGAAAAAAAGAAACAATGAAATATCGTCCGGCTTTATGGATATCGTCGAGCGTTTAGTGCTTTATTGGCGCCGTGCTAAGGATTACGCGCCGGTCACAGATAACGCAGTCGCGAGTTACGAAACTGCGCGCTCTCTCTCTCTCTCTCTCACTCTCGCGAGGCACTTGAAGAATTTACGAGCCGCGCGCGCGCGCGCGGTTCTGCTATTCTCATTTTTTCTTTTCATCGCGAAAGAATGTCGCTTTAAATCAGTTTTCGTTTAAGAGGCCTCCTCTCGTACGCTCGATGGAGTAAGTGCGCGGAGAAAAATCCGCGACGCCGTTACTCCATTAAATCTCGGGGAAAATGTGCGATGGCTTTTATTCGGAAAAATTGCCAGCGCGGGGGATCTCGGTTGGGACGCGAGGGACGGAACTGCGATGCTTGAATTATTTAACTTTTAGAGGCATGAAAATGTCAGCTCTTTTTTAAGACTCCTTTCAGAGACACCTATACACACTCGACGCATATATATATTTATATAGCCCGACTTTTTTTTTTAAAGCAGGGCAAATTTTTCAATAAAAATAACCCTATTTAACCGCGAATGATCCGATACGATTTTTCTGGCTTTAATTTCTGAAATTTTGCTTAACTTCGCTATAGCAATTTTGTAACTAATATTCCAGGAAAATGTGCTCCTGAAAGAAATGAGGTACGTATCGGATTAGCTGTCGTCGATACAAGAATAACCGAACAATGATTGAAATTTTTTACAGCCGCATTTAATCCCGAGTAATCCATCAAACTGCTCGTTTCAATCAAACTTTTCATTAAAACTGATACACGCAATTTACGTAATTCACACACAATCCATTACAAGTCATCTTTCCAGATCGAAATGCCGCATTCGATTCTCCGTACTTTATCTCAATTCGCTGTGTGTACACGCGTTAATCGTATCTGTGTACCGAGTGATATATAGAGGTATCTTAGTGAGCCGTTGCTGCATCGCGACTGTACAAAAATTCCGAGTCTTTCCGAGATGCGCTCAGTCATTTTTTACTCGGACGACCTTTTCGACTCTCCTACAGAGTCAGTTCCTTGATTGATCGCCAGCGTTTCCGCAGAATTGATTCCGCGATACACGTTCCCAAGGCCGCGCAGCATTGCGGGGGAATGTAATTGTGGACTAGCGCCTAATGATTCCGGAAGATAAGAATAAAAAAAAAAAAATGTGCTCCGCAACGATTGATTGCAGCGCGCGAGAAACTTAATTATCGTTTCTTGCGCGCGAAGCCGAAAGGAGGAAAAAAAATCTGTTCTCCTTGTAACCCTAGAAATGAGCCGACTATCGATGTTTACCTGTATTAACTGCTCGTTAATGTCGTCGTCGATTTCCGATAATTCGATTCTCTTTCTCGTCAAAAAAAAAAGAAATCCCGCTCCGTTTAAGGGAAGAAGGAAAACGAAACGAGGGGGGGGGGGGGAGAGGGGCGCGAATGTAATATCGAAGCTCGGGAGCACATGGCTCGAATAACCCAATGACCCAAAAACCGGCGGCGACGGGGCGAAATTCCAGCGCTCGCGCGTCAAACGCGAACACTGATACACTCGCACACGTGTGCGGACTGTATATATAGGTATTCGATCGGCTTCATTCCACGCTATAGCAGCAGTTTCATCAGTCGCCTATCGCCGCAGTGGCTATGCGTATAGAGCACCGCGTCTGACTGAGTGAGAGCAAGTGGGGCGCCTAATCGCAAGCGTTAATTCGGAAAGTCAAAGCCGTCGATCCACTTGATCTCCAGCCGCATAGTCTCGTACCGCGAAATATATACAGGCGTAAACAGGCGCAGCAGTGCGTTAAAGGGTTGCCGCACTGCTGCTGCTGCTATGTATATGAACGAAAGCTCGAAATTGAATTTGATGTGTGCTTGGAAATTGCATAATGCGTGCGCGTGTATCCGCAATACCAGAGGGGAGTACATCGTGCTGCTTTTTCTGTACTGTCGTGCAACAACAACGACGTACAGGGAAAAATTGCTAGATCTAGTTATGCGTGTGCGCGCACGTGAATCGATATTTTTAATTAAAAAACATATCAAGCCTCTTTTTACTGTGAAGCATATCTATGTATCGGAAAACTACGTTATCGCGACTGTCATTGCTGAGAGGAACTCTCTCTCTCTCTCTCTCTCTCTCTCTCTCTCTCTCTCTCTCTCTCTCTCTCTTTCTCGTTAATTAACGAGCTTGTTAATTCATGTATCTATATATTTAATGCAGTACGCGTCCTTAACACTAGTTATATTTGGAATTATTTTTCGACATAATTTCATCGATAATTATTCCTACGTCCTTCCGATCAGTGTCACAGATTGTTTAGTTATTTATTTATTTTTATACCTATACAATTAATAATATCATAATTAATGATACTATTAACGTTCTCTGGTAGTACATTGTACAAGAACCTTATTCGATTAATAGCGGAATAAAAGCCAAGGTTAAATAAAGCTTTTTCATGATTTGAAATGATCTATCTGTAAAATTACTCTAAAAATCGAGGATTTTTGTAAATCTCTTTTTATTGCAATAAATTAGTAAAGAAATGCCTGATCCACCCTAATTAGTCAAAAAAGAGATCCCATCTTTTTTCTACCTTTTACAGCCTAAAAAATTTGCTAGATCATAAATAATAAACATATACACAGCTTGTTTATTGTACATAAAAGCGGTGTTCCGAGATGACCATTAAAATTCTTTATGTTTTCTGAGTCTTATAGATTTTTGCATTTCTGCATAATTTTTGCAAATAATGATAAGAATGGCGCGAGGTGAAAACGACTGTAAAATTGTAAGATTTAATAAGATGAGCGTCACAATCGTAGACAGTATTTACACATTTATAACACATTTTTTTACAAAACGTCATTGCTAGGCTTATAAAATCTAGAAGCAAAATTTTTTCGTGAAAAACAGGTAATTCTACAGTTTTCTAGATGCATTTTTATGCAATTAATTTTATAAATGAGCTCATTGTACAAACTTGAAAACTATATTACGAAAATTGAAAACTTTCTGCAAAATAAAAAATCATTGAAAAATAAAATAAAGCAGTCTAAATACACTGATGTTTGGTTCCAAAATCCACCGCCAAAACTCATTATGACAAAATTTGCTTAGGAAAGAAGCAGATGGTACATATAAGTAACTTTTTATTCCAACAATTTTAAATCTCTCTCTTTTTTCATTTTGGATTTTTCTCTGCCTCTTTTTTTGTCAGTTTGTACTTTATACGATTACAATATACATGGTAATACCATGATGGTATACAAAAACTCATTAGTTAATCAACAAAAATGAATTGACCAATTAATTGCAAAATCTCGATCGTTTATAGATGTCAACTGATTTACATCAATCCACTCATAATATACAACGTCATTCCGAACTTGTACTAACAATAACTCTGAATGATTATTCAGAACAACAATTATGTAGATCATAATCATTTTAACGACCATTTAATCATTTAATGCAAAATTCAATTCAACCTTAAACTGTACCAACGCGTGCGAGCTCAAACGAATAGCCAATCGGACGGTTCGAAATATATGTATCCCGAATGTGCGGCGGATGCGAAACTTTTAGGTGCGACATTAACTCGAGTTACGAAGTTCCATCTATTCGAAGAAGTTAATGACTTCAAAGCTTATAGCCGAAAAAGCTTCCGGATTACCTCGCATTCGGAGCTTCAAAATTCATCCACATACGCGGATAGCACGGTCGGGCGAGCTTAAAATTTCCCGAATGATTTTGCATGTCCGTTCCTTCGCAGTATGTATGTGGGAAAATCCGCCAAAATAATTCAGATAATTGCAGCGGAAATCGACCGAAAAAAAACCTCGTGAGACTCGTCTGGGGCAGCGTTTTTTTTTGTTCTACAGGACCCCCAGAACACGAAAAAATAGTGTTCCCGCAAAATCGAAAAAGTGTTTTTGGATATTTGGATGTTAGTGTAAAAATTTACAAAAAAATTCGTTTTTTTAAGCGTTTTTTTTCAATTCGAATTTAGAGGGAGAAGGAATTTTATTTTTCTGTCGCAAATATGCACAAATTTTCTGAGCTTTTCAAATTAGTGAAGCTTTTTTGTCTATGATTTTTTTTATCAAAATTATACGGCGATTTTTGTGAAACAGCGTGATGTTTTTGTTGTAAGCGTGATGTTAAACATGATTTTTTTTCTCGAGAAATATCACCTTAACAAAAAAGTGTTGTAGAATAAAAAATGCTTAAAATTACTCAAAGAATACGTATGAATTTTTTCAAAAAATGTTGAGCAAATTTTGAATTTTTCCAATTTGCACAATTTTTCCACGCTGCCCCAGGCGAGTCTCACGAGGTTTTTTTCGGTCGATTTCCGCTGCAATTATCTGAATTATTTTGGCGGATTTTCCCATATATATGAATACTCGCATAGATACGCGAGAGACTGTGCGCGAGAAAAAAGGAACAATGCCCGAATGCCGTATAGTGAAAGCTCCTGTATCCATCGGCGACGACGCGTGAAAAGTTCCAAAGAGACTCGGCACTTTCTCGGGCGTGTCCGCGCATCAAGTCGACCGCTCGAAAATTTGAAAACACTCCCCCAACGAAGCATTGTCCGCGAACTTTCGGCGAATTTCCAGGTTAAATTCGTCACTCGCTCCCCCGATGACAAGTATGTATGCGTATACACATTATGCGCGCGTCAGCTGCTCGTACTACTATATACGTATAAGCCTCCGCGGAATCAACCTACTTTCACTCGGACAAAAGGAAAAAATAAAAATAAAAAAAAAGCCACAACCAGATGATCGCCGCCACGCAGTGTCGGATACACGCATACGTAAGTCTCGCGAAAATAACGCGAGAGAGGCTCTCCTCTTTGGCGAGGAGCGCGCCGAGCTCTCGAATAATCAGGCCGCAGAGCGCGAGAGGCGCGCAAAACTCAGCGGCGCGTCTGTGTGTATATACATATATACCGCGCGGAGAAGAGCGTGGGTAACGAGGGCGTCGGCTGATGCAGCCCTCGAAGAAGCATATTTACGTACAGTCGGCTACGACGTCGACGACGACGACGACGACGACGACGGAAATCACGTATAGCGCGGCACGTGGCCGGGAATCGAATGCTGCCGAGGGAGCGAAAACTCGCAAGAGCCAGAGCGCGAGCGACGAATGCAAATGCCGCGGATTCGCGACTTTTGGACGGGTGTGCTCTCCGCGTGTGCATGCGTCCCTCTCCCCTCTCTCCTCTTTCTCTCTCTCTCTCTGTATTATGTACGTACGTGTGTACGTGCGGAGCGCACATGTGTGTGCGCGCGCGCGAGGACGCAACTTACGTAAAAACATTGCGTAAACAATGATAAGCGGGTCGAGCTGTATACCGCTGCAGTTGTCGCGGATCGATGAATTGAACGCGCGGATGACGGCCTCGAGAGTATGGCTTTTGTCGGGAAGAGAGACGGCCGAGGATGCGCTCGGCGTTATGAATTTTTAGCGGACGCTCGCGAGCTTCTGCGGAATTCTGCGGCCACCCGAGGACTTTTCGATTCTCGGAATATGCTTCTGTTGTGAAAAACAGCGGCGCGAGGCCGTATACGCGTAACCGGGAGAGGAGAGATTGGAACAGCTGGTGAGCCACTGCGCGCAGTGTGTGCGCGTCTGACCAAACCCTGTCATCGTCTACTTATAAGCTCTATTGCAGCGCGGAGAGTCGTGGAGAGCAAATTTCCGCTAAATCGAGCGTCCGAGCCGCGGCGACGATAACTGTGTCGCTTTGCATACAGCTCGAAACAAAGCTAAACGCGCGGAAAAGTGTCAGAGCTGTATACGTTGCTCGGAATTATTAACGGCGACGGGAGCTACACGCGAGAAAGAGAGAGAGGGCGAGAGACACCATAAATTGCAAGCCGACTGCTGCGCGGCGATTCCTCCCCCGTCGATAGTATGCTGCTCGGATGAGAGGTGGAGAGGGAGAGCGACGACGACAAGGGAGAGCTCCTGCGGGATATCGTCGCGGCATCGATCATCCGCTCGATCGAGTCGTGACCGGAAGACAGATTCCTCGAGCAGCCGCAGCAACGGCTGCCGCCTTAATTCGGACGCGAGGAAGCGTTGATTTATCTATTTCAACGAGTTTTCAGCGCTAACTGCCGGGAGGGAGAGAGATATTATAGATCGTTTTAGGCTTTCTACTACAGGGGGCTTTTGTAATGGTTAAATTACTCGAGAATCGCATGGTTTGGAGCTGCTGGAAGTTGAAATCATTTGATAGGACAGACACCGCTTTCGAATGATTAAAAAAGCACCGATACTAATTCATCTAATATTTTATTAAAATTGCTTCTATCGCTCGACTGGTTGTTTAGGAGAAATGAATAGATGCATCTCTTCGAGCCAAAGTCATCTATCTAATATTTCTAATATTAAGTATTCATCTAATATTTGTATGCTCTGTCCGATGCCTCTTCCTTGCATCTGACACGAAGTTATTATCAGCGAGGGGTTTGAGCCATTTTTGAAGTTTGAAAATGGAATCGTTAAAAATTTTAGT
Organism: Philotrypesis tridentata; assembly: GCA_018906965.1. Lineage (NCBI taxonomy): Eukaryota > Metazoa > Arthropoda > Insecta > Hymenoptera > Pteromalidae > Philotrypesis > Philotrypesis tridentata. The sequence continues at coordinate 7,941,071 of JACCIB010000002.1, forward strand.
TAACATTTTTATCTAAAGGAACCAACTGACGAAGGCTCTTTCGTGTCGCGATCGTGTCAAAAAAATATTACCTACGGAAACGAAAAATTAGTTTGAAATCCAAAGATAAGACAGTTTCGAGAATACATGAGAAAGACCGAAACGTATATGATTCGCTCAATAATGTTTTACGACAATATACACACGGCATCTCGACTCTGTCATTCGCCCAGATAAGCTTTCGCGATATCATTGCGCAATGAGTTAGCGATCTCTCGGAAACGTGCGATAATGATTTCGCAATATATGCGTCAGTAAACAAGGAATCGCCAACGATCGCCTCTGTACAAAGCTCGTCGCAAAAGAGGATCGCGCGCGCATAAACATCACCATTTGTTTAACCCAGTTTTTTCATAAATAAATAACGCTGTATCAAGAGACGAAACTCCGCTCACTCTCACTCTCTCTCTCTTTCTTTCCCTTTTATCGCGCGAACAAACAAAAAACAATCTCGCAACGGAGAAACAATTGTGCTAAGAGCAGACCTTGCCACGGCTTGTTCCAGGCGGAGGATCTCCTGGATGACATCCTTTCGTTCGAGGCAGGCTCCCTCGGCGACAGCCTCAGCAAAGATGGCCAGTCCGGCAGTCTGACAGACCTGACGATCAAACCCGAGCCGCTGATGCTCACCGACGCCGAAATTCACGCCCTCGCCAAAGACAGACAGAAGAAGGACAATCACAACATGAGTGAGTATTTATACTTTTGCTTCCTAAAACGATAATGCTGTATAGGTGAGGTTAAGCGACGATCTCGACACCCGCACCTCGAAACAGGAATTATTGAGTTTCTAGAATAACAAAACGCAATCCTTTGCAATGTACCATATCAAATCCTACATCCTATCCCATTCACCAAAAAAGCGATGGATATATCAGTCATTTTATTTGGCTTCTAATTGGTCATTTAGTTTAATGTCAGTCCAGGGGTTTGTAGATGGCGCGTCGCGAGTCAATGTCACCAGTATTACGATCCAGTTTGGTGAACACACATTTTTGATACTTTGTTTGTATACATTCGTTATGTGTGTTCACGCGTAGAACTCAGATTAGTTAGGACATAGTTGCTGCAAAGAATGCGAAAAACTGATGAAAAATGCAAAAGTTTCTTCGGCACCGAGTCGCCTTCACTTCGCATCGTGCACTCGATTGTTTGCCCAATCCTTCAGTCGAGGATCAGCGACTTCGGTTCAATCTTTATAAACATTCTCCGCAGCTGAAGCCGGCGAACGCGAACCAAAGCTCGCTCGCTCTTATGCTCGCGGCGATTGCCCAAATTTTTTTCATTTATGCGTCGACGGAGTAAGCGCGTGTTTTCGTCCGGATCGGAGAGGTTAGGGGATTCCCCGCAGGCAATCAGCGCGCGCGCGAGCTCTCGCCCCCGTCAATAAACGTAACCTCAAAATTCGGCTTCCACTCGAATTCGTATGGCGCTCGTTCTCGCTCTCGGCGCGCACTCGAGCGTCTCTCCCGAAAGTGGAATCTCCGAATATCCATCGAATCGATTGCGCATAGCGGAGGACATCGCCGAGCCAAAAGGAAGTAACGTTTCGCGGCGCGCAAAGTGCATTCCCCGCGATCGAAAATTGTCAAAGAGATTCTCCGCCTCTCCCCCCCCCCCCCAGCTTTCTGGCTCTCTCGAGACGCATACAGATCGCTCTGTGTACAGCGCACATATACGCACTGCGCTAACTTTAATCTCGCGGCCTCGCAATAAGACGCGTGTACAAAAGACATCGTCCGCCTCGTTCTCTCAAGTATTTTTGGCCATTACCCCGCGCGACTATGGGGTCAGGGAAAATTTATGCCTCCTACGCGAACGAGGGACTTTCATTTTTGCAGCGCGGACGCTCTCTCTCTCACTCTCTCGAGCTGCAATCGAGGCACGTGCGCGACCGGGCCGTTCAACCGGTGAAAAATGCTCGAGATTTCATCCCCGCGAGAGAGAGAGAGAGAGAGTGAGGCCAATATCCCAGCGCGTTGCGGCTTTTTCAACGCTACATACCCCACACACGCACGCAGTGAAGGGATAGGCGCACGTGCGACTCTTGCCCCCCAACCCTTCCCCAGCTTCAAGAAGATCCGCAGACTCATACCGGTCTGTTAATTGGAATCGTTCGCTCGACTCTCTCGATTTCCACGAGAAGCACATAAGGATTTCCTCGACCGTCGCGCTAACGCACGGCGCCGAGTACACGGAGTTTATAAACGCGCACACGAGCGGTTCGTTGTAAAATTACAGACCCTTATCTCGTCTGCGTGTACGCGTATGCATATAGGTATACAAGTAGGCGCGCGCGCGAATGGAACGAGGATAAATTTCGCGATAAGACGCCGCTCGTCTTTCAGGATTCGAGAGCAGGCGAGCTTTCGCGGAAATTTCGAAATCCGACGCTCTCGAAATCCGCGAGTCATCGCCGTGTATCTCGCTGCGTCTACTCGCGAATAAGTCTGCGGGAATCGACGCCGAGAATTGGAAGAGAAGAAGAAGAAAAAGAACGGTACTTTCCTCGAGTGTGTGTGTGTGTGTGTGTCTGTACCCCCGCGCGCGAGATAACGCGCGATATCGTGCGCGCGGCAAATATACAACGTGCGACATATCGCCGTAGTCAACACTGTTATGTAAACAATGTCGACGAACGTCGCCTTGCAGATAAATACAGCCCGATTCGTGATTGGTATGCTTAAAAACGCGTATATACTTATCGATTGCCTACGTATACGCTGCTCTGCTAATTAATTTTCATCGTCTAACGCTTTTTCTCCCGTTTGCCTTTTACGTGGGAAATACAGACGATGAATCGGCTGATCGTAAAGGCAAATACTGCAGAAACGAGTGGAAAAACTGCTGATGCAACTCGATCGTTGCAAGACTTTCTCTCCGATAAAACAGAAGTATAGTCAATTTTGTTTTCAAATTTTGATCTATAAGTTGAACGTTGACTTGGTATAGTCTCACAATGTTATCGTTATGTGTATCGTATAGCCATTGTTTTAATTGACAACAATAAATCGCCAATTTTATTTGAAAAAAAGTTCTGAGATTATATCTTTCGACTTATTTCGTCAAATTCGTGTACGAATTACGACGGTCAATGAATTTTTTCATTTTCATGCATTTGCTGCAGCTTTCTACTAAATCAGAAAAAAAATAGTATACATCGCTATGACATGTATATCGTTATCTTGAAGTCTATGCGTTTGATGCAACACACGAGATGTGCATGCACGTGTGTACATGTTGTTTCTGACTCAAGAACTTGTGAGACAAAATTTGGAATTCAAAAATTTCAACTAAACTTCTTCATTGACAAAGTTAAATGCTGTGCAATTACCGCTAAGCGACAGGGTACCTATACAATACAAAAATCCTCGCGTCGACCGATCGTTTTACGAGAGAATAATAATGAAAAGAGGGGGCAAAAAAATAGCGATAGCTCACAGGTACACAGAAGCGTCGGACAGCCTGTTTAACATTAGAAACGCGTGCGCGCACGCATGCGTCGGCTTATTCTGCAACGAGAACGGCAACGTCGCCTCCTCCCGCACACATAATCATCCGCAGAGACGTACGCGGGATTATCATTAGATAAGTGTGTACGCGCTGTCTCTCTATTGACGAAAATTGCTGCGCTCTCTCGCTCTCTCGCTCCGCCGTTATCGCGGCGCAGGTGATGACAACGACATCGATAATGACGAAACATGCGCTTGGCCTCGAGCTTTTCTCCCTTTACGCAATCCGCTCTGATCGACTTTGATTTTCTCTTTGTTTCTCTCGCACATGCACACTCACTTTACATATCACACATACGCGCATACGCATATACACATACATATTTCCATTTGTCACAGCAGCAAACAATTTTTTTATTCCTTCTGTCTCTCTCGCACGCGCATATGGTTGACGAGGATTCGCGATCGTTTGTAAATTCCAAGCGTAGAGGAGCTGCGCGGAAAGACGAGGGGAGAGAGAGAAAAAAAGCAATTTCCAGCTCGATCGGGATCCTCGATTCACGAGTTACATCAAAGACTCCTCCTGGAAATGGAAGAAGGCGCGGAGAAAGAGTAAAAGAGGAGGGCAAAAGGAGGGATAAAAAGCGAGACAGAACCAGCTGCCGAGAGGAAAGACACAAAGAACTGAGCGGCAACTCGATTGTCGATCCTCATTGCCGAGGCTTATTGGCCAAACTTTTCGCGAGATGCAGCGACACCTGCTTCCCACGAACTTCCAGAGTCCGCACTATGCCTGCGCGAGTCTACTCGACTCTCTCTCTCTCTCTCTCTCTCTCTCTCTCTCTCTCTCTCTCTGTGTGTTTCGCTCCGCTGCAAAACCTCCTTGGAAAATTCGGCGAGTAAGAAAGTTCCTCTCTCCCTCTCTCTTTCTCGCTATTGATTAGATTACGTAGCTCCTGCCCAATTTGAGATAGAAGGGATTCGATTGATAGAGGAAATTTTCCCCTCGCGCGCCTTATACATATAGGGATAAAAGAATCGGCCTCGGTTGCGTGTCAGTGGGTCGTCGCGTCTTTCTGTCGTCGCATACGCGCGTGCTTCGATGAATTTCAATGGGGCGACGCGCCATACGTCACATCGCCATCGCTATTCGTGTGCAAAGAGAAAGAGAACCGATAATTTCGTAAGAGACGGGTATGCGTGTGTGTGTGCGCAGACAGGACAATGCAGGATATGGGCCGTCACCGCTTGACGTAAGGAGCTAAATAAAATTCATAATTTCTGCGTAACACGTGCGTCAAGCTGTGGTATGTTTCTGTCTGCAATTCGTTTGCGATTTACTTTATTTATATACATTTTGTTTTTTTAAGGAAACGAAAGACTTCGATGTATAAAAAATTTATTGGTGCATTGGATATAGTTAAATTTATTGACTTTTAGAAAGTTTTGTGTCGTACTGTACAGTGGTCAGGGAACAATTTATTCTCGGTGTGTTTTCTCAGGTTGCCTACCATAAGTTCGCATATTATAGTAATAGTGCCGTTTAGTAATGTGATCATTGGGATTTGATTGGATTTTTACTGCCAGACTGCGTCTCGCAGATTGAATGCAGACTGCACTTTTATTGCTATATATAGTTATTTAAGGAAGAGACATTATTAGTCATGAGCCCGATACGGGAAAGCCTCACTTTATTTATAAGGAAGTTGGTATAGCACAGAATCTCGACTGTCTGCTGCACTTGCCCACAGATGAAGGCAATTAGTTTATTAATTTTATAAGTTTCAGAGTTGTTTTATAGCCCTGAAAGTTTTTTTTTTACTGTCAATGGAAATTGCACAGAAACTTTGATTGAAATTGCCAGAAAGATGTTCTGTCGATCATGCAAATCAAAATTTCAACATTCAAATGAGAATGACAGATTATTAAAATATATTTTCGTCGGACTTGATAGCTTTTATAAATAAAAAAATTTGAAATACTTTCCGAAGAAATCAGCGTTTAACGAACAGCCTCTCGAATAATTTTCAAGATATGAATTTCACGAAAGCTTTTAGGTATTCCCGACGAAATCTCGTACGATTTTTCAATCCTTATTCTTGCCTATAGGTATATTACTATACGAAGAGAAAGTGCGACAATCAGTAGCAGCAGCCGTGCGAATCCATCGATTGGCGACATTTCAAGAGAGTAAATAAGCCGAGCTATGCTCTCTTAAAATTCCATCATATGGAACTTTGCCGGCATGTGCTCGGGAACACCCGGGAGAATTTTCCCGTTTATTTCCACCCCTCGCGATTTATATACAATTTGATGACGCGCGAATTCGTTTCCCAAGTTTATCTGAGCATTTGTTTTCGAGGAAAATCCATTATTCTTTCAATAGACACTCGATTAAAACTTCGAATCGACCTATCACGCTCTAAATAAAGCGCCGCGCGTTAAAAACCGAGATTTCTAAGCCGCAGACACGCTGCTTTTTTTCTCCCCAATCTCTACGACCTTCGCTGAAACCACGAGACCAACTCGAATTTTTCGTTCTTGCACACGTGTACGCATGCACAAGAAACTGTAAACTTTCAAAAAGCTTTACAGCCGAGCAATTGCCGAAATTCGCTTATATACATTCGGTCGGTTTTCCCGTCGTCTTGAGGCTGCGAAAAATCCTTTTCAAATTTCCCCGAAGCTCATTGCGAGGACGCGCGGGCTTGACATTTTCCGCGGCAGCGAATCTCGCGCAAACAGAGTCTCTCAAAAAGTCCGCTCTAAACTCGAGGTTACCCCTGTTTACGCGAAGCCAATTCTTGCATGGGCAACGAGCTTTCCACACGGACGTTATGTCGAGCTGAATTATTCAGGCGCTACAGCGCACGTCGAGGACTAATAGAGCAGTGCAGGTATCCTTGCGAAAGTTGGCAATCCTGCGAGTGCGTCAGAGGTGCGGATGTCGAGGCGAACGAGAGAGAAGGTGTGTGCAATGCAATGATTGATGCGAGCGATTTTCTGTTTCCAGTCGAGCGGAGGAGACGCTTCAACATCAACGACAGGATCAAGGAGCTCGGTACCCTCCTGCCCAAGACCAATGACCCGTAAGTGCCGTTCGATTTTTCATTCTCTCTCTCTCTCTCTCTCTCTCTCTCTCACTTCTCCTGCTGATTCGAGCCTTTTTTTCTTCTCCCGCGTCCTCTCGCGCTCTCTCCGCTACATATATATATATATATATATATATACACGTGCAGGCTCGCAGCGTCTCCCCTTCACTTTTATCACGACGCTCGGCCTTGGTAATGATCTTTTTATGCGAGCGCATATAGTCGCGGCTGGATGTTTTCTTTGCGCGCGGATTAATCGCCGCCAGTGCGCGGGAGAGAAGGTGAGGTCGCGCGGGGATTGCGAGAAAACGCACTCGGGAGTTATATTCGCGCGAGATTAGCACGGCCAGAAAAAGAATTACTGAATCCAATGGAATATGGTTTGATTGAATAAGAAAGGAGGGCAAAAGGATTCAGACGAATAGCCGAAGGAGGAATTCGTCGACGCGATTCGTTTGAGTGAATTAAGTATTTGTTTGAGTGACCGTTTCATTCTTGAAATGATTATTTACATCACGTTTGATTATAGTTCGGTAAATCCTTGAATTGAAATAAAGCAATTAATGAATTATTTTAAAATAACGAAGAATTATTCATTAAATTGATGATGTATCTCGGTATTTACCCTGTTTTTAAAATTTTAACACTCAATGTTATCGATCGCAGTATCTAATCTGGCCAAGAAAAGAATGTGGTAAATATTACAAATATATGCTTCTGCGGTTTTTGCTATACCGCTGAGTAATGCAGCCATACACTGCTACTAAAAATATTCCTGGATTATCGAATAAAATTTACTAGACTCGCACGTAAATCTTACTTTGGATTTATTGCTTGCACTACTGTAGACAGCATTGCAATTTTTCGCAGAACTCTGTTTTCTCAATGTAATTACGCTATTTCAAATCAATCAAATACAAGTCGAGGGATGATCGAATCTTCATACTCACTGGTTTCAACGAAAATTTAATCGTCAGCGATGTACGTATAGTTACCTGCTCTCGTCGTGAACCCCTTCCATTCGAGAAAATAACCTCGCACGTGCGGGCCCGAACCGATAATTTAAGCTAAGAGAAAAGAAAACGTGCGAGGAGACCTACTTCTTCCCGAAAACCGTGGGCCGGTATACAGCTGCTTTTCGAAAATGACTAGTGCAACGCGCGAGCGAGTTTAAGAGAAAAAAACAATACGACGAGCGACGGCTCTGTTTGCCAAACATAAGCTGCGAATTGCGCGACGCTTCGCGCCTCGGGGGCAAACATAGTAGCGTAAATCGGCTCTCTCGTCTTGCGTAAACGGTCAGAAAACCGACTGCGGCGGTGCTAACGAACAAGGCGTTGGGAAAGCAAAGAGCGAACTCGCTCTCGTCCTTTTCCTTCTCATTTTATTATTGAAATGTACGCGGAGCTCTATAGACGTATAAACACCGGCTGCTCGCATTGCTGCAGGCGCGTATTATACTTATACATATAGGTATAGGCTCTCGCGACGCGTTTAGCGAGCGCGAAGGACGCCGCGAAAAAATGGGCACACGCTCCGTACGACGACTATGTCTAGCCGAGCGATCGCGTTTTTTTTTCCTCCGATATATACGTGTATCCGAAGGCTAGACGAGGAGAGACTCGGATTGTTAAGAGTTCAAATTTCGACTGTGAATTTTGCGTCGCGGACGATCCAAATTCAGCGGGATTAAATACGCGACGAAGAACGGGGGTCGTTAATTTACAGCTGCGTATAAAATTCTAAATTTAAAAATAACGCTTTCGCGCGTGAATTTTAATGCCGACTCGCACCTGCCTTCTTCATGTTAAGGCACACAGTGTGAATTACGCGTGAATCCATAAAATATAATAAATGATACTTTTGACAAACTTTCATTGAATTTCATTGCAAATAATTACACAAAATTTGTTCCCGGCAGTTCGCAAAATATTTGCCGAGCTGTTTTAGGAGTGTAATTTTTCAAAAATGTTGCGTGCAGACGCCGCGTTTACTTGAATTTCGCGCACACACGCGCGCACGTACACACAGACGTACAGACGCGCGCGCGCACGCGTTTGAGGTAAAATATACTTTCTAATCAAGGCACGCGTCGATTAATCGTCAGTTGTAAATCAGACACCGGGGGGAAATATACGCGCCATACGTATTTACCCGCGGCAGATTTATGCCCGACACACATTGTAAAATAATTACGAGTTAAAGAAAAATACAATCCTCGGAATCGATTATATGTACCTTGCACACTGCGCGCGCGCATACACACACACACACACACACACACACACATACGTGCGGCTAATCGTTAACAATATACCATAGGCTATAAATTGACCGAGCAAAAATGGGACGCTTTATTTAGCCGTCGATTATTGCTAATAACGAATCAGGCACTTTAACGACAAGGCTTTTCTCCCGTGCGCGACGGCTCCGAGAGAATATAGCTTTACATGCGTATCTTTAATCTATATATATATACGCGCGCGCGCGGGGCCGAGGGTGTCGTCGCGACGGCGAGCGATGATACACATTTCAAAACTAAAAGGAGAGAAGCCTCCATTAGAGGCGACGAGTGGGTGGATGGGGGGGGGGGGGACGGGACGGTCAGTCAATGATCGGCCGGCAATAAATCAGGATTCCGCGATCTAAACGTGCGTAAGACGGGCTTCGTTATCGGCGAGGCGCGTGTGAATCTGAACGAGGCTCGTATATCAATTCGCGCGGCTGCCCGATTCATTTGTCAACGTCCGCGCTGCGCGCCGACTCAAAAAGCCTCCGACACGCGACCGCGGCTCTTTATATTCTCCGAGGCCTTTTTTCTGCCTTCGCGAGAGAGAGCGAGACGCTCTTCGTGCGAGTGACGGGTTCGGGCGGCGCTCGTCACTTTTTAAAATGAGCTTTTTTCCCGCCACCGCTGCGCGCGCGCGCCGACTGCGTGTACGCGCGCGAAACGAAATTCTTTGGACTCGGGCATCGCCTCTATACTTTATCCCGAGCGCTTTTATACATTAATTCGGGGCCGGGCGAGCGCGTGTATACTTACGAATTAATTGCCGCTCGGAAATTTCGAATTTACGCTGCGAGAAGAGGAGAGGCGTAGCGGCGGCGAGTATACGCAGCGAGTTGAAGGAGAGTACGCGCGTTATTTAATTATAACGCTCTTATATATATACCGGGGGCGCCAGGAACCTTAATTTCGCCGTTAAGGATTTGAGCCGTACAAAGCATAAAGTCAAGATTTAAAATGAAAATAATGCCGGCGATCGAGTCCATTATTAACGTCCGCTATATGTAGCGAGAGTTACGACGGCAAGCGATGAAGCTGCAAGCTGATCGAGGGAAGAGCCGCGTAAATTTAGACGGTATGTGTATAGAGCTTCGAAGACCTGCTCGGAATATTAGCCTCGACGCTTCACATAATTGGACGGACATTTCGACGATCGATTGTGCCATCGTGTCGTCGTCCAACGGATGATAGTCTACGCGCTGTGTATAGAGGAATAGTCGACGCTGAGACAGAGTTGAAAGATTCGATTTATAATTTCATGAATTTTATTTATTATTTCATAATCACTGCGCTCTGAACGATCACGAAACATTCGCGCGTGCGTTAATCGCTCGTCGCGTAGAGCGCAATATTATGGAATTATTTCAAATTGAGGGCAGTCGTGCTTTTTCGAATGTACAGAAATTTCACTGTCGGGTCTCGCGATGCCGGAATTGGTACAGAAAAATTCACCGATAAAAACGAGTCAGAATTAATCGTCGATTCGTATATCCAAGTATCTCGCCGGGGAGATCTGTGTGACGTTTTTTAAGATTACACGCGTGGATAAGATCCGATCGTATACGCTCGTATCGATCGGAATATCGCGCAGATATCGCTACCGTTGCCAGGTTATCAACTTTATTATTTATTACGAAATCGCGATGGTCTAATTAGAAATAGAGGCATCTGGACTCGCTGCGATGCCGAGAAATCACGTCTGCGGCTGTATATTGTGTATATATATATATAGGAGTAAAGCTCGGATAATCGCCGTACTTTTCTCGTTTCCGAAACAATGGCCGCGTCTTGTCGACGGTACATAAAAGTTGGAGGACTTTGCGCACAACTGTAATTAACTGATTAAGGAGCGGCATTAATCAAGTCCATCGAGATCCGAGGACCCCGGACACGGTATATACAGACGCTCAGTTGTAGTCGATGAAAAGGAGAGTCTACCCGCGCGAAGAAGGCCGGCGGGGAGCTTTGTTCGCTGGGCCGAGCTTTTGATCGAACGACTGGCCGGTTACGGATTCATCGTTGCGATTTAATCCTGGAGGATAGTGCTCGGCTCGACGCAGGGGAATATACTGATTAAAAATACACGCGGCAGAATCGGTAATGCAAGCTGTAAACGAAGCGCGAGAATCATCAGCTGACGCTAATTTGTGCGAGTTTGCGCTTCGAAAGAGCCCCGGCCGGCCGTCGCGTGTCCCGGGGAAACAAAAGAATTATTGTAACTAAATTATAGCCGGTCGAATGTGTGTCAAAAAGATACGCCGACTCACGTATCACTAATTTAACAACAATGTTTCGTCTGTTTACGTAACGAGATTACGTTTATTGAATGTACATTCGTCGCTCTCGGTTCGCGCGACGAAATCCGAGTGCGGCATTGGAAATTTTTTTTATTTCTCCTTGACTCGGCGAGAACAGCACTCGCACTTTACGAAAACGACACCCTACGTGCTCTCGAATCGCCGGTAACAGCCATGATATTTCCATAAAAATTGATACTTACTACCGGCACATGAGAAAGAAAAAGAGAGAGAGAGAAAGAGAAGTCATTCGAGACGCGAAGCAAGTGTCTTCGGACTTCTGCAAGTCCCATTAGCTTTAGGGGATTAGTTTTTATCCCAGCGGTTCGAGAGAGAGAGGGAGAGAGAGCGAAAAAAGCTCGTTCTGTCTCATTAGATTACCATCTATTAACATTCACTGCTGTAAAGGAAGCTTAAACTCGGGGGGCGAACTCGTCGGCTATAGCCCATTAAAACTCGCGACTTACACTGCACTATGATTTGAAGTGGTCAATATCGACGATTGCAGCGTCACGATTATACGAGCTCGAGGCGAAATACACGAAATGAAAATTAATTCGATCCGTTTGCTTTGCCCTTTTCACGACAGTTACTACGAGATCGTGAGGGACGTGAGGCCGAACAAGGGCACGATTCTCAAGTCCTCGGTGGAGTACATAAAGCTGCTGAAGAACGAGCTGACGCGCATGAAGCAGAGCGAGCTCAGGCACAAACAGTTGGAGCACCAAAACCGTCGGCTGCTGCTCCGCATACAGGAGCTCGAACTTCAGGCCAAGGCTCACGGGCTGCCCGTTTCCGACTTCAGCTGGAGCTCGTCGTCTGCCAGTCTCCTCAACTCCTACGCCAAGAGTAGGCACGAACACAGAAAAGTAAGCTGATTGCCCGCAATGATGCGTCCATGCGAACCGCGGCACAAATGAGCTTTTTTGCATGTATACTTTTGTTCGCGTGCGAAGTAAAATCTGAGCGCGTTAAAGTGGCTTCCTCCTCCGCGGGCGAACTGGAAAGATAAGAGGTTCAATTTGAAAACAGTTTTTTTTTCTTGTTACCTTTAATCATAAGTCTTCATCCAAACTTTTATACCATTGGCGTAGACATTTTTTTTGGTACACTCGATGCATACGGTACACTTTGAAATTAATTATAATATTCTACTTTTTTCCAAAAATCACCAATTTCGTTCTTCTTTGCTCGAAGCTATAGACACTATTACTCATAAACACCAGTTTATAATCTCATTATATGGCGTTTGTGCAAATGTTACGTCTTTACCAGAAATCCTACAAGAAAATAAGGGGGGTCGCCTATCGTCGTCGGTAATGCAGGGATCAGCGAGTTATGATCTATGCGCGAAAAACGTAAACACACGGATTAGACAGAACCGCCGACATTGCAGATTGCAATTTACTGTTAGTCGTATGCCGGCCGGAAGCGAAAAACTAGAAGAAGAAACAGCGGTAAGCTTCATTTAGATTCAAGTAATCCCGCGCGCGGTTTCACGTAACACCGGAAGAGGATGAAATCGTTATAAAAGCAAATCTAAGATGATCGGCCACGATTGTTCGCAGCAGCTCGAGATGCATTTAAAAAAATCGCACACACGTTTCGTAATCCACTCGCCTTTTGCTTTTGTTACCTCTACGCTATATACAGAAGCTGCAGCAGTATTTCGTCGCAACCTTAGAGTGGGGGGGGGGGGGAGGAGGAGGTGCATTGCTTTAGAAAAGCACAACGCCTGTATAGTTCATTACCACGCGAGCGTATCTCTTTCTCTCGAAATCATAGAGCACAAAAGCCGCGCGGCGTTTTATGGTCAAAGTTTTCAAATATCACGATCCTAATAAATAACGAAATTTCCAGCGGTGCCTGCGCACAGAAACACGCGCACGCACACTGCACATTCACATACGTATATAGACGCCAGCAGACTGCGCGCGCGTATAATTGAAAAACGAGCGACGCGCGGCGTCTCTGTTTAACGTGGACGAGCTCGGGCACAACAAAACCAAGCAATTTCGGAAACAAAAAGAGACGACGAGCGCACGAGAAGGGGGGGGGGGAAAAAGAGCAGCGCCGAGAAATAAGCTTCACCTGAGTTACATAATGCCCTTATCTAACCCATTTCATTCGCGTGTGTGCAGCGAGCGCGCGCGCGCGCGTTGTGTGCACCCACACACACACACACACACACTGGGCGCGCGACGACGCGGAGAGTCGTAAAAAGTCATAAAATTGATAAAAGCAGAGACGCGCGCGAGCTCTTTCGAATTATTGTGCTCCGCGCGCCCCGCGACCCGCATGTAAACGCGCTGTATATTATACGTGTATACATGCAGAGCGAGAGAGAGAGGGAGGGAGAGAGAAATGAAAGGAAAGAAGGACGACGGACCTTATGTTTTATTAATGCTCGAGTTTATTAAAGGCGGCCGAGGGGGATTTCTTTATTTAAAATACATGCGGCTCAGATTAAAAACCGCGCGCGGAGTCTGAATTGATTCTTCCCCGCGAAATTTCATACTCTCTCGTATACGTGAAAAAGAAGAGGAAGAAGAGGAAGAAGTGCGGAGGAAGGCGGGGAGAAATGCCAGGACGCGACTTGAATTATTATTGCCCGATAAAGTTCGAGGGGAGAAGTTGTTCCCTCCGTGATTAGAAAATTAAACAGCGATAACATTGGCGCCGACTACGGCGAATCCGAAATTCACTTCCGCCGTCTTATCTGCGGGGATGAAGCTCTCCCCTCCCGCCCCTCGCTACTTTGGTGCGCGACTAACGAAAGCGACTAATTTCGAAGACGTCGCTCGCAGTTTAATCGACGGCCGCGTTCTCCCTCTTTTTTCTCTCTCTCTCTCTCTCGTCCAACGACGACACTTGGTTTAAATTCAAAATCATAATCGCCGCGCGGCGTCCTTCCGTCCGTCGCGCAGCGTAATAACAATTAACCTTCTCGACGCGCAATCAGACCAAAATCGTTCCATCCAATTTCGGCGATGCCGATCTCGATCGTGTGTCCCGCGCGTATGTGTGTATACAATCGACAAAACGCCGGACTAACGCATTCACCTGCTTTACGAGAATATACACATCGCATAAGCGGAAAAGCGCGCTTCCGCCGCGCGATAGGATCGCTGCGCGCGCGCGCGACTCGACGGGAGAGGATGCATATTACGATTTTTCTGGCCAAGGCCATTCGGAGATTACCGACTTCCTCGCGCAAGGGCGTACCTGCCGATTCTCGTCTTCCCGACTATGTATGTACACATATACGTATAGTGCACCTCGCTCCGCGCCCCTCGAGTTACACAATTTTTTTTTCTTTTTTTTTCCGGCAATGATCGCGTCCCATTACGTAAAGTGGAGCGCGCGCGCACGGAATCGGCTCATCGGGAATTGCAACTAAGATCTGCCGAGGATCGATGGCTGACGTGACGCCGGCGCGGTCTGGTTTTGCTTTTGACTCGTCGAGTCTTGCGCAACGAGGCGGCGCGTACGTACTCGCACACGTCGTGCATTTGAATGCAGCGCGAGAGAGTAGGTGGGAAAAAAAAAATTGCTTTACAAAAATGTTGACTTAATGCCGGCAGGCGCTGTTGTCGATACGATCCGTTGCGAGTGCATTATAGGAGAGCGATTGTGTTCAGTATTTTTTTTTCCTCCGCAACCTTGTATTTACAATGTATAGAGCGCTTATCGAAGGTAAATATCGTAAATCTTGCTGGATTCTGGCGAAGATGGAAACGCGTTAGCAATCAGGAGAGTCAAATAAATCTGTGAAATCGGTGTTGATTGAAGACAGAATCGTGCTCGGTATCGTTACGATAAAGTTTATACAGCCTAATAAAAGACAATTTACCGAACTCGAGTGGGAAAAAAAAGTTTTCAAACTGTGTCTTCTAAGCAAATAAATGCCTTGTTTGTCTTGTCGCGCGTAAATACCTCGTTTGCCTCGGTTCGTCTGCTGCAATACAACTTCTGCGAAGAAATTTGCCATTAAGCATGTCCGATGGAAACGCTAACGATAAGTTGGCTATTCGCTGCTTAATTTTGACGTTAAAAGCTCTCTTATAGGGGAAATCCATTTTTATTTTTACCTTTGATAACAGCTCTGGTTGACAGTGTTCCCTTGCATTAGCCGACAAAACCAGTTCATCAATCACTATGAGACATAAATCCTAACACTGTGTTTCATCGATTAGACTTCGATGAGAGAGAGTGTCCTAGAACTACTTTGAAAGTCTGATTATTAATACGCCACTTCAAAGGCTGCTCGGGCCCAACTGATGTTTCAGCTGCCCGACATAGTAGCGGAGGACGCTGCTGCAGCATTGAGCATGTCGCAATTGGAGGACCTAATGGAGGACGACGCGAGTGGACCAGTGCACAGTGGCGATCCCATGCTCTCCTCGCCCCATCTGCCACCGTTGAGCCCACCAGCGCCACCCTGCCACCATCCCCTGCCCGACGAGGACACACTCGGGAGCCTTGCGCCGACCACCTCGAATTCATCCTCCGACATGGACATCGTCGCGTAACCCAGCTGCCCACTGGTTCATCCTGCCCCGGAAGAATGAACAACGATGCGTCGCGCCACGAGCTACTCGGTGCTTCTAGATGGCGCTGCTGCCTGGCGTCTCAAGTTTACGAGAGCGGCGAATCCGATTACAGGGCGCGTCGTTTTGCGGGCAGTTCACGGCCGCGCATAATTATCGTATACCCGGAGCGTATCCCGCCTGATGATCCAAAACTAATTTTCCTCGAGGAGAAAGCCGTAATAACACGACACTGACAAAGACGACGTCTCGAGCAAAGTTCCTCGACGGCTGCCTGCGCCGCTTTGTGTGGCTGTCGGATGATAATCCGTCGACGCTTAGTGGGCCTATACGTACGCGTATAGAGTACACTTCTCTAACCAGTGCGACAGTGAACCATTACACGACAACAACGACGACGACGACGACGACGACGACCACTACAACGACAACGACAACGACAACGACGACGACGACGGCGACAACGACGACGACATTCTCTCCTGATGACAGTGAACTAGTGGTGCTCGGTGATCGCGAAACTTCTCGCTCGCCAGTTACACAGCCAAAAGCTGTTTATACATATTATAAATAAAGCTATAAATATACATATAAATATACATACATTATTATTATATAGTTTGTACTTCAGAATTTTACGACTATGCGCAAATAAGTTTAGAGAGTAGACGAGAGAATAAGAGACACTCATACATACATAGATACCACATGCTATATTATAAATATAAACAAGCAAATCCGTGCCTTTTCGCGGGAGTTTTGAAAGCTCGTAAAGTGAACGACAACGATGAGTCGGGGCGGCGAAGCTCCAGAGTACAAGGAATCACGTGCCTTTTGCCAAGCGGCCTTCCAAGATAAAATTTGTGTACGCGGCTGTGCTGTTATTACTATTATACATGTATACGTATCGTATGTGCATCAGATGAATAAAACACGCGTACACACAAAAGAATATACATAGAGAGACATATATATTATATACATAAGAATAGATATATATTTTTTGTTGCGCGCACGAATATTGCACGAGGCAGAGGGACGCTCGACGAAAACGCTGGTCGTGACTCGAGCGGCGATGATGACTATAAATGTATATCGACGAAGAGACATCCCTAAGTACATATA
Organism: Philotrypesis tridentata; assembly: GCA_018906965.1. NCBI lineage: Eukaryota > Metazoa > Arthropoda > Insecta > Hymenoptera > Pteromalidae > Philotrypesis > Philotrypesis tridentata. The sequence continues at coordinate 7,957,913 of JACCIB010000002.1, forward strand.
TTATGTAGATGTGTGTGTACGTGCTTTGTTACGAATTTTCATATTTTAGCCACGAAAGCGATTATTATTGTCCTGCAGCGATTGTTCCGATCACTTATGAAAAGTAGAGCAATAATTACTATAGATATCCTTGTTTACACACACACACATACATACAGACACTCACACATACATAAACACATACACACACGCTGTTTGTTTCTGAAACCATTATGTCATTGTTAAAGATTTTAGCCTCGAAGTAACTGTTGAATTTTATGTTTATATATTTTGCGAACGTGAATAAATACTGTTTCGAATGCGGTGACGATGATTATTGTATACATAACGACACACGCGCTGCGGCGATTCCGCCGCTATTCCTTATACGCTGTGTATACGACGATTGAGGATTGACGATTCTACTGTTGAATTTCAGCAATAAAGTTTGAAAAATTCTATCTTACATAAAAAACAGCCGAGAATGAAAAAAAAGAGCATTTTCCAAGAGCGTTAGCCCCCGACTCCCTAGCCATTTCTTTCCCAGCCCTCTCGCACCGGAGAGCCAGCCTTCTCCTCATCGTCCCCCTATACATATAGCTATATAGTTCGCGGAACAGATTCTTCGCTCCGGAATAGAGTCTTGATACAGAGACCGTAAAAAGTGACTATCTCGCGGCAGCGGCGGCGGCGGCGGCGGCGGCGGCTCTGTCGGGCGTTAAATTTAACGTATTTCGAGAGTAGTAAACGTTATTGCCGATGCGCCAACGCGACTTTACGCTCTCGGCTTTCCGGACAATCGAAAATACCTCGTCGCGCTAATAGATGTCTATCGACTTTTATACGGAGAAGAAACGACTCGATGATCGGCGGAAGGAGTTTTTCGTGCGACGGATGCGCGACGTTACGACCAACGAAATTTCCGAATATTCCGGATGTAACCCTCGTGTTACATGCGTACCACTCGCGACGGATTGGCTGAAGGATTTTTTCAATTAGCCGCGCGAGAAAAAACGGCGAGAAAGAGAGAAACGGCATCGATAGCAGGACTATTTTTATCCGCAGCGTAGAAGTGCTTACGACTCATTACTTTCCGCCGTCATTTTCTGAGCGAGTGTTATTGTCGATCGTTAATTCCGCCTTGGTTATTAATTTTACAGAGCATCGAAAGGCGCAGCGTCAATACACGTCCAGCTTGAAATCTAGCTAATGAAAATTTTCATTTTGCAAGGAAAGACGCATAAATCAATCGGAACATACGGACGAATCACTGCGTGTGTTTTCTCTCGATGCGAACAATGTATACGATGTATATAGTTGTACATTGTCCTCGTCAACTGTGTGTTTTTACCGGAGGATTGCGCGTATCGCAAAATCATAGCATAATGCAAAGAGAACGTGGGGAGACGCGATAAGCATCGTATCCCGTCGACGAAATCAAAATTGCATCGTCTATCATCGTCGCGCTCTCTGTCTGCCGCGCGATTTGTCGAGGCGCGTATACATACGCACAGAGCGAGTGAGAGAGAGAGAGAGAGAGAGACACTTCGTTCGTCGGCTGTATCTTTCGTTTGCTCGCAGCTCTAAATGAATAATGCGCCCCATAAAGTATCCAGCTTGAACGACTGTTTGAATTGTCACATCGGGCGCGCGTGCAACGACGTGTTTAATGCGTTCGTTTTGTTCTCAAAACGGCGCGTATATGCGCCTTCGTTAAATCCAATGAAAAGTCTTATCGTTCTATTTCCGGACGCGCCTCTCCCGGGATCGAGCGAAAATAAAAACAACGAGTCGAGCAATCAATGAGATTGGAGGCCGGTATAAGCCCCGTTGCTGTTGCACGGCAAATTGCGTCGGCGGGCGCTGTCGAAAGAAGGGATTAGAAGCCGGTAAAACACGTCGCGGCGCATAGCGGGCAAGAGGGAGAGAGGCCATTGCGTTCTAGCTCGTTTTTTTTCCCCTCGCTTCGTGATTACGTCGCGCGGAAGAATTACGATTAACAATCTCGTAATGCCTGCCTTACCGACTGTTTCGGTGAGATGAGTGAAAAAGCGCATCTGTTGCGCGGTATATGCGAGGGAATAAATGTATTACGACGTCAGCGCCCCCTAGCGTCGGCAGGTTTTCATTAGTAATGCATAGTGAGAGAGAGAAAGAGAGAGCGGGGGTGGGGATGAGGTTGGTACATGGTAATGACTATGAATTTCCATTGCCGGCTGGGATGAGCAGCGGAAGTTGCCATAGAGAGAGAAAGAGAGACACACAGGGAGAGGGAGAGAGATATCCTCAGCGAAACAGGTACATCCCCGAGTTTGAAAAGTCGAGATTGCGTTACAGGCAATTAGCATAGCGTCGCAATTGCAACGCGTTCGTCTCCCACGCGAATATATACAAAGCGTACGCATATAGTTTTTTCGGCAAACTTTATTAAACGCGAGCATTCAATCGAATTCAAAGAGCACAATTGCTCGTCAAAGACTGATGACACCGGTCTGCATGCGCTATTGCTATAGGTTAATGTATATAAACCCAGCGTAAGGTATAAGATGGCACGTAGAAAGTCTGCCGTGTCTGTGGATGCTAACTCGGCAGTCTCGCGAAAGTTGGCTCAGCGAGGTTTGTTCGAGGGGTGAATTCCAAATTGAGAACGCGCGACTACTGCGCAACTACAAAGTGGCTAATTTTCCAAGTGTTCCTCTCTCTCTCTCTCTCTCTCTCTCTCTCTCTCTCTCTCTCTCTCTCTCTCTCTTACTCCCTATCTCTTTCTCTATGCGCGCGAGAACTCGCTCCGGCCGATCGAATGGCTTTTTATTTCGCCGATGCTGTATACGCGCGGACTCTCTCTCTCTCTCTCTCTCTCTCTCTCTCACGCAGGAGAATTCCGGCCTATTCGCTAAAAAATTCAAATGAAAACAGAACAAAGTATCGCCGCGTCCTCGCGGAGTTGGCTTGTCTCGGTTTTACCTCAACACCAACCGAGTTCGCCCGTATCCATTATTCAATGCGCGAGAGACAACTGCTACTCGGAAAGTGCCGTCCGAGTCCTGTGGTCGTCGTCGTCCTCGTCCTCGTCGTTCTCTCCTTGTTAGCTTAAATTATTTACCAAAGTTAAGATTTGTTGGGCCACATCGGGGCAGAAAGGAGAATCGCATAAATAACTCCGTAGCCTCTGCGCTAATACCTGTCATCGTTTTCCCTCTTCTTCCGCCGGCGCGATTACGCGTCAATAATACTTAAGAAACTTCCATAATTCAGTCTGACCGTAAGCAAACTTGCTTCCCTCGACTCGTCCAACTCTTTGCCGATTATTATTATACCTTTGCGAGCCTGGGCAATAATTTTAACACTTAAAAGTAAGCTCTTTCCACATTCGAGTCGTGGCCATCGGCGTGGAAAGAGAACATCTATTCTCCAGGAGACAATGCCCTCACATCATCGTCGCGAAGGCGACGACGCCTGGAAAGAAGTGTCTCCATCTCGATAATCCTCTCCAGCGCCGTAACACAGACTTCCTTCTCCTCTCTCTCTCTCTCTCTCTCTCTCTCTCTCTCTCTCTCTCTCTCTCTCTCTCTCTCTCTCTCTCGCTTCTTCAGGCGCATATAGCAGAGGCGCTCGACGAGTAAATTGAAGCAATCCATTATACGCGGCTGTCGGCCGGGTTACCGTTGCCGCGGGACTCTCTTTCTATAGCTTAGAACGCGTGTGGATGAAGGGAGAGAATCAACATCGCGTGTGGCTCATCTCTGCGTTTCGTCTTCCTTCGCGCGCAGAAAGAAGATGTCGTGGCAAAGATTCTCGGATATGAGTTTTTTGACAGAGTCGTTTAGAAGTAAATGCGTAATATTAATGGCCTCTAACTTGTTTTTAGAGAAATCTCTCTAACTCTGAACTTTTTCTTATCGAACTATTTCTTTGATTTCTGCATTCTCAAGATTCTCTCTATTATGCTGGGGGGGGGGGGGGGGCATGCAAAACTAAATTTTTTCCTCGCAGTAAAATACGAAATCCCTATCATAAGCAATTCAAAAACATAAGTATAAATATACTATATTCAATATTCATACCTTTTTGCTCCAAGTTGCTCCATCGCAATCCTCCTGTAAAACAAAATTTTTGTTCAGTTTTGGATTTTTTCGAGATGTACGTCGTCATAAAACAGTTTATAACTAAAAAAATAAGTATACATCTTGTAATACTTTATCGCCATGCACGTCTTCGAAATATTTCAAAGTTCAATTTATCATTATAACGTTTTCGAAAATAATTTTATGCTCTATCAAAAAATTAATGCCCACAAACAAAAATTATTTTCAATTTCATTGTAAATAAGCGATATTTATACTAGAATTATACTCGTACCGACGGAAATTTAGAAATCATAAGAGCATAAATCGATTGCACATTGATTACCACAGTGCCTTTGTCCCCTTTAATTGCGACGGCTGCTGGGAAATTCGAACAGCAGTTGCGAGTATACGAAACAAATCTGGAGGGAAAAAAGTCGGCGTGGGAATGCGCATCAAATAGAAATCGATTACGCGACTCGACGAGCACGACCAAACAATTTTGCACAGGAGCGCGCGTGCTAATCAAAACGCGGTAATGATTAATTGCGTGAGCGCCGGCAATTCATTAAGTATTAAAATGTTTCTTTTTTTTATTTTGATGCTAAATAACCTGTCTCACCCAGCAATAGTTCGAGCCGCAGGTTCGAGTGAAAAATGCGATATGCAAATTAAATTTATGGATATTTATGATAAAGAGTGCGAAAGCCATAATACCGGGTATAAAATTTCGCTGCACGCTTAAAATGCTTGCTAAAGTGATACTCAACATGGCTGCATGCACCCTTCGAGCGATGAAGAACATTTTCTCAACGCTCTCTGCTAAAATCAAGATCCATAACACAAGAAAAATAATAATAATAATAATAATGTTAGTAATAAAATGCGGAAGGCAACATTCGTTCTTTATCGTGGTGACGTCGATGTGAGCTAAAAAAAGAATGTATATTTTTGGTATATTTCAATTCTTTTTTATTTGAACTTAGGGAATAGTCCTATGTCATTAGTAATCAATTGAACAGAAATTTCTTATAGTGTAGAGTATCAATAGTCATTTTTTTTTCAAATAAAAATCGAAGGGTTAGTAAACGATCAATTCGTATAAGGGGCGTAGTCCTGCATTGAAATCAGCTCCATTTGTTAGTCACTGAAATATTTAAGGGGATTATTTTAAATTCACGTTGATGAATTTGGTTTAAAAGGCTTCGTGTTATGTAGAGAAAAGAAAAGTTCTCTTACTGACTTTATTTCTCGGTAATTATACACAAATAAAAAATAGAAAATTATCTCAACATTGACATTTATTTTACAGTCTAAGAAAAATTGCAAAGGTTTTTTTTTATCTTGCCCTCAAAGTTTCGATGAAAAATGTCGCCCTCTCTAGGAAAAAACGAATGCGAAGTATCAAATAAATGACCTGTTGAATCTGTTGAATTGGGAAATAAGCTGTCGAGACATCAATAACTTACGTCTTAATCTGTTGTTCTCTTCTTGTGTTCAATCAGCGAAGAATGTACTCGAGCGCTCGTGCATTTGGTACTTTGTAAACGTTTTGTTGTCGTAACCAAACGTTGAAGACAAGATAAAAACCTTTGTGTTTTTTCTTACCCTTAAAAAACATCCTGTATTTATTATAGGTTTCTTACAAATTAATTCAATATCTTGACGAGGCTATGCAAAATAATTCCTTCTCAGCCAAAAACTGGCTAAAAATTCGTTATCGTTCCCAGCAGGAAAGAACAGGCAAGCAAATTGAATAACCGAAATTTGAAAAAAAAAAATTTTAGTTACAAGTGTTCCAGTGAAAATCCACTTGAAGAGCCTCGATAGCTACAGAGCGCACTGCCGGCAAAAGATCGTCGCTCAACTCGAGATTCCGCTTACGGATTCACGAGCATGTTATCGATGGCTCCCGTAATGCGCGTCTCAATGAAAACAAGGCTGCCGTCGTCTCCCCTCGAATTCGCGCTCGGATAAATTTTCCCTCGCCGGGACGCCCGTCGCGAAAATTATGTGCCCCACACCGTGGCAGCATTAGTTTTTCAGTTATTCGTGCGCTCGGCCCCCTCCTTCACGCTCGATCGACTCCGCTCCTGTTTTCGCATCGACTCGTCGTTCGCTAATACAGCTCCGATTCTCGAGTAACACCCTTTGATTTGTTACGACTTGCGGTGACATTTGTAAAGGTGTAGTACGATTTTCACACGTGCGACGCGTCGCTGCGCTGTACACTCGCGGCGTTTCCGCAACTCGAAAGTGTGCACGTGCGCAGCCACATACGTATACGTAGTTGTCTCTAATTGCGAGAGCTTGACGATAATCACAAAATGTGCGAGTCGTTTCGGAGAGCTTTTTTGCAATTGCGAGTGAAATTCACGCGAGAGAAACCGGCGAGATTTAATTGCGTAGTTTCAAGCTATGCGTTTTAAGCGCGTCTTTCACGGCGAAATCGCTGAGCATTTGGTGTTAATGCTCTGATTACGCGAGCACAGATTTGTGGGCGAAAGTTCAATTCAGACCACGCAAGCCTTGACCGTCCGATATTCCCTTTAAAACGAAAGCAATTTTAATTTATGCTTAGATTCATGCAGGTTATTGTAACGAAGGTTATGGATTTGTCGGTATACAAAAATTGAATAGAAGATAAATAATTGAACATTTATTAAGTAGATTACAAAAGTAAAGTATAAACACATTACGTACGAATAAACAGTTATTGATCCAGAAGTTATTATAATTTACAATATGCATCTGGAAATCGCCGAACGACTGACGCTTCTTTTATTTTCGAAAATTTAATTGCACCATTAAAAATTTAGAGAAACTTATCAAATAATGATCAGCCATGCATGCATATATTTATAACAACTCAATATGGTGTTTATGCATCAATTTCATCGCGAGCTGTGTTCTATGCATTTTCAAGTACACTTACAATGAAATTCAGTCTGCGAAATTTCATCTTATTGCAATAGAATGCATTTTCCGTTTGACTTCTTTTCGAATTCCATGACTTATGTGACCAAACATATACAGCTGGCGTTATTTGCATTTTTAAATGACCAAGGCCACATGAATGAATTACAAATCTAGCAAACTTACTTCAACTCAAGCATATGGAAAACAGGCAGTACAGTTATGCATAGCCTATTTTTAATTGACGATGCAGCGTATGGTTGAGTGAATTTCGTTACGCCGACCAACTTCAGTAATATTTACCAAAAAGCTCGGTTCGGCTGCTTCGATTTTTTCCCCACAAGGTGTGAGGTAGTGCGCGGCAATATCTAGGCTACACTTTTCACTGCTCTGAAGCAACGACGTCTCGGGAAAAAATGTCTACCTCTCGCTCGCGTAAAAGCTTCTCCGCGTCTCCTGTTTTTTTTCCTCTCGGAAACTAAGAGGCTGGAATGATTAATGAAGCGCGCTCGGATCCTTGCTCTTAGTCTATTTACTTCGTTAGATTTTTCGAATTTAATGTCGAGCGAGCTGCGCTCGGAATGAATATTAGCATGCGCATAGTATATTAAAAAAAAACTTGACGCTACACTTGGTGCTGATTTCGCTTGAAATTGAAAATTTTTCCAAAGCCAGAATCGTTTGAGCGAAGCTTTTCGAAGAGAAAAATCGTAAATTTATAGTTCGACAACTATTCTGCGCATATGCATTGTTTTCCGTTAGAGCGAGTACTCAAGAGCTTTTTCGAATTGCTCGTGTCAATGGCACAGCTCGACGACAGTTTATTTTGCAAAACAGGCGTATCTATTTCACGCTGCAATTTTTATGGCGCGCAATCTTGCTAGCTGTTTATCGATGGGAAGAGGAACGGCTGAAATTTCCGAAGTGTCAGCGATCCAGAAATTTCGATTGTGGCGCGCACGTGTGAAAAGGCAGCTGGGGAGGGAGGGGCAGAGAAAGAGAGAGAGAGGGACGGAGAGAGATGGTATATGAAATAGCAGTATCGAATATCGATGACAAGTGATGCCTGTCATTCAAGAAATGCACCGGCTCTTTTTGCCCTTCGTTTTTCCTTCATCGCGAAGCTACATAAAGAAATTCATTCGACGAGATGCTGTTGCTCCGATATGTGGAGTTCCATTTACATTCAAACAGGGAAAAATACGACGTGAAATAGATTTCGCGGTTGTCTATTCAGGAAATCGAGGATTATACGAGAATATTCACGCGATAGACGTATGCATTATACTCGTCGATCATCTTCGAAAAGAAAAAAAATCGTAGAATTTAATTTTTGACGTTGGTTAATTATAAGGTGTAAGCGAGATAGAGAGCGATAGCGTTGTGTCGATAAGGCAGGAATCCGCTCTGTAACTTAACCTCAAGCGAGCAGCGAGATTCCATGAGCGTATAATCAGACTTAGTCCTATTAAAAGCGAACAACGTCGCTCTGGCTCGAGATAAATCCACGGCACATCCCCCATCTCGAACAGGTGCTGGCGCTAAATCCGAGCTCAACGAAATTATCGCCCGCTGTAAAGCTCGTTCCGCCATAAGTCATGGCCAACTGAACGAAATTGGAAGCTCGCGTCATTTACGAGCCAAATGATCGAGAATGCATCCAAGAGGATGTCTCCAGCTCGCAGAATGAATTTAACGACTCGTGGGATAGCCCACATTTTACTCCCTCTTCCGCTGCTGTATGCAGCTGTCGGCGTTCTTTTTCTCTTTCGAAAAAATTTCATTTTCCCTCTCTCTCTCTCTCTCTCTCTCTCTTGCCTTGGGCAGAAGACGTCTCCTCCAAGCGTTCGATCGTTTCGCTTGTGAAATCACTGTCGACGCGAACGAGTATTTTTGAAAAAGAAAACGAGTCGAAAAATTCATGTACAGCGCACAAACATCGCTTGGCCGCTAGAGGGCGTGGAACAAAGTCGCTGATACGCAATTTAATAACTTGCTCAGCTCAAAACCCATTCGCTCCTGGGCTGCATTGAAAAACTCGCAATTTCCATCGACAAAGGAGCCATAAATACGTCGCGCTTGTCGAGGCAACAGTGGCGCTGGCGTCGCGCACAGTGCGCGCCATTCGCGACAGAGCAAAGGGTTGTATGTAAGTATATGCCGTTGCGCTCTTGTACAAACAAGGGCCAGAAGCGACGGGATTAACAATATTAAACTCCGTGAGATGGAGAGCCGGCCAGAAGTTCGAGTGGAAGATGAGTTATGAAGCTTGTGTTCTGCGAGACTGAGGATGGGAGAAACTTGACTAATTGTGCACCGGCCGGGATAGCGTCTTGTATACCGACGACCTGCAGCGCTATACTGTTCCCATATATAACAGCGCGAAGGGATCGCTTTGCGAAAGTTCTTTTTCCCATTAGCGTAGCGGAGATGAGTTTCGTTCAAGATTTTCGCTGCTCTCTTTTTTCTTTGTCAAGAGAAAAGTGATGCGATAGAAGCTTCACTGATTCTGCATTTGGCTCAGATCGTTTCAATGGGGTGGCGCACAGAGGATCAAAATTTAGTTGTCCAGTGGATGAAAAAAAAAAAAATTCATACACGGCGCTTGGTTCGAATTAATCGATAAATGGCTCTATAGATCAGTCCATTTAGTGGTAATTGAAGCACTCTGTGCTATATAGGAAGACCTTTTTCCTGTTTTCTGAATTCACTTTGCGCGGCTTATGAGCGCTGTACTCAATCAACTCCATCTCATTTTGAAAATAGAAGAGCGCTGGTACACTGTGAATTTAAGCTAGGAACTGGGAAAAAAAATCGTGTTATTTCATATTGACTGATGCTACACGGCAACGAAGAAAAATGCTAAAAGCTTCGGGAAGTATCTGCATTTCGTTGCAATGCTTTTAGTTCGGCTGTCTTTTATTATTATGTCGCCGCTCTCTATTGGATTCAAAAAAACTTGTCCATTCACGAGTCTCTTTCTCATCGGAACGGCAAGAGAGAAAGAATAGGAGAAAAAACTGCGGAATCTCGGCAACTTTTCGAATGCAATAAAACTTTCGATCCGTGAAAATAATACGGGAATAACGATGCACTGAGTCTCGCTATGAATTTATTCACAAAAGATTCCAACGCCGAGATAATATAATATTTTCAGAAGCAACATTATAAACTATTCGATCAATTTGGCTTAACGGAAAAAACTGGAACTATCCAAATTTTCAATATCCTTTTATTGCGGATACGCCATAAAACTTATAGAGTATAAAAGTCTGTAGGACGTCAGAAGAGTACTGAAAAATGTTAATCCAATCTGACCATAATCCGAAGTAGTCGTCCTCTCTTTTGAAAGTATTGCAGGTAGTGTATATACGCACAGTGAGAGGAAGAACGAGCCGAGTAGTGTAGCGAAAGAGTCGCAATCCCTTTTCATCCGAGTCCATCGCAAATACTATCGTCCGCGTACACACTTTCTCTCTCTCACTACGTTGTCGCTTTATACGAGAGCTCGATTTAATTACCATCTTAGAAGCGAAGAGAAGCGGAAAGAGAGAAAGTACTGGACACTCCGACAGGTCTAATTGACCCGGAGCGCGAATTTTAGAGCAATAGCGTAACAGAGATAGTGTAGCAGTATAAAGGGGGGGGGGATAGAGGGGGAGATCGAGTGCCTTTGTTTCGCGTTTCTCTGCTGGAAAATTGATTAATTTAATTAAGGACGAAGGGATATAGCTCGGGTTTTAATAAGAGTACAGCGTTTTTTTTCTCCTCTGGGCGGACCTCCGCAACGATATGGACAATCGCGCCGAGCCTTGTAAATATACCCCGATACGTACATATTTTTCCTTCACCCCCCAAAATAAAAGGAAAGGAGCGAATAAGCGCGCGACACGTCCGATGATAATTTGAAACTTCGCGGGTGGAGCACTTAAGGCTCTGGCTTAACGACGAAGCTAATTTGGCTGAATGCCAGGCCGCACAATAGCGAATAAATAAACCGACGATTCGCGTCGCCTTCTTCTTCTGTACTTTACTCTCTATGCGTATAAAGAGAGACACGAGGGGACAGATTTAATAACGTGGCTGATTTATGTGGAAGAAAGAAAGAGGGGCAGGGGTGGGGGTGGTAGGGTCGGAAAGAGGTTCCGGGAGTAAATCAGGATTCGCGGCGGCAATTACCCGTTGTTGTGTATCAGGAAAGCTCCGTGGCGAAAGTGAGGCTCAAGGGGAGAGGTGATGCAGGCACGGTGAGACGCGCAGTTTTTCTACGAGTTGTTTACGAGCCAGCTATCCATCAGAGCGGGAGAGAGAGAGAGGCTACCAAATTTTTCCACGAGCGCCTCGACAGTAAGAAGATCTGCAAGTTTGAATTAAGAGCGGCCGAGCTATAAAGACGCCCTGCCGAGCCGCACATTTAACTTTATAAGTCTGCAGACAATTTTGAAGCCAAAGCGCGAGCACTCAGCATAGCCGTAAAAAAATCCGAAGAAAGCCTCATCAATCCCTCAAAAAACTCTCTTTTTCTCGGCACTATCTCCTTAGAGCTACATCTCTTTGCTGTCCGGGAGCGGCGGAAAAAGCTCGTCGCCTCGGTCATTTAAAGGCGTCGTCGGAAAAACCGTTGGGGCCGAGAGTAGTTCAGGGCAGTTCGCCGTAAAACCACGAGGCAGGTCGTCGACCCCCCCGGCGTCGAGCACTAAAGAGCGATATAGGGCACATACGGTAATTCCGCGGCCCTATTAAAAAGAAGCGAATCGCTCGTCGTCGTTGTCGTCTCTATCTCTCTCCCTCACCCTCCCCCCCTCTCTCCCTCCTGCTCTTCTCTTTCTCTCTCCGTCGCTCTTACGCGGAAATGCGTCCCCCGAGCCACTTCCAGACTGAGAGCTATATAGAAGGAGATACAAAGAGAGTCTCTACTGGATGGTGTTGCGCTGCTTCACTGCTCTGAGAGGAAGGAACTTTGCGTCTCAGGACGTGTCGCTGATGATTCGCGTTCCCGTTGTTCTTTTTCGTGCGAGGCTTACGAGTTTTTGCTGCAGCAAAGTACCCGCTCTACACTGCAAGTAAATGCAGATGAATAGAATATCAGCCGTGCATAGTGCGAGTACAGTAAAACCGATTCTCCGCGCAGTTCATGATGCTTTTTATATCCGCGGGAAAATCAGTTGAGCAAAGTTTCGACCCAGATTTTGCGAAAGCATTAATTACGCGCTTTATCTGCGGCAAGGCGAAAGTAAAATTTGTTTAACGTGCTTTGTAGTAATTTCTCAGCCTGTGTCCTGGGCTCCGAGTACAAAGATTATTAATTTGCCTAATGCACGGTTTTTATTCATCATGCGGATAATAAGTCAAGTCTATCGTGTAGTTCGGGGAAACTCGACGAGCGCTACACTGTCGCCTACTCGTTTGCTCAATAGTCTCCTCTTACCTGAAATTTATCGATAATCTCGTTAGGAAACATTCTACTTGTAATACGAGCTCCAAAAGCTTACCGACACCTTCGCTCATCCCGGGCGCTTGATATTTTCCGAAACTTATCTCGTCATTAAACTTGACGAGGACGCGGCTATTATTTAAGATTTCGTTAATTTTACCCGCCACTGCGCGCGCGAAGAGGCAGTTTGATGTATTTTACATTTGGAATATGGAAAAAAACGACGTCAGAAATGGAAAACATGTTTTGACTTCGAATCAGAATGTATGCGATGTTCGTTTCTAGCCCAACTGCTGTAAAAGGGACAGGCAAAAAACCGAGCAGCGCAGGTTTCGCTGTGATCCGCAGACGAGTTCAAAAACCAAGTGACCTCGATAGAGGCAAATAGCGCCGTTCAATTGAACCAACGCTATCAACGGGAGTTGTGGTGCTGCGATACAGTGGCGAATACTGACAAAGTGTCTGTCTTTCCTATATCAGATATCGACACACCAGCTTTCTCTTTCCAGCGCTGTCTCTCTATCTCTCCCTCAATTTTTCTGTTCTTTTTTTTTGTGCTTCAAAGTCGTTTTTACAAAAAAAAAAAAAAAATTGCTCTTCATCTGTATCTCATTATTTGCAATGGCTTTTGCACGTAAATCCAAAATGTACACTACACAAAGAAATGTAATCAAAAAATAAAAACCATTTGCAAAGAATCGTTTGAAGAATAAACAGGGAGAGCTGAGAGAAAATATCGCTGACAGCTTTGAAGAGAGGGTGTGCCAGGGACATTCTTAAAAGCGCATTCTTTAAACGACAACCCTCGAGATTCATTCAACTGCGATAGTCTGGTTTTGTTCTCGCCTGCGGCTGAACAAAAGCAACGATTTCAGCTGTGCTTTGTACTTAAGTAATTGTGGCGCAAACAAGTTTAAAAATACTTGCAGTCACATTGAGTGCGAAGTTTCACGTACATAAGAATTCATGAGGATTCAGTAGAAGATTCGTTAAATAAACGGATAGTTCTTTATAGTCGTAAAGGAGTTCCTGTTTCAGAAATGAGTCGAGGAGGAAGGGGGAGGGGTGTAAACGGCTTTATTGATATAAAAACTACCGCGTAAAAGCTTCAATTAAAACTTTCTCTAGAATTTGTGAACTTCATTTAAATTAACGCTTGAACTATTAAATAAAAACGTTTGAAAAATAAAGTTTGAAAAATAAAATCTTGTTGTTTATATTATACATTGCATATAGAGTCAAAGATTTTGTAGTAAAAATATACTTGTTGTACTGAGAACATCTCTCCGTTCGAAAATTAATTGCTGATAATTCAACATTTTAAGTCAATCCTTAATTAAACATGATTTCGCGAATGAGACGACGATGCGTATGGGGGGGCACAAATCTTCGGGCTTGCAATTATTCATCGACCCAAAGCCGCACAGAGGGGCCATTTCATTATGCTTTACGCGGAGAGCGATCAACCAGTTTCGAGGTTAAAACGGCATTTTGCCGACGGAAATTGAACTACGAAACGAGCGCGCGTCGCTCTGGCATTGTGTTCTCGCTGGATTTCGGTAAGCCAAAATGCATAGCAGTGCGAAATCTGCATATATATGCGCGTATGTTGTATATCCCTTTAAAATTTTCGGATCGTATCCCCGCACAAGAAGAAGAAAAAACAGGAACTTTCACTCAACAGTTTTAGCGAATGAAAGCATGTATAGCTCGTAAACGAGACGACAAAAATTTACGTTCTAGCCCTCCCCCTCCCCCAGAACTACCGCTCCTCTGTATATATACGGGCGCGCATCTTTCGACCTTTTACGAGGCCACGACGGTGGTGGCCGTAACGGTCGCGGCGGCCAGAGGGAGAGCCTGGAATGGACCTTTCCCGGCCACGCGGAGATGGATAATGCCACGATTTGCGGCGTCGCTCTCGAGGTGCTTTACGGCTCTTGCCGCTGACTATGTATCTGCGCGCGCGCTCTCGGCTTCCTGTTTCTGACTTTCGATCTCTGCGGCCGCGCAGCTCCCCCGCGCCCCGGCAATTCTATTGCGTAAATACGCTCTTCCCGTATAAATAAAAGGCAATTTTCGCGTCTTTCGCACACGCGCTCCTTTTTTCCCCCCATCCTTTCCCCGGACTCGAGGAGCTTTCATGCACAGCGATTCTATATTCAAAACTTTCCTCGTCTATATACAAACGAAGTTATTTATCCCCGCGAAACGATGCGTATATAGACACTCGCGCGATACTTATCGCGCTGTTAATTAAAGCGCCGAACGAGATCGCGACGTCAAAGAGCCTCTGGCACGCGGTAGGAAGTGCGGCGGGAAAAAAAAAATTAAAGTTGAGAAGCGGCAGTCGAGTAGGCTTTTATTCGACCGTCGCGTCGTCACGATGTTGCGGGTGGTGGAGGAGGGGGGGGGGGGTTTGCCGCGAGTGAAATTAAAAGCGTAAATTATGACGCTGTTTGAGGGTTTAAACGCTCAAACAAAGGCTAAATTACAAGATTGCCGGAAGAATGTGCGTCCTTTTATCGTTGTGATTATTGCTTCGTTAATTAACGCGATTTTTCACGCTTGTATGTGCTGCGCGCGCATTTATCGCCCGGGCATCGCGCGCAATATCAAGGAATAACGCACAGCCAGCCGATAATCGGAAATAAAATCATTTTATTTTCCTGTCTTCCGTGCGCCCCCCCCCCCGTCCACCCCCACCGCCAACCCCCGCAACAATCGATAATTCGGACGTCAAAGATTTTGAATAATTCATTCACATAATACACACATTAAATTATTCAGCCGAATTCGAGCGATCCAGTATATAGTTCGTTTCGTAATATCCCATCGGATATATTGTTAAGGTACGCGCGCCGTGTATTGTTCTGCCGTTAAAGCCGAGATTCGGAGAATCGTCGAGGCATCAGAAACGAAACAATTGTTCTCTCTTTTGTAGCCTCTCTCTCGCGCCCGGGCGCCGCTACAATGGAATCGTTTATTCTGCATAATGCACTTTGCGTCGCGCTCAAAAGTTTAAATAAACAATCGCGAGGGCATCTCGAGCGAATAAACGCGCGCGTGTGTTAAACACGGGAAAACGCGAGTATAGTCAATTACGGCCCGGAAAAATAGGGGGGGGGGGGCGGGGGGCGGACAGTCGACGGAAAAAATGAGATTCGCCCAGAGGTAATAACGTGCAGTCGCGCATAATCGCGGGGCTTCTTATACGGTCGATATTATAACAGGGCGCGCACACACACGCTCGCGCGCGCGCGCGTAGACACAGCAGCAGCAGCAGCGACGGCGAGCAGAGCGTTGTATAGGCGGAGGGAAAAAATTCGCGCGTTGTTTTTAATTAAAACCGTGCTAATTTAATTAAACCGCCTCGACGGAAAATTGATTTCGCCGATGAGTACTGCCGAGCGCTTTAAGACCAGCAGACCGATGAAATTTAATGACGCGTTTTTGCAGACGTAGTTAATCGATGTTGAGTGTAGTTTTTGCACCGGAACGCGCGTGTATATATATATATATATATATATATATATATATATATATACATGTAACGCGTATCTCCTTCGTCCCCCCCTTGAAAAATGAAGAAAAAGGGGGGAGGAGGGGGGCAGGGCTATAAGCTTGGCTGAATATACAAAATTAGTAAGATTAACGGGGGCCGCTTAATTATACGCTCGGGGCCACCGCCAGCTTCGTTTATCGCCCTTTATTGCCTGCCGTTCCGTTACACTCGCTCGTGGTCGAGTTTTACATCTTTCAATTTCATGAGAAATGCATGAAGTCATTGGATTAAATAGGTTCGCGCGTCAAGTCGCGTTGCAGTCTATTGGAAAGGTTGACTCTTGCTTAAAAGGGTACTGCCACCTTTGAAAGCTACGTAAAAAAATAATTTTCTTTTTATTCAGTTATTATAGTTGCGTAAATTATACGCAAGTGGATATAAAAATTTCCCCGTATTTGTTTGTATTTCGAACTTTCCAGAAAATTAAGTTGGATTACATAAATTAAATTGGATACTATATGCCTCTCTATGTACTTAATTTTTCAATAGAAGCTTCATTTAAAAAGTTATATCCGAACAAGATAAATAGGACTTCAAGCAAGAATGCCTGAGTTAATTTTTTTCTTTAATTTCATATGGAAATTACTCGCTTTATTCGTACAAAAAACGTTACATAAAATGAATAACCGCGCTATCCGCACCCGTATGGAAATGAACTGGAATTAATTGAATGAAATGTTTTAGAGAACTGCGTTTTACATTTGTAGAATGATCAATTAAGGAATTGGATTTTGAACTTGTAGAATCATTAAAAATATTGATGAAGAGTATAATACAAGTAGATACAAAAGTAAACTTTCTTCTTAACTTCGAATCTCTCTATTTAATCCATATGTACTTTCATTTGACAATAACTGCATTAAATTGTAATTATATAACATTATTGAATTGCGATTATTAAATTTTTATTGCAGCTTTAATATTTATCACGTTAAACATAAGAATCTTAGTTTTGTAACTAGAGAAATAATTGTCCGAAAAAATACGGGGTTTCTATTGTTTAAAAATATCAACTAAAAATCATAATTAAAGTTTATTAAAGTAAAAACTTGAATTGAAATCGTGAAAGTAAAATTTATAAAATTTAAAAAAAATAGAGGTATCAACGACACGCGGGGTTCCCAAGCGGTCACCCATCCAAGTACTAACCGCGCCTAACGCTGCTTAACTTCGGTGATCGGACGAGAACCGGTGCTTTCAGCGTAGTATGGTCGTTGACGAATATATATAAAAAATTGATAAATAAGAATATTAACCCACTTCATTTTTATTTTTTAATTGCAAATACAGCACTGACCTTGATTGAGAATTCAGTTTTCTGAATTTCATATAGTACTGCACGATTTTAATACCTTTTTGTCGCGCTTATATCGTCGATGTAAACAATCCATTATATTGGAAGACTATTGTAATATTATAGAAAATAAAAGTTTTATTAATAATAATAAAAAAATTTTTAAATTGCAGCAATTAATACCAATTTTTTTTATCTTAAAGTACACGGTAAAAGCATCATTTTGGCTCTACTTCTTAAAAAAGAAAGAGAATTTTTAAAACATTCCATTTTCAATTATTAGATGCACTTACACAGAATATGCAAGTAGTTTAATAATGATGAGAATTTTTTTTCAATCAAACAATCCGTTAAATTTGTAATATTACTCAAAATAAACATTTTAAATTTAGCCCGGTGAAAAATGATTGACTGGCTAACTCAAAAAAACCGTAAGTATAGATCATTCAATGCTCTAAAATTATTCTTTTCTTGACTACTTTTTCGATAGCATTATTAAAAAAAAAATTCCAGCATTCAACTCATACCTACATACCCTTTCGTCTTGAGTATGGTACGTCTTAATACCTCTACAATTTTTAATTACAGTGAGGAATCTGTTCGAATTTCAGATCCGCTCACCGCAGTGACAGAAAGATCGCGTTCCAAAGATATGCGGGTTAATCAGGTGCGAGGTCAAATTTCAGTATATTGTACCGCGCACTCGGGCTAATTTGGTTCGCCCGCATCTTCGGAATCTCATTGTCAGTGAACCATCGGGAGTTCGAACTGACCGCATACCCTAACGATCCAAATACCCTCTAATTACAGATGGCTCGAATCTCCCACTCCTTCTGAAAAAGTCCCGACCAACAACGCCGGACTTCCACATTCACAGTTATTTGGTGCGCAGTGACCGGATGTACAAACGTTCGCCCAGATTGTTCAATGCAGTTATTCCATAAAGGACTGCTAAAAGAAGTTAATGTACTTTCGCTGCCGGAGGGACAAATCCAATTCGCGCTGCAGCGACGAACAAATGATTGCGTCGCGAGGCAGCGATGTGAACTTTAGCGATAGAGGGTGTAGTGGTAAACAAGGTCAAATTGAGTTTCCCTTGGCCGCATTGGCTCCGCGAGATCAATGCGTTCTGAGCTCGAGCAAGCTCTCATCGCGCATTGTCCCTCGCCCCTCCGACGTCGGGAATTCATTCGCGTATACGCGTATTCCTGTATGCGGCTGCGCTCGACTAATTCTTTTCCTTTGGTCGCGTATAATTACGATGGCTATTAACGGAGCTCGTCGCAGAAAAATTATGATTCAGGGATCGCGCACCGGCGCAAAGTGGATGCCATTATGAGCAAGTGGCCGTGCGTTGAAAAAAAGAAGGGGCCCGCGCGCGCAAAGGGAGTTCCTCCTCTGATGCACTCTCGGCTTTATTTTTCAGTTCTTTTTCGGTCGGCTCTCTACGGCTGCAGCTCTTTTGCCCGGGATTCTGGATTCTTTTAAAAATTCATCCGCCACCTCGACGCTGAATTGATATGAAAAAAAAAATTTTTTTTTTGAATTTTCCGCCGCGCCTCTTTTGAAATCTCGGCGTCAAAGACGGAACGTATATACGTCGAATTCTCCTTAAAATTTTCACTTTCCGGGGGTCCAGAGATCGAAAGTTTTGTTTGTTTTTTTAAGCTAGAGGTTTCAGACCGATCAGACTTTCTGCTGTAAGCCGAAAGATGCAGAGAAACATGGGAAAAGTTACTAGGAACTTTATTTTTGAGTTATTTTACGTTATTCTTTTTACAAAAAGTTAATACGTCAAAATACTGTAATAGTAACAACTACAAATGTTCCCGAGGTACAAATAAAATTGCAAATTTCACTATAATGAAGAATAAAAAGAGCTTTAAGTTAAAAAAAAATATGCCCAAATTCGATGCGCCTTTAAAACAAAATAATAAAAATCCGAATAGCCAATTTTCTCTTTTTTCTCCATATACCTCTCCACGTTAAATTCTCATGTTCCGTGTTTCCCATGTTCCTCGTCAGTTTTTATAATCTTTTGGCTTACAGAAAAAAGTCCGATTAATCCGAAAGCACTAGCTTAAAAACAAAATTTTTTCGATTTCCGGACCCCGAAAAAGTGCAAATTTTAAGGAGAATTCGACATATTCGAGACCGTCAAAGTATCAGCGACAAATTTCAGTGAGCGCGCTAATCTCCAAGTCTTACACTCGCGAGCCTATACGCCTTTTGTTCGTCGCCCTAAAACGCCAGCGTGTCTTGTCCAGGCTGTTAATTACGCGAGCCGCTGGGCCAGAATTTCGACTACTCGATCTCGATTATATGCGAGATGAGCGCGCGCAAGAGGCGTATTTCTCGCGCGCGGCTGCACGTGAGAGTCTACTGCGCGAAAACTAACACGATTCCGCGATTCCGAGAATTTCCGGGAGTAATTAGCCTTTGATTAAAATGCTCGTATCTGCAGTGTATGCCTGTATAAATCGAGGAATTTCGAGAGGGACTATGCGGTACAGCAGCGCAAGCTTTATATACTCGACTGAATCACGGATTACTAAGCGCATCTATATAGCTGTTGTATGAAAATCTTGTAATACGTATTGACATGTATCTGGAACTTCAGACTCTTTTTAACCTTGTAGAAATCCAACAAGCGTTGAAGCGTTTGCGACATGTTGTGAAGATAGAAAATTTGACTCGTATAGATTTTCAATAATTGCGCACAAATTCATTTATTTAGCAAGGGAAATTATTTTTAATCTTTTCTCTTATGCTGTAGTCCTTTCACAAAATAATACACATTTTTTAAATGGAAAAGAAAACGTTTAAATCGCAGTGTAAGGGCTTTCTTCAAACGTATTTCTGCTAAAGAACTATTTAAAGTTTTGTGTCCTAACGAAAGAAAAGCATATTTAGCAAAATTAACGTATTCTCTGTTTCCAACAAAACGCTGATTTTTTTTTTACTTTTTTTGTGCTCTAAACAACGGCATCGCGGTTTCGATCTCATTGAGCATCCTCCTCCTTGCGAAATCACGCGACGGGTATTAGGATTTAATAACGTCGAAACTCGATAACAAAAAAAAATGCAAAGTCTCTAAGAAAGGCCCGCGTGTATGATGAAGGGAAACGCGAGGGTCTCGTTCGTCATCGCGCGAGAAATTCAAGCCGAGAGTAATCGGCACATCGTGCGGAGCGAGAGGTGAATGCGAAGGAGCGAGGAAAAAAAAGGGAAGGTTCCAGCCCCCCCCCCTTCTCCAGAGAGAGCCATCTTCTCTATCAATTTCCCTTCCCGCGCGAGAAAAAAAAAACCAGCCCGGCTATCCGCGAGATCCGAAATCCGCTCGTTTTTCAGGCGATTTCCCGAAAGCAGGCAAATCCGAGGTAAGACCGATCGAGGGGACGTCTCTCATCGCGCGCTCAGTCGCGGGTAATAAAACGACGAGGCCGAATGACGAATATCTACCGGGGCGCGTCCGGAATTTCCAAGGAGCTCGACAGAGAGCATCGGAGCGCGTAATTGTCGGGGATTTGTAATGACTAATGCGTCGCTCGTGGTCGGCTCTCTCTCTCTCTCTCTCTCTATCTTTTTTTTCCACCCCCTCCCGGAGTCTCGCTCGAGGGAAGCGTGTTCGATTCGATAATTCGTCTGGGAGAAATTACGTGTGTATAGCTTGGAGCGATATCGAATCGATTGATTCGTAACAGGTGTCGGTGCGGTCGGGGAATCGGATAATACGTATACAAGATTATGCGGACACTATAATACGCGTTTTGACGTGTGCGGCTTCGATTGAGGATACGATTTTTTGTTTTCTTTCGTACACTTTCTCGCGCGCGACGCCGCACGAGAACGAAACACGAGTCTGCGTTATATCGAACGGAAATCCCAGTATAGAAAATCGAAGCTGTCCAGCCGAAAATGGATTCGTATATCGCGTGTGTATAGGCCAAGTGTAAATAAAATTACAGAAAGCAGCGGCTTCGGAAAAAAACGAAAATAAGCGAGCTTGAGAAACAAAGGGCTGTACACGCG
Organism: Philotrypesis tridentata; assembly: GCA_018906965.1. Lineage (NCBI taxonomy): Eukaryota > Metazoa > Arthropoda > Insecta > Hymenoptera > Pteromalidae > Philotrypesis > Philotrypesis tridentata. The sequence continues at coordinate 7,979,197 of JACCIB010000002.1, forward strand.
AAGTCGTACCACGACGCGCGCGGCGCGACATCAGAAGAAATTCAAACCAACGCCAAGGTTCCGCCACCGCATTTTACAATATTATCGTATTCCTAGTCGTGGTCACCGGGGGAAGGGGAGATGTTTGGGGGGTGGGGGGGTTAGAAAACGCACTGGTCTCTCACGTCTAGATGAAAAAGTAATTATCCATCCTCGCGAAGCGGAGCCACACACACACACACGTACACGTACACTATCTCTCTGCAGCTGTATAGCGTTTCGCCCGGGCTGCGAGCTAATACAGGGACTGCAGCGGTCGTATTCGCGCGAGAATTGTGGTGGCGGCGGTCAGCGTAAATACTGGCGAGAGAACGCGTTGTGTCTTGCGTCGTTTTCTTTGGCCTCCCCCTTGCGCGCGTCGCGCGCTGGAAGTTTATGAGCCGCGTCGCCGTATACGTAGATATATATACGACTGGAATTTCTTTGCGGTCGCATTTCGCAGAATCGCGCCGGCTATGCGCTCCGCTAGTCCGCTTTGCGTTCAAGACATTTCCATGTGATTAGTTGGATCTTTAAACGCGCTTTTCGGGCTAGATTTTGCCAATGAACGATACGGAGAGGCGCACAGGTAGACGGCGCGACGATCAAGTCGCCCAAAACTTCGAAGACGCTTTTTCTCTCTCCCCCCCCCCCTCCCCCGGCGCGGCGAAGTGCGGCACATTCGCGGCGGCGCAGATTAATCTGCGCCCCGGCGCGTTTTTGTCATTAGCATTTAGAGCAGCGGAGGCAGTGCTAGTCGTCATCGTGCGCCGGGCAAATTACTGGGAGAGCCGTGCTGGGACACGAGGCTGGAGGATTAATTAATCGGCCCTCAAGGCGAGTTGAGCGGAGCTCGCCGGCGTGCTAGTGCTCTGCGGCCCCTATCAAACCTTAATTTGCGTTGTACTTTGTATTTGTGCCTTGGGACCATATGCAGGGATAAGACAGAGTGGCGGAGAGGAGGGGGGGCCGGGGGAGGAGGGCTGAAATTTGTTCGTCGACGCAAATGCCCTTTTGAACTGACTTGCGATTCTTCGGGGAGATCCTGAAGATCTTGCAATGGTCCGCGGTTTAATCGATTTGTTTTATGGAACATCGAGTAATTTTAATGTATGAAGTTTCTTTCTAGTTGTGAATAATTTGTTCTTTTCTATAGGTGTTCAGGTACGAGGAATCAAAACATAGCGTTTTTCAAAAATATTTACACTGGACGGATTTAACACACACTACACGACAGTTGATTCTCGTGGAATGTTATTTTGAAATAAAGCTCTTTTTGATTGGTTTTTTGAAAAATATAGTTCTTTTTTTTTGCATAAAGTGACGAGTAAAAATTGCAAAATCGAAAATGATTTTGCAAAATTTCCAATCTCAAAATCTTTTATGGAAACGAAAACAATTAGTTGTTAATCGCTAAAAACACATTAAAAATGTGAATCTTAACAGCTTTAAAATCCATTGGTTTTGCACGCTATGCAAAGAATTAACTCGATAGTTGTATAAAAATAATCTACTTATTCATAAAATTTTAAATGAATAGACATTTTTTCAGCATTTATTACTTATATATTCAAACAAAACTCAAATGAGTAATATAGCATTCGACCTCATTCTCAATGATAAGTAGAACAAATTGTCGGTGTCATCTACAGCTTACGTTTGTTTTTGATCATCATCCAGCTGCGCATTTAAAGAAACACCGTTAAAAACAAAGGAATCCGCCCCTTCCTCCCGGACGCTCGCAATGAAGTCTGCTACTTCGCTCGATGGGTGAAAAAAGTCTTTTTCACCCCTTAAAAACAAAAAAAACGAATTAAATTACGATTTGAAAAGCTCTGCGTTTACACGGCGAGATCCCACTATCGTTCTCTCAATATTACGCAGTTAATTCTGTCTCCCCCTCGGGCTAAATCGCTTGTTTAATAAGTTTTCGCATTCAGTGAATCAGAGCTCGGCTAGAGACGACAAGTGTTTTTAATGGAGAAGCGCCTACGCGAGGCTGATGCGCGAGCTCTCGGAGCCCCAGCGCGAAGCGAGGATAATGTGGAAGTGTATAGCGGCGTGGGATATCGGCAAAGTGATTAGCATCATCTGCTCCCCGCTCGCTACTGTTGCCGCTGCAGCCTCGACGTTTCTGTCTGCCTTTCCCAACGTGGTCGCGCTGCTGCAGCCGCGCTTGGCTATATATGTACATCAATATACAGCTATATATACCGCGCTAACGCAGCGAATTCGGGTAATTAAAGTTTCCGCTGCTCGCGCGGGGGGGGGGGGGGGCCTTTTTAAGCAGTCGGCCGTGATAACTAATTCGAAGATTTTATCGACTGGGCGAGTTTGCGGTAACGGCCGACTAAATGCGGGGTATTACTACTCTGCTGGCCTGCGCTACAGGTTTATGCAGTCGGCGGCAGTTGTATATAATGCGCGGAGGGCCGGCTATTTTTGGTAATAAAAGTGATTGATCGAAGTGGATAACAGGTGCAATGGGCCAGTGTGTTATTGGCAATTATAGCCGGCAATGTGACTGGTGATGAACGTTGATGCTTACATAAAGGCTAAACTTTGGACTGTATAATTAATTGACCCTGCGAGATTGATTGTTTAACTAGAAAGCCATACGTCATCAGAGCTAAATCGATAGTTGTATATAGATACGAGTGTATATAAATATTCGCCGGCACTGGCGCCAACGTCATCTGTCCGACTTCAAAATTTATTTACAGTTTTAATCTTCAGTCGCTTCAAAAGGATCGAAGTATACATTTTTCTTTTCAAGATGAATTGAGAAACGCTGTTCCAGACTCTGAATATTTTTTTCCAGCAAAACATTACTTTTCTATATCGTTCACTCATGAACCAGTATAAAAATCTCTCTCTCTCTCTCTCTCGAAAATCATCAAACCTAAAATAAAAAAAAAATAAAAAAATATAACAAGAAATCAGTTCGCATCAGCAAGCCACACGCGCGCCTGCACGTATACCAAATATGCAAATCCGCAGAATGCGCGCGCGCGCGCGGTGGCTAATAAATGGCCAATGCGTGTGGCGTGTGTACATATATCGCGCGCACCTGAAATTACGCGCGTTGTCGCGTGTGCGAGCCCCAAAGGTTGCGGCGTTGCAGTACAGGTGCAGCGCAAGCTGGAATATACGGAGGGAAGGTGGAGCCACGCCCAAGTGGCGGCGGCGGCGGCGCGCGCGCGATCCTTCCTATTTTACACGGCTGAGCTTCTTCGCGACGATTGCGGTATAAGTATACGCGACGCGCCGATTATCAAATCTCCAAATATCAAAAATCCAACGCAGAGTATCGCGAATTCGTCGATGTGCGATTGGCGAATCTTCGCTTTCTCTCCGCGTCTCTTCTGCGATAGCGGATTTTCGATCGCGGCTGAATCAGCGCTGACGTTGAGAAAAAAAAAAAAATATTACGCCGCGAGAAAAATCGCTGCGCGCTTCTCTTGCAGAGCAAATTGAGAGCCGCGTTGTACCCGCGGTGTGTTTATGCAACGCGCAAGATCAAAACCTCCAATCCCGCTGGCAAATAAATAGCGCCAGGCGCACAAAGAATGCTTTCAAAGTAAAAACCGCACAGCGTTTTCCATAGCGAAGAAGGGGGTGGGGGGAGAAGGGGGTAACGGGTTTTTTTTTCAAATTTTACTTTCGTTTTACTTCTCGCGAGTGCATTCGATTTATATGAGATAATCGTAATTCCCCGCGCGATTGACACTGTCAAGACTAATGCAACGATCCGCAGGCTAATATATACATATACATATATATCTATATGACGATAAAATAAGTCGATAAATAAAAATGTATCGTATAAGCGCGCAGGGGCGAGTCTAGCGGATATCGCTTATTCAGCTTTCTGCCCTCTCTCTCGAGCTACCGTCAGGAATGAATTTTCGCACTCGGGCTCGAGACCCCCTCCCCCCCCCCCCCGCCATCACCGCCTGCGCTGAAATCAGAGTCTCGGGCTGTAAACGTATCGGATTTTACGGCGGGCTTATTTTCATCGCGTGACTGCATCGCCGGGCGAGACGCACCGAGGCGCGATGATCGCTGCTGCTGCTGCTGCTGCTTGAAACTCGAGCTGAGTCTTGAGTTGCTCTCTCATTCTCTGATGTTTTTCTATCGCGAGAAATGTGCTTATAAGCCAACCCTTAGGCTACGCGTGTGGCATACTTGCTCAAAGCGTGGAAACAAGTGCTCTCGGCCCGTTTGAAATTTTGAAAATTCCACCGCGATTCGGCCAATTGCATTGTTTCTTTCGTCGAGGAACGCCGCGGAATATGGTGCATCGCTTCCGAGAAGTAAAATCGAAATTTATACCTTCGATATCGTACTGCGGTGCATCGCGATGACTTATTAAATCGGCGAACTTTAAGCGAATTGATTCTGCGTTCAGTGAATATTTATTAGGATCGTTTGGTAATAAACCACGATAGAAGAAAAAGTCACTGATTATACGCAGTGCAAATTAATTTAGGAGAAATTCACGCACTATTTACGAGCAATCGTTAATAAATTGTTAAGAGTGGAGATTATTTAAAATTGACTCATTCGCTTTAAATGTGAGTGGATTAAAAGGCGTCCTTTATGCAGAAAACGTGTACTTTTTTATCAAAGAACCGTACTCGCAATTTTTTATTTTTTAGCCAGCTGTGATAAAGACTGTACACTTTCTTTTCATTCTCGTCGTCGTCCTAACTTACAGCCTTGCTGGCAACTTTGTTTACATATTACATCTATTCTTATTAGGTCAACGACTTCATTTAATGCAAAAAGATAGTCCATTCCAACTTCATGTGCGCTTCCTTTCTATTAGCTAAAAAAGCATAATTTTTGGAAAATGTCCACAAACATGAATACGTACTTTATGGCACTTATAAAATCATTCTTGTTATTTTTTTGAAACATCCATTCGTAAGAAATTAAGGTTTCCGGCGCTTACAGCATTTGCAACATGGCATTAAAAATTTTACACCAGTAATTTATGTTTTCTTTCTTTAAAATAGTGAATGTAGATTACATTGCGAAATGGATTATTCTCCGTTTCTTTTAAAAGGCTAATTATTTTCAACATTTTTAAACATCAAAATAACTGCAAAAAGATAACAATAACTCAAAAGCAATTAGAATTCCGAGAAAAAAATACTTATATTTCACAACCTTTGTAGAAACAAATAGTCGACTTATCTCTTTATCTCTTTCTCTCTCTGTCTCTCTCTCTCTCTCTCTCTCTCTCTCTCTTTCTTCTCCGAGTAAAAGATAGCTCAAACTCAGCTGTATAACTAGGCTAGAAGCTCTCGAGGAGAAAGTATCCATTCGCAAGTAAACGAAGAGACGCGAGGCAGACTTAATAATGGCCAAAATTTATCTCTCCAGTCGCATCTCGCGGGACGCTTCCATCGGCGCCGCCGAAGGAAGGAGAGCCGTATATAGAGTGGAAGACGCTCTCCTCGGTATATATACCTGCGCGCTCTTTTTTCGCGCACGTACGGGACGCCAGGTTGAGGCATCGCCGGCTCGTGAGGCGAATTCGGAAAAAAGCCGAGGATACGCCGCTTGATTCGTTGATGTTTTAATTTGAAGAGAGAGAGAGAGCGAGCGAGCGAGAAAGGGAGAGGCGAGAGAGGGAGAGAAAAAGCAGAGAAAGGGAGAGAGAGATAGCATCAAAACAGCTTGCCCGAGAGATGAGGAATGGGGACAGAGAAATAATAAGGAAGACAGACTGGATATAAAAGCGCGTGTTATTGCCGCGTGCAGGGGGAGCTGCTGCGCAAACGACACTGTACTTCACGTAGATATATCTCTCGCGAGCCGCGGACTCGGGCCGACTTATTTTAATTTCGAAATTTCGAAATACAGCGACCGCGAAAAAGAGGCGCAAGTGGCCAATCAACGCGCGCGTGAAAGATGCACGGAGCACTTGATGTCCACTTTATTCGGGTCGCAAAGACGCGGCGAACCTCATCAGCCCGACGGTCGCTTTCATTCAGCCGCGCGGCGACGACGACGACGACGACGACGACGACCGCACGACGTTCGACGCGACCGAAATGAGGGGAGCAATAATGCAAGGAGTGAGCTCGGCGCTCTCCAAAGAGGCGGGAGCCTTTGTATGCTCTCCCCCCCCCCCTTCCCCCCGGCTTTCCATTCCCCACGGGCAATGTTCTAATTTCCCGCGCTCGCGCGACAAATTCACGTCTTTCAGGGGGACGATCATGTTCACTTTGCCCCAGACGACGCGCGCAGTTATTCTCCCTCGTTTCTTTTTTTCTCTCTTTCCGTGCCGATGTCGCGCGGAGCGGCGCCCATACCCGCGCCGCCGCGAGCCTAATGACGCTGAAATTATTGCGCGACGAGGAGCAACTTTCTCCCATTGTTACAGTGTGCCGTACACTCGAGAGTCGATCAAAGCTCCTCGCGCATCGAGTGGCTCTCGAAATTTCTTTTTTCTTCTCCTTCTCTTTTTTTTTAATACTCTCTGCAGTAGTCTACATCCAGTTCAATTAAAAGTTATTTAAAACGATATGCGCCTTTGTAAATCGCAAAGGGAAATAATTCGAAGCTCTCTCTCTCTCGTAGGGAGAGGGATTTTTTCCTTCGATTACCGGAGATATACTGGAAATTCGTTTGAAAGTTGGTCTGGCGCGCAATCCAAAGGGCCTTTGCCCCTCAAAGGGAGGCGGCGCGCGAGCACGTTTTAAGCGCGACAAAAGAAAGCGACGCTGCAACCGGGGCGAGCACACGCCTCGTCGTCCTCGACGTCGTCGTCCTCCTCCTCGTCGTCATCATCATCGTCAAGCCTAGTCCGTACATAGCAGGTCACCACATAACGACGAGCCGCACGCATATGCACACAGCGGCGACAGCAACGAAACACACGGCCGGGGCGAGAGCGTGTGCTATACAGTGCGGCGTTGGCGGTGACGACGACGACGACGGCGACGACGACGATGGGCGAATAATGACGTCGCTTAATTGCCGCTGCCGCTGAAATCCGGCCGGCGGCGTCGGCGTTACCTGACACTTTGACGTTGCTCCGGATTTCGCCATTCGCCTGCTGCCGCTGACAGTTTTCTCCATTAAAGGCGTACCGACGCGGTGGTCTGAGATAGAGGGTGGGAGGGAAGGGGAGGGGGGCGGAGGAGGCTGGAAGAACCGGACGATTATATTGTGCCCGCGTATGGTTGATTTAATTTGTCGCCGTTGCTTAGAGGGATTTTCCGCATTGTGTCCGGAACGAATCGGAAGGCCTTTCGAGCTAAGTTTGCCGGGTTGTATACAGCTGCCGGTGATGGGGAATTCAGAAAGTTCGGGAGGAGCGAGAAAAGTTTGCTTGGGTATACATTTTTGTTTGCAATTACTCAATTAAATACTCTAGGTATACGTATAGCTTGCTTAACCGAGAATTTCGAGAGATGCAGAGTTCGACGGGTTCGACGAAAACGATTTAATAACTTACGTGCGCGTTTGAGCGAACTGACTTTTGGGAATGACAGTGGTGTTTTCACCGATTTTATACACTTTTACAAAAAAAGAAACTGTTTATTTTTATGATATCAAATGTTTTAAAATATTATAATTTATTTGTTCATTTGTTCAAAAGATTTGAATTATAGAATTGAAAATATATTTTTTTGATTAACCTTTATCGATATAATATCATATTTATACATAAAATATACAGTATAATCTTGTACAATGAGACGGAACATTTTAGCCAATTGAAGCTTCGATGTAGAAAGGGCAATATGATCATGAATAAAATTGGAGAAAAGAGGATTCCCTTGAGAACATGAATTCTGCTCACAAAGAAAAGGTATGTCAGTTTTTCAGTTTTTATCACTTGCACATTCTAATTACAAATAAGTAACATCCTATTTTATTAAAAGTAGATCGATCGGCTATTGATAGATATGGTAAATCGCAAAATTACGAATGGTTTATACACCAGGGCCACGCCCATTCATCATGAAAATTCCTCATCATGTATTCAAAATTTATCTATCTTTAATCTTTAATTTATCTTTTTTCGAACAATAAACACTGCTGTAGCAAAAAAAGCAAATTAATTTGTGGATTTTCGTCGAAAATGTTCCAATTTTATACCCAACCATGACGTAATTAATAAGGTCGTTTATCAACGTCATTTAAAACTCTTATACTGATATTGTACGATAAATAAGCTAAACGGGAGAAGAAGCTAAGTGTTGAAATATTTTGAAAGTAATTATGGTAATAGGCTATTCTAAACCTATTTAATATACAAATTCAAAACTAGTTTTCTATGTCTAAGGATGAGTACAATAATACTTAAGGTGTAAATTCATTGAAAAATACGATCCGTATATTTTGGACTTTAATAGGTTCATTAACTTTTAAGATATTTTTATTTTGAAAATTTGTTGACTCTCTTTAACTCAAAAATAAAATGTAGAAATATGGAGAAAAGAATAATAACCGTAAGAGCTAAAAGAACTATAAAGTTCTGCAATAAACAATAAAAATTAAATATTTTAAAGCTTGATATTACGATAACTGCAGTATCGCAGATTCAATCAATTTAAAATTTTTATTTTCTCGTAAGGAAATATTCATATTATTTTTTATGTATTCTGTAAATTCATTATCGCGCGTATATCGGCATTAGCGAAAGTGTCCCGCTAAGCTCTCGTAAATGCGAGAGAATCTATCCACAAATAAGGCTCTTCCTTATTGCAGTCTGAAAAAACATTCGGTAAAATGTGAAATATGCTAGTCACATAAACTTTGGACATTCGGGCAGTTATAAGGTTTTATGAAACTTTGATCCCTTTATTATTATTCCCTTTTTATTGCGTTACGTGCTATGAATCGGAAGCGTTTTAGGCGCAAAAGAAGCGGGAAACGAGGGAGCTGAAGATTACGAATTGAAAAAAACAAAAAAATACTTTTACTGCCTATTCTCATTTTGTTCGCCCCATGCGCGGGCTCGACAACTGCGCGCTAGACGCGTCATCGCGAAAATTCCCAAGATTTTTCGAGACTCGTTTCTTCGTGCTCGCGCCCGCATCAATAACGAATGCGGCCTCGCGTCTCCTATCGGCATATAAAATATTCCGAATAAAAGTCAGGAGAAGCCCGGAAAGGCTGAAATATTAAGAGACCGCATCATCGGGTCAATGCCCGACTTAACTCGGACCCGCGCTACTTACGTCAAGCCTCGGTCTCACTGAAAAATGCACGAGCAGCACTATATGCTTCTCCTCACCCTTGCCTACTCTCCACCAACTCTCTACTCCGTTATCCTATACGTCGTCTTTTGAATGTCAACTTGCATCTTCCCTTTCTCTCGCTCTCTCTCTCTCTCTCTCTCTTCTCTTTTGCTATTGCTTTTGCTTTCATGGCACACAGAGCGTGCAATAAAAACAGCGAAAAAGCCGATGGCTTCAAATTTTTTGAAACACGATATTATAGCTGCACATAAAGAACTTTTTCTCTCTCTCTCGCTCTCTCCCAGTGACTGCCGAAGCCCAAGAGGCCAAGATTAAAATAGCTCCCGCGGCGGTGACTTGGCATCTGTCTCTCCCTCTCTCTCTCTCTCTCTCTTTCTATCTCGATCCCTTTGACCCGGGAGCTCTTTCGCACGTCGTACCGAGGGCTAACAAAGTTGTACTCACAAAGGCTAAGCGCGAACCGCGCCATCGGAGAGTTTTTCCAGGCGTGTACGTGCACAGTCCAGTTGACAATAAAGCTTGATTTCGCGGCCGCCTTTGTTTCGCGCGCTGGCATTTCTCTTTCGTCGCGTGTATACACGGCTTTTTCCACGGCGCGCGCGGATTTTTCATTGCCGTTACGGGCTGTGCGTGCGATTTTTCGAAAAAGTCGACGCAGAATCGAAGACGAAGCTCGGCGCTCGCGCTCCATTATATTCGCGATCCCTCTCGCCCGCCGCGACTCAATTATCCGGCAATTATATCGAAAGTCGTCGAAAATCCGAACGCGCGCCGCGCATCATGGAAGTAGACTTACGAGGCGGCGAAAAATGGAATTTATTACACGAGAATACCAATTGTTTTCGCGCTTTCAATAAACAAATAGCGCGAGCGATAATAAAACTGACACGTGTATGACGGGCCAACGAGTCGGGATTTCACGTGCGGCTGTCGCCGAGGGAGGGAGAGAGAGAGAGCGAGCAGAACGAGCGCGCGAGAAAAAAAAGCTTTCTAACGCTCGCAGCGACACGATTCATCACGCGTCAGTCCGTACATGCCAACTATTTTTCAGCATCAAACCATCGACGGCGGGAGAGCCGTCTATAGTATACATATAGTGTATGTATATATGAGTATGTCCAGGAAATTTTGGAAACAACTCGGACGGAAAAGTTGCATAAAATTTTCTTGAAGGCACACCTACCAGACCTATTTTTTCTCGTTCCTTAGGTCATTCTCAAAGAGAAAAAGCTCGAGTGCACGGCCGATCGTGAGGTATACTTTTTTCCGGAGCAAAAACGACTCGAAAAAACGGGAAATAATTAACAACTAGACCAAGAGCAGCGCGCTTCGCGCGCTCTAATTTTTCTTACAGTTTGTTTATAATTTAATAGTACTCAAAAATACTTGAAATAATCGCAAAGTCGATTTTTATTTTGAAAATTTTGAAGAATTATTTCTCTTTTAAAAGATATTTTTTAAAGTACAGTTTATCCTGTTTATCTTTATATTTAAAAAGAACTTATCGAACTGTGCATAGGTATACCTATATATGAAGAGCTCATGAACCCATTGTCGATTCTATTGTGCATAAAATAAAAACAAGTTCTTTCTCAATTTTTTGTACCTGCGCTCTTCTTGCATGCAGATCTTTTGTGCTATTATATTAGGCTAGAATGTTAGATCAACATCAGCGGGCTTCGCGCGCTCTAACCTCAAACTAACGCATTCACCGGAAACACATGAACCATGATACATGAACATATTGGCTCTTGATTCTTGACGCACGCGCATAATATCAGCCAATCACAATTCGTCTTCAGCGACTTCAAAACATCCGGTCATGACTTTTATTAGTGGGATTAGTGGGAAAAGATAATTCATAGATTTTTTTTCTGGAGTTTTTTAAAAATTTCATTAGAACGAAAATGTGTTAAAAGTCATGAAAGAATGCTCTCAGATTTTTTCAGATTGATTCGGTACAATTATTGATTTTTCGAAAAATCCAAAAAAAATTGAAATTTCGGAAAACGTAAAAAATCTGAATAAATTTCAGAGCGTTCTTTGATGAATTTTAAGAAATTTTTGTTCTAATGAAATATTTTTCCATAGTTTTCCAGAAAAAAATCTATGAATCCTTGTTTTTGAATTATTTCTCGTTTTTCGAGTCGTTTTTGCTCCGGAAAAAAGTATACCCTACGATTGGTCATCATGCACGCGAGTCTTTTCTCTTTCAGCATGATCCAATAAACGAGAAAAAACAGGTCCTGGTACGCGTGCCTTCAATAAAATTTTCTGCAACTTTTCCGTCCGAGTTGTTTCCGAAATTTCCAGGACATACTCATATGTATACGCGGTTGGAGCATTGCAAAAGTCTAGCACTGTAGCGGCATCCAACTCACATCATCGCGTGGACATAGTTGCAGAAACAAGAAGGCAGCTGCTCTAATCTCGTTACCCCCTAATCGTCGCGCTCGGCCAAAGTGCGGAACATAAATATACGCGGCCAACTCTCGCGCAGTAAAACTTGCGAGTGCAGGAAAGGAGTCCAATAAACCGTTCGGATTGCTTCCGGCGTCTTGAAAGCCTCTCGCGAGAGGTCCTCCCCCCACCCCCCCTCCGTGTAAAAATAATTGGATAAAAGGCTGCCGCCAATCCGAGCTTCCGAGTTCCGCCGAGCGAGAAGCTTACTCTCTCCGTTCCGGCATTATTTTTCCGTCTGTGGACGTGTGCCTTTGCGTGTACTGCTCGCCGTCTGTATTCGAAGAGGGGGTGATCCTTATGCGTACAGTGCTTATTTCGATTAGCAGTTTTAAGGGGGGCGAGGGGGGGGGGGCATACGAGGGAGACGATTTTTGACGGTACGTCAAAACGCGCTGATATAATCCGAGAGAAAGAGATATAGATATAGATAGATAGATAAATAATTTATTTTATAAATGTACATTATGTTGTATAGAGAAAGAGAGAAGAAGGGAGGGAGCGTTGAAAAGCCTGACTCCTGGCTTATCCATACCACTGCGGGGGGAATCTCGGGAGGCTCATTACTCGTGTTACGGGAAACTGTATAGTGTATCGAGGAAAGCGGGCGTTCATCGCCATAGAGGAGCGCGAGTTACGAGGGAAGATTACGGCACCCTCAGCTCGATAAGGCGATAACTTGTAAAAAAGTATGGCGGATTTTCCTTTCCCTCCGCGAAGTATACAGAGGGAGTGAGAGAGAGAGAAAAGATCGAAAATAGAAAACTTACATCCCCAGAAACAAAATCGGATATAACCTCGTTGCTCAGTCGGTATACGTGCCAACGCTCGTCGTTCCCGAATCATCCCCTTAATTGTTCCGCGCCGGCAGCCGTCAGATTTATTGCTATTATCTCTCTCCCCCTCCCCTTCCCCCGCTCCCTCTTTCGCTCTCTCACTTGCGTCCCTGCGTTTGGCAGAGAAACGAGAGGACACCGCTATCATCGCGACTGTGCGGGCGCGCGCGAGTGCAAAATAAATCGGCTTGACGAATGGCGCCGCGAAAGTTGAGCCATTCTGGCTGGCTGTCCTTTTTTTTCTATTTTTTTCTCTTTTTTTTGCACGCGCGCTGACGAGTCCTCGCCGCGCGCTTGATGATGCAAGGCTGCGCCGCATTATGCGCGCGGAAACGAAAAGAAATAAGCGACGATATTACGAGGCGGTAACTCGCGCGCGCGCGCAGTTCCGCCGATATGCGTATGCGCGGAGATACGTCAGAACTCGCGAGTTTACATTATCGTCTCTCTCTCTCTCTCTCTCTCACTCTGGGAAGTTTCGCGCGCAAACTTTCGCCGCCGTTAAATCAAGAATAAGACCAACATCTGGACGGCGAGAGGAAGAGGAAAAAAAGAAATGTGCGCGCCGCAGTGCGAGCGAAGCGTAGAAACACATCGCGGGCCGCAAGCGAGCGAGGAAGAAATCAGGGAATCGCCGGGGGAAAATATATTATAATCCCGCGCGCGATATCCGGCGGGCGAGTTTCCTCGCATTTGCATGCATTCGCCGGGCGATTCCGCATTCCCGGCCGGAAAAGTTGATTTAGCACGCTGACACGATTATCGATTCGCGGGCAACTCACTCTCCCAAGATATTCGGAACCGATATCCGCTGAGAGGGAGCGGAGCAAGAGGGAACTTTCTTTCGGCGAGTTCGCTCGACTTTTATTGACATGACGTTTAGCCGGGCGCGACTCTTTGTTCCCGCGACTTAAGCTTGATTGGGCTGAATTTTTCAGTTTCCAGCCATTAGGAGGGCAACTTCGCTTTTCTTCCGAGTTTTTTGCCCCCAGTCTCGTTAGCCGGAATTTCTCGCGCGGTCGTGAATATATACTTGGACGAGCGCGAGAGAGATTTTGAAAGTCAGATGTCGATCGGCGCTGGATGAGAAATAATTTCATCGCGATGAGAGAGAGGGCGGCTCGTGAGCCCAAAGGAGAAAAAGCCGGCAGTATTACGCGGGTTAATGCTAATATCGAGCCGTTTATTCAAAGTCATATTGCTCCGCGTAAAACTATATCAGGCAGCTGCTGCTTCTGCGCATGACGTTGACAAGGGTCTTCGGGCAGTGATAACGCACGATCAACATGAGTTTGCTTCCTGAAACAGGAAACTTTGTAAAAGTAAAATTTCGAGTCGTACGCTCTTGAAACTTAATTAAAGGCTTTGAAAATTCGAATTGCGTAATTTCAGAAACATGATTTTTCTCCGCTCCCGCAGTGTTTCAACGAGACTTGGATTTCGAATTCGAGCAACGCGCTCGAGCATCGGAACGACAAACTAGTTTAAAAAGACAAGCTTTGTCTCAAGAAACTTGCGACGAAATTTTTTTTTTTTTATATCACGAAGAAAATCGGGCGTAAATGTACGCAGCTCTCTATCCATACGTTGGCTGCGACGCCTGCGCTCCCCGAGAGAGAGAGAGAGAGAGAGAGAGAGAGAGAGAGAGAGAGAGAGAGAGAGAGAGAGAGAGAGAGAGAGAGAGAGAGAGAGAGAGAGAGAGAGAGAGAGAGAGAGAGAGAGAGAGAGAGAGAGAGAGAGAGAGAGAGAGAGAGAGAGAGAGAGAGAGAGAGAGAGCGGCTACTTTTTTCCCATATCTCAAGATCGTAACGGTACTTTGGAAAACGAGGACAGTTTTGCAAGTCCCATCGCGGTAAACACACACACACTCTTCGCAGCCGTTATTTACACTCACGGCGCATTCGCCTGTGGGAAATTACTGGGCGCGCTTGCGGTTTCGACTCTAAATAAACTTGCGCGCGAGCGCATAGAGGCCTCCTTTATTCTCCCTCCTCGAGCCCCACCCTCCCCCCTCTCCAATGCGCGGAATATCTCGAGCGACGACAAACCGCGAGAGCAATGGGATTACTTCTGCGGATTTTCCGAAGATGCGCCGCGCGTCGGGTTGACAAAGTTTCTGCCCAAACATACAGGCTTTCCCCGGCCGAGGAAAATTCATTACGCGCGCGCGCGCGCGCCGGCAGCTCTCTCGGCCTCTGCGCGAAATGAAAGCCGGGCTATATACGTACCCTCATTTCGCGCGGCTCTCTATATGCTCCGCCTCGCCCGTCGGCGCGTCCGCACGCAGTTTTTCAATACCCCGCGTCTGACCCCTCGAGAGCGAAAGAGCGGCGCGGAGATGGAGAGAGAGGAGAGTCGAGCGCGCTGTTTGCGCCGGTCCTCCTATACTATACTTTTCGAAAATGATTTTTCGCGCTGCGCGCGGCGGCAACCCCGCTTTCTTTCGCGAAAGCATCCGCGCGGGTACGTCGCGCCGGCGTTACACACACAATGACGAATAGCGAAGGAATGGTGTGCGCGCGCGCGTGTGTGTGTGTGTGTGGCTCGGCACTTTGCTCGAAATATTTAATCCAATTTCGAGCTCGCGCAGTTGGCCGATGTCTCGTCGCGCTGCTCACGTATTCCCTCTGAAGCCGTTCCTACGGGGATCCACTTACAAGTGAACATAGCCTGCATTAAAAGTCGACTCCGCCGGGGATACGAAGACGCGCGGGAGGGAGGAGGGGCCGGGGCGCGCGTATATGCCTTTTTAATGAGCAGTTTGACCTTTGTTGCCGCGGCGCTCCGCTCGTGCGTGCGAGCTCTGTATCGCTCTTGCGTGCGATTACACGCCTACGCGCGCCGCCGTCGTCGTCGTCGTCGCGCAGCCCTTTCCTCGAGACGCCGTATATTCGCGAAAAAAAGACCTCGCGAACGCTCGAATAAAATCGAAACGCCGCGGCCGAGGAAAGAGATCGTATCTGCAGAGGCAGGGAGGCGGTAGAGAGAGAGAGAGAGGAGGGGAGTTTTACGCGCATACGTTTCGCGGTAAAGGTTTTGGCTGCGCAGCCGCGTGTTCCTTTTAACCCGCGGAAAAGAGAGAAGAGGAAGTACCGCACCGCCGCCGCCGCAAGAGCGCAAGAAAACGAGAGAAAGCTCGGAGGAAAAACAGCGGCGGGATGTATGCAGATGTGAGGATTTTAATGATGGAATTTCTCGTCGAGGGGACGAGATAGCCGTATCGTTGTATTCGCTCGGGGCGAAAATTGATTATTGCAAACGCTGACCGCGTTTCGAGGCGTTTTTTTGCTCCCTATCATTTGTGCTTATTTTCCTTATTTTCCAAACGACCAAGTCGATTGTTTTCCCTCTTTCTCGTGCGCGCGATCTCTTTTTTTAATTATCCCCGCTATCGGCCCGGTAAACAAGCGCGCGTTTGGAAAGCCCTTCCGCCCGTTGAACCCTCAAAGATTTCGCTCGACGAGTGAGCTGCCGCAGTGCATTTCCAAACGGAATAAAAAGCCCGCGAGCAGCGCTCGCTTTGAACTCGCGGCACCGAATTCACGCACGCTTACACGCGCGCGGCCGCGAATTCCAGCGTGTATGTGCACGCGCGCGATGTAACAAAAGAAAAATCGTCCAACCGCGCATTATAATCCTCTTTTACATCCTGCCTCTCTCCCTCTCTTCCCCCTCTTGGAGCATCGATATTCCAGTCGCGCGCGCGCGCGCGCTCGAGAGCAGCTGCTCCTGACCGCGGCGCTATAATCCCGCGATAATTCGCGCGTTGAAATTCAAAAATTTCGCCCGCTCGCCCCGCGATGAGAAAAAGCTCCCGTCTCTCCGCAAGTCAAACTCAAGCCAACTGGCCCGCGAAGCCACTCGAGCCCGTAAATCCGCAGAGCAGCGAGCCCTCCGCCCAGCAGCAGCAGCAGCAGCAGCGGCAGCGGCAGTAGTCTGGGGGCGCATTGGTGCGCCCGCGCGCGCGCGCAACGCCGCCTGGCGCTGCGCGACGAGCGCCAGTAACCCCCGCAGTAGCGCCGGGCGCCTCGACGTGGTAGCACGCGCGCGTTATACAGCACGGGCCCGCTATATAGACGAGCTCGACGCGACGAGCGCACTCTTGGCCCTGGTGAGGGTGCCGCCCTGCCCGCGCGAATTCAAAACGCGAGCGCGCCTACTCCGCCCGCCCCGTCTCTCGTTGTTTCGCCGTCGGAGTGCGTCGTCGCGCTTTGTGCGGTCCAATGACCATGACGATGATTGTCGTGTGGTGAGGAGCTGTGCGTACCGCCGTTTTCCGCAGTGAGAGTGACAGCTGATTTTGTGCGAGACGTCGGATAGAGAGAGAGAGAAGGGGAGCAAGGGAATCCGAGGATGTGGACGATCGCCGCAGTGTTGCTGCTGCTGACGCGGCTCGGGGAGTCGGGGGCAGCGAGCGTTGCAGGTGAGCTGATGAGTGCGCGGATTTTGAAATCGCGCGGAGCCGCACGGCTGCGATATTCCGCTCGATCCCCGGTACATCTATATACGTGCATGCGGGAAAGAGTACTTCTTTCCATTTTTCCCCGCGGGAGCCGGAATTATTTCCGAGCGTGATTTACGAGCGGTGGGAAAAATGTCTGTACGGAATGCGCGCCGTACACTCCCGATAATCGAGGCGACGCGAGAAGAAAAATATTCTCCTCAAAGGACGAGACTCGTGTTCGCGTATGCGTCTAATGGGCGCGAAGGAGCGAGAAAGCGCATCTTGGAATAATGCTACGCATCCCAGGGAGGCGTCTTCTATTCTTCCCGCGCGAGAACTCTTGCGAGCGAGAATCTCGACGTCACATGAAAAGGCACGACACTCCCCGCTTCGCTCTCGCCTGCATGTATAAAAGGCGTTGGGCTGCTCGTTACGCCGCTGATAATACGATTGTTCGCGATGAGCCCCTCTCTCGCCGTTATACTACCTTCGTTCTAATTTTCTTTCTCTCCGTAGCATCGTGTTCTCGCTCGCGCTTCTCATCTTCTTGAGAGGCCGCGAGTTGCCTCCATCCGCCTATTACATTTGCGCGGAATATTACGCTTTGTTTTATTTCGAACAATGAGATATCGCGTAGCTTCGTGGAAAATTTACCGGTAGATAACGGCGCCGTTAATGCTGCGGTAGAAGACCTCACTTCTATCGAATTAGTTTCACCGAACAAGCTAAATTTACCTTTAATTCACAATTGTAACCAATCACAGATTCGGCTTTACCGAGAAGGTAAAATTTACCTTTGCCTTGCGATAGTTTAAACGCAAACTGTGTGGGAAGCCCCCCTATAAGCACTGTTTTACCGACGGGGGCGTGGGCGATTTTCACGGTAAATATAAAAGTTACATCGCAAGCGCTTAATTTACCAACGTGTTTCTTTCGAAGGGAGGAGCAGCAAAGCCAGAGCCTCTTTACTCTCGTCTGACTGTTAATTTTTCGACAGCACTCGGCACCCGCGTCCGTGCGCTCAATTGGTATTCATCAGGGGGTACAAGAGTCCGAATGAATAAGTCCCGAGCGGCCACTATATCGCTGTACCGACTCGAAAGTTGGTGGAATACTATACACACACACACCCCCAGACATACATAGAATCGCTAACGCTGCTCTTCGCTCCACTCGTTGGGTTTTGTTTAGTCTCGCGCGCGCTTCTCCACTTCCACCCGCGAATTTTCCGACCGACTTTTTCGATAAGTCGAGCACACGACTTCGATTTATTCGAGTGGCTTCGATTAGCCGCTTACACAAAGGCAAGTGGAGATTTCTTCGTGCTTCTTCTTCGAGTCACTTTTTTTTTCCTTTTTATTAAGGGCAAATCTGTCTCCGTTTAATGCGCGCATTTTTGCGCAGCTAGTTTCTGTACACTTCGCAACCTTTCGCCAAAGTATCAGATTACCTTTCAACACCAGCAGTAACAGCAGCATAAAAAAAAAGGGAAAGAAAAAAAATCCTCGGAAATCTTTCACCGTACGCAGTAACACGAAAAAAAAAGTTGCTATAAGGCGAGAGCGCGCGCTGCAGTATCCGCACATAAACGAGGCGATCAGGGCGGTTAAACTCAGTGTAAACTTTTTTAACGACCCAAGGCTAGAGCCGCCGCGCGGAAAAATGCGCACCGCACAAAACACGCAATTCCCATAATTGAAGGCATCGATCGAAGCGCACGAGAGAGAGAGAGAGAGAGAGAGAGAGAGAGACTCGTTCGTTGCGGGAAAACCAAGGGTAATGAATAAAGCGACGAGTTTCGATCTTGGTTTCTTCCTATTTCCTCTCTTTCTCTGGAGGAGTGAAACGACGACGATATCGGGATCGACAAGGGATTTTACGGAGGCGAATTCGCGGGAAGCTTTTGAATCCTCGAGCGTCGGCGAAGATTCTTTTGTCACGGCAAACTTGCTCCTCGGCACGACAGAAATTGAGCTGCTTCGATTTTGCTTTCTCCTTTCCCGCGGCTCTGTTTAGGCTTGATGAAGAATACTCTGCTCTGCGTATACCTTTCTTGCAGTTCAACTCGCTATTATTTTAATTTCAATTCACACCGATGATTCGGGTTGAAATTTGTAAATGTTCGGTTCAACTTTTCTGCGTCGGTCTTCAGCTAACGCAGCTCTCGTGTATATTCCTATACAGTCATGTAGAATCTCTCTGTCTGTCGGATTCGCGCGCTCGAAATCTATATTTCACCCCCCCCCCCCACCCCTCTTACAGACAATGGAATAAGGGTAAAGCCGCGAACTGCCTCAACCAAGTATTAGATACTCAGACGAAGAAGGCCTGGCAAGCTCAAACGAGATTACTCTTTGGAATTCGATAAGGCACCGCGCAGCAGAATGCCCGTATATGCGCGCGCGAGTGCATTACGCGCTGGAGGATGATATGCGTAAATATGTGTGTACGTACACAGTTGCACCAACGTAACAATAGTGCGCAAGCTGATATATATATATACATCGAGTGAATTTCTAGACGACCGTACAAGTCCTCCGGCTAATATACTATAGATCGTGCATTCCCAAACAAGGTATAATTACCGATAAATTTGTGATTTAAATGAGGCATTTTTTTGCGCGAACGCATAAATACGTACTCTGTTTGTCCACAAGGCGTAAAGTATGTTTTTTACGCACCGTGCGCAAAAAAAAGCTAATCTTCGGAGCGAATAGCAATTAACTGCAATTTTTTATTATTCGCGTAATAGTCTCAAAAAAATTCTAAGATGTTCATTAGGCAACAATACTTATTAAGCAACAGCTTATATGAATTAGTGCCTGAAGCGTAAGTACATATGTGTTTATGCATTTACGCACTTTGCCGTTCAGAAGCACTGCGACTTATTGCAGTTTAAATTTGCTAAATAACCACTTTACATGTTGTTTTCGTTTCCAATGTCATGCTATAGGTTTATTATTGATTTTGGCGTATGAGCGTAGCAGTTGTATAAATGCGAGCTTTCAAATTATCCTAGTATTTTGTTCTAGAACAAACTTTGAAAATTATTCATTACGTTATTAATTTGATAAAAGGCCATTGTTCTGTAGGAAGTGTACAATTTCTATTGTTGAGGTTTGAAATTAACCAAAACTGATGCGCTATTCCTATCAGCAAAATATCTGATGTCAAATATTAAACAAAAATCACATGGTTTTCTGTATTAATGCAAAAAACATAAGAATTTCGCTAGATTTTTCAGATTTTCGAAAACAATGGATAGAGGATTTACAGTATAGCTACGCAGTGATAGATATCTGGAATATTTCATAACGTGCGATTTTTTTTAAGCATATTCGAATGTAATTTTTAATTAGTGTTGTGAATTTACACAAGCATTCAGTGATCAACTCTTCAGATTAAACTGAAATTAATACGTGTACTGATTTTCATTAAAAAATATTAAATTCTCTCAAACGAACATTTGCTAAATCAGTGGAAAATAAAATTTGTAACGCGCATCGAATGTAATATTTACATAATTTTAAAATAAATAATTCATTTCATAGAAAGTTAGTTAAGTAAAGTTGGTTTGTTTGAATCAATCAATCGCTACCAATCAAATTAAAGGGGTGCACCACCTTTAAAATTTATACTTAAAAAATTGTTTAAAAAAAATTTATTGTACACGAATATTGTAAACTCATTATAGTGTGAATAGGCATAGTAACCTATAATACAACAACTTTATGATCCCTGGTAATAGTGCAAAACCTGTTCAAACTCCTGGTTTACTGACCGTAAGATCCCATAGATAGGGATGGATCTAATGAGCTTAAAATTTAGAATTTCGTTCCTTAAATAAATTACTTATCGCCTCAAGAGAAGAATTGAACATTTTTTAAAAAATGAGTTTTTGAACTAATTACTATGAATTACGTATTCCACATTGAAATTTGTATTTAGTAGTATACTGATTGTAGAAAATTACACCTTATTTATGCATGTGATCATTGAAAAATTGAATAATTAGATTAGTGCTTCCTATAAATATTAAATTTTTATTCAACAAAATTACTCAAATTAAAATTATAAATATACGGTTAATTGAATTTTAAGAAATTAAAACAAATCAGAATTCAAGATGTGCTCTCCATCGAATTGTATTCGACACATCGCTGGAATATAAAAAAAAAATAGTTTATACTCAACTTTAATCAAGTCTCAACATAGAAAACTTTATCTTCAAAATGTATAAATCATTCATCCACTTTCTTGCGCAATAAGCTATACAGCTCCATAAAACGGGCACACGTCTCATTTAACGAAGAAAATTCCGTATACCAAAAAATCTCTCGAAGAATAACCTGAAAGCTCGCATTTCGCACACGTACGACGAATCTTTCTGTTATTTACTGCCTCGAGGCGATAAATTTCTCTTTAACGCCTCTTTCTTCCCCCCCCCCTTCTCTCTCTCTCTCTCTCTCTCTCTCTCTCTCTCTCTCTCTCTCTCTCTCTCTCTCTCTCTGTCCGTGAAAATTTCATAACGTGCAAAAAACTTTTTCATAAACTACAATCGAAAAATCATGGCTCGACGCCGGGGCCACATGGCGCGAGTTTTAAAACAGCGTTAAATCATTCGGAAATTTTCAGCCGCCTCTCCGCGTATACGTGCTTTTCTCTCTTTCCCTATCTTTCTCTCTCGCAGATTACTGTCCTCTCTTTTACTTTGCCCCTTCACTTTCTTTTGTTTTATTTTTTTTCATCGAACTACTCGCTTTCTCACATTACATTTTTTTTTGTTTTGCTTCTGTTACCCTCGTGTGGGTGCGCCAGATCGCGGCACGTATCTTCAACGCCTGTGCTTGTGATTTTACGCTTTTATTTATTTTTCTAATTTCCAGAGCAACGCGTGTTGTTGTCTGGAAAGTCGCCGTATCACTGTTCGATTGCGAGCAGATATAGAACTGCTGTTGCTGAGCTTGACGAAACCGGTGGAGAGGTCGAACAAATATTTATGAAATTTAAAAAACAAGAAGTATTTAATTTGAGCATAGCGATTTAAAGAAAATAAAAATATCATTTTTTATCATAAAATGTAAATACTTCGTTGAAAAATGAATTTAAAATTACTTTGTTAAAGCAAACAGTAAAAATTGCAACGGAGATCGCTTCTCAGCGAACGAAATTGGTGAATTCCTATGTCAGAAGAATCCAACAGTATTCTCTGCATACTCTCCTAGTGAAATTAGTTCGAACATTATAAGATTGTGAAAGTTTACATCTAATCTTTAAATGTAATTTTCTAGCATACAAGTTTTAGGAAAAAAAAACTGGCGAAAAGGTTTTAGGAAAAGTGCAAAAAAGTCGAAAATTTTGAAATTAAAAAAAAACTCGATGCGAAAACTTTAGTGTGACTAAAACTTTCTACGAAATTTTCTACAACAGGATAGCTTATGAATTTAAGGGAATTGTAATCCTGCATTAAACACTAGAATAATTAATTTCTTTGTAACTTTACAAAAAAATTTCTAAAAATTTCACAATCAACGGCCACTCTTTTTATCTTGAAGTATTCGGTAAATGTATAATTTTGTAATTG
Source organism: Philotrypesis tridentata (assembly GCA_018906965.1). Lineage (NCBI taxonomy): Eukaryota > Metazoa > Arthropoda > Insecta > Hymenoptera > Pteromalidae > Philotrypesis > Philotrypesis tridentata. Next base: position 8,001,766 of record JACCIB010000002.1, read on the forward strand.
GTCTGTATTCTTTCGGATTCTGAACTTTGTCCACTGTTATAAAAACTTGATTTCTACATTACGAGTCATTTGACATAGGCTTTTGAACCAACGATTTGATCATTCCTTACCAAACCAGACTTGAAATTTTCTTTTTGATTAGCATCGCAAAGTCTCTGTTTCTTTTCAAAAATAATTCTGGGGCTAATTCGTTATTCCGAGCTATTCTGATTTACATCTCAAAATTGGTCCAATTTTTGGAGAATTTAAAAAAATTTTTCCTGAGTTTTAATAGCTGTGTATATATTACTTATACAAATTCTAGTGTTAAACTCCTAACGATTATTCTCTTAAGTTTTCGACCTATTAAATTATGAGCGTCGCTGACGTCCAAATAATTTATACCTTTATCAATACCTACTTAACCTCCTTTCCAGCTCAGTTTATACTGCTCGTCAACAATCCCGCAACCTTTTTAACTAAGTCTATTCGGCGACTATTCAGCACAAAAGTAGAAACGAGAGAGAGAGAGAGAGAGAGAGAGAGAGAGAGAGAGAGAGAGAGAGAGAGAGAGAGAGAGCAGTCCAAAGTTTCATGAATTTCTGAAGGACTATGAAGCAGCACAGCGTTTACTCCACCCGAATTCCGTCCGCCCGAAAGGCTCTCGTCTCGTCTCAATTAACTGAATCCTCGTCTCCTGCGCTTTTATTTTTCTCTCCGCTGAGTGTCGTTACGTTTGCGGAGTATACATGCAGACTTTTCTTGCACCGAGAGACACTCGCCGAAGAAGCCATACATATACATATATACAAATACGAAAGCGGCTAGGATCATTAGCGCTCATACCGCGGAATCGTTAGCTGATTGCGTTCGGACTAATGGCTTTCCGTTCCGTCTGGAAAAGCCGCGTGAAAACTCGTCGGACGAGGATATGAGTGGGTGGAGAGACGACGTAAGTGCGCGGCGGCGGCGGCGAGTATTCCTTGCGCCAGTGGCCCGGAGGAAAGTGTACACGTACATCTCGCTCTCTCCCTCTCGTGTGTCTTTGTGGCTCGCCATATACCCAGATCGGACAATTTCACGCCGGCAATTTTCCTCCGGCTCGTAAAAATATTTTTGCTCGCAGTGCAATTTAGTCCCCGGGACACGTTTCCACGCGGCCCAAGTGACCCGGAGCGCGGCGCGAAATTAAAAAAACATTCCTGCGGGCCGAAGTAGGCCGTGGTCTCTTCAACCTCGCGGGCCTATATACGTGCAATCAGACTCTCTCGCGGGCTCGTGCGGGCATATCGAAGGCGTATCAGTCTCTCGCGGAGGAATCCCTCGAAATTCCGGAAGAACGCGATTAAGCGTATAGGCACCAGCGCTGCCGAGGTATATTAAAAGAGGGTTGCGAGAAGAGGCGTCACCGGAATTCGAATCGTCGACAAGCAGTTGGGATACGCGTTCCTTGCGGATTACGCCTTCCCTTTTTACGCATTCTACGCGAGACGTTCAACTGTTTCTTTTTAATGTATGCGCATAGTGGACGCGCTTGACCGAATTTTTCCGGGTGGGTATATCTCTCGAAGGCGTCGAAGGGGTGGCGCTCGTCCGCAGCTCATCGGTACAATGGTTCTTCGGGATAAGAATTACTCCTGCGAAACTGTGATCCCCCTCGGGATCGCCCCCCCCCCCCCGAAAACTCAAAAAGCGAGTTTATAACCCCGAGATTTTTGAGAAAATCATACGACTAAAAAGTTATACGTAATATTCGACGTAGATTACGAACTTTGGCATTGGCCGGGCTTAGAAAAGTTGCGAACAAAGTCAGTGGGTGCACGGCAGTCTTAGCGAATTTCATAATGAACAACTTTCGCAGCAAACTTTTTTTTTCCCCTCGAAAGAGGTAATCCAGCGGGAGTTGCCCAAAGAAAACCGAAAGAAACGACGATTTTTCTCACCTGAAAACTCTCGCATCTTTTTGTCCGCAACTTGTCCAAGTCCTTAATGCCGAAAATCGTAATTCCGCGCGTCAAGTTTTACATGAAAATCAGCCTTTACTCGCCAGTGCACGCCTTTTCCTCGAGAGTTCCGCGGTGAAACTCGGATTTTTTTTTTTCAGTTTCCGGCGCCTCGTTCGCGCGCGTCGCTCGAAATGTTTTTCGCCGTATAACGAGAAATGTCGCGCGAAAAACCGGGGGAGGACAAGCTTTTATTTTTCGGAAGAAACGCACTCCCGACCGTCGCCTATTCAGTGTATAAATCATGAAAAAAAAAGAACAACAAAAAATACGGAGAGAAGTCCTCCTCGAAAATGCAAAATCCAAAAGCTGCATTGCCGCCCAAGCGAAATCCCATCGTGACGTTCGGCTACTGCGATATCCGCCGGGTTGATGTTTGCGACGAGTGCGATGGCACATAAAGGGATCAACCGGGGAGTGAGTGTGTGTCTGTATCCAAAGAAAATAATATCCGTGCGGCTCCCGATAATGGAATATGTCAGAGTGCGCGTGTCTATACATGCCGTCGGGAATACGAGAGAAGCGCAGCAGCGCTGAAAAGCATTTTCACCCATATCAATTCGGGCTTCGCAAAAATATCGCGCGGTCTTTAAATGGTCTCGGAGTTAATGCATTGTTTACAGCAGCGCAGGGGGGGAGCGGAACATCAATTAGCAAAGATCGCAGCGCGGCCGAGTCGCAGCCTTCTCCCGTAAACGTAAATATGAGAGAGGAGTGAGCAGCGCCACGTGCAGCGCATCCCCGCAGAATCCTGTGCAGCAGTTGTGTACAGTCTTTCCCCTCGCGTATATACGTATACGCTTCACTCGCAACGCGGCAGCGCGAACAATGACCCTCACCGCGGTCGGCAGTCGATCGATCGCTCGTGTATTACTTAGTCACCGTGCGCGCGTACGCGTGGGCCGCGACGCTATATATATATACGAATGGGGGTGGCAACGGCCACGCGACACTGCACGCGCTTATTAACTGCGTCTGGACGCTCGGATTACGGCAAGGTCATGCGCGCATAGATTCGAGCGTCGCCCGGTTAATCCACTCCCGCTCGCGGCAATGGGATTCTAATCCCCCCCCCCCCGCCTCCGGCTCTTATAATAGCGCTCTGATATTGCCGTAGGGAGGGAGAGAGAGATTCCGCGTCACGGGATATACGCGGCGTGGCGCTCTTAATACGAGGCCTTTTCGCGCTGAGAGCTAATCTATGGGATAGGTATAGATACACGTCCTAGCTGCGAGCTCCGTATACGGTGTTCTCTTTTTTCACGACGCCATCAACGCAGAGGCATCGGGGGATACGAGGGAACTTTAAGTACGGCGACGAGACGCGAATGCACGCGCAGTACGTAATACACTATATAGCGCGCAGTTGAAGTTTATTATTATGCGAATCGCTGCCAAGTGCGGAGAGAGAGAGAGAGAGAGCGAGAACTATATGGAGAGCGTGCAACGCGACGACAATGGAGTTCCGATACAGTTGCGCGGAATGAGGGGGCAATTTTCGGAGACTGATTGATACGAATCGGCCGCTTTCTCTCTCCCTCTCTCTCTCTCGGTACGTGTCGAGTCAAACCCTTCCCGACGATATAATAATATAAACGCCGTCGCGATCGAGGATTCATTAAAAGTATAAGCGTATAAGTGTACAGCGCCGGCTGCAGGTTGGCGCGCGCAGCGATTAGATTCGTTATTCGATAGGATCAGACGAAGAAAAAGCATCAGAGCCGGAAAGCCAGCCCTGTGTTTTCGAACAATTAACCCGCGCGCGGGGCTGGGATGAAAGTTCCACTTTGCCGGATTTAGCAGTGGAGAAACAATTAAGGCAAAACGGCCGGGCAAACATTTCAACTCCGACGGCGAGAGCGGGAGAAATAGAGAGTGAGAGAGACAGAGAGAGAGAATATATAATACGAAACAAACTAGCCAATCCCGCGAGCACACGGGAGAGCGTTACATACACATAGGAGCGACTCTTCGATATTGAATAACGCGCTTGATTAAATACCAACACGCCGTACATAGCGGAGGGAAGCTGCTCCGTCCTCGCGTTCCGATCTCTCCCGAGCAAAGTGCCAGTAATATTGAGGTTGCTCGCGCGCGCGAAACAGTCCCGAAACTACCTCAAAGCTGGGGTGTGTTCTATGCAAATTCGTCGCCGCCGTTCCTCTCTTCAAGTCGGCGAGCGAGCGAGAGAAACAGAAAGGTCGTTTGGCACTTGGCCGGCTGCTACCGGTAACCGAATGCTGCCCCTTTGCGCATTTTGAGGGACGGCGGCGCGCGAGAAAGTCGCACTGCTGACTCCGTGTTTCCAAGAGCGGGGGAGTAGAGGGAGAGAGAGAGAGGAAATTGAGGACGCGCCGCAGCCGCCGTCGCTGTGTGCTCTTTTATTTTCGAGAGCTCTCCTCCTGAAATTTTTCGGGACGTATATGAACTCGCTCCGCGAGCGCAGACCACTCGAGTATTTCAAGGAAAAACGCTTTGGGGGAGAGTATTTTCCGAGTCCCGTGTATATATACCTCGAGTCGGGGAGAATGCGCCACCTGGCGGTGAAATTTCGGGACTGTTGAGGAGCAATCGAATCAACTGACTGCTGGTTCGTTACGGCTCTAACATTTTTAAACAATTTTTCAGGCATGTATTTGATAATCAATAAACTGACTATAATCGATCAAAGATTTTCGTACGCGATCTATCCTATGTGCGGGTTCCTAAATTTATAAAAAGTGAAAACCAGGAAACATGACAAAGGCAATAACGTGCCAAATGCTTTTGATACTGCCAATATTTCAGATATTGCGAAGAATAGAATTCAGTATAGCTTTGGTTTTATAGCACACAGTATTAGTTCGCATTGTTAAATATAATCGCTATAACATACAAATTTTAATTGAAAGTACACCCACTTGTAAAATACTTCACACAGTTTTAGACAATACCCAGGACGAAGGGTCACTCTCTCCATTAGTCTCATATACAAGACTTGTTGTAATCACTAAGTTCCAAGCATTTATCTAGCGCGCAACCGCCACATTCCGGTAAAATCGGGGTTTCGCGCCCCCTCAATAAAACAATGCAAAGAGCTCCGCTAAGCGGGACTAACGCGACAATGGGCCACTATGGCCGTACAAACCGGACTTAACGAGGTGCCGAAATTAAGTAAACATATCGCAACGCCATCAGAGCCGATTTAAACCCGCGGAACGAGAGCGAGCGCCGCGGCAGCTCGTCATCGCAATTAAGCGCTCGTCAGAATCGCGACGAGGCGCGCGTAATGTGACACCCTGCGTGCCCGTGTGCGTGTAAACAGCCGGAGGCTACGCTCTTCCCTTCCCCTTCCAACTGATTAAATTAAAAGTGGCTCCAGCGCCAATTCGGCCCCGACAACGACGCCCTCTCTCGTAATAATTGAAGCTGCACGGAGTCGTTAGCCGTATCAACGGGATCAGCAGCTGATTCATCGAACGAGCTAGCGTGTGCCAAATCCGCTTCTCTCTTTCTCTCTCTCTCTCTCTCGCGCACAGTCTACACACAAGTATTATGTGTACACAGCTCTCGGCCCAACTTGTGTATACACCTATATCTATATGCGGTTTGCTGAAAGTCCTCGCGAGCGATGCACGCACGTCCGGCGGCCTAATGACGGCCGCTGTGTGTACTCGTGTGTCTGGGTGTGTTGGTACGCCTGATGCTGACACCGGGACTTCCCCTCGTTGCCTCGTCGAATTTTTCGCTAATCCAGCGCGGCTCTGCATGCCTACTCGGCGTCCTGAACGAGCGTATCGTTTGCAACGCTCTCGCGGTCAGGCGCGTACATGTATACGAGGGTGTGCGTGGGTATACGTGTGCGCGACCTCAACAGTGCTGCCAACCTATATGAAAAATATATTACGGCGGTAACGCAAAGCCAATGCGCTCCGCGCGCGGGGGAGATTTACGCGTTAACTAGCTCGAAAACAGATGCGCATTGTTTTCGTAGAAATTTCAAGCGATCCAATTAAAATTCTATCCCGAGCCCGTTGACCCAATTCCCGCGCTATAGCGCACGACTCGTGCATTCAGCGCTTTAAAAATCCTTAATTGCATTAGAATGACTTTCGCAGAAAAATTCTTTAATAATCCTGACGGCTCGGCTTGGGTTTTCTCCCGGATATATTTTGTATGAAGCCTCTATTTTCCTTGGGCTATATACTGCGCCCCGGAAAGCGAAGCACCGAAAAACGAGACACTTCGCAAAAACAAAGAGATCCGGGACGTTGGCGCAGCAGATTTACAAATTTTCACGAAAATCACACGCATCGCCAACGACAACAACCTCATACACTCTGCGCCCTCTTTCTCTTTCTGTCCCTCTCGCTCCTTCTCTTTCTCTCTTTCTCTCGCGCGCGCACACACAGGAATCTCCAAATGTTATTCCAGATAATAGCCAGCCGACGTCGGGGGGTCTGCATAAGAGAGCGGCAAAATATTATTACTGCTCTCGCGTTCCAAATAAAATCATCCCGGGATCGAGTGTCACGGGGGGATTGCCCTCGGAAATAAGAGGGTGCGCATGTAAATTCTCACGTATACATCACGTAGGTACGCGCGTATAATGCTCGCTCGTATACGATGACGGGTATACGCGCGAGTTACGTCGCGCGACGAGAGGAGCAGGGGTCGAGGCTGGAAAATGTATACGATCCCTCGGATGCATTCTCTTTAACAATTAGGCCCCCGCCAACTTGAAGCGAGCTTTTTCTAATTTAGCCAGTCAAATTCAAAACGCAGCGCCGGCTCGCATTTCAAAAGACGATATACGCGTATAGCGCCGCCGGAGCAGCGGGTGGCCTTTGAGCAGCTCGAAAAATATTTTTCTTTTTATCCCGGCCAGGACACAGCGCGAGCCTTTGATGTAAGCCCGAGAAAGAAAGTTGCGCCGCGCAGTCGAGCTTGAGAAGTTATGTCTGGCCCGGAAAATGTGCTGACTAACGTTATTCCGCCAACTTTGCTGAAAATACCACAAAAATAGCTTTCTCCGCACTCGGCGCGGACGCGCGCTGGTCCAGCGTCAAAAGGTGATATATCCACTGCCTCTCTTGCGAACATCATCGAAAAATGTCCCTCGCTACATCTCACAATTACGACGATGTGCCTCGGCCTCGTGCGGAGCAGCAGCCACACAGAGCTCGACGACGCGACAAGAGAAATAAGGCTCAGCCGCGTAAATAAGAGTACACGCTGGCGGAGCCGTTGAGGCGGTACGTCGAGCCACATACATAGCGCGGAGGAAGCCTTCGTAGCGCCGGAACAGCCGTAACTTCATTTGGGCGGCCAGGGGCTCGGACGAGCAGCCAGAAGCAGCAGCGGCGGCGGCAGCAGCCTCGCGATTATATAGAACGCGAGTGGTGGAAGCTCCTGGATGACAGGTGCGCACAGTAGGGCCAACTTCTTCGGGTCTCCTCGTAATTTTCCTTGCTGGAGCGAGAGTACGGGGGAAGATGGATGAAGGCGTTTATGTGAGCGCTCGTCTGATTCTCGTCGCCGGCGAATAATGGACTCTCCGCCGCTGCCGCCGCCGCTGCTACTGCTGCTGCTAGTGCTGCTGGTCGTTCCCCTTTACGCGTCAGGCGTTGATTTTCGAATGGACTGAAAGCTTCTGCGCTGGCCCCCGTGAAAGTCCCAGCGGAAAGGTTAAGCATCGAGCAAGTAGTACGAGACGACGTACGGCCAGACGTACGGACGAGCACTACACTATAATATGAAATAGCTATGGCGGGAAAAAGCGCGCTCGTTCGAAAATTAAGAAAGACGTCGGCTGTCGGAAAGTGAGATGAGAGAGATATAGAGACAAAAGAGCCAACGGAAGGGTGGGAGCGAGGGAGAGAGAGAGAGAGAAAGGTAAGTGGTAGCGATGATTATCGCGAAGCCCGGGGCGCTAAACGCCGGAAGAGCGGGACGTTTGAGGCCTCGACACCCCGAGGCTTTATTCAGCCGCTCTCCCGCTCGCCTTATCTCTCTCTCTCTCTCTCTCTCTCTCCCTCCCTCTCTCTCGACACTTTGCCTTTTTAGCGGAAGCTGTTCGAATATAATGCCCGGCTTCTCCCATTCTTCCCGATTAGCTCGCAACACTTCCGACGAGCTCGTCGCGCTTCCGAAACGAGTCAATATTTTACAGACTGTGTACAAACACGCGCGCCCCATTGAGCCAGCCGCGGCATCATTAATCGCTCGCCGTAACACCAAAGGAGACACAAAATCCAATCTCTCTTCGGATATTTTTCACCGCATAACCAGAGCAACCGGAGAGGGGAGAGAGAGATAGAGAAAGAGAGAGAGAGAGAGAGAGAGAGAGAGAGAGAGAGACGGTTGCCTGGGCCGCGTCAACGCCGAATTTAATCAGCGATCGTAATCGTAAATCAAGCGGTCGCCGCGCGCCAGTCCGAAAAAGCAGCCCGACGACGAAATCAATTTCCATTAAGTCGGACACACACGCGTCATTCTAATTGTTTAAGATAGAGCTTTCGGCGCGTGTGCGTCGAAAATCATGCCGTGCGCGCGCGCCTCCCTGCCTTTCTCGGGATTGTGATAAATCGCCGAGAGAGAGAGAGAGCTCTGCGAAATGAAGAATAAACGAGGCCAACGCACTCGTATAACGATTCTGTGTACGTACACGCACATACACACACATACGCGCAGAGCTGTAACTCCGCGGCGACTCTTTTGCTTCGCGGATGAATTAGTCGACGACGGCGTCCAACTTTTCCGCGCGGTATTGCACATTCTCTATGTGCGTATAGGATCTATCGAGCGAATTGCTTCAGCTCGTTATGCGGAATTCGCGCAGCGGAGCAAGCCCCTGTTTTATCCGCTCGTTCTGTTCAAACTCTCTCTCTCCTGCTCTCGTGCTTTCCCTCTCTCTGTCTATCTATCTCTCTCTCTCTGTCCTGGCCTCGGGGGACGACGACATCGTCTTATCGAGTCCGGCTCCCTCGCGGGTTGTATGCTTGCGTTGATTTGATTACGTCTGTTGTGTGTATAAGGCGTTTCTTATTAAATTTGTCGGCGCATAATTTACAATTTTATTGTGACTGGTAACTTCGCAGACTTTTCAGATTGTCCCGTACTTTTGCGCTTGAAATTTTACGAAAAGTTAGGTCGTAAGATGCGCGCCGCAGCGAAAACTTTGCAAGGAAACATTGCATTTCTGACTTTCACGGATGCGCGAAGCGCGTAGATATGCTAACGGAGTGTGCCACTCGAGATTTTGTATAATCGTACACCGAAGACGCGCAGCTGCTCGACGCTTATCTCGTTGACTCGCGATGGCACGTTTACAAAGTGTCCTGCTATTGTAAAACTGAGCTGGTAATTGAACGGGAAAGGAGAGAACGTAAATGTAAAATAATGTATTGAACGTACCTATATGTGAGCAGTTCTCATAGAAAATTGCACTTTTCGGGGGGTCCAGAAATCGAAATTTTATTTTCAAAGCTAGAGGTTTCGGACCGATGAGACTTTCTTCTGTAAGCCAAAAGATAGTCAAAAGTGCAGAGGAACATGGGAAAAGTTACTAGTAACCATATTTCTGAGCCATTTTACGTTTTTTTTTTTTGCAATAAATTAATGCGTCGAAATACTGGAATAATAACAATTACGAATGTTTATATGAACAATGAAGTGCAACAAAAGAGCCATAATTTAAAAAAAATGTATGCCCAGATTCGATGTTCTGATCAAAAAGTTATGTCCGTTGACATCTATACGCTTGACACTGTTTCAATGTGATACTAATGACAATTTCAATTACTAGTGGACCTTCAGAAATTGTAAAATGGTACACTGCATTACCATAAAATTTTCTTCACATAACTTGTCGCATTATTATATTCCATTTCAAGATACTAAGATACAAGTATAAGACATCGAACTAAAGCACAAGAATTGCTTACTATTCGCGATCGTGTGAAAAAGCGTAAGCATAAGTCTATCAGCAGCATATACACAGAGAAAGAGGGAGAGAGACAGCGATACGTCAGACGATACGCAAATTGTATATAGAGAGAGGGAGAGAGAGAGAGAGAGAGCGCGCGTCAACGATACGTCAGACGATGCGCGAATTGTAGGGAGAGAGAGAGAGAGAGAGAGACGTACGAGCACAGAGGCGAGATAGACAGACGGACGCAGAGATGCTTCGGGCTTTGTTATGCAAATCCTGCGGAGTAGCAGCAGCAGCAGCAGCAGCAGTCGGGCAAATCTTGCCGCTTGACGGATGTATAAGCGAGCACTTTACAGAGTACAACGCGTACGTGCCTTTTCTCTCTCTCTCTCTCTCTCTCTCTACGCTGTCGACGTCGTGTGTGTGTGTGCGTTTGTCGGCCGTGTTGTCGGGGCGTGGCCTCAAGTGTGCCGCTGCTGGTCTTTAGTTTTAATCGGCCTCGCGTGAGATCCTCCGCGCCCCCCTCTCTCCCCCTAGTTAGCGCTAATTAACCCTTCTTCCTATCTCTTCCCTTCTTTCCTAAGCCCGCGATGATTATTCGCTTATTGGGAGGCTCGTTAGACTCTTTCTCTCGTTATCTCGACTGCGGGAGAGTCGATGCCGCTAATTAATTCGCTCATTAACTTGGCTAAAGAACAGAGTCCGCAGCTTGCGCGCACATGGCGATTGCGCGGCGAAACGAGAAACGTTATCGTCGAAACGTTAGACGCGCGACAACCGCCACCCAGAGCTCAAAAAGCCAGACGTCCGCAACAGGCCGAGCGCATCCTCTGCGCTCATTCGTCAGTCCGGCTCTTCGCATAACCGTAGCTGACGCTCGCGCGCGCGGATAGTGGCACATTGTAAACCCGGAGGTCAGCGGCTTCGCTACACCGCGAATACATTATACAATCGCGGCGGTCGATCTGCGCCAGACCGGCTGCAGTGATTATACGCCGCGGCGCGGACCATTTCCCTGGAGCCGCGTGACGTTGACTTTCGCTCCTGTCGCGCTGCTCTGCGCCCTCTCGCCTCCCTCTGTCTCTCCTCTGACTCGACACACGATTACTGCTCGTTCAGCCTCTGTCCCTCTGTCTCTCGCCACAGGTTACGATTTGTCAGGGTACCGCGGCCGGATGTGCCTCGCGTTGGACTAGAGAGAGATATTTTCTTTTTTCTGCGGGGATCGGGGGCTCGGGTTTGCCCGTATAGAGTCGATTCGATTGTAGACGGACTCGAGCCTATCCTCGTGCATCGATAGAAGAATTCGAATTTTTTTCGAGAACAATTGCTTCATGCTTTCTGCAGCGATCGGGAGACATATTACACGAAAAATCATTTTATTTATTTTTCATTATTCTGACTGAAAGTGAGACCATTTCATAGAGTATTCCACAGAATATTACAAACAGAAAAATACATTTACTGAAATACTTTTAGCGTGGTGTTCTACGGATATTTTAGATTTTTTTAAATAACTATTGTTTTTTTAGTTAAAATTTTAAAAAATTAAAAAAAATACTCGCCGGTTACTTCTTCCGGTATTGCACGAAATGTTTTACAATATGTCACGTAAATATTTGCCTCGTCGTGTACATCTGGATAATGGAGGCTGCGCGATGTAATCGATGCAGAGTCGTTTGCAATGTAAATTTCGAGCCCCCGTCGGCGTGTAGTGAAGGGTCGTACCGCTGATCGCTTTCACGTTCGACCTATCGCTCGAATATCACTTGACGATAATAATCGCGAGCGCAGATCTATATAATGCCGAGCAAAAACAAATTTATACACATAGGCGCGCGCTCCGAGGGCGCGTAAACGTCGAGCAATTAAAGCGACTCCCTCCCCCTTCCCCCACTCCCCGAAAAGTATCAGCAGACAGGCCCGTAAAAGCTTCAACGCGAGAGAGCAGCAGTTCGTCGCGGCCGTAAAGCACAATTGTCCGTTCGGTTTAGTGTGCAGGCAGCGGCTTTACGATGAGTATTTGTATTCCTAATCTGAAACGAGTCTATATATCTCTCCGCGTGCAAGTGCGCGCACGCACACCCGCACGCACGAGCGCGCGCACACACTTGTGTATATACGCGTAGAGGCAGACACCGACTGTGCGGCGCTCAACAGGCGGAGAAGAGATCGGGCGGGAGATAGGGAGAGGGAAAAATTGACGGGTGGAAAAGTAGATATACGTTTGTGCAGGCACGAGTGTATAGATATATGTATACGCGGCTTCTAATGCGCTGGATGACGCTTGCCGCGATGTCGCGCGCGAAAGGATGTCGAGAGGGTGCTTCAGCCGCCTGCAGATATGTCTTTTGTGAGAATATCGTGCGCGAGTGCTGAGAGAGATACATCGTATTGATAGAATTTTCGTTATCATCCTATCGCTGACAATCGTAAGTATGATGTTGACCTATTTTTCTTTTTTTTTTATTATTGAAATTGTTCGGATGCATTTAGTATAGGGTATTTGTAGATAAGACGAAGAAATAATTTTTGGACTGAAGCAAGAGAAATTCTTAGGAGGTTTATACTAAATTTTATTCTAAATTGATTAACATCTGTTAACGGGGTGGAAGCATTTTTAAAAGCTGCACTGTTAAGGAAACATTAGAAGAGTATTTATGTGAGTATGACTCAATCATTATTATCAATAGACTAGAATCTTAAGAAATGAAACCGAATTTTTTATAATTAACAATATAATATCATCGTGACGTTTTTACCTCCAAATTTTTTAAAAATATTTCGTACAACTTATCGTAATATGTATTCGTTTGCAATAACATAAGGTATTATATATAAATATCTTGTTTAACATGCAAGTGACAATATTGCATTATACTCCAGCTGGTTCCAGCACAGAATCGCATCTTGAACTATTAAGAGTTTTAAGTTAATAATTATATTCCTGCATTTACATTGAATTAAACCTAAAATTATAATTTTGGCAAGAGCGGATGTCAAAATTTCAGTCAAGTACTTAGAACTATGTTTCTAAACTAGGTGGCGAGTAGAGCTAAAGCAATCCCGGTATATATAATTATGATTGCTTTAGCACGAATAATTACCTCGCGCATGATACTCAGTTGCGAAACTGATGGAACGAGTAACGTGTAGCCACAGAATCAGAAGTTTTTTTAAGTATACGCAAATCCAGTTAGTTTACTTCTGAATAAATAATGCAAATTAAATTATTAAAATTAATTTTCACCATAATTCATAGATTTTTTATTCAAATAACAATTGCGCTGATATTGTGACAAACGATTCATATTGTACTATCTCCTCATAATATTTTTTTAAAATACTTGATACGTTTAGTTGTCGAACTATAATAAAAGCTGTCAGAGCCAAATAATTCCACCGTTAACTTTTGACGCTCCGAAGCCACCTAAGTTCACGTAAGAATACTGCGGCAAATAAAACTCGTAAAAACAATATCCTTCTAGTAGCATCACCAATAACTTCACTCTTGGTAAAACTTCAATAATAAATCCTTTAAAAAAGCGTTATCCCACCGAAACTCTGATCCAGCGAAAAAAAAATTGTTCAACCCTCTCGAACTGCGCTCCGCCGTCGAAAATTCACGATCCGCATCGACGCCAGACACCTCGGCATCCCCTCCCCCGTCCTCCAAAAAAAGAAGGCAAAAACCCACAACGTCGAGCGGGAGCGAGAGAAAAGCGCAGAGCAACAACGCGCACTCGGCGGGAAAGTCGCGCTAACGCGATCACGCGCCCGCCCACACAGAAACATAAAGCCCTCTCCCTCTCGCCCCTCCCCCCATCGCGCAGCCTCGTCTTTCGCAAACGATTATTTTTACTCAGCGAGGCGGGCAAAGAGAGGAGAAAAATTCCGCGGAAAAGGAAAGAGCTCGCGCGCGTATTTCCTCCTTCGCGGAGCTTCTTTTTTCTTTGCCATTGTCGCGAACGGTTATTAGCTCGCGTATCAACGCCACATTCAATTCAACGATAGGACGCCGCGCCGCGCCGCTGCTTTTTTCGCTCTTTTCTCCTCTTATTTCGAGATTACGACGCTGACGCTGGTTAACGCTTTTCAAGGCGCAGTCGTGTCTCTGCTCTTTCTCCCCGATGTGCAGCGCTGCGCCGAGCATTGCGTGGGGGGGTTTTGAATTTTAATAAAGGGTTTGTATAACACCACCCGCGGATAAACACGTACTTCCTGCCAAAGCTTTCTCGCAGTTGCGGCAGTAGTCCAGAACGACATCGCTCGCCGGAATATCTTTCCGTTCGCAGTCGCGCGGCGCGGCATAAGGTGCGCGCGAATTGGGGTGGAAAAAAATTTTGACGCTCCTTACGGCGTCAAGTGGCGCCTTCGCGCAAGTTTAGGATGATTTACATGAGGGAGTGAGGGAAGGAGGGGGGACAACCCCTTGCTCCGATAAAAACAATCTCCCGCTCGCAATATATCAAGGCAGAACACAGCGCGCGGCTAACGCGTTGTCTTTTGCATATACGCGACCTCGGCGAGGATCCACCGCCGCAAAAAGAAAAGGAGAGAAGGCGTCGTAAAAATTCAAAGCGACTAGAGAGAGAGAGAATATCTTCCTCCCCACTCCGCTATCCGTATACACACGCGTGTACACGTATACATATACACACAGCATCTGCGCCGCAGAAATCGCGACAATACCCCGCGGTTATTACAGTCCCGCAGCCTCTCGACCTTATTTTCTAATTCTCGCGTGTTTTGCTCGCTTCGTAATTGCGAGATCCTATCGGCTCGCAACGGACGAGATCGAATTAATTTTTCGTACACTCGAAACGCCCTCGCGGAAGCTCGCGTATACACAGCGCCTAATCGTTTCCCGCGTATACAATTACGAAAAATTAAACGCTCTTTACGAGGGAAACCGACGGCTGCGCTGCGCTCGAAATACACTTCGACGCCGCGGCGTATACGCGTACACTCGATGCGCGCGGGTGTATACCTATGTACGGCATCGCAACTATGAGTTGTGCGTTTCCAATGTATGCGCGCACGCAGTGCGAGAAATGGCGATATTTCGCGATGTGTGCGTGCGCGGCAGGGATGGTGGTATAGAAGCGATAATTTAAAATTACGAATTAATTTGGCTGGATCGCTGCTACGCCGGCCTCGCCCCAAGCAAATGCGTTCTCGAAACACATACAAACGACTTAACGAACTTATTAATCGGGGCTAACAACCGCAGTTAATTATGGTCTCATACAAGCATAATACACTGGCCGTATATCACGTTTTATAACGCTGTTTACATTTACAATTTTCAATGCGCCTCGTAATTCATTGCTCCTCTCTCTCTCTCTCTCTCTCCCACCCTCTCTCGCTTTCATTATTGCATCGCTGGCCCCGTTTTCGTACGACAAACAGAAAAAAAAAGAAAATTTTCTCGCACACGCGACCGAGATGTTCAATTAGCGTGAGCTGCTGCTGCTGCTGGTCTTGTGCGTTCATTTTCGCGGAAAATCCACGACGTTAATGACGAGAATTAGAGAAGGGGTGGGAGGAGACCCTGCCCACGAGAGTAGCGGCAGCACTTCCGCGGGAGTTTCGAGAGTCTAATTCCGAGGGCAGGACTTTCGTTAGGCTCTTTCTTTTCTTTGGCTTAATAAGGTCGCCCCGGAAAGCCGGCGAGTCCTGAAATTCAGATTTTTCAAAATTTCAAAACCACCGCAAAGCAGTCCACTTGGCCGCAGGGACTAAAGGAGCTCGGCGACTTTTCGCAATATAATTATGCTAAGTACAAACGCACGAGTTTCGCGAACTGTGAAAAACGCATTCGCTGCAGCGAGCCCAAAAAATTCAGCCTGCCGCGATCGTTTAATTGCAAAGTCGACGTAACGGGAGAGTCGAGGCAGACGCTGCAAAGAATAAAGATACCGAATTTTTCTATAATTCGAGTGTGGTGTGCTGGAGTAAGTGTGGGCGGGTTTTTTCTTTATAGTTACTCAGTACACTAAACTAAAAACAACAAAATTTTAATAATAAAAAAAAATAGATTATTCAGGTTAAATGCGTGACTGGGATATCTTAAATATAAAATCTAGAATAAGAGTACAACTAACTAATTCAAATTTATAACTAATTCCCTTTACAATGATTATTCCTTGCAATTTGGATAATCGTCATAAATCATTTATGCGAAAGAATGCAGGCGACAGAATAAACGCCACCTTCAAATACACATTGTTCTAGACGCGTCTGCGCAGCACACGAGACAATCGCGCAACGTCTACTCTGGCTTTACAACCTCCGGTCATCGCTTTTTTATACACAGCGACGACGATGATTTTCGCAAAATGTATACCATACATAACCGTGCACTGGACGCAACTCCCCCTGTACAACACGTAACTGCGACTATATAGCTCTATCGTCACGGTGACTCGGGTTACGCCGCGTACAGCGCCGTAAGATTTGTTATTCAGAGCAGTTCGCGAGAGTGCAGACGAGTGTCAGTTATTACAGGGCAGTGCACACGGAATTTTTGATTCCTCCTCCTTTACAAGGGCATTCGCAGTCGCGACGGCACGCGCACGCACTCGCGAGCTTTTATTTTCCCTCCGACTATCCCTCCCCCCCTCCTTTTTTCCTCCAGCGAGCTGCGCGCGAAAACTAAAAATTCAGCCCGCGAGACAGAGGGAGAGAGTAGGAAATTCAGAAAAAATACAACTAAAATTCCCAAAGCCCTCGCAAGATTTATCCGTCTTTGATGCTGCGGCTCTTTCGACTCTCTCTCTCTCTCTCTCTCTCTCTCTCTTTTTCGAAAGAGGGAAAAGAGAGACAGAGAGACGCGAGGGAAAATGTTGTGTACGCGTGTATATCCCAACTAGACTAAACGTCGAGCGGTATATAATTCGGCCGGGGGGGTTATCAATCAACGTCTCTGGAGACGAATCATATCCCCGGCGACGAAAAGCGGCCGGCTCAATTTGTCAGCGCTGCTCGAGAAACAAATCGACGAGTCGGCGTCGGCCGCCGGTAATTCACGGCTGAGCGCGCGGATAAATATTTATACGCGCGGGACACCCCGAGGAATTTCTGATTCGGGTGTATCCGCTGCGCGTGTACGTGTGCGTCTGTCTGTGTATTTAGGCGACCAAATTCTCTCTCTCCTTCAGGAGGCGCAGGCCTCTCGAGCTATACACTTGCGGGTAGAAATACAAGCGGCCGTTGCGAGGGCAGCTCGAGTTCCGGCTCCATACAGTTCGGCGGGCTGTACTATGGCTTTCTTCTCCCGGAGCGTCTCTCGACTGCGGTGCCTCGCGGCCACTTAAAGGGATACTGGAACAGGAAATGGCCGATATTTCCGGATTCGCGGGACTTGGTCGAGCTGCCGAGGAGACGAGTCGCCGGGATATCTTTTATCATTGCGTTAGGGTTTAGTGCGGGAGGGATGAGTGTGTGCCAAGGGTGAGGATTATTAATTGCTCGTTTTTCGAAGCGTGCTCTAATGGCCGTACACTTTGGGGATTAGAGAGAGTGATTTATTTGAGACGCCTCGGTTAATTAATTTATTCCGATGAGAGGGTATACATACACGCGGTCTTGAATATTCCCGGAAGATCGGGAGGTTGGATGAGTGAAAACCATTGTTGGATATGTGGCGTAAGTCTCGCGCGTGCGTCATGTGACTCTACTTTCGTCATCGCGACGCTCTGTCTACTCTCGGATTCGCGGGTCTGCTCGTGCGCGCGCTTGGGCTTTGTATTTTCTCTCCGTTCGCTCGTTTGCCGGGAAGACATATTTGTTTGTTTTAAGATTACCTTAATGTCAAGGGGTACAATTAATACTCAAGTTACTTCAAAAAGTTATGCGATTATTACTTTATGTCTTGATATATAATTATGTCTTGTACACGTAGCTGTGTAACAACGTTTACTGTGGAAGCGAGTATTCATTTTTTTTTGCGCTCTTGAAACTAAATAAAACCAAAGCACATCGACAAAATCAAAAAGTGTATTTTCCTCCTGCAGAGTTCAAACAAAAAAAAAAGCTTTAGCGGATTATAAAATTGAATTTATAGCTCGATCCGTAGATAAACCGGAATATGAACAAACCTACTCGAACCCATTCGAAAGTCTTGTAAAAATAAATTTTTACCGTTACAAAAGTTTCTATAGAGAAAGAAACAAAATGTGAGCGATCTCGTAAAAACAAGATTTTTGAAAGAAAACAAGCGATTTTTTTCCATTCTTCAAAAGCTCGTAACTTCTGAATCCTCCCCCCACCCCGCAGTGTTCGCTTTGAATGAACTTTTTTTTAACAGTTTTAACTATACAATTTGTAATCACATTGCATATATGAGTAAAAAAATCGACCACTTTATTTTTTTTCTTTCTTTTTTTTGTATTTTATTCCCAAATATAGACAATTGATTTGCACTGTTTTTGTACGAAAGAGAGTAGGGGGTTTATAAACTCACCGAAAACAAGCCTTATTTATTTATTTTTTTTTAAGTAAATTCCAAAATTTCATTATCTACAAAATGAATAAACAATTTACTTAACGGTTATCTGAAACGTCTTGCGTACATTTGCTCGAAGAAATTTTATAAAAATAAATCAAGTAAGCATTTTAACAATTCAAACATAAAAATAAATCAATATAATTCATCATAAAAAATCATTTCTATTACACGAGATTTCAACTATATGTGTCAACCAAACAGGTTGACTTTCCTGATTAGCTTATCTTCTGATTCTATTGAGAATTTCAGGAGTTTAGAGACAGAATATTAAACAAATTTATCAGGCGTCATTGGAATGGCTAAGGGACGCACAAACAGGAAAAGTAGCATTAGGCGCAGGAAGCTCTTTGATGGGTGAGGGTCCGGATGCTCTCAATACACCTCTGATAATCTAGGCATTTCTCGTGGAAGTATAAAAAGTACGCTAAAGTTTTCCTTATGCCACGAGTTCTGTAGAAGAGAATTTAACTAACACAGTCCGATGCTGATAAGAAAAGATGGGCTTAGAATCAAGTCAATTTGCAGATACATACGGATTGATAACCGGAAATAAGAACAAATAATAACAACTGTGTATTTTCGAAATCACAGATCAATTTTATTCCAATTCCTAAGCTTGCACATTACTTTTGAATTTTGTAATCTGTTCGAGCACATTAGTTTCTTCATGCATACGCTTCATGTTTCCCGTCAAGTATAATGTTACATAATTAAAATTTAATATATTGATATAATTATATACACGAATACATTTTCAAATGGGGATATGACATAAACCGTCTCATTATCAGTTAATGAAACCCTCTCTCAGCATATTTCGTAAAAATTTGCGTATAAAATTTCAATGATACAATAAATAAATAAATAAATAAATAATAAAAAGTACTCACATAACCACTATCTTACATTTGTTGCAGGTAAGCGCCAACGATCAGCGTACACGCCGTCTGAAACGATAATAGCCGCAGAGTAAGTACATATACGTATATAGGCGTCGTCTGTAAAAGCGCAGCTTAAAATTCCTCTTTTTCGAATTAACAATTAAGCGCCGGCCGTACGTCACCATTAAAGGCGTAATGTCCTGGCGTAGACTCGCGGAGACTCATAATTATCGCTTGCGCATTACCGTTATTGCCGAAGATCCTCCCAGCGCGAGAGCTCTCGCGCTGGGCGATGAGACTACGCTCTACGGCATACGTATATAGTGCATAGAGCAGTTAACCCCCGAGCTCGCGCCGGGAAACTTTAAATTATCGCTGCGCCGCGCCCGAATATCCATATGAATCGCGGGAACGTCGATACGCGAAAAAGTGCGTCGCGAAGCTGAAAAGAGGGAGGGTAAAAAGTAAGAAAAAAAAATTTTCTAAAATTGAAGATCGCCCTGCGAGTTTCCCCTCTCCAGGCCTGCAATGGGAGGGAAAAGCGGGCGAGAGAGAGAGAGAGGAGGATTAAAGTAATTTAAACTGAGTGCGCAGCCGGAGCGTAAGGAAATAAGAACGGGGGCAGGGGAATCACGAAAAAAGAAGGAGCGAGCGAGAAAGGAAGCGACGAGAGGAGGGAATTACAAAAGTTATGGCGAAATAACGAGAAGGTAGAATTACGCTCCCATCGGGGAGGGGGGGGGGCGCAGAGAGAACAAAGACGGTGAAAAACGAGCGCGGAATGTTTATAAAAAAAAGCGCGTTCGTCGCGAGAACAGAGAGAGAGAGAGAGAACAGGTCGCCCAATCAGCTGTAATTATCAGTGGGAATGAATTGCGCTCGCGCGGTGCGTCGGGCTTGTGCACATAACGATTATTTATGCAAAGCGATTGAAATGCGCAACGGCGAGGATCGATTTTATCGAGTCCCTCTCTCCCTGCAGTGCTCCGACTGCAGCACTCGTTTGAATAAGCGAACAGGGACAGAGGAGGGATAGAGACAGAGAGAGACGACAGGCAGGGATTAGAATTCGAAAATGCGGCGGTTAAATAATGCAAGGCTTCTTCATCATCCTTCAAACGAGCGCGAATGCTAAATCCAATATTATCTAGATAATCCAGATGATCCAATGTTGCGTTGGCTTTGAATTATTCGCTCCGCGACTCCGCGCGGGACGAAAAGCAGCAGCAGCAGCAGCAGCGTCTCCGGCAGATTACGCTTGGAAAATTAAAGTTCGCCTCGAGCATGAAAGATTTCCGGAGAGCGAGGTCGCGCCGGTCGACGTCTTCGTCTCCATTGTCGTCGTCGGGGATGTGTGTGCGTGTCGTGAAGCCCGCAGGAAAGAGATGGACGCGCGGCCGGATCGGTACAGGGCACAGGGAATAACAAAGTGATCCGGGAAGAGCATCGACTACTCCCTCGAAATATTGATAAACAACTCGGCTGCGCGTCGCTCGTCCGTCCCTCTCTTCTCGAGACTGCGCGAGCGATTGGAAGAGAAAAGAAAAGTCGCGGTGGAACGACGCGGGAAAAGTCGCGAGGGAAAGTGTGCAGCGCGGCGGACGACAGGCGACGGCTGTCAGAAACACGAGCCTCGACTCGGCTATATATACTATCTCTACTGCTCTCTGATTTACAGACTGAATAAAAGTCCGGGTCTCCATCGACTTTGCGAGCTTCGCTCTCTTTCCGTCTCTCTCTCTCTCTCTCACTCCTG
Source organism: Philotrypesis tridentata (assembly GCA_018906965.1). Lineage (NCBI taxonomy): Eukaryota > Metazoa > Arthropoda > Insecta > Hymenoptera > Pteromalidae > Philotrypesis > Philotrypesis tridentata. The sequence continues at coordinate 8,022,809 of JACCIB010000002.1, forward strand.
AATGACGCGAACTTTCTCGCTTCATAAAGAGGGCGCAGGCCGCCGCGACTTGCCCTACGATCTTTGATTAAAAAACTCCTATCTGCCCCGTCGACGCTCTCTGGCTTGTGCTCTATGTACACGTACAGAGCTATGTGCAGCTGCACATACGCGCGCGTTTGCGAAAAATTGTCCGCGCGTCTGCGTGCGCGCGCGTGTGTGTATCCCTTTGGGAAATTTCGCCTGACGAAGATGGATGTCGCCTCCTTATCGGTCGCATAAATCGACGATTTTTTACTGTCGCCTTTATGTTTCGCACGCGATGTGCGCGCCCGAGTGTGTGTGTGCGTATGTGTGCAGTGTGTAGTCTCAGTTGGGTATACGATGACAGCGACGCGATTGTCTTTGAGGGATTTCCCCTGCGATAATGGAAGATAGGACCCTTGATGAAGCTCCTTCTTCTTCGCTTGCCCCTTTTGTTTTCTCTCTCTCTCTCGAGAATTATAGTCTCCGCGCGATGTATACGCTGCGGCGCGCTCTGACGCTATACATATAAATTTGCTCCGGAGCTTTTGAATTAAAACTCGCGGGGGAGAGAGAGAGAGAGCGAGAGATATATCGGGTTTTTAGGTTGCGCGAGCTGGAAAACTGCAAGTAGCGTCTCGAGTCGGTGGGCAAAAAGAAGATGCGGCGTTCGGGTGTAAAAAACGGCTCTAATGGGCCGCAGGTCTTGCGTCCGTTTTTCCCGGCATAAATCAGCCTCGCCGCTGGTGCACCCCCCCCCTCCTCGCGTTCCCGCTGGTGGGGATGGTGGGGGGTGGGGGCAAGAAAAATAGTGACTCGGCGTTTTCGTCCCTTGTGCGCGCACGCCGACTATTCGTTGATTTCAATTATTCTCCTCCGTTCGAGCGTTAGAAGCCCGAGAGAGTCGTGCCTCCACCTCCCCTTCCCCCCACATCGTGTCACGTCTATTTTTAATAATTAGCTTTGTACGTCAAAGGGGGAAAATTGTACGATTAGCCGAATGAGTTTATATATACGTGGCTGAGCGCGCCTCGAGATACATTCAATTTTGTTAATGCCTCGCTTCGCGAGCATCACTTTTCGCTTTTGTCTCTCGAGATCTTTTGTATATCCACTTTGGTTTCTTACTTCTCCCCCCCTCTCTCTCTCTGTCTCTGTCTCTTACTTCTATAGTCTTTATACTGGCGAGGCTCAACGTCTTTCTCTCATTCTCACCGGCCTCATCGTTTAAAATCCCCTTAAGGCCTGACGCTTTACATTTTCCTCTTCCTTATCTCGTCTGCTCTTCTTCATTTGAAATTCTTGTTTCAAGTCACCCCTCGGCTTTTATGCACCCGACGCCAATCGAACTCTCTCTCTCTCTCTCTCTCTCTCTCTCTCTCTCTCTCTCTCTCTCTCTCTCTCTCTCTTTCTTTCTTTTTCTCTGTTTCGCGTCTTGAAAGAAGAGCAGCTACGTCGTCGCGCTTTCTTCTTTTCGACCACTATCTGACTTTGTTACCGCTACATTTGAATTTAGAGAGGAAAAGTAGCTGCATTGGTTAAACTAGTTACGCGCTGGACGATAATACTTTTTGCCTACGGCAATTAAAGCATAACAGTTTAAGTGGGACGTACTACTTTTTTTCTGTACATTATTAGCTGAGTGTTTCATATTAAGGGACTGAAGTAGACTTTACATCTCATGTATAGACAATCTTTGTTCTTCCCATTCTGATATTGAGACGTATCGATGGCACAGAGATAAGGATATATTTTAAAAATTACTTCGAGACAGAGAGAAGGACATATTTTAAAAGTTACTTCGAGATAGAGAGAAGGATATATTTTAAAAATTACTTCAAGAATGTTAAGAATTAAAACATAAAATTGCTTAAATTCTTTAAATTAAAATATGGGTATAAAATACTATCAAATTACAATTTATCATTTATTAATTTATACCTAATATACTCTGATGTCGAAAGCTACGGTGCTCAACGAATTTTATCGCTGTCTGCATGCTATTCATGCGGTTCTAATACGCATTGGATGAAATAACCACAAAATTGGTTTGAATACTTGTCGTATAAAATTAGTTTCACTTTATCCTTCTAAAAAATATTTTAATACTTCAAATTAAAATCCCTTTGTCGATCTCTGAAACCAATATACTAAAATAAGTATTCAAACAAATTTCGTGCTTACTTTATCCGAGCGTATACCGTGAATCGTACAGTCAGTGCCAAAAATCATCCAACAGTGTATCAGGTAATATTGGGCTCAAAATTAGATGAAAAAAAATTCAATTTTTATAACATTGTACACACGTTTACATTTTCATATAAAAAAATTAATCGCTCCAGCTCAGTAAGCAATTGTCAGCGTAAGCATTAAAAATTCCATATTCTCCACGAAATATCAAAGTTATTTTGTCTCCACCAATCAGCGACATCGGGCTCGAGGCTAAACAGCGACAGCACGCATCTTGACAAGCTTTGCATAGCGTAAAGACCTTGGCGACAGAGAGTGGGAGCGAAACGTTTCCAAATTAAGGAGCCGCAATCCTCTTTGCAGGTCCACTCACCACGTCGCCATATCTACAAACTCTCGACTGTAGCTGTACAAAGAGCGAGTGAGAGAGAGAGAGAGGACGTCGACAGGTCAGAGAGAGAGAGAGAGGGTGTCGTGGGCATCAGCCGTGAAACGCGTGTCCCTTTCGAACGGGAGCAATTCGATTACGCCCCAACCGAGCGACGTCCACCACCAGCGACAAGTGCAATCAGCCACTTTGCGCGCGACGAATTCCATTGACGACCCGCAGACTTACGAGCGCTTCTCAGGGGCGCGCGCGCGCCACACAGCTGCAAAGGCTATGCCTTTGCCGCCGGACTGCACTGCAGATATGTTATGTACACGACGTGTATTGGCATTTTCGCGAATGCATTTAGCTTTCCTCTCTCTCGCTCTCTGCACGCTCGAAAACTCTACGTTTCTCGTTTGTGAATTTGCGCAGCTCTAAATCAGAATTATTCGTTTAAAGGGTGGCGGTAGCCTGTTTTAACTTTGTAATGAGAATAGACTGTCCTTATTAAAATGGTGAACGTTTTTGTAAATAAAAAGTAAAAAGATACGGATGCGAGACGCGGACGACCCAAAAGCTTGTAATATACGCGCATAATTGCGACGACGTCACATCGCGTTAAATATTTTGTAATAAACGCTGTTAACACACGCGGGCTATCTTTACGCGAGATTTTTGTCAGATTAAAAGACGATTGGAGACACGGAGCTCATGCGCCGATTGTGATAAAATTCTGGTGTATCAAAAACGCGTGTCAAAAAGATTTTTTGCCTTTTCTTACGTATTATAGCGTTTAACTTTTTTAAATCCCAACAGCGATCGAATTCACCCCTCCCCTCTCCCTATCCCATCCCTCGCGCAAAATATCCAATTATATTTAAAGCGACGATTTATAAAGCGCAAAATTAACTTCCGAATTGGTTTGTCAATAAATTATACAGCCAGAAATTGTACGCTCAGCTTTGCGCGCCTTTTCGTCGCGCAAAGTCCCGCGCGCGCAGTGTAATATATATGTATATACATATAGTTGAGGCGACGCGCGCGCGCGCCGAGGCTAACGCGGATTTAATATGAAAATTTCGCTGAAAGTATATATAAAGTGGCTTAGAGTCACCCGTCAAGTCTTTAATTAAACTTCCTTTTAATCGATCTTTTATAACTAGAAAGTAATTGGACGAGGCTCGCGCGCCCGTTACGTTACAGCGCGCCGCGCCTCTGTATATATAGACGCTCGCGCTAAAATATGTACAGCGCAAAATCGCCGCGCGAAATTGCTGGAAAACCTGTTGTCTCTGTAATTACGGGGAAGTTTATTGTAGCCTGCCTCCCACCCCTCCCCCCCCCCTCTCACGCGCTCTACGGCCTTTATTTGGGCGAGAGAACCGTTTCTAAAATTAACTTTCAAAACGCCAGGAGCAGCGCTCGCGTTCGCGCGCGTCAGCTTTACGTGAAATGCTTGTTAGCTCTTGTTTCGCGATCGCCACGGCCGTCTATACGGGCTGCGGCGGCGCGCTGCGCTTTATGCATGTGTATATACGCGCGGCGACGAGGAGAGGCGTGTATACAGCGTGTCCACTCGGTTGGAAACTGTGCCATCGCAAGAGAGTCGTCCTGACGCAAGAGAGCGCCGAGAGTCGAGAGAGGAGGAAGTAAGCAGTAGTAAAAGTTACTGCCTGCAGGGAGAGGCCGGCTGCAGTAGCAGCAGCAGCAGAAGCAGCAGTAGCGCACGCTTCGGCGTTATTAATAAGGCATCTGTCTGGTCGAGAGGAGCTGCTGGCACGCCAGTCCTGAAATTACGAGGCGACGTGTAGAGGCTCTCTTGGCACCGGCAACAGTATTAAGACGTAATGGGCCGCCGCCGTCGTCGAACTCTGGCAGAGATTCAACGTCGATGGCTTTCTCTCTCTCTCTCGCTCTCTCTCCCTCTCGCTCCTTCTATAAATGTCGGGATCGCGATTGCTGTATGTACGGTCAGCCGTGCAGTTCCTTCGGCATTTTTTCTCGCCGAGGCTTAACCTTCGCCCTGCTACAGTCTCTGTGTGTGTGGGTGTGTGTGACTGCTGCAGTGCGCGCATGAGAGAGCGGAGAGAGAGGGGGGGGGGGAGAATCGAACCGGTTGATTTATTTTTTAAATTGCAAGTCCGTTGGCCCGCGCTGATTTGATAGCGCTGGAATTGGCCATTTTTCGTTGCGTGAGTGACGATTCGAGGGGGGGGGGGGCGGGGGGAGGAAGGGCGCACGATAACGACCGTTAGTTTTGCCTGGCAATATCGTTCGTCATCCGAGATACACCAGAGGATTGTGAAACGATGTGAATACGACGTCCCCGGGAGCTCGCCCGCGCGCTCGGGATCTTGATCTCGTCGCGTTGGCTCGCAAAGGAAATTGCGAGAGTAGCTTTTTGCGCTCTGTCTCTCTCACTCTGTCTCTCTCTCTCTCTTTCTCTCTCTTTCTCTCTCTTTCTGTATAAATATACGGGCTGTACTTGCGCGCTCCCGAAACTTTAATCCCGAAAGAGTATATGAACAGTCACTGAAGAATATAGTCTATAAGTTAATTGAATGCGCGTGTATACGTATACGCGTACGCGTATATATATGTGTACGGCGAGATGGAAAGCTTGTGATTTAGCTTGTATGTGTTTGTGCGGCTGGAATCACGAGACAGGACTACGTGACTGATGTGGGAAAATCTTGCGCGCGTGTATCGCGTGTCGTCTCGCCGAGGGAAACTCGAGCTTTTGAGACTCGATTAATCCGACAGAGGGATGCAGGGGAGGGGGAGTGGAAATGACGGAGCCGCGAAAGTAGTAAAGTGCTGGTAATTTACACTGGCGATACGGATCGGATGTCTCTTTTGCCTCCTTTTGCGCGCAAACGCAATTTCGCCGAAGTTGCCGCGCGGTGTTGCCTTACTCTCGTCTGACTTTTCTGTTTTGTTTTGTTTTTGTTTTTGGAGGGGGGGGAGTATAACTGACAACCGCTAAAATGTTTGACTAGACGGCATTTTACGCCGATGCAAGCGTATATAGGGCTGTCAGATATGCGGGAATCGAGCGTTTTTCAATTTCGAACTATTCTCTCTGCCGCGTTATATATATACACGTATGCGCGCAGATACGCAACGTATATTATATCTATCTCATCGGAAGGCTGTGTATGAATGCCAAAAGCGGCCTCTCGATCGCTTCATCAGTACGGCGCCAATAGACTCATCCTCTCTCGAGTGACTCCTCGGCCGTTTCATCCTGGAATATATTAAATGCCTCGGTCATCAAGTGCTCGGGCGATCAGTCTACCATTATTATTTTCCTGAACACATGTGAATGTAGACGCATACAAGGTATATATACGTATATATATGTGTATACGTGTATATAGACTTTGATGTATAGCTGCTGGTGCTGCTGCTGCTGCGCTGCTCGGCGGACGTTATAATCCGAGCTATTGTGATCGACACAATGAACGCTTTAGCGATTCAGACTCGCTCTCTCTCCCTCCTCTCTCTCTCTCTCTTTCAAGTGCCATGAACCGCTGCTCGAGACGCGGCCTTGTGTAACTGTGTAATGAATGTCCCACTGTGTCAAATACTACTTTTGGTTTAAATTATGAATTATTTTTTAAAACTCTATTCATTTATTTACACTGGATTATAAGCTTATCGACAGTTGATAAAAAGAAATATGATAAACGTAATGCTCTACATGTCATATGAAAGAGGCTATAACAAATTAATTGTGTCAGATGTGGTGAATACATAACGCAAAGGATTTATGTGATTCGTGTGCACATTCAAATAATCATACATCCATACATAGATCTGCAAATAATTTTATGCCCTTTTACTGAATTTTTTAACAAGTTAATTCATAACTTAAGGTACTGAGCTTTTAATCCCCTTAACAAAGAAATAACTTTCAATTTATTTTATGCAATCTACAATTTATTCCTAATAGTAACAGCATTTGAATTTACGTATACCTTTTTTCAACACCGCAGTAAACATTTTAATAATATCAATTTTGAAGTGGACTGATGAAATGTTGATGTGTAAAAAGATTTGTACGCATACGCTAATTGTACATTCCATGTTTAACAAATTTTTCTGAGTATTTCCATAAATCGTTACAATGCACAAAGCTACTCGCAAACTATGAAGCAAGAAAAAAAAGATAAATAGAGATTAAAGAATTATGGAAAGTTACACAATCTAAGTTTCAACGATTAAAATTTAAATTCTCGTTTTCAAATCTTCAAACTTACGAAGGATTCACAGAAATGTTCAAAAGAGAGTTGACTTCCAACTTTCTTCAAGATTACATGAGTCTTATCTACGCACACACCGAAGTTACGCGCCCCGACTCAACTTTCGCATCTTATATCTGACTGTCAACTTTGTACACACTCAAATATACATAATAAAAAACAAGAATTCTTCGCAGAATATTCGTAATTAAACAGCGAATGTTTTTATGCATAAAAAGCTTCAGAACAATAGCATTAAATCGGCATAACGAATTATTTTTCGCACATTTCTCTTCCGAGCTCTACTGCGTGCATATTCTAATAGCAAATCGTTTTCTTTACTGCAACGCTGGGTGAAAGTGTCCTCTGAAATTTGACGAAAATCACGAATTTCACGACGACGTACTTCTCTCGAATAGCTTCTTGAAGCTCCAAAATTACTTTCCCGTCCAACGGCAGGCGTCCGCATTCGACGGCGTTGATTTTGGAAAAAAAACTCGAAGCGTTTCGCATATGGATTTCGCTTACGTCCGCGGGGAAATCAAAACAAGCGATATGATAAAAACGAAATTTAAAATTCGAGCCGAGGGCGATGGCGTTAAATTTTTACACGCCTCGACCCAGTCCCGCGCGACGAGTTTTGTATCTCACGCCGTATAACTATACACATACGCGCATCCGCCAGGACAATGAGATTATTCCACGGCGATCTTTGCGGCGCGAGAAAAAAAAAGAACTACGGAGTAAATAGCGATTTAGACTGCACCAACGTGTCGTTTGCATTAAAAAAAAAAAAAAAAAAAATACACACAAAATTGTTTCGCGCTCAACGAAATATTCGAGCTCCCCGGATTTTCGCAAATTTTCTACAAAATAATTCACGCCACGGCGGAGAGCCGGGTCGCGTTCGCGCCTCCGATCCGGCGCGGGATGAAAACGCGCGAGCTTCACCGAGGCTTGAAAAATTTACTCAGGCCCGAAAAATTAACTGTGGCCGCGCGTGCCATTAGTATTTACGTCGTCGTTATTTTTTTTTTCTTCTCGCGCGCCATTCTCCCGCGCGCGCGCGCTGCACCGGCCAATTTTTTTCCATCAACGCGCGCGGAAGTGCAGCTGGCCCGCGTCAGTCATCCATCTGCGTCCGCGAATTTCGGGCGCGCTCGTAAAATCACAATCGCTCGGGACGCGTTGCCGCCGCTGTTGCGCCGCTTTTTTTCCGTTCGCGCGATTGTTTATGCGCTTTTCCGCGGCTCGAGGCTTTCGGCGGCGGGAGAGAGCGCGCATGTTTGCCAGTTTTCGGCCCGAGTTACCCCGGCCATAAGCGATATTTCGCTGACGCGTTTCGCCGCTTCGGCGAGCCGTCTCGCGCTGTCGGTCGAATTTTTCTTGACGATTAAAAATTACGACGGGCTCCTCGAGCGTATATATACGTTCAATTAGTAGCTCGTCGATACATCGAAGCGGGCGAAAACATACTCGGCTTGTTCAGACTGGTTTACGAGTGTGAATATGAATCAACTGTAATTGATAATCGTTACCTTTTAGCCGGTTATGGCGAACTAAAAATTTTACAAATGAAATAAAGTTCAAACATTTTGAAATCTATACAAGACGCCAACACGATTTAATACTCCATCACAGCGTTTTTTCGGAGATATTTCAACTTTCAGTTTACGAGTAAAAATATATTAAAAAAATATCTCTCGGAGTGAAAAAAAAAACAACAACAGGTACCTATAAAATTTTATCGTGAAAAGATAGATATTTTTCTGTTCTTTCAGATGAATTTTCATGGCTTTTACAAACGGAACCACCGAAGTCGTAAAGTCACGAATTCGCCATTAATCAAAAATGCCCCATAAAACTAGCAAATGAATGAAGCTCTCCGATTCGCATCGAAAATAACTAACGCCCATCAACATTTTCCGAAAGCGTCGTATATTTCAGCTGTGAATATCCTCCGAAGACATATATTTTCAAAACTAACACATACATTTGGGACGTTCCGAAAAAATACTAAAATATCTAGACAGCAAAATATTGCCACCCAAGAGGCATCTCGTCGTCCCCCAGCGCAAGGGAAGTGGAGGGAGGGGGGTGAGGGTGTAATCCACGTCAGGCCACGCAAATGAATAATTGGCATAGGACTGAAGCTTGCCCGTAACGCACAGCTTGTTTGTAAACCATTAAGGTCGCCGTCTAGAGGGAGACATACCTTTTACCTACGTGCTTTGTCTCGCGTCTACTCGTTTGCACTGGTGATTCTTTTCTGTCTCTCGCACTCTCGCCTCGCCTCCCCACCCACCCCCCCTCTCTCTGTAACGCCGACTCTACGCCTGCGTCCTATATATGCATGTGTACACGAGTAGGAAAAAAAAAATTATCGGCCACCGCTGTTAATGGCGTATTGTTCAACGAGAGTCGGAGCAGTGCGAGTGGTTTAAAAATTCGTGGCACGATTTGCTCGGGGGGAGGGGGAAGCTTTATTCATCGGTGGATGACGATTCGAGCGCTATGTATTATATATCCTCATTGTCCGCCACCGCCGAGCGCTCTGATCACGGCGTTGGCGCCGAACTTGATGACGTTGCGGCCGGTGTCGAGGCCGAGTTTCGCAGCTTCCTGCACCGTCGTGATCTCGTTGATGACGCCGTTCTTGGCGGCGTCGATCGCCGTGTTGACGGCGCCCTGAGCCACGCCCACGGCGTCGGTAACCGTCTGACGCGCCGCGTCGAAGACCCCGTCCAGTGACTCTTCGACCGACGCTCGAGGATGGCCCCGTATCTGCGCACACACGCGTAGGTTTCTCTTTCAATCGAAATCGCAATGCGCATATGTACACGGAGAGAAATGTATAAGTAAATTTTGTTAGAAGTCCCGTAAAAAATTACTATACCATGTGCTGATTGAGGAGACAAAATCGACTTGTGTTAAATTTTAGTACACGGTACAGTCAATTTTACTGAGTCACATATTAGATTTTAATGTATGTCAAATTCTCTAAATACTATTAAATTGCTCGGGGTTTTTTTTTTACCGAAGAATTCTTTATGCATCGCAAATTATTTACATTCCAATCGCTACATCCCTAACCTAACAACGCATGTTGCCTATCGCAGAACTAATTGAATCGCACATCGATTTGTGCACTCGCGAGTTTGATTTTTCGATACGCCACCTAGCGGCAAGTCATGCTGCGCGTCGAACACTTTCTTCGAACATTTTCATATGGTCATTAACCGTCGTATTTGGTGGTCTTTGTCGCGTGTATAATTTTTACGAACTTTCCTAAATATACTTGAAACAAACCTTCCTAATTTTTACTATACTTGTACTGCTTTCTCAGCTAAATACTACAAAATCACACAAACATAATATTTATTACAACGTATGTGTTAATATTATTGTCTCTCTATTAGAACAAAATCTAGTAATTTTCTGTCCAACATTTCTCTCCGTGTACGCATATGTGCGGGGTTAGAAATATTCATTGTACCTGCGGCAGTAGGAGGACGGCTCCGATCAAAAAGCACGCATAACTCTTCGAATGCAGGCAGCGCATTTGAGCGGCGCAACGTTCCATTGAAGTTGACCCTACGATTTTTCTGTTATTTTCGTCGCTCGCACCAGTCCCCCGCACGCGTCACCCGCACTGATCGGCAGCGAGAATCAAACTGAACGCGCGGGAAAACGTTCCGACGGATGTCGGCAAATGACGAATGATTGCGCCGTAATTCATTCGATTCACGTGTAACTGCAATAGAGGACGTATACGCTTAGAAATAATATAACCGAAGGAAGCGATTGTAATTTTCGATGCTTTGTGCGCGTCCGACGCTCCGAAGAGCGCGTACTTCGCCCCGCGACAATGCGATTTTCGTGTCAAGGCGAGCTGCTTTCGCCGTGTGTACATAGACGGCGAAATTTTGCAAAATCCAGCAGCAACACGCGATAAGCGCTACTTACTCTCCACCGGAACGTATATACGCGTACTCGAGTACAGATTCACCACGGCATCTCCGGGATAATCGTAAACACTCTGCCGCGGCGCGGATGAGGGGAGCGAGAGGTAAAGCAAACAAGAGTGGCGGCGAGAAGGACGAAAAAATGAAAAGCGCGAGGCTCTTATGCAATTTTTCCCGCATCAAAATCCAGGCTCTCTCCCGTCGACGCCTTATATACCCTTTCTCCATTCAATCTTTGTCGTTTTTGCGCACCTCACCCCCCCCCCCCCATTGTTCCCCGCGGTGTAGCGAAGGGGCGCCGCCGCCGCCGCTGCTCCTTCCCTTCTCTCTTTTGCGTCTGCTCTCTTTTTGTTCTCGTCTCGCGTGTATATCGTCTTCACCCTTTTTCGCGCGCACCTTTTTCCGCGGGGAGTCTCGGCCGACGTTTCCCTTGCCACCTCCTCCCCTCCCCCCACCACCCACACACCGAATACGCCGAGGGATGAATTTCCAAGTCCGATGGCATCAATTTTTCATGGGCTAGCGACGCCCTTGGATGATGATGCCGTGGGGCACTTGGCGAGCGAGTGCTTTCTTTGTTGCGTGTTTTTCGAGCCTAACGCGCGACCCGTGTGGTCCGCGGATTTTAGATGTACGCGAATCAACGGTTTTTATAATATTTTGCGATTTTTTTTCAAGTAAATTTGTCTAAATTTATCAGACAGGCCAATGGAGCGTAATAATGCTCGGTTGTCAAAGCTTTATGCTTATATAAAAGTAGAGAACGATATAAAGAAAGTAATTTTAGAAAAAAAAAACGAAGGAATTTTGGCTTCTAAAAATTTACGACCACTGATGCCTATTTTGTCTTTAGCACATTTTCCTTCCACATAATTAGAAACTATTAAAATTTATATATTATCTTCTGTATACGTATGATTTCTACTTCTTTTTTAAAGCACGTTGATTTATAGTTGTTTTATTCAAGCGAATTGAAGCGTTAAACATTGACCACCTGAAATATGACGTCATCGATAAACGTGGATTTTCAGTGGGATCACATTTATGAGACACCTAATGACGTCCGAACGTTCAAAGCGAATAAATAGACAAATTCGATCGATAAGTCAAACAGCCAATCAGAAATAAACTATAAAATAGTCACTCATCTCTTTTTTAAACTAGAAACTATAAAATGCGAAACGAGTGAATCCTGTTGCTTTTCATCTAAAATACACGCATTCGTCAGAACAATGATATTTGACTCGAAGTTAATATCTCATATACCTGCGCAAAACTTTATCAATATAGCGAGAATTATTTGCCGAATCCGCTGCCTCGCATTTACCATAATTGTATTTAAAAAAAAGAATGAAGAAAAAAATATACCCGCGCGTACATCAGTAGACACGGGAAACGAACAAAGAACCAAAAAACATGTCGCCTCTCTCGAAATAAATTCAAGTGCATTAGCGAAATCGAGCACGCAGAGCTCGAATATCTTCAATCAAATTAAATTCCGCGTTTGCCGGCGACTACACTCGAAAAAAAAAAACGAGGAAAACCTCGGTCCAGCGCAGCGCTTTCTGCTGAATCGAGCGAAACGTCACGAATTCCTTGAAATAAAATCGGGAGGGCGAGCAAAAACCGCGCGCGTTCACGTCAAACGCGATTGAGGAGAATAGTTTAGGACGTCGCCACCTCACGTACGCTCCATACCCCGGCGCGCGGTTTTTTCGTCCAAGCTCTTTTTTTGCTTTTGCCCCCCTTCCCGGCAAACTTCGCGGCAAGTCCGATAATTGGGTTGAGAGTTAATCATTGAACAAGTGCTATGCCGCGCGCTGCATAGGTTTCGCTAAAAAATTCGAGGGACTTATACTTCCCATTTTCGAGCGAGATCGAGGGTGCACAATTTGAATTGCTACATAGCCCATGAATTCGGGATATGCTGAGCGCAAGGTAGAAAATTCGAGCAGGTGCATTTTGAATAGCTCTTATTTTCAACTTTTCGTTGAATATCAATATAGAATCCTCGTAAAATTAGCGATTTAAAGGCATACACGTGAGAGGATAACTCGAACTATGTATACAATCACGATATCAGTTAAAATACTTGCAAGAAAAAAACTGGTCGAAATAAGCAATTATCGTATTCTTGCATCGGTCGAATTGAAGTCTTCTGCCCCCACCAGACGCAGTCCTTTTTCAGAGATAAAAATTTCGGTAATCGTACAAAATCAGGTTTCATAATTTTCTTATCTATATCCGTCTCGTCTACCTGTTTAAGCCTACAATCAGATCTCAAAGTAATTTTGAAAGAAACCATTCAAAATACATTTATCGCTGTTATTTCCCTCCTCTACTTTTCATGCGCACCGCCAATTCGTGGACTAGGGGTATATAGGAGTGCGGCTGCATTGAAACGCTATATGCACACCGCGAAATCGACGTCGAAGCGGAGTTTTTTGTCGAAAACTACTGCCTCCTGTACACACACAGACACAAGCGGCTGCTGTATACGCCGAATGGAATCTCACGCGCGTTATGCGCACACATATATATACGTCTATAATATATAGAGGTCGAACTCTCCGACGCCTTAGGGGTCGAATTAAAACGTGATTAGAAACTTAATATCGCGCGCGCAGCTCGTGCGGGGCGTTGCAATATTAAGCGGCGCATCGCGTGCGCGCAGCGATCCTCTCTCTCTCTCTCTCGCTCTCTCCCGCGAGCTTCGCGCAGCTCAAGTGCATATGAGCGAGCCGCCAACTGTATGAATTCTCTATCGAGTCTCGCGACGACTATATATAAACGTGCGTGCGCGTATACGTGTACTAATGCAATTACCGCGAGCGTCCTCGACTTCAATCCTCGCGCGGCGTGTGTGTGTCTGCGCGAGACGCGAACTTCATCTCTTTCTCTCTCTCTCCCTCTCTCTCCGTCTTCTTTCATTTCAGCCGGTAATGCCTTTCCTCTAGTGCACCGGCGCCGCCTTATCCTTTGGTCTATTCAGCGCGACGGCGGCGCGGCAGCAGCAGCAGCAGCTCTCCTTTCATATATTGATGAAGCGAGAGAGTTGCTGTACACGGCCGCCGCCGCCGCCGCCGCCGACTGCCTCCTCGACTCTAGCCTTGCATTTTACATCCCGCAAGCTGCTTTTCGAATTATTTAGAAATGCGCGATCTCCGACCTATTTCTAAACTTGCGGAAAGAGCATTTCCCGAGGCTATACAAATATACGCACCGCGAGCCGACTGCGGCCTTTATGCGGGGATGGCTTCTTGAAACCGATAAGAGATTTCCCTCCCCCCCCTCCCGATGCGTCGCTGTCTCTCTCCTCCTCTCTCTCATTCGTCCCACCGTCTCTCTATCTGGTTCTCCCTCTATGTTTATGATATCTGTGCGGCTTTTCGAGAGTATCACCGAAGCCGATTGCCGAGAACAAAGAGACACTGATATTCGAGTCTCTATATGCGCATCGCGCAGCTATGCACAGACACCCGCGAGACTCGAATAGTATATACGTGTGTACTGTATATATAGAGAGAGAGAGAGACGCCGCACGCACGTCAAAAATCAATCACGACCGGAAGATAAGTCTTCCATTTTTATTTCGTCTTTTTTTCTCTTTTCGTTTGTTAACAGTGCAACGCGCGCGCGCGCGCAGAGTTCGCGTCAATAACAATAAAAAAAAAAAAAAGAAAGAAAGAAAAATCACGGCCGTGCGCCCAGCCGCGAAAAAAGAATTATAAAATCGCCCAGATACAGTCGTACACGATATTCGAGCTCCCGCGTACACAGGGGCTATGAAAGTTTTAGTCGATTCCTAGAGGAGGCGCGTTGAAAGATTGAAACGGGCGTTTTCAGCGCGAAACGGATACGTCGACGGGGGACGAGAGGATAAAAATTGCTTTGTTTGCGAGCGCGCCCGTGTGTACGTCTGCGTATACGTGTGCTACTGCCGCTGCTGTTTGCTATATATACTGCTGCTGGGCGAATCGCGTATTATGTAGGAGGAACCGTAAAATGCCAGACGACGAGTGCAAGCGCCGCTTAGTCGGTTGTGAGCGTGCGTGTGTTGAAGTGTACGCGCGAGCTATATACGTGTATGGGTTTTGTTTGACTCGAATTTCTCAGTGTTCTCGCTGAAAGTCTATGTGCGTCGGGATCGCTTAATGAACCTCTCATGCGCGCGAGAGACGAAATTGTGTAAGTTTTTTGCGGAGCACATACGTTTCCTTGCGTGAATAATGCGAGTGCATTTTTTTCTATGCTTCGAAAATTCATCGTGCAACGTGTTTGAAGGAGACTTACTTGACCTCCGATTTGATAAATCGATTGGAATTTTTTTTTGTGTGTGTGTTTAGACTTTTATGAGCTCAAAAGAATCGAGTTATTCACGCGAGACTGAACCTACGATGCTCTGTTCAAGCTGAATTTGAATTATGTATTTTAATCGGAAGCTGAGAAAAAAATTTTAATTGAATCAATTGAACCAGAGCAAATGAAAATTGTATATAATTGATTCAATTAAATATTTATTCAAATGAATTTATTATGTTATTTAAGATTTGTTGATTTCGATTACTTGTTCCACTGAACTCGGAATAATTAATTACTTAAATATTTCATTCGAATTTCTATTTTCTATCGAATAAGCCGATTGTTTGATATGCCTATTTAAGTTTAACAAGCATTATCAGTAATGTATGTGCTTTCAACAATATGCAGATCACTATTGCAATAAAATATTTTACCAACAAAATTGTTTTTAAAAGAAAATTTTATATACATATATAGTTTTTGAATACAATATGCTATAATTTCATCCTCATAAAACAAAAGCTGATGGCAATACATTAGGAGCGCTTGAAATCGCACAAAACAAATCGAATATTAACCAAATCAATATATATTCATAAAAGAGGTAAAAACTTCACCTTCAAACATGTCAGTTCCCTTGAGGTAAGAATGCTAAATTATTTATAAATATACGTATATTTTTTTATTTTTTCATTCTCTCCAATGGCTTACATTTCATACGTTTCCCAAAGGGGACAAGAATCATCCATTTTCGTGGGTATCCTCTTTTATTATTTACCTAATAAAATCATAACATCAAATGTATAAAGTAAGTATCATTTAGATACAATATAAATATAACTAATCTTACAAGAAATCACTCTAAATATTTAAAAAAAGTTATTGATTTAATATGTATTTGCGTATAGCTAAATTGTAAACCAAATATAATTAAATATTTTATGTATATAATAATGGAATAATATATTTAATAATATATATATTATAGAATTAATGAAGAAGTTATACATAAATAATAATTATACAAATTCCTTTTATTCACTAATCGTAGTCACTTGTTGATATTATTAATTTATCGAATATTATACGAAGTAAAAAAATAAACAAAAGAATCAATAAAGTTTCAGCTCAACGTATTTCCACAAAAATCAAAACGCATCTCACTCGTCCATTAAATTTGCCGCTCTAAGCGATCGCATCGCAGATTAAATCTATATACACACACAGGAAATTTAGCATATAAACGCACTGACCCAAGTATAAGTCAATCATCATCATCCTCGTACCGGCTGCTCCACCTCGCAATCGCATGTAAATTAATTCCCGATAAAACGGCCAATCGAGTGCGACGCGCTTAAACGTCCCCGAGAGGCAACAATTATAAATGTCCGAGCGAATAAAAGAAAGCAAGCTGCGGAGTAATGCATATACACAGGCTTCCCTAAAAGCCTCGCGCGCCGCTACCCTCTATTTCCCTCGTTCATCTCTTTTCTCCCTCCTTGCCAGTATAGCGAGCCGAGCTTTTTCGCGAGAACACCGCATGAGAAACGGCTGGCTTCCGGCGAAGCGAGCCGGAAATGGCGTTTCCCATTCTTGGAAAATCCAGCAGCAGCAGCAGCAGCCGCAACAGAAGCAGCACAGCGCGGCGGCAGTAGAGAAAGATATGGAGAGGCAGCTCGGACGAGCGCGCTCAAATCCTTTAACGGACCTGTACGCAATATCAAAATTGCATGAAACGTTAGCGCTTCAATCGCTCGCGCCGAATAAGTGAAGCATGTCAAACGCCAAGCCCACACGCGGCGCGCTCGCTCGACCGACTGAATTATGTGGGAGGATCCGGCAGGGCGTTTTAGCATTTATTGCATCGGACCGCGCAGCTCTCGGATTTTAAAGTCGTCGCGTACGTGCGGGTCGACGCCGCGCGCGAATTAATTTTTCCTCCCCCGCAATCCGCGCGCGCGAGAGAGAGAGAGAGAGAGCCGGATTAACAGGATTGACGCTTTCAGCGCGAATCGCGGCTTAACGCGCCCCGATATGACGCGAGGGGAAGGAGCGGTTTTTAGAATTTCACTTGTTGTTCTCTGTGTTTTTGTTGTCGTCGCTTTATTGTAACGAGCAGCTAATAATTTCTCGTCTGGAATTTTCCCGCTACTGCATTATCCAGAGCTTCTTTCGAGGGCGATAGAAGGAGGGGGGGGGGGCGCGGAGGAAAAATAATATACGCTAAAAGCTCGGATTTTAATAATACGAAGAAGGCCTCTTGGGAGGAAAAAGGGAAGCGCGAGGAATCCTTGAGATAATGGTTTTTCATTACCCGAAACACAGAGAGAGTCGGCAGGGAAGTAGAAGCCCTGTACATATACGTAACGGACCCCTAGCTCCCTCCGTTCCTTCTCTCCTTCACCGGATAATTTTATGAAAGAAGAAAGGGGGGAAAAAAAGCTTGAGACAATTTCCCTCTTATTGTTCACCTGCTGATGTACCCGAAGGAAATCGTCTCTATAACTGGGGAGGCTCGACGCAACCCACACCGGCCCTGTATAACAGCAAACAGGTTTCTTCCAAAGCGCGTCTTTTCATCGTTATTAATTTTCCATTAATAATATCAAGCTCTCCGCAAAGTTTGCGCGCATCAAACATGGACACAGTGAGCGCTCGATTTTAATTAAAGACGTCATTAAATTAATGAGTTCGCACGACGCGCGGGCTCTCGGTGCCCCCCTCCGCAGCGGCAAACTCTTGATCTTCGTCTCGCGGGGGTCTCCTCAGCAGCCGAGAAAGAATGCTCGGTGCACCTGGGGTTGCTTAGCTACACACGTCTCCAGGCGCTCGCCCCAACGATTTGCTATATTAGTTCCCCGACGCACTTGTAAGTTCAAAGCGAGATTCCTGGAATATTACAACGAGGTCGTCATATTACATTCGCGCGCGCGCGCGCGCGCTGGTGCACGTCGAGCGCCGGGGAAAATTACGAAGGAGGACCTCCCGGCCGCGGGGAAGCTCGAGGGCGCTTTAGAATTTTGAATTAGCGCGTGCGTGCGCGAAAAGTCCCGGGAGTAATTCAATTTCGAATTCGGGTCGAGGCGGTCGAAAATTTTGTATAGTGCACACGCGAGCCTCCCGGCGGCGGCGGCGGCGTTGGCTGCGAAACTCGCGGGCAACTGACTGAAAAAGCTTAACTTTTCAATACCATCGTAAAGTTCTACCGAGCTAAATTATATTTTCCCCCTGTGCGGTAACTCGAGCTTTCGGGTCACGAGCTTTCGGGCGTGGAAGAGCAGTGTACGCGAAAGGCCGCGGGAATAATCTCGGATCGATTTTTTTCCCTTCGCGAATCCACGAGGATTCGCGCAGCCCCCCTCCGTACGCGGCGAGAGGGGAAAAATCGAATATCGCGCGCTTGCGGCGCGGATCCGAGAACTAAATGTCGAAGCGGGGACGAGCGAGCTATACACGATGGTGCAGGTTACGGCGCGTCGGAATATGCGAAAAGTTCCGTCTCCGGGAACTTTTATCGGACGGACAATGCGACCTGAGAGCCAAAGAGAGAAAGAGAGGGAGAGAGAGAGAGAGAGGGCGAAGAAGACTCGAGAAACATTTTTCCCCGTCGCGCGCGCTTCGTATGCAAAGAACACCACGGCACAATGGACTTCACACGAAAAGAATCCCATATCCGTTATATTATTCCGCTATTGTCAGTCGCACCGGCCGAAGCTTCGAGTATATCCACCTGTGCATATGTAAATATCGCCTCGCAGCCGCCGCCAATGCAGCCGCGCGAAAATCCGCGACTTTTTCTCTCTCGTGTGTCTCCGGCCGCGTCAAATTTCGCGAATATTACGCTTTGGCGAAAAGAAAGAAGAGGGAGGGGGGGGAGAGGAGAGAGAGAGAGAAGCCATTTTTAAAGCATAAACACTGCAGCGCCGTTCATTAAAAACTTTTATTATCCAACTCTTTTGCAGACACTTCAGTTGCAGCGCGCGACGCGAACCTTCCGACTCCGTAAGCGAAAAAAGAGAGAAGAAAAAACATCCTGTACCGAGGCTGCTGTTTCTCCCCCCACTGCTGCATCCTTCCAACAGCATTAAACAAACCTTCACTTGCAATTACTCGAACATCTTAAAAGCTCTCCCCGTTTTTCTGTGCCGGAGAGAAAAAGGAAACAAAAGGGGTATATGCGAGTACGATTCTACGCTTTTTTTCCTCTCTCTCTCTCTCACTCTCTCTCTCCCTCTCCTTTTTTCAGCTGCGAGGGACGCGCTTGGCGAGCGCGTAAAACGTCAATGGCAAGGCCGAGAGAGCGGTGCGCGCCGAGTTTTCATCGAGACTCGTCATGTACGCCGCCGCCGCCGCCTTCGGAGAAGGAGAGAAAGAGAGTGCGAGAGTTTGGAAAAAAAGTGGGCGATAAAATTTCTCGAGAAATCGCCCTCGTAACTTATATAGCAGCGGAAAGATGTGCGTCACACTCAGGATATACTCCCCCCCCCCCTCCCCCAACCCCTATTTCATTCAACCTTGCCGCGGACATTAAGCTGCAATATCGCGGCTCTAAACTTTCCCGCGGACGGCGTCTCTTTCTTCGTTAATCACCTGTTCCTCGCCGAGAGAGCGCGCGCTATAACTATACGCCCGTACTACGAGCCGCAGCGAGACTGAAAAAGTCCAGGTCGGCGTGTAGCATCGCCAGACGTCGCGCACCTGAGCGACCTAATGAACTGTAATGTCTAATAATCTCTTCCGCGCGGCGACGGGAAAAAATGAGGCCGAACTTTTTCCTTTCACACGCCACAGGGTTGCGCGCTAAAGAGTAAGGGGGGGGGGGGGGGGTTAGGCGAGAGAAAGTGAGAGAGAGACCTCTAAAAATGATGGACCGATCGTTTGTTTTGGAGCATCACGCTCGAGGGATTAATGGTACACGAGCTGTCGGAGGGGGGGAGGGAGGGGGGAGGGGGCTTTCTTTTGGTGCACAGCCGGCGACTGTGCTGATATTCCCCCTTTTTTTGGCGTCTGACAGTGACGGATTTCGACACTTGTTACGGTCGAGCTTCCGGGATAATAAGCTGCATTGCACACCCCGTTATCGATCCCGATATCACTAGTTTCTCAGCTCGATACGTGCAGCCGATTGAATCTTCTGCATAAATGATTGATCCTTATAAACATTGTAGGGGGATGGAGGTCGAACATTTCTGCATTAACGACCCAGCAGTTTACTAATTACATTCGACAATGTAAAGGGACTCGAATTTTCGCTTTGTCAGCGCTGATCGAGTGACGATAAAGCATCGAATTTCGTAGTATATTTTCAATGATATAAACTGTCGCGTTAATATTAAATAATTCGATTGAAATAATTAATATATGTAAGTTGTGATAATTTTAAATATCCGATTGCTTTTAATTAAACTTATTTATCACTGGAAGGATAAATTATTTCCTTCATTATGTGCAATAGCTATTGATATTGGAATTTGATACTTAATTTACGAGATTATCGGCTCGTCAAAGTATAAAAATATTTTAAACTTACCACTTTCACTGAACAAGTGCATTGTGCGGTATGATCAATAACTCATAATTCTTAAACAATCAGAAACTTGAACTTTTGTACTCGTATCCGACACACTGTAAAAATACGAATTCAAATAGATTAATTCATAATTCAAGAAAAGTTAACATCTACACAGAAAGCAGTAAGAACAATGCAAATAAAACATCTGAAATCGCAGTATAAGTAATTAAATCAAATCTCCCGCTCGTCGATAAAACAGATTACAACTGATTAAGCATAACCTCAAGTCTAAGTGTTCTTGCTCTTAGTGGGGTGGAAAAGCCCGCGAGTCATCGATCACTTTTTGCTCCTTGGGACAGACGACAGCTGCTGCATAGCTAAAGCTATATACGTGTCCCGGTGAAGTGCGATTCACCTAAAACTGCTGCCGCGCGACGACGACGGGAGCAGACCGGAAAAAAAGGAAGAATAAGAGACGTACTCGGACAGAGACGAGGCGCTGCAATTTGCGCGATTAGTCGTCGCTGACACGCGAAACTTTCCGCGCGGTTAATTGGAGGGAGTTTTTTGCAGCCGCGATATCCTCGCCCTCCCCTCCCCCTCCCTCCCCTCGCGCCGCCCTAGCTGACAAATTAACCGGATTAAGCGCGTAATCCTGTCCTAATAACTTGGCCCCTGGCTCTGCGGTGGAAAAAATTTTTTTTCAAATTAATGCCGGATTCGGATATTACCGGGCGCGCCGCGGCCTCCTTCAAATTGAATTCCGCCAACTTGAGCCCGCTTTTCAGTCAGCAGCGGCCCCGTCGTCGCAGTCATTAGTTTCTTATACCCCCGTACGACCAGCGCCCATGTAAGACCGAAGCCAGTTGGAAAAGTGCGATTTTAACAGCGTTTTATATTCCGTCATTTTTCCATAAGCTGTATGCGCCGTTTGGAAGCGGGCTTTTATTCTCGTGTCATCTTCTCCTCCGGTAATGAGATCTCGAGGACAAAAACGCAAGGCCTGCCTCTTGCTCGTAAGAGAGGAAGAGGGAGAGTGAGGGAGATTTATTGGCATTTAGGAAAATAATGTCGTTATCTTTTGTATAAATGTAGCGCGTCGCATACGGCCTTTCGCAAAAGGCAAAGAAGAAGGGGGTGGTGGTGGGGGGGGGGGATTGTGTGCGCGCGGGTATTGTTACAGTAATGAATTCCCTCGTTCCGCGCGGGTTTCAACCGCTGCGGCGCGGAGTTTTTGCTCGTGATTTCAAATTCAAATTCCCACCGAGTAAGAACGTTACACATTCATTTGCGGGCTTTGTATGCGTTACTTTGCATGTGACGCACGTATAAGCTGATTCTCCTCCTTCTCTGGCCTATATTTCGTATAATCATTCAATTATCCCGGTATATAAACAAGCGCGCGCAGAACGGGGCATTATCCTTCGCCGTGCGGTGCTTCGAGCTCTTTCATATTTTTCAAAGCGCGCCAAACTGCGAATTTTGAAAAAGGCACGCAGATGAGACGCGATGCTCTCGCTCAAGCTGAGAAAAATGCTGTTGGGATAGACTTCTGCTTCTGTATTATTTATAGTAACGATAGGACATACACTAGCATTATATTTTATAATTTTTATAGCGCCGCGTGGCGTAAGTTCGCAATCCGTTGCATAAGTTTCCCATTACTGTACCATACTTATCAAATAGGACTCTAGTATGGGAGCAATTTAAATTCTAAATTTCAAATTAAAATATTTAAAAAGAAATAAAGACAAAGGCAGTAAAAATCTTCAGGATGAAACGATATTGCAATAAATATTAATACTGTGCGTCTTTCATAAAAATGTATTTACTTATTATAATATTAAAATTACCGTATGCGTTACAGTAATTTTTGTCCACTTTTATTACATAATTTTCACACCTGATGCGCGCGGTTTGTTAATGGAGCCAATGTTTCGCGCCTCGAGCGCGTCAAAGCGACTGAAACTCGCGCTGTCTTTTCATTTGCAAGAGTATAGAGCATACGGTTTGCAGAGCCGCGCAGAGACATCAACGTGATGAGCGCGCAAAACATTCTATCCGCGACGAGGGGGCTGTAAGTGTCGCGCACGCGGCACACGTCAAATAAACAAAGTGGCCGGCGGCGAGAGCCCATTGCCTTTAATTAAAATAACACCTGATTCTAGCAAGCTCGCTTCTCTGATTTCACAGCTGTTGCTGCTACTGGAGTAACACGGCGAGAAAATGGATGGGTTTCTTTGATTCTGGAAATGGATAGGAGAGCGGACTTTTACATTTAACCGTGAGAGATTTCCTATATTTTCGAGTGTTTGTTTAGGTGACAATTTGCCTCTTCCAGTGTGGGAGCAAGAACCATTTGTAAAATTGCACGGATAGCGCTTCGATTGATTAAAAATTTTTATTCAAGCTCGAATAATTTCAAGGCACCATCCTTTCAATCCTAAATTTTTTAATTAAGAGTTAGTTTTCGAAACAAAGATTTTTAAAATTACGATCTTTATATGCTACACTGAAAATTAAATTTGTATACGATAAACAACAGTCGAACTTTTGAATAATAAGTTTTAATTTATAATTAGTCGAAGCTAATTCACCGTAATATCGAAGTATAGAGGGACAAAAATAGCAACAAAATACAATATTTACGCATATTTTCCACCAATATCTAGTCGAATATCTTAGTACACAACTTATTTTCTGCCCATGGGCAAAATATAAAACTTGTAACTTTCAAAAACTTATATAAGTTCGTTCACATTCCTGTAACTAACCCGGAGAACTTTTGATGAATCAGCCCTGCGCAAAGCAACAAATATCTAACCTTTCACTTGACTATCCAAAGATCGCTCTCCTTTTATCGAGAACTGAAGAATTACGTACACCAAACACATGTGAACGATCAGTTTTTTATTATTATTAACAAAAGACCAAAAAAATTAAAATAATAGTCTTCAAAAGGCTATTGACAAACTCTGCGATTGAATTAACGTTTCAATCTATCAGCCAAAGTTCAACTGCGTTGATCCATAACATTTACTGCACATAGTTCGAACGCAGTTTTGATAGTTGGCGATGCTTAATCAGCCCCATAGTTCAGCTTTAGTTCCGTACATAGTTTCAGCTTCTACATGCGTATTATCGTAATTCATCAGTCAAATTCCAAAGTACACGTGCACTTAAGCGAGTTGAAAAAAATTTGCTAAATCTCTCCATAACCCCCAAAGCTGCAAGTCCGCGACTATAACATTCAGTATAAATCCAACCGCAAAAGAACGATCCAGAAAACTGCTGCAGTTTTTGACGAATTATACAGCGGATAACAGGAGCACCAGCACCACCAGCAGCAGCAGCAGCAGTGGGAAAGCAAGCAGTGGTATAAGAGAGAGAGAGAGAGGAGCACTCGTCCCGGGCGAACTTAAACTCGAGTTTGCTCAGTGGCGGTGGCCCCCTGCCTTTTCGTGCCCGGAATGCGCTTCTCGGCTTTTCGGCTGCGTCATCGCTGGGGTTAAAGGGCCGACACCTCTGTCTAGCACTGCTGCTGCTGCTGCTGCTGCTGCAACGAGGGATGCGGGAGGACGCGACGACGTGTGCGGGAGAGTTGAAAAGAGGAATTGCAGACTGCGGCTATAAGCGCCAAGGATGAAAGGGGACGACGTGCAGTGCCGCGCAGCCACCGACTTGCCCCGCAGGGAGGGAGGGAGGGAGGGAGAAAGAGAGTCGGCTTTCTCTCTCGCCAATCCGGGGAAGGATTTGCTCGCGCAAGTCCAGTGATTTATATCGCTTTAGCGAGATATGATTAACTTTCCTCAACGCCCGTACAAAGAAATTCGCAAAATGTAAATTAACTGCGCGGAGGACGAGAGGGAAAGACAGAGAGAGAGAGAGAGAGACGCGCGCGCGTCAAATATAAAACACGCGCGAGCTCGCGCGCAGCCGTAAAGTTTGCAGCATCGCTCGCGCGCTACACCGCACGACTCTCGCGTTTCTCGCCGAGGGAAGAGAGGAAACACGTACAGCGGCAGCGTCGGCGTAGATATATACATACATACACACATATACATTGTATAGCGCGAGATAGCCGTACAGCGCCGAGCAAGAGTCCTCCCCGGGGGAGAGCCAAGAGATAAACTTCCGGCGAGCATAATGTGCCTTAATTACGCGCTGCGGATGTAGTTTCGGGCTCGATCGGGCAACGCGAGACTCTCATATCGTAGTGCGCGCGTTGTAGAGCGAGAGAGAGAGAGAGAGAGAGACCGGGAGAGAGTGAGCTGGCTTTCCTTGATGAAACTTAATTAGGGCCTGTTTTGAATTTCGCGCGCGCGAGCTGCACAGCTGCGTCTGCGTTTGTTTAGCCCCCGCGCTACTGACGAATTTACGAGGACAGTACCAAGTACGTGACTCGTCCCCTGCACCGCCCGCCCTTGTCGTTATTCCAGTTGCAGTTTTACGCGACTGCGAACGAGCTGATGGGGCTGCCGCGGCCGGCGCAAGTGTAACTGGGGGACTCTTGGGTCCGCGACGGAATAACGCGGGAGATTTCGCGAAAACAAAATCCTAGTTTAGATTGGAGTATTGTCGAAGGGAACTTTGCGATTGGGCGGTGAAAACACCGAATGGAAACCTTAATTCAACACGCGGACGCTTCGTACAGTCGTGTATTTAACAATTTTGAAACTGATGTGCAACGCTGCGACGTCCAGACTGCGACGCTTCGCTAAAATCAACTATCGAGTTTGCATTTCCACTGCGCGCGCGTGGACGGATTCGCGATGTAAACCAAACGAAAATTTCACCGCCATTACAATTGGCGGACGTAACGGCTTTCCGTTCGGCGACTGCAGCCGCACAAATTACGTATGTTGATGAAGCGGCTGTGTAACGGCATTGCCAACTTGAAAGTATAAAAACGCTTAAAAAATGTTTGTGTCACGAGGGCATCAAGATTCCGACAGGAATTCGGAATTGATTTATTCCATAATTGAACAAAACATTGACCAAAACCTGTCTACAAAGCTTTCATCCTCAGAAATTTTAAAGCAAAGTATTTTTCCGACGTGTAGAGAGCACTGCGCGAGCAGTGCGTCTGGGAGAAGACTATATATGCCTCGCGATCCATCTGCACGTAACGCATAACCGATTTCGAAACAAAAAAACTTCGAGACCAATCGATGTATATATATCCGATAGAAGTGCCGGGAAAAACCTTTGGCGAGCCCCGATATATCCTCAATTATTCTGCTCCGGTTCGGCTCTCGTCTCATTTTCCAGCATATACAGCCGGTGAGATATTAGCGGTCGTAAAATTATGCGGCCTCGAGTGGCTCCCTCTCTATGCGCGCGCGCGAAGAATGGCGAAAATTTTTTGAAAAACTTTGCCATTAAAACTCCCCGCAGACGATTTTTATGGCGCTTCGGGATATAATAAATGTCCATGCGGTCGGGATAAATTTAGCCGAGGCATATATGTATAACAAAACAATTATATACCTGCTTTTGAAGTTTTACGGCGAGGGAAAGGAAGGGAGTGTGGAGGGGGGGGGGAAATAAAATGCGAAAATAAAATAAAGAGAGCGAGGTGCACGTTATAGACGGGACTCGCGAGACTGATTAATGAAACGTCCTGATTTATGAGGGATACTTTCGTCGATTTTTTTTTGTTCATCCTCACTTTGAAACAATTGAAAATACACGGAATGATCGAACGCTATTACCGCGATTGTTTTCATTCGAAACTGCGGAGCTGTTCCTTACGCGGCTGCATAAATTTTATTGAAATTCTTGCTGACGTGCGCGGGTATTTTCTCTTCCTCACTCTCTGATATTGACGCGGCGAAAAATTCTTTTCTCTTTCTCCGCATCGCTGTGTTATATATACATATGTATGACGTGTACGCTACACACCCCAGACGGACTTCCATTATTTACTTATACGAAGCCGCGAAAGAGAGAGAGAGAGAGAGAGAGAGAGAGAGAGAGAGAGAGATCCAAAAGCGATTAACTCTCGAGTATTTTTGGAGATCCCCAAAATCAACAAGCTGCAGCGGCTCGGTTACGCACTCGTGTATAAAGGGGGTCAGAGCTCGCGTTAACAGACTAATGCTCTCGAAATCACCCTTTCTCCCCCTCCCTACCCCTGATCTTCCCTGTGTGTAATAATATCCGGCTAATTCAACTTGTTACACACACGTTCGACGCACACACACACACACACACACCCAACGCGAAAAATCAGAGAACTCGGGGAGATATTGCGTTACAGTCTGGGGCAAATCCCCCAGCGAAAAATTAAGGTAACGAGCTGCCAGAGCTGTATCATCTCCAAATCCGATATTCCCGGCCGCAATTGCTGCGCTGGGGAACTCCGAGTGTATAGCGCGTGCAAGCGCCAAGTTGCGCGAGAGCATAGCTCGAGGCCAAGATGTCTCAAGTTCCGCGCGCTGCGCCTCTATATATATATATGGAAGTGCGCGCGATAACGCAGTGCCGATTAGAAGTATATAGGCGCCGACGCGATGTCACTTCTCTCCGCGGCGGAATATACGTATACGCTGCTGGCAGAGAGACGGCGAATATCTTTCTCCCTCTCTCTCTCTCTCTCTCTGTCTCCTCGTCAGTCGGCAACTTCGACAATCTCCATAAAGAGTCTCTCGACGCGTATATGCGTCGCTGCTTGCGTAACGCGGAATCCTAATTAAGAGCAGAGAGAGAGAGGGAGACAGTGACGTAGCTTTAACTTTAAAGGATCTGCGCGTCGTGGCAATTCTCGTGCTCTGGCTTTGCTCGACTGCTTTTTTTCATCGACAAGGCGGGACGAGAGGATTGCCGGGTGACGAAACTAAACTTGTTCTTCGAATTGATATTGTGCGTACGGAAATACGTATTCTTTGTCTCGGAATAGCGCGCAGAGTGAGTTAGCCATGACGGTTAGCGCTCAGTGTGGCTGATTACGGATGTCAGCTATGTTCTTACGGCAATCGTATATTTTAGCCAAAGTTAGATTTCAACAATTAATAAATTTGTCACTTTGTGGATAGTCAGCAGTTTATTTCGAAGTCTCGTTAGCCACAAACGGCTGTTGTGCGACTGTACAACAAATTGCCTTTGTAAACTTTTTATTTAATCGTAATATTCAATGAAAATTCAACTGCAACTATAAAAGTGAAAGAAATCTTATGAGATGAAAGTTGAAATAAAAAAAGAGTAATCAAGGTAATTTACGACTTCAAATAAGCTCGTAAATTACTGCGCCTTTTTTCGCCGATGCCGAGAAAAAGCTTTTTTAAGTACTTGCTTTCGACTCGCACACTAATGCCGAAGCAATGATTCAGCATGAAAAATCCATTTTAAAATTTTGACGCTCGTCTCGCGAATTCAAGGACATGTATTATATAACCGCAGCAGTACAGTCATGTATAATAACCGTACTGGGCGCCATCTCCCCCCCGATAATCAGAACCGCTCGGTGCCATATACTTTCCGCTCCATTGCGATCAATTAAACATGCCTCGGTGCGTAAACTTCTCTCCCTCGAATAAACCATTTATTACTCTCAGCAGCATCTCTGGCCGAGACACAATGCAGATATTCCCTCGGTGTAGGGTGTGCGCACGAGTAATGTAAATAAAATCGAAAGAGAGAGAGGAGAGAAGAAGAGCTCCGGCGCTTTTATTAACTCGAAGAAGCAGAAGAAGAAGGAGAAGAACAAGAAAGAAGAGCAGTGGAGAGAGAGAGAGAGCCAGTCGGAAGAGAGGAAGATCGAGTGCGCGTCGAGTTAATTAAGGTATCGATCTAATTAGCCGACGGTAGAGAGGTGGAAGCTTCTTTCTCCCCGGGAGAGCTCGTGCTCCGCACCTTTTTTGCCGCGCGCACTCATGCCATCCGATCTTCGGCGTAGGACTTGTCCCTCGGCGATAAACTAATTAGCCAGTTGATCCGACCTAAAATCAAAAATCGCGGGAGAGAGATGAAGCTTGGAGAGCCCCAGTTTACGCGTAAAGCAACGAGCTCTCGTGGTTATTTTTCATTTTTTATTTTCTCCAGCTCGCCCCCGGGGCGATCGGCCGAAGCGACTGTTTTCGCGAGGACACTTAAATTGTATGAAATATGTGTAATAACATCTGAGAACTCATACGCGCTATTTGCTTGTTCCGTGCGTATCAAGAATTCAAAAGTCGCGAGAAAAAAGCTTCGCTATACACGTCTTTTTAAAATGCATGGAATAAATTACAGAAAAATCTTCAGAGCCCCCCCCCCTACACCCTCTCTCTCACTCTCTAGGTGTCCGCAAAGAAAATCGCGCGCGTGAAAAAGCCTCGCAGCGGTTTCAATTTCCCGCAAAAAAGAAGCGTGCACGCACTCGCGCTGATTTTCTTTCAGCCCAAGACGAGGAAGACGTCTCTCCGAAAAACTTTCATTCCCCTCGTCACCCTCCCCCCCCACCGCCGTCTCACCGTCCCCTTTAATCACGCGATAAAAAGCGAGACGTACACGGCGCGATACGTGTGAAATGTGTGATCCGACTAATGAGCGCGGATGCTTTTTCGAATTTCAATTCGCCGCGAGTAATCAGCGCGCGGCCCCCCAGCTTAAAATTTCGCGCAGCGGCGATAAATTACATTGCTGAAAGCCCCCTTTTTTCCCTGTCCCCCTTCTCCTTCTCGTCGTCCTCCTCCTCCTCCTCCTTCACTCGCGTTTACGCAGGCTAACAAGATTTTAATGAACCTCTTCAGCCATTTTCGTCGCACTAATTTGTATCGCGTGCGCATAAAGCGAGCCCTCTCTTATTTTGCGGGAATACATTTGGTGATTATATCGTCGAATGGACTTTTCACCTGAATGTCCGCCGTCGCTTTACGCGCCGTTTCAATGAAACCGCGAAAAATTTAAGCTGCGTCTTGACCGCGACGGATACGCCGTGTTTCGCGGTTTCGACTCGCGCCGCCGCGGCGAATGCGAGAAAATTAACGCGTCACGCGTGCGGGTATTTCAAATCTTGTAATTAAATGAACTGCCGGGACGACGAGTTTATTTTCCTGCGAGACGAGCAGCCCTTGCGTAAACACGCGACGCGAGACAAAAATGGAGAAGAGCGAATAACGGCAGCACGAGGAAATAAGCCCTCCTCGAGGGTCATAAAATTGCGATCCCCTCCCATTATCCAGAATCAAACCGGCGCGCACGCGAGAACATCAACGGCGCATGATAAATGTAAAAATTAACTACCTCGAAGTGGCGCGGAAGAGCCGCACCAAATTTGCTACCGGCAGCGGCGGCCCTCCCTATAAAAGCCGCATGAAAAATGACTGGGCGACATTCTGCCCCATTAAGATCATCAATTCCGAATGAAAATCCATGATCGATGTCATACGCGCGCCGCGCAGTCCGCCGTAGGAAGAGAGAGAGAGAAGAGGGGATGGGGGTGGGGAGAGTGAGAGAAAAAAAAGGAAAGTGGTGGACGTTAGAGCTCCGCGAAGAAAAGAGAACAAAGACGCGACGCGTCTTTTTCCCGTCGACTTTATCTCTCGTCGGTGTGGAGGCGAAGGGGGGCGGCGGCCCTTTGTCCCCCGCGCGTCTTTTTTGTGCCAGCCTTTAATCCCCTCTACCATTGACCCTCTCTCTCTCTCTCTCTGTCTGTCTGTCTCTTTCTCTCTTCTTTATATATATGAGTCTAAATTGAGCCACAATCCGCGAGAGATAAAATTCTCGTTCGTTTGTAAAAGCGCCCTCGCTCGTTGCTTCCGCCGCTCAACCGGCTCGGCGCCGCAGGCGATTCCAGATTGCAGATAGGGGGCTGCAGATACTCCGTGCGTGTGTGTGAGTTATTCACGCAAGTTTGTCGGGCGAGAGAGCGCGGTGTAATGGCGCCACGAAATCGCGACACCTGCGCTGCCGAGGCCTCTCTCTGCTCGCGCGTTAGATCCCCAAACTTTTTGCTATAGTTGCGCGAGAAGGTGGGGGGGGGGGGGAAAGGTCGTGCACAGAACAACCCCCTTTTTCACGCTCCTCCTCGTGTGTTTCCCGGGAATTGGCCGGTAGATGAAAAACTACTTTAACTACGTAGTTCCGTTTCAAACTCGCGCGAAACGACTCGAGGCTCTGGCTCGGATGTCGAGACTTTTCGATTTTAGGGGGCTGTCGGGAAAAATGTTGTATTACATCTAAATTGACTCTTGGTGTGTGATCCCGATAAAATTTACGCAACGCCCTGCCGAGGAAAAATATAGGAAATACCTACGCTCGGGCTCGCGCGCCGCTTTCTCGGTGAAAAGCTCGTTTCGTGCAACGATATATACGCGTTCGTAGCAGCAGCGACGCCGCCGCCACCGCCGACAACAGCTTCGCGTGACGTACGGCCTGACATTCGTTATTACGCGATCGTGCCTAAAATATACGGCAACTCGTAAAGCGACTGTCGAAAAAGGGGGTAACGCACATACAACGGAACGAGGTGCTGAGAGCGCGCCGAAAAAAAACGCAACCTATATAATACCTCCTTTTTTTAATTGGAAAAAGAATATATGTGTACAAAGTTGGATTTCTCGCGGATAAAGCTCGCGCGAAACGCTTTTCCGAGCTGTGAAGAGAGCCGGCTCCTCGTGCGTCCGCGCGCTATATGTAATATTGCGAAA
This sequence comes from Philotrypesis tridentata, assembly GCA_018906965.1. Classification (NCBI taxonomy): domain Eukaryota; kingdom Metazoa; phylum Arthropoda; class Insecta; order Hymenoptera; family Pteromalidae; genus Philotrypesis; species Philotrypesis tridentata. The sequence continues at coordinate 8,054,026 of JACCIB010000002.1, forward strand.
TCATTTATCGCGCGAGTAACCGGCCGCGAAACTTGTAATACCTTCGCCGGCCCGTACGTACGTACGAGGCATCCCAAATGAAGAAGACGAGGAAGTATAAGAAGAAGCAGAAATGCCGGCGGGATAAGGATTTGAGAAAGCGAGAGCGAGCAGGAGATAGCTGAATTCTCGGCGCGAACGAGCCGGGAAAGAAAGTATAATCCCGACACTGGGCACAATCCCGGACGTGTGCAGGCGCGAGAGGAAGAAAAAGGAAAAGATTCTCCGTTCAGATTTGAGAGAAGATCCGGTAGCCCCGAGCCCGAGCTTTCTAAGCCGAAAATAATTGTGGTCTAGAGAAAGGGAGGGAGGGAGGGAGAGCGGAGAGAGAAAAGGGAGAGGGGGGATGTTGCTACAGTTGAACGTGAGTTGAGTGCCTGCCAACAAGTTTTCCTTCTCGGAGTCGTCGACCGATGAAACGCCCGAGACGAGCTCTCTCGTTTTTCGGCTTGTGGTCAAGAAGGTGACGATGGCAGGGCGCAAGCCCGGGACAATGGGCTTCACGCTCTGGAAGCGTATGTAATAAATCGTTGCTAGCAGCCCCCTGGGAACGGACCCCGCAATTACAATTAATTTACACGCACGATACGTGTGGGTGTTTTTATATAAGGACTCTCGATCAAATTCGGTCGTGACGAAATTAACCCAGTTTTCAGTCTGTCCATTAACGAGCTGTACATATTATACCTTTAACAGACTTCTCTTATTATCGACCGTCGGTACAGCAGAAAAAAGTACCGCCGCAATAAGGGGCGGAATGAACTCTTACGTGTCTCGACGACGTGAACGCTCTAGCGGAGTTAATAAAGTACTTACGGTATAATTGAAGTAGCTCTCCCCAGAGTTTTTGCTCGATCTTCGACCAGCAGTGCCAGCAGCTGCTGGGACTCGTTGTCCCAGAATTTTTTTGATCCTCTTCCATCCTCCAGTAATAAGGAGAATTCTGGTAATTAAGATACTAGGGGAATACCCGACGTACTACTCGTTTATTTTTACGAAATCATTACGATCTGCTCGTATGGGCGTGTGTACCATTGATAGTTTTTCCTCGGCGTAATATGACGGATCGAAAGATGTTTTATACAGCAGAATATCTTCAAAAACTTGAGAAAATACGGTGCGTTTGCAATGTATCTGTGGAGAAAGAACAGAAAAAAAATCCAATCAAGCAACTGCACGCATTTATTTTACGCATCAGTAAAACCGTATAAAAGCGTTTCCATTTAAATAAATATTTATCTATATATGGCTGCACACAGGAAAAAAATTGTTTGAAAATATTACGAGCATCTCGCATTTTCATATTAAAAATAACCGATTCGTTTTTGCACTCAACTGATGGTTGCAATAAAAAATACGGAAAGGAAGAACTTTCATGCTAACGAGTAATCGATTTACTGAAAAAACATTACTCTTCATAGGGCATCACAATTTTGACTCCCTGACGCACGTAGAAAGAGCAAACGCGATACCGAAAATCATTGGTTAAAAGTATTTAAACGATCATTTGACCGAGTATTAATTAAATTGCGAAATTCCCGCGCATACTTTGAATTTTCGAAGAACCCTCCATTCCGCATTCCACCGGCACTTTAATACAGTATGAAGCACCTCTTTAATCATCGCCGTCGATTGATCAACGTCCGCCTTTATTTTGTTGCCTCGCCATACTTGCGTAAATAAATCATATTATATTAAGCTGTTCTCACACCACGTGTATGCAGACGCGTAAAATTGATCGTGTTCTGCGTCTATGCATACCCACACCCGCAGAGAAGCTTCACTTACGATAGAGACGAATCGGAGGTGAATTTCCGCGAGGAAGTTCCGGAAGCAAATATCGCGACGACAGCGGCGGTTTACAGCCGATAATCTCGCTCTATTCGAGCACATCTCGAGATCCGCAACTATACATACAGCTTACATCAGTATCGAGAAAAAACAAAGACACTCTCTCGCTCGCCTGGCGCGTCGTCGCGCGATCGATGCGGAAGTTTGGGGCCTTGCCTTATACCCCGGTACGCGGGGGAATATTTCGAGATCCGTGGCCGGGGGTGTCTCCGCGCGTCTCTTATCGGCGCCGTTTTATCGGCCTGTTCCGGGCCATAAAGCCGCGCCTGATTGCGCCAGCGACTCCTATGCAGCTTCCTTCGTGTCGCGCAATCGTTAGCCCGCGCGAGCATTATAAATTCACGCCGCGGCGGCGGCGGCGGCGGCGCTTGTCGAATTTCCATCCGACCTGCCGCGTTGCTCGTATTTCAAAAGTGCAGCCGCGAGCTGATTTTTCCAAAAGGAACTTAGCGCCGCCCCGCGCGCGCGCGCGCGCTTGCCATTGAAATATCGCAAAGCCTCGTATTCTATATATATAAGCGTCGCGGTGAGTCGCGCACGCGGCTATTCTTTTTGTTCGGCGATTTATGGGGGTATTTAAGCAGTCGGTCGGTGAATCATTTTCGAGGCGATCGCGCGAAAATTTTCGCGGATATCTAACGGGCTACTGCGGATATATACGTTTGGGCGGCTTCTTGTATACGTCTATACGTAATCGGCGGCGCGCACGGAAATTCCTTGGGAAGAATTTGAGAATTCGGCGGGTGATTGTGTATAACGTAGACGCGCGCAAGGCACTTGATTTATGGGCTGATAAACGTGACCGAGCGAACAGGCAGCGATATATTCATGCGTTACGATAATAATTCGCTTTAACGAACGATGTCATTCATAACTCGGTGGAATAATAATTATCGCTCGTTCACGTATACAACATATATATATATACACACGCACACACACACACACACACACACACGTATATTTGTGTGTTTGTGTGTACACGTGTTTACTCGACAAACAGTTTCGAGAGCGATTATTAGCGTCGATGCGTATCGAAAACGATGAACATATCAGATGCACGTACACGCGCAATGACGTCTGCGCTAACTGTATTAGTTTCGATTCACTATGCAATCGATCATATGTACACAGAGGCCCGAGCGTCAAACGGGGTCAAGCCACAATTAGAGAGTATTAATTTGCCGGCGATGCAAAAACACTGCGCCATACGCGCGCTCGCGCAGCCGTAAAACAAATACACTCGCGTCGCATCGTATCAAGTATTAGAATATATACGCTTTCGAGGTACATATATATGTGGTGCATCGATCCGGGTCAAAGGACTCGCTGAATGATCCGGCGTGGCTCTCAATTTTTCAGAGCGTATTCTCCAACGGTTTGCTTTGAACCGACTGCCGCGTGTGTTGCTATTGATGTTCGAACGCGCTCCGAGTGCGCGCACTTTCCCGACTGCACTGCGGGCTTCGCCCGTCGGAGTCGCGCCGACACAGTTGCTCCGACTGTTTGGACTTGCGGAGAAATCGACTGCGAGTCGCGTTTCTTTCGGGGCATTATTCTAAACCGGGTGTACACTTTAACTTTTTCTTGTTTACATTTCAGAAAAATTCTCGTTGGGACGCGCGACTTTTGGGGAAGGTTCGCGGATGTTTCGAGAGAAATGAGTTAAAGTTGTGGAAATCATCCGAAAAGTATGAATGTAAATAAAAACTCTGAATTAAAAATTGTATGAATAAATAAAATTGGTGACGATTTAACTTTGCGGCGTAAGCGACGTCGTTTTCCACGAAAGACAATGTCAACGAGTCGTTTTGTAACAAAAAAATAAATATAATACTTGCTCGCAGTACAGTTTTCAATAAAAAAAAAACAATAATCTTTATAGACTCTGCAGCTATGACCGAGCGCTATAACTTTTATTAAATTTTGTTTGCTTCATAGTCCTATATTGGTTTTTCTTTTGCAATATCTTCCCGTCATAACAAGCTTTAAAATAGTAGATTGGCCATAAAAAATACAAAAATACCAATTTTTTTACGATATACTATAAAAGAGAACTGTATAATAGTATTTAAATTTATGGAAAATGTTTTAAGGAGAGCTATGACTTTCGAGATCGTTTAATAGGCAACTGATAATAACATTAAAGTTATGAAATATTCGGGCAAGTTAATCAGTTCATTATAATATAAATTTTCTCGTGTATACATTTCTTTTTAACGATCGGGGTAAGAGTATATTTCACGATGTCGAGAAAAGGCAATTTTAATACTCTCAGCACTGCATAAGGTCAAAATGCGATATTATATGAGTTCATTTGGTAGAAGATAGTACCAACACAACTTAATATGATTTCTTTGTTAATTGCACTGCATCATTATCCCGAAATCGATTATATCCTATTATTTTCAAAAATATTAAGAAATACCGTTTTTAAAAATGATCTTTGATTGAAAAAAAACTGGCAAAATCATTCTTATATACAAAAATACGTCAATGATGAATAAAAATTCAATAAACGTCAACGAAATGTTAAATGCAGAAAAAATGTTTGTTAAATAATAAATTGTGTGGATTTGTTCGTGCATGTAAAATAAACCGCGCGAAAATCGAATGAATTGGAAACGCAAATATATAAATATATGTTTTAAAGAGCTCTCTGCAATACTTCAAAGAGAGAATAAATGCATTTACCACCACTTAGCCCTATTTATTCGGACGTAGTAAATACAATATCAAATTTTATAAAAAGCCTTAACAGGTCTGTGCACCGTAAAACGCATTCTTAGTGATGAAAAATTACGCTGAATCAATTACAATCTATTCCTCTCAGTTCATAGTATTCAAAAGAAGATAAAAAATTAATTAATTAATCAATGAAATTAGTTTGAATGAAACAAATTTTAATACAACCGAGAAACGTTATGAAAATCAAAGCTTCATCTTCAGTATACACAGGACTACAATGCAGATTAATCCATCCTGAGAAAGGTTAAATCAACAGACGCCGTCTCTGTTTGCTTACGCGGTCCTTCAACCGGCTTTGATCATCAAAATTGAGCAAGCCCATTAATTAATGGCCTAACATTTAAAGGGCCAAGCTTCCTATATATACCAGCGCAACCGAAATACGAGAAAAGAAAGAGCCGAGGAGGCGACCGGCCGTCTGGCTGTAATATCCATGCATTCATAATGCTCGTAATGACTTTCGGAAAAGCCATCGGAATAAAGCTGGGAGAAACTTGGCCTCACCGACAATTAGCCAACTTTTAATATAATTTTCATTAAAACCAAAGTTCCCTCTCGACTACCGCACCTTTTTCTCACTCTCTCCCCCTATCCTCTCTCCCACTGTATATACACAGCGAGTTTTCTTGCTCTCTCTCTCCGCAGTCGCCAGGAAAAAGTCTCGCGCGTATTTTAAAATTCAAACGCTACTCGGCCGCGTGTCTACTTTATTGTCAACGCGTGCGGCGCGCGATACTACAGCGTTGCGCAGCAGCGAAAGGCATAACTAAAGTTTGCGGGCGCCGCGTAAATCGCTGCCGCTGCACGGCAAGAAGGAGCGCGGAATTTTTTACGAGCTCCTTGCGCAAATTTTCGGCAGATTCATGGTCGCCGGAATTTCCTCGGGAAACCCACGGAATATCCCGCGAGCTTATATTCATCTGATTTATACATCGCGAGAGCGAGAGAGAGATTTCGTCTATCTACACGCTCCTCGTTCTTATTTTTTCGATTTACATCCCACACCGTCATTATGTGCACACGAACTTGCGCTTGGCGGGAGCTTCAAAACTACTCAAACTGCGCGGAGAGAAAGAGAGAGGGGGGGAGGGAGAGGCGGGTCGAGAGAGAGAGAGCGATATCAAGTTTTAACTGTGAAGCGGGCAAAATGAATCGTGGCTGCCGCTGTTGCGCAGCATCGCGTCGAGCTTCATATTAAGCGCAAGTTCGCCTTGCGCGCGGCAAGGAACCAAAGTAACTCAAACGCCCCCGGAAAACTCGCACGGCTATGTGTAATTACTGTTGAAGCTGTTCGAATTGCATTACACAGATTATATGTCGAATTTAAAACAGAAATGCACTTTTCTTTGGTTTAGAAATCGAAAATTTTTTTTTAACGCTACAAGTTTCGGACCGATTGGACTTTCTTCTGTGAACCGAAAGATTTTGAAAAAGCCAAATTTTTTAAAAATATATTAAAATCCGAATAGCCAATTTTTTCTTTTTCCTCCATATGCCTGGGATCCCCGTGTAAAATTTTCATATTCTATAATTCCCATGTTCCTCTGCATTTTTCATCATCTTTTGGCTTATAGAAGAAAGTCGCATTGGACCGAAAGCAAAAGCTCCAGCTTAAAAAAATTTTTTGCAAATTTTAGACCAAAGAAAAGTGCATTCATTTTTTGAAATTCAACATATATACTTATGTATATAATAATTAAGCGATCGAAGCTCGACATAGGCAGTCGCGCGCGCGACGGTGAGAAAATTCGAAACAATCCGAAAATAATTAGCGCGATAAAGGCCGGCTAAATAGAATTCGCCCATTTGGAAATCCGAGTATCGCGGCGCGTCGAGCTTAGGTAACCTCTTTAAGCGAGCGCGCAGTGATTTGAAAGTTAAGCCAGGCGGCTTTCGGGGATTGCGGGAGGAGCCACGAAATTTCCCGGGAAATTGCTGTATTCCCTCAAATGCTCCGCCGCGCGCCGAGGCGGCGGAAAGAAAGGAGCGAAGAAGCCTCGCCGGAGAGAAAACGCTCCCGTGAACTGCCGGATCTCCGGGTAATCCCGCGGCCGAAAAAAAGCTAGTCTAGCGCGTATCTACCCGTCTATCCCGCACATAATGCACACTCGCGCGCGGATTCGAGTTGTTCAATAATGAGGCTGAACGCGCGCGGCGACGAGAATTAACGGGGTAGAGGACGCGACAGTAAGAAACGCTGGAGAGCCTATTGAAAAGCCGCGTTCGTCTCTCTCTGTCTGGCAATTCGTTGTGTTCGATAACGCAGGGCTTCCTTTCTCGGAGTCGCTGTACCGAATGCGCACACATATTTCTGAAATCGCGATTTAAAAAAAGAAGAAATTTTGAAACACATTTTTCACTTTATAAATTTATAAATAATTTGATAAGAACGTATGGATTATTTTATCGAGGTATGGATGATCGAGTATTCGAAAAAAAAGATTTGAATTTAAAATTTGTTTTCGAAAGTGAAAAAAAAAAACTCACTCGGTGTACACGGGGACTTTCTAAAAAGTCGCGCGACTCGAGCTCGCGACGCCTTCGCAAACCCGCCGCTCTCGAAGGGATTCGACGAGAGGCTTCGAATTTCACTGTTACAAAGCCGTGTAATGGAGGCATCGGAGAGAAGCAGGGAGGATACCGAAGAAACGCCGCAACGCGCGTCGGGGCTCGTTTTTCCTCGTTCCCACGGCGCGCGGGGGCAACTTCATTACGCGAGACATTAATTGCAATCAATCACTGCGTCAGAGATGGAGAGAGAGAGAGAGAGAGTGGAGAACAAAAAGGGCGGCTGGAGGGGGGGGGGCAGGAACGAAATAAGAGCGCGCGCGCGCACCGAGATTGGAAGTCATCCGGGGACGCCGAGGGAAAAGCCTTAAAGCCCTCGCGGTGTATATAGCAGCTACTTGCCAATATTGGACAGGTGAGCTTTCCGCCGCCTAGGATACAAAGTCTCGCCGACTAATTACGAGGCTGATGCCGACGGGAAGCCGAGTAGAGGCAGTCGGGGAGAATTTTCAGCGATTTGCTCTCGGCGTATATATATAGCCTTTTTTTCCCGCTCACCCCCTCCCTTCCTAAGCGCTGATTGCGCGTCCTCGTCGTCTCGTTCCTCGTTTTTTTTCCCGTCTCTTACGTGTGATCGAGGGCGATATTAAGCTTAAACAACGCGGAGAGAAACGATGTATATACACATCGGTGCGCGCGCGGAGATGATGCGCGCGAGAATGAAGCTGCGGAATTGAATTCGCGGCAGCTCGCTTTTTCGCCGCAAAGTAATCCTGGATAGCTCCGGCGCCATCGTCCTTATTACGGTTCTCTCTCTCTCTCTTTCTCTCTCTCTCCATCTCGCTTCCCATGCGTCATTGTGTACAGCCAGCGCGGCCCGAATTTTCATCCGAGTTTCGAGCTCGCGTTCTCTCTGTTTGCGCAGCGAGAAAGAGAGAGAGAGAGAGAGAGAGGGAAAGATAAGCCGTCGACAAGCCCGGAAATGTAGATTCGCGAGGGGAAACGTGTGCCCGAGCAGCCCGTGTTTGAAATAAGAATGTTTGCCGGCTCTCTCTCTCTCTCGCACTCGCTGAGGCGCTCGCGCCTGGGCGAGAAAGAGAGAGAGAGAGAGGAGAGCAACGGGCTGCTGCTGCTGCTGACTTTTTGGGCTGCAGCTTCTGCTTGCGCTTCTTGTTGATTTGCCTGGGAATTAGCATGTCGCGGTGGTTGACGCTGTTACGCAGGGGTGGCGAGGCGACGAGTTGCCTCGAGACCGCGCGCAAGCGCGCTTAGATCAACACGCGTCCCTGATTCGATTTGCCGCCGCGGCTTCTCTTGCGCGCGCCGCGCCGATTTTACGCGCAAGACTCTTTCGCGCCTTGATTAGGCTTGGGGTTCGACTTTTGAATTTGCCGCGTTGATTGAGGAAAAGTCTGATGGAATGCGAGGTTTGTATATAGACGTGTACAGTGTAACATGCATGGATTTGGTAACGTTTTGCCTATCCTTTTGGCGGCGAATAATTGAGAGTCAAAGCCGCGAATTGATAATAAATTATTATTTTACTTTTGTGTTTAAATATCAAGCGCAAATCGAATTTACAACTTTCAAAATTATAGAAATAAATGAACGGACGCATCTCTTCGAGCCGCAAGATTTATTTTTCAGCCTACTTTTCGATCTGGTGCAGATCCTCTTCAGGGCTATGTCAATACAATACAATCGATAATTAATTTTCAAAATTCTTATTTTTTTATTAAGTTTTTAAGTTTTTCTATTAAGTTTTTTCGACCATTAACTTTCGTGAGTGTGAATGGAGGTGAAATCCTAAAATTAAAATTTAGACATTTTTATTGACAACATTTTGACCAGTACTTAATCACCAGAAGTTCGAGTCTCTATATATCGGTGTAGTTATATCAAAACATTTGAAAAAAACCGAATTTCGCAGTAACAAATTTTTTACTAACTAAATTTCGCTGAATTACAAAGGTTCCTTATCGTGTTTTCCGCATTGAATACGGTATGTAACGACTGAAGAAGAAATAAAAGTTGTCCGGGACGTTGATAAAGCGACGAGGCAGCCAATTTACGGCTTGGCCGAAAAATATTGCACGGAGATTAGCCACTATCCGAGATTTTATTTATTTTTTTGTTGTCCCTGTTATACGTTACACTACTAGTCCGGAAGTCCAAGTCGCGCGGACTCCGAAGTTCAAGTAATAATTTTGTTGGGGTCGTCCGATAGGGACAAGATGAATTGCGTCCTTTTTGCGCGGAATGTGAGACTCGTGCGAAGCTCGCACTTGTATATACCGTGTCGGACAATTTAACATTTAAGGGGATCTCAAAGTCAATTAAAAAATTCAAATTTCGCGCCGTGACTCGCGTCGTAATATACACGCAGATGAAAAAAATAAAGAATTTTTCTCGCTGGTGTGTACAAGAGATAATAGAAATTAAAGTATGAAATTAAAATGTCAGCCTGTTAAAATTTAAAGCGTGAAAATGAAATTTTCAATCAGATTTCACGTACCCTTCAATATGCCGAAGTCAATATTTGCGTTCGAATGCGAGCACATACCCTTGGAAAATAATGAATTCATTGAATGACGTGAGATTTGATTTACAATGTAAACTGCAAGCGTAACTTGAATTATCGCACTTCAGCGTGTAAATTCATACAAAATTTCAATCCCACGAATTCCAACCGCAATTTCCACTGCTGCGCGTTAAGCATAATAATAATAAAGTCGATCGGCTCTCGAGAATCCGAGGCTTCAATACGAAAACCGATACGATTATCGTGATTTTTTTCCCCTTTCCTTTTCACGCCGCCGGAATTGCCCACGAAGGAGGCGCGATTTCCGACCAAACGTTAACGACTCAGTCTCCCGAAAGCTCGAGATCTTAATCTATCGATTTGTCCGAAAAAGGTTCTAATGGAACGGGAAATTCGGAGCGCGCGCTTATTTTCCAAAACGATATAACAATGCGCCCCCGCAGCTCCCGAATACATATTATGTACGCTTTTTCGCCGTCCAATTAGATGCGCTGAAAATTTCATTACAGCGCTCTTTTGAAATACCTCGAAAACAGCGGTGATATTGCGATCGTTATACGATGCATTGTTAAAAGTCGCTTGTTTAATGCTTCTGGCAATCAACAGCATTTCCCGGCAATCGAGTGATATTTTTATTTGTGCGCCGATATATATGGCATTAATAAAAATTAAAATTTTAATTGATCGCCAAAGGCAATTAGGGGAATGTTTTCCAATTATTCGCCGCTGCAGCCGCGCACACGTATATATATACGGAATATCATGAAATTTTTACACGTATGCGTAAAATTTGAAAACCCTTTATCTACCCCGCGGGCTCCCGCGACCCACTCGATATGCAATGGAGTTTCGGCGAGATGACCGAATCGATTAATTACATAACTACGGTCAGAATTAAAGCTGTCAATTACACGATTTCGCTCGATGACTTTTGTGAAAAGGGTAAGCTTGAAAAAAAAATAAACTCCCGGAATAATAGGCGGAAGAACGCGCACCCTCATTAGCCAAGCAACAGTTGTCAAGCGACTCTCAGTCTCGAATAGGTCAAAGAGCCGAAAATGAAGCAGTACAACAGCAGGCGTAGTGGCTGTACAGTTGAGCTATGCCGCGCCATAGAATTCGAGTGCATTAGAGCAATAACCCGCCGGCGAGCATAGCCGCGAGCGCTGAATTATTCGCGCGGCCGAAACAATGCCTTGCGAGTAGATTAATGGATGAATAATAGATAGAAAGAGAGAAACGCCTGGGATGCGCATAGCAATAACGCGAGCGATCTGACGAGCGCGAAGGATATAGCTTCGAGCCCGATTACTCGCTCGTGCATATCCCAACTTGGGCTTTCGCAGGCCCGGTTTTCGCTTCCAACGTAGTGTGCAACTGTCGACTGCTGGTACGACGTTAAATCCTCGACATGACCGACGGTCGATAAGGCTCTGTTTTACCGACGGGGAGTTGATTGATCGTCGCGCGCGTTTGGAGAGTCGTCGCTCGTAACCGGTCGTACACGACGGATCGTAAATAAATATCGTCCCGTCACATTATTCGAGCCGCTAAATTTCATGGCGCGCGAAATTTAAATTTATATATTTATCCTCGGCGTGTGTATAGTGCAGCGAGAAGCATCGGTCAGTTAGAATAATGCAGTGTCGAACGCGGAAATATCGTACAGGTAACAAATCGAATCGCCCACGCACAATGCAATCGGAACGATCGTTGCCCCCCCCCCTGCCCCCCGAGAGATAGGTAATGCAATTCCGATGCATTAAAGCGCAGCTCTATACGCGTCGCTCGCCTACTTTTTACCGGCCAGCCCTTTAACCCGCGCGCCTGACCGCGATCTATTGTGTGTCACGCTTTATACGGAGTCTATGTACATACAGCGGCTCTCTCTCTCTCCCTCGGCTATCCCCAACTTATTTGCATAAATATCGAAAAGTGATAAATGTAGCGTGATTTTATGCTACGCGCTTTTACGCATTACGCTTTAATTGAAAACGATAAATTCGACGCTGCATTTCTCGCAATCTCTCCCCCCACCCTCTTCCGTAACTTCGCTCTCTCTCTCTCTCTCTCGTTTTATTTTCGATTCTTAATTAAAAGGGCTCCATAAATCATGAAGCAGATTGTTTCTTCGTGAATTAAAGTTCGAACGCGGCCTGAAATCGAAACGGCGTCCCGAATGAAAAATAGTGCCGCTATGTGTGCAACTGTGTGCACATCCGATTTGCAACTCTCTCTCTCAACGAGACGAAAAACCATTCGATCGGCGCAATAATCATTCTCGCGCAAACGTACGCGCAATGCTTTCCTCCTAATTCCATCGGCGCGCCGGTATAGCGAAGCGTTTATCGAGGCGAACGAGCCCTGGACAGTCGTCAACATAAAATAAAGAGGAGGCAAACGACGGGGATCGTGGAGTCGAGCGAGCGAACGCTATGTGCCGCGCAATAAACAAGAAAGGCGACATCGAGAGGGCCAAGATAACGCCGAGTGTGTGTACGTACACGTATACACTCGGCGAGACACCGACGCCAACGAGAGCGCAGCCAGTGACGCGAGATAGGCGACGCAGCAGCATCGTCTAGTTTCCCGAGAGCTTCCCGCCCGCATCTATACGAGCTCGCCTCTATATCTCGCTCCGTAGCCTTCGATCACAACTTTCTCTGTGTCTCTCTCTCTCTTTTTCTCTAATGCACACGCGTATATAGGAAGTCAATTCCAAAAGAGCTTTTTTTTCCCTGAGAAAACATACGTCTGTGATAAAGCTCGATTTGAAAGAGATTACTTCGGAATTGATCTCCACTGGAAGCAGGTATATATACCTAACATATACGTATAGAAGAGACGGCAGCGATAAAGTTACCACCACCACAGGGCGAATCGCAAGTTTCAAGTCCCAATAGCGTCCTCCCAGCCACAAAGACACATCGAGCGTTTCAATCCGTTGACTTACCTGCTCTCGTGCACCGCTCGCTCTGATCCCTCCGCTCTCTGCATTAGGGTTATCGCAGCGTGGCCACTACTGCAGCCTCCCGTAACGGTTAACTTCGCGGGGAGAGACTGGGGGGGGGGGGCGGGAGGGAGAGGCCCTGCTAACAGCCGAATATGAATTTCCAAATGCGCGTATTCCGCATGCGAGCCGCGCCGGCGGTGCTTCGTCATTATGTATACGATCGGGCGTAAGTGCGAGAGCGCGCCGGCGGCCTGCGCGATGGGATTATACGTATATATACGCACCCCGAGAGCTGCATGCGGAATGTATATTAATTCGATGCAAATGCGCGATGCGTCGGTTATGCTTCGAGCCGGGGGTGGAAAAAAAAAGAAGGCGAGAGGAGGAACTCGAGGCTCTTCCAGCCGCGCGGCGTCGGAGAGAAAGAGAGAAGTAGAGAGAGAGAGAGAGAGGAAGCGCCTTGTATTTACAAAGTTCATGCATCGGGCGAAGCGTTAATGCGCTTGGTTGGATGAATTATGGAATTATTTACTGAATATATTTAAATTTAATATTTATCTGTGCTTGAGATTGCCGCGAGAAGAACTGACGGTTGGCATTTCGGTTTCGTAACTATTTTAAGAAGATTCCTCCTATGTGCGAGCGAATGGTTGGAAAATCCTCGAAACGAGTGAATTGACATTGTAATAGCTCAAAATTTCCAATTTGAAAATAACGAAAACTATGTCAAAAAGTATCTAGCTATATCGATCCAGAATTCACGCCATGGAACCCTTTGCACAGAAATTATTTTTTTGGTGCAAAATATCATATGACAATTAAGTTTTAACTTAATATCCCTTCATCCTAGATTCTCATAATTAATATACACTTCGTAAATTTTACAAATTGTATTTCCCTAAAAAAAAAGAAACTATTCTCAAGTAAATTATCTGAACTATGTTTCACTGCGAATGTAAACTGTTTACTAGTTTTTTTTTATAAAAAAAGTGATAATGGGATTATATTAAAATCAATTAATTTATTAATTTTATTATTGAACCTTATCATGTATTAAAGTTCTGTATACTTCTAACTGCTTTTAATTCATTGTTTTTAATTACTACATTCAATTAAGACGGAGATCTTTGATACAATTCTTTTCAGGCAAAACTACAAAGTAATTATGTATATAACTCCTCGTGTAATATCAGCTGGACAATAATTTATATAGAATTACCAATCAACATTCAAATCCACCGTGGTAAATAATAATTTTCGGAAGATGCTTACGTTTTATTACACTTTCAAAACTGCATAATATTCCAGAAGCTTCCTCTTTCTACTTCTCTCCCTCCCTCCCACCCACACCCTCTCTCATTCTCTCTCTCTCTCTCTTTCTCTCTCTCTGTCTCTCTTTCTCGCTGTGTGCTCGTGTGGGTATCTCATGTAAATTCAAGTCCCTGTGGAGGCTATCATTTTACGCAACTGGCGGTTCGTATACGTTCTATTACTGTATAGCCGCTCCAAAAAAAAAGAGAGCTGATTTTTAGCAGGCACATCCGCATACGCGTCTATATCGCGATGCGACAGATAAATTGCTCTATGACGAATAGATACCCTCTCACTGAAATATGCGTCGCTCGATTTTGTATGCATGTACACGCAGAAAGGGTGTACGGTAGTATTGTACCACCTATATTCCCAACTTTTTTTTACCCGGACATCACGCGATAGAGGTTTTCGATTAAAACTACGCGTGCATAATTGACAACGTGACAGGTGGGGGTGATGTTCTTAGCTGCGGAAAATGCAACGATTATAGCCCGGAGCCGAGTGTATCGGACAGTGATTGCAGACAAGCAGTCCATCAGTCTCTGCTCTGAAACTAAATCCATTGATAGATGGAACAACCGACGGAGCGAACGGCTGGAAAATGATCGTCGGCTGCTGCTGCTGCTGCTGCTGCTGCAGTACACCTGAATGAATAACTGACCGAGTGTATATAGGTGTATCTAGCGCACATCGATCCCACTGTTGGCATAGTGGGGGTGGACGTGGAGAGCTTGACAGTTTTGAAAAATTAACCGATATCTGCAGCAAAGAGTGATCTATAAAAGCTTTTGCTTTCTGTCAGAGTAAGCTTTGTATATGTATAGTAGAATTTTTCATTTGGCTAAAAAGTGTCGTGCGAGTGCGTTTTGTAATGGGCACACGAATCTCAGCATCTGTTTAATAGATTGAATTCGGATAAGGCTGATTATCTTAGATTCTTTTATCGGATGTGGGGTAAAAAGGCTGTTTATTATTTTGACAGGAGATATACTCTTTTGGTTTTATAAAGATTTTATGACTCTTCAAAAAAAAGTAAAGGATAATGCCCACGAGTATAATGAATTTTGCCGACAAAGGAAAACCTCCAACGCTTTTATCATCATTAAGAACGCAAAAAAATATGAATTTAAATAAAAATAATTCTTCTTCCTTAGACGCGAGGAAAGTGGAATAATAACAGGTTGAAGTTTTCATCAGGTATATCTTTTGAAATTTTCGAAAAAATGCCACTAAATATCCTATTTATTTAAATTAAAATTTTTAAAGTGATAAAACTGATGATGAAAATTTCAACCTATTATTCCACTTTCTCCGCATCCAAGGGGCACGTATCCAAGGGGGAACTTTTTTTATAATTCATTTTTTTTGCGCTCTAAAAGATGGTGTAGATTTTGGAGGTTTTTCTTTGTGAACTCAAAATCGTTATATACGTGGGCATCCTCCTTTCGTTGAATTTTTTTGACATTCATACGCGAGCATTTAAATACATTATGCATGCAAATAACAATATATATATATACCTGCATTTGTTCACAGTTTTTTGCACACATTTATTTATTTATTAGTTTCAGGAATAAACAGAGCTTGCTACGGTTGTCCGCATTTTATAATTTTTTATATCACCGCAATACGTATCATTGACAGAAACCACAAGTAGTTTGCAACTTTCAAAATACACGAAATGTCAGACTCGCGATAAATTGTTCGGTTGCATTCTCTACATCAGAAACCCTTGAAAATCTCTTCGATTGTCCAGTCGAAAAAAAAGATCCAAGGTGCAATAAAGTCTCTCTCTCTCTCTCTCTTTCTTTCTCTCCCCTCAGTTCAAAGAGAACATCCATTCAGCAGAGCGTCTCCGCGTATACATACAAGAGCCTTGCACAAGGGACTCCATTGTCGCGAGGTTTATATACGGCTCCTCTCGTCCGAATCGAAAGCTCGCCGTGTAAACATACGCGCGAACCGATACCCTACCGGCAATTTCCCGACCTCGCGGCCAATGTGTGTAGGTGCGACTCTTATACCCCCGTACACAGACGACTGCTATCGACTTCCGGCTTTTCAAAAGCGACGTCGCGCACATATAGTTTTCTCATGCGAGGGGCAGCCGCAAAATTACGTCACAGCGCACGACGACGACGACAGTTCCATTCGAGGAGGCCAGAGCAAACCTGCGACGCGTATCTCGTCTTCGTCGTCGTCGTCGTCGTCGGGGCAAACATATTTGTATACACCAGTACGAGTCTGCGAGAAGGCGCGCACACGCAAATGGACACACGTTCACACGTGCACACTCGGATGCGTTCATAAATCCGGGAATCGAGCTAGTGTGAACTGTGCACTCGCTCGTATTACAGGTCGAGCGCGCATTTGAATATATATGACATCGGAAGACGGTGTGGAGAGAAAAATCGTCGAGTGTGTGTGTGGAGCGGAGAGGGGGCGGCTGCACTTGGCGTATGTCGTCGTAGAGAAAACTCTATTTCGCGACGAGTTTCTCTCTCGTTTATTCGATCGTCTTTTCGTTATGCCGCCGTCGACCGATTTATGCATACGGCGAATTTGATTTGCTCATTTTTTTCGCTCCGCAGCACTGACGGATGGGTTTTACCGGTGCATATCCCCACGGCTGACCCAATACGGATGATACTACTTGCCGGAGCTGACAAGTCTTTCATTTGGATGTAGACGACTGAAATTTTTATCCCTCGCGGAAAATAATATGAAATTTTTGTAACGTTCACGTTCTCTGTTTTTAAGCGTACAAACAAGCTTAGACTGGTACAATGATGGAACAATTTTCAAAAGTAGTTGTGTACGATAATTTTGAAGAAAAAAATGTATAACTTATGTAAAGAAAATATGCGATTAAAATAACAAAAAGTTCAAAAAGAATGAAAGGAAGAAACAGAAAAATGGAGAGAGCTTTCTCCCGCCATCATTGTTGCAGTTCCACAGGTACAAAAGAAA
Organism: Philotrypesis tridentata; assembly: GCA_018906965.1. NCBI lineage: Eukaryota > Metazoa > Arthropoda > Insecta > Hymenoptera > Pteromalidae > Philotrypesis > Philotrypesis tridentata. Next base: position 8,070,951 of record JACCIB010000002.1, read on the forward strand.
ACAAAGTGTGCTACACGTACATCGATCAATGTTGTATTTAAACAGACATTGTTATAGATGTTGCTTTTAAAAGCCAGTGAAATAACCTGCTACCTGCAACTTCTAAAGTCTCGATAAAATTGCAAGGACATTACGTTTAGAAAAATTAAATTAATTGAACGATAAAAGTGGTTGCGATTCTGTTCATTCGCGCGTCGGTGAAAGCGACGCGCCGCGGCGCGCAGCTTGCAATTAGAAATTTCGATACAGGAGAAATCGGCAGAGGATCCAATTGGTTTTCAGCCAGATGGCGCTCTGCCCGAATTTCGCTCTCCCGCAAATACAACCTCATATCCCGGCCGCGCTTTTCCCCGAGCGTTTTCCTCAGCAATTTTTCGCTACATCGCGTAGAACGAGCTCTAAAACCGATATCATAAACATCGCTTATTTATCGCTCGCGTAACTCGGACGGCGGATCGAATCAATCGCCGTATCGCAGCTCGCCTGCGAAAAAGCGTCAGCGCCCGGAGTGGAGATAGAGAGAGAGAGAGAGCTGCGTTCGCGTCGTCTTCTTCCTCCCCCCCCCCCCCACCCACTACCCCCGGTGTATTATGAAAACACGAGAATGCACTCGGCGAGTATATATCACGGAGGGGCAACGGAAGCAGCCGTGGAACAGCCGAAAGAGAAAAGGACAAAGTGTACAGTGGAGCAGCTTCGCAAAGCATTAAGAACCTGACAGAAATGTATGCATTCAGCAACAGATCAACCGGCTCCACTCGACTGAGAGAATCGAGTCTCTCTTCCTCTCTCTCTCTCTCTCTCTCTCTCTTTCCCCCGCGCTCTCCTCGCATTGCAGGGCAAAGTTGTATCCTTAGGAAATTAGACGTCGGTGATTTAAGACCGGGACTGTCTTCGCTTATATACACACACCGAAACTTGCGCGTATACACACAGAGAGAGCGGCGGAGGGTATACACATAGCTTATACAGCCTATATATATACAGCCATATAAACACGTGACACATTCAGCGCGCAGAGAGTGAGAAAGAGTAGTGTATAAGGTATATATACTGCTGGCGGAGGGGGAGGGGGGGAGGGGGAGCGCTGCAATTGAATCAGCAGGGTTTGTTATTGTCCGACAGGCTCTAGGAAATTAGAGTTCGGCTTGATTTATACCGACTGCGTGCTTTATACTCGGCTACACTCTGTGTGTACACATAGCGCGGGATCTGCATTACGAGCCGCCCGGAAGAAAAATGGTCGGCGACGCGCGCGCGCGCGTGCGATAAACCGCCGGGCGGAGACTGACCTGGAAAGCTTCCTTTATTAAACCGGATTACTGGCCGCGTTTTTGCTTTGAATTTTTTAGACGAGTCCGCGGCCATTCCAAACCGGTCTGACCCCCTCTGGCGCGCGGCGGTATCGTCCGCGCCGGATTCCGTCTATATGTATGCAAAATGCCAGGTGCGTCTGCCCTCATTTTTCTCCTTTCATTATACGTGCCCGCGCGAAAGCCTGCATTTTGAAGGGATGATTGATAATTATGGTAACGAGGGAAAGGAAAGAATCGATCATTCAAATTTACCTGGCTTACTCGATGTAAAACTCGAGAGAGAGAGAGAGAGAGAGAGAGTCTGCGACGGCTTGGAGTATAGGCAAGTGGGGAGGGGCGGGGAAAGAGATGGAGAGAGAGAGAGAGAGCAAGAAAGCAATTTAAATTAGATAGAAAAAAGGAAGCTCGAGTGTATAGAAAATTCGAGAGAGAGAGACGAGATTCGTGAAGCGTGGCCTGTGTATATAGTATAGGAACGAAGCCGATAAGCGCGAAGCCACCGTGGCGACGACAGTCAACGACAAAGCGCCTTAAAAGACAATTCTTTTTTACTGGCGACGCCGCCGCCGCCGCTGCCTGGGAATCTTTTTTTACGAGCTCGAGGAATTCTTTCGTCGATGCATAATTTTATCCGGGGAATTTCGAAAAATTTTACGCCTCCGCGCGCGGTCGCTATATATACGTACGGCTGCATCTGATTATCTCCGCGGTCGCGGCCGATGGAAAGAGCTCGAACGCTAAGATGGCAGCGTCGTTTTTTTTCAACAATGCAAAAAGTCAATTTACTGTAAAACGCAGTTTTACTCGAAAATTCGCGAAACAAGCGAGCGCTCCGCGTTCTCGCATCCGTCAAATTAGATGGAGAACTGGTTTGAGGCTCGTCGGGAGAACTTTTTGTAACCGGGCTGTAAAAGAAAATGTATTCATCGCGCGCGCACATAAGCGCTCGGCGACGCAATGAATCTCGAGCGAGCCTTCGTATATATACACACACAAGTTATACGCGTAGCCAAAGCCATGTATAGAGAGTAGCACGCGCGAATTCGAAACAACGGGCAGCGTAAAAGGCGCGCGCGGAGCTTCAATCCCGGCTTCATAAAACTCGGCGCGGGGCGCGCTGCTGCCCGAGTGGGAATGCCTGATGCCGGCGAGTGTGGCAAAAAGGCTCTCGAACAGAAAGAGTAAGCAGCGAGGAAAGAAAGAGCAGCGCAGGTCCGAATTTACGAGGATTCCGCAGTAAAACTCTCGGGAGCGCGCCATCTTTTATTGTTCCGCGCACTGGCGCCCCCCCGACCCTCCCCTCCCCCGCAGTCTACACGTATACGTGTGTACAAGCCCGAGGATCATGCGTTTCAGAACGTGATCCTCTTTCTCGCGTTGCGTCTTTCGCCCGCGTATTATACGTATTCTTGAATTTTTCTCTTACTGCGGATATTACAGACAAAACGGGGGGAGAGCGACGAGCCAATTTGCGCGTTGCACGTATATATATGAACCGGAGGCAGCCGGACGAAAAGTATACAACCGTCACGCCGTGTCTTATCTTACCCTATTTAACGCTCGCTCCGTGCCTTCTCCGAATAAATCACGCGAGTAACGGGGGAGCAGTGCGGGGTATCTCCGCAGTCGTAGAAATCGACGATACTCTCTCTCTCTCAGCTCTCGCGCGCGTCCCGAAGGGAAATCCAAGGCCGGGGCGCGCAGCTGGCGCGTAAAACCGGCGGTCCAGCTGCGCGGGCTTCGCCGTGTATACGAGATATCGCGCGAGCTCTCGCGCAGTTGGCAATTTAACGGGGGACCTTATTCGATTGCGCGCGCGTTTATCGATGCAAGCATCGCGCGAAGGAAAGTCGTGCCGCGCACTCAGCGAGCAGCGATGAGACTGGGGACCTTGCAACCCATACTCCCGGACATTGATTTTCCCTCTCGAGCGTAAGACATTCTTCTCTCGCCTTCTTTTGTCGCGCGCGCGCACGGCTTTATACACCGCTGCAGTCTTTCTCTCCGTAACGGCTTCCATTTATTTCGCTCTGGAAAGTGGAGAGGGCGGACGGGTGGTGGGTGGGGGTGGAAAGCTCAAAATCGAGAAACCAATTAAGAAGTTGAGCCGAAAAACGAAAGATTCCAGAGTCCAATATACGCGCGGCCGCAACTCTGTACAAGGAAAAAGTTCGCATCGGGATAATCCACGACGATTGCGTCGGGGGCTCCCGCGCTCTCGGCGTTATCGAATTCTCTGATGCTGCGAAATCGCCCCCGTGGGTAGGCGGGGCGAGCAGGGGGGAGGAAAATAAGAAGGCGCGAGAATAATCCAGTGACGGACCTCCCATGGCTCCAACTCGCACGCCGAGCTTCGTCTTTTTTCCTCTCTACGCGCAGTGCCAGGATTACTCTGGACTCTCCATGTATTTATTCCGCGTATATATCTTACTTCGAAAGTGTGGTTATTATTTCCAGAAGAGAGAAAGAGGTTGCGTCGGATAGCATCCTTTTTCGGGGTGGAGGAGGAGGGAGAAAGATCGTGAGTTCCAAACTTCGCAGATTGCGATCGACCGAGCGTCGAGGAAAGCAAATCAAAGCCGTGAGTTATTCGCTAACTCGAAGCCCGATAAAAAATAAAGAAAGGGTGTACTACGGGCGGCTCTCGGTGTTGCCAAGCGATCCTCCAATAGCCGCGTCTATTTGCTTTGTAATTCGCGATCGTTCTAATTCCCTTCTCTGCCGAGCGCACGTCTACGGCCGCGTCGCGTGTCTTTTTTCCTCCTGCGAGCAGCTGCCACCGCTTTTTTGCGCGTCAGGCTGCCCGGGTTTGGCTCCCGCGCGCGAAAAAAGGGGAGACAAAAATTTCCAGTACGCACGTTCGGACTTTTTTGCCGTGGAATCGCTGTGTGTTATATCATCCTTCCTTTTTTGCTTTTTACCCTGACTCTGCGCGCGCGCAAAAAAATGCGTGAGAACTTCTCTCCCCCGACCTGGGCGTGTATACGTGTATATAACGCGTTGTATATACGTATATGTGCGTATACAGAAGTCGGCGAGCTCTGCGCTATTTGCAACAGCCAGTTTTTCATTGGCTTTCAACTCTTTTGTGGATTCCTTTTGATGAAAACGTAGAATAGCACGCGCATGCCGTTGCTTTTATTTCACGAACGTTCGCCAGCCCGTACCGCGTGTGCGCGCATACTTCAGACACGTTTTCCATTCACACATGCGGAGGAGTCGCCCCACAGCTTTGATTGAGCATTATCCGCGCGTGCACATCGCACGCAGAGACATTAGACGTTTCATGCCACCTATGCGCGAATCATACGGCACGAAAACAAAATTGCCGGTAGCGCGGGGTGTGCTGACGGTTGGTATACAAAGAGGCATAGAAGTCGCGTGAAAAAGCATCGCTATTAAATCAGGCGTCATGCCACTTGTGCCGAGTGCTTCAAACATTTCAATTTCACAGTCCGTTTGCTCGCACCCTTGCTCCACCTTATTCCTCTCTTTCTGATTTTTAGTCCATTATGAGATTCCCCGGGAGCCCCCAAGTCGATCATTCAATCACCGGACAATCGTTCGAGCTCTTTCGCCACCCCCTCGTCACTAATAATCACTCTGCTCCGACTTATTTCCATAACGACTCTGACTCGTCGAATTCATGCTCTCCTCCTTTCTCTCTCTCGCTTTTCTCCGGTTTTGATGCGTAATTGAATTGCGAGTGTCTTGATTGGACATTCCTCGGAAAAAAAATAATTGTAGCACACGTTTCATTGTATAGACTCTTGCAACTCCAGTGCACGAAGTTTTCTTAGTACAGATAAAAAAATCCGCTTTTAAAAGTCAAATTCAAATACCATGGAAACATCGCGTGACGCGATGCGACGTTGAACGCAAAAGAAGAGTCAGCGCTCCCATCACTCTGTATACACACGTTCTCGCGTGCAGCGCCAGCAGCAGCAGCAGTAGCGCCCTCTACATCCACTATTATTACATCTACTGCAGTCCCATCTTTATCAGACGTTATTATAGCCGTGATCAGACGGCTGCTCACGTCTTCTCGTGCCAGTTTTAATTACGCGCGTCTCGCACACGATGTATCATAAAATTTTTCCGCTCTACCGCAAGGGTGCGCTGTTCTCCCTCCCTCTCTTTCTGAGATATCATTGCTCGCGCACGCGGAGGATGTGGGAAAGAAGGAGGGCTGTGTGGGGGAGGGGGAGAAGAACATCACGAAATCCCGCTAAATCTCGGCGAGTTGGAGGAAGATTACGGAGAGGCGGGCCGTGCGATGAGATAAGGATGGCTAGGAGAACGTATGATGACGTAACGAATTAAATTCTGCGCGCGGTCGGGGGATGTGAAAAGCCATGAGTGAATTGCGGCCAAGTTAGACGACGCAATTATCGTCGTTCAGTCGGAGATATCGATTCCCACCGCTTGCGCGAAGTGCGGCTTGACGCATTAATTATGCACGGCGATGCGTGGCTAACGTTGTACACATCTGCGTATAATGGCATAATTGTGGTTTTGAGGTGAAGAATGCATTAATGTCACTTGACTTCATTGAGGGAGCGATGAGGGGGGGGGGGCAGGTTAAAATCAACGGAGTCTTTTTCTATTTTGGTGCACGGCGAGAAAGAAAAAGAAGATGCAGTACCCACTGGTTTCGCCCGAGCCATTAACCGTATAGCGTGGTCCTAAAAATTACGCACCAGGCCCTCGTAACTTTCCAGGCTCTAATGGCTACACGCGGCGTACATCAAATTCTCTCTCTCTCTCTCTCTCTCTCTCTCTCTCTCTCTCTCTCTCTCTCTCTCTCTCGTCCAAAAAAAGGGAGAAGGAGCGAGGAAACATAAAAGCAGCGGTTGAAAAATAGAGCTCATGAAAATTAAAATGCGCAGCGCGGAACCGCACGAAATGAGACTCGGATCTCTCCCTACCGCCAAAATAGTACAACGAGAGAGAAAGAGAGGTCATGAATAATATCAGCCTTCTCCCTCTTCTCTCTCTCTCTCTCTCTCTCTCTCTCTCTCTCTCTCTCTCTCTCTCTCTCTCACTCTCTCACTCTTATGTAAGGACGCGGCAGTTCCAAGCTAATATTTGAAGTTCCTAAAATAGTTATGCTCTCGCGTTCGGATAATGAGCTGGTGCCCTAATAATCATTTCTCATAAAGCGCCAGGCTGACAAAGGTATGCGCGCAGCTCTCTCGCTTTCTGATAGCACTATCGCCTTCAACGAGAAACAGAGCTGATGCTGAACGCGCAAACATCCCACACAGCTGTTTGCACTAATGTTAAGGAATTTCGCGATGTTTGCCAACTGTCTTTTCACCTATTCGTTTCAACTGCAATTGAATTTTCAGCTGTATTCGACGTAATAAATTTCTCAAAAGTTTCCCACTCTAATTCTGTTTTCAATGCAACCCTTGATACAGATCAATCTGCTCTGTCCCAAAACTCATCTATAACCCCTCACTGAACAGCTGCATGAGTAGAAAAATCCCAACAACTCCATAAAGCAAGAAGCAAAGTCATCCTCTCTTCACCACATCCGTGCTAAAGGCAACCCAACAAATACAAGGAGAGCGAAGAATTAAATCGTCGTCGACCCCATATTTGCCAATGTCAAAGTCATTTCACCCCGAATGATTTTCAAATCAAACGGGGATATAATAATTCCCTCCAAAAATCAAACTCCCCACTGTCCCTTAGCCTCAACACAATCACGCAAAGCAAACCCCAGCCTTGGACTAATCGTCTCCGCGTATACTCTTCGACAAACCGCGACGTGCAAACAGAGGAGAGTGACTCGGAAAGAAATCAGCGAGGGAAGAAGCGACAAAGGGCAGAGAAGGAGGTGGGGTTGGGTTGGAGAGGAAACTTGGCCGAGACGCTAGTCAAACGAAACTCAGAGACTCATTTGCGAGAAAGGTAATAAGGTCGTCGCCTGCGGTGATGCTGCTCCCGCAAATCGGGTACTAAACCATTCCTACTGGGGATTGACGATGAAGGGAGGCCCGACAATGACGGTCTGAAATTCTGATCTATTTGAAAGTCTTTTCTCTGTATACGCATGATATGGCTGGAATAATTCATCTCTAACAAGTTTTTTCTTAATTTTACGTTCTAAGAACATCATGTATTTCACGTAAAAACACTCAGGTGTTAACTACACATCATTTCGTATAGTATCTTATAAAAACGACAACAAAATATTCTAATGAAAGTTCACATGATTTGTTCATATTACATGTATTTCGTTTTTATATTATATATTCAGAATGTTTCTCAAATACACAAGTAGCATTTATGTTCTTTAATGTAATAAATACGCGAATAGTACCTATGCTCCTTCCTGCATTCACATTTCAATTTATCATGTAGAAACCGTATGGAATACATATATACGAAAGTCATCCGTTACATTCTACAGTTTCACTCCCAAATCTTATCAAACCCTGAATAGTTTTTATGTGGTACCCATATTGTATCATATAGAAACTATGTAAGAACCATAAATGCAATCTACATAGTTACCAAATAAAACCATGCAGAAAGCATGTGAGATTTTTTTACACGGAGAAATTTACTCAATGAGTAAATGCAGCGAGAGGAAAAATTCAGTAGGAATGTTCTCAAAAAAATTTGAAATTCAAATCAGATTCGGAGAGCTGATTTGAAATTCACGAGCCCCGATGATGAAACTTAGAAGCGGCCGTTGCGCTAATCAGTTGGCGTACGTACGCATCGAATAATTAAAGAGATTCTGATTCGTGAAGGCAAACTTCGACAAGCTAAATATTTCGTTGGGGAGGGAGAGTATATAAAGTTACGCGGAGAGAGCTTTCTCTTCTCATGCCATTGCATCGCGAATCAACTTCGACTACTACTTCGTTACAAGTCTCTCTCAGTAAGCCTCGACCGAATACAAGCAGCTACTGTTAAATTGATTCCACAAAGGTTCTCTCTCTCTCTCTCTCCCTCTCTCTCTCTCTGTCTCGCCGACTGTATTGTGGAAAGTTGCCTCGACACAATACCCCCCTCGTTGCTTTACCTTATCCATTCTTCCTCCGGCCCGAGGGAATTTCTGCATTATAAGCGGCAAAAATCGTCTACTGCAGCGCTAACAACATCTCTTGGCATCAGAACTAATTAGCCCGATGACATTGTTTGAATTGCGGGGGCTAGTTAGAATTTGAGGGAAATTTGTAACTGTCGCGTATATCACAGCGAAATTTCAAGCGGCTGCAGACTCAACCAGATACACTACTCTCTTGCAAGCCCTATCCAAATAACATCGGCCAGTCAATCAAGCGTCATTTTCAGGCTTAAACTGCTAGTGCCCATTATTGTTGCTTGCCCAGCGCAACGGGAACCACATTACATTAATATATTCCCCGCGCGAAATTGACGGGTGAAATTCCAAAACGGCACTGTTTAGGAAGAGAGGCTGTGGGTTAATACCTAACGAAGAGGAATCATCATTTGAATGTTCTCTTCCTCCATTTGTGTTTCTATTACTAAACGTGTTTATAATCTCGAATAAACACCAGTTTTGAACTTTTGCTACTGCTACTGCTACTATTGCTGTTACGTCCAGGAAAAAGCTAAATTTCCTAAGCGGATATATAATCCCATACATGATTTTGAAACTGCCACGAACTACACATCGTAAACCAGAGCGTAGCGCAGTAGTTATTCGGAAAGCCATAATTCGTAACTACTAGCCAGATTGCGAGCCGAGATACATGACGGGCTTTAAGCGAGCCGTTCGCTTAGCTTTTTTTTACGATCAACGCGATATAAGCCCTGACGTCCAGCTGTCGAAAGCAAGAAAGCCGAGGCGAAAGATGAAAAGGAAAAAAGTTATAGCGAGAGGGGGACACACACGGACGAAACAGAGAATGGCTATATATACAAAGCCTCAGCAAAGTATCGATAGCTCGCTCAATGGAAGCGAAAATCCCGACTGGTGGAACGAGTTTTCACGGGCAGCTTGTTCGCGTCGTAAGAGAAGACGAGGAGCAGTTATCGTGATACATCGGTTAGCGAGCCGGTGAAAGCTATGGCTTTATCTTTTCTCGTAATGTACAAAAAGAATGCATTGAGCTTTAATGTAGTTTGATTCTAAATTTTAACCTTTTTATTGGATAGATATATATAATAGAAATTTAAGCATACATAATGATTCATGTAGACAATTAGAATATAATTAAAGCCAAAGCTGAAAACAAACCATTAAAACCATCACCAAAAATATTATACAAATACTGCAAACACACAATAGAAGATGTGTAATATGCCATGCAAACATAACTGAAGAAAATCAAAACAAGTTCAAGATATAGTATCCCATGCGGAATCTCTCGAATACAACACACACCCAAAAAATATCGACAAAGATGACATCGAGAAAAAAATCGTTAACTTGAAAATCAAAATTGAATGTAACGATATATATGCAGAAATCCTAATCACAAATGTAAGTTATGACAAATCAAGTATAGAACGGGAATGACAAAAACACTGCGAACAAGCTTTAAAGACAATCAAGACAATCACCCGATTACGTATTTGACACACAAAAGTCACACACCAACACCTCCTGAATAAAGAAAACAACGAAATGCGAATTATGCCAAATATATAGAAGCATCGACCTTAAAATGCAAAAAACTTAATCTAAAAAGACCTTTCTATAATATTAAACAGCATAGACTAATATAAAAAAATAATATCACTCATAAACAAATCAAACATACAACACCTCCGACACACCGCACAAAGCAAATTGTAAAAATACAAACAGTGCACATCCAAAAAAATGAAACTATTTATTTCAGTGATATCAGACAAAAACTACTATGTAATAATGCGAACTATTGTAATGCAAACAACACATTGTATTAAATATTGTATAAACAGATAATAATATATCATTATCATTATGTACATTGTACATAGTCTTTAATTATACTAATACCCAATATGGGGCATGCGACTTTAAAGAAAGAAATAAAAAATAGCAAGTACAATTTCACTTATTAAAAACGTTTTGATAATATTTTTTTTGAAAGGATTGCTTTTAGGAAAGTTATGAAACGAAAAATGGTTTATTATGCTCAAAACGAAGCAAACCATAACAACGATGTGATTGTATTTTTATGATTGATTTGTTATCCAAGGCCAATAAAATCATCAATGTACACAAGGACGGATGTAGATAATAAAAACAACCTTCTACTTATTATCTTCCAAATAATATAATGTATAAAATATAACTTCAATTTGACAAGCAAATCAAATGCTAAAATAATCCAATGATTAAGAATGATGAGAGACTGTAACACTAGCTGCACCGAATACAATTGGTATTGTCTCGACTATCTGCAAAAAATAAGGAGCAGCACGAAATCACGCCACACCTCACGGCAACCACTTTTGTTGCAGCTCTTCTCTTGGAACATTCCTATAACTCTCGTCCCTTCCTTCTTTCTTTCGGTTTCGTTCCCTCCTGCCTTTGTTCACTCGGAACCTGAAAGCCAGCGGCAATCGAAGCCGGCGGGAATCAGCGCCATAACTCGAGCTCGCGGGATTAGCGGCGAGCGCCTGAAGCTCATTGCCTCTCTAAACGAATCGCCCAGGTATACTGGAGCATCCTTTTTCGAAGCCCTCCTCGCCTTCTGATTCCTGTTTCGACATTTCGTCTTTTCCCTAGTCCTTTTTCCCTCGCTTTTTCCCCTCACCACCCCGACACTTTGGTTCTCCTTTGACTATTGCGCTTTCGCCGGAGGTTGTATCTTACGGATACAAAATTAAAGCGCTCTTCGTTTGACTCACCTGATTTGTCCTTGCATTTTGAATCTAGATTTGGTAGCAATGATAATAAAAGTGTAATGCTTTCAATTTGTTATGAAGAAACATTTAGAGAAAGCAGAAAATGTAATTTTTTTTAATTCCCAAGTTTAAAAAGTGATCGAGATTGTACGCAACCATCAGACTTGAAAATTATTTAATGTAATTCAAGAATTTTGCTATGCATAGTCACAAATAACAAGTAGCACGGCGGTAATAATATCTTCGCAGTTCTTTAATGAAATTACGTAGCAAAAACTGCAATGAAAACTAATATCTTGGATTGACTAATTGATTACTAACAAAATAAACAGAGAATTCCATTGACTCTGTACATTGCTCAAAGTTGAAAAAGAATATAAAGTACATATTCATTAATTTCCGTATTAAAATAGCTTGTCGAAATATGAAATATTTACAAATTATGCATTAAAATATGGTCTATCGAGATCAAAATTATCCAGAAATTTATTTATATTTTAAGAACTACTTTTTGATATTAATAGAATGATTTTATTAGTTCGGATCTTTAAGTTCTTAGTTAAAAAAGAATATAGACTACATATTGCAGTAGATCGTTCAATAGATCTGTATACTCGTGGCCAATTCAAGACATTAATTTGATCATTTTCATTGTATACATTTTAATTATATTACATAAATCCTAGTATAGAAATTAAATCCACGCCATGGCCAAATAACTGTGGGTCCAAAATTGATCTAATTTCTGTCAATGTGATATTTGTTTTAAGTGCAATCCAATAGCTGATTACAATCTGGATCGTAATATTTTCATTATTGTTTTACATAAGGCTCAGGCTTGAAAATATAGCATAAATAGCATTCTGATTTAATGTACACCGAGAAAATTTGTTATTAAAATTCGCCCTTGATTATTTTTTGTACGTACTTTCAGTTTTGTTCGTGTACATTGTGCGTGAAATTTTTAAACATCTGAAATGGATTAATTTGATTCTACGAGGTATTATTCGATACCGTCCGTTTCCAACAAAAACTAGCCAACTAATGTCAAGATAAAAACTGACTTTCAAGAGAAAGGGAAGAGAGAGCAAAACAAGAAACTGGACAGCGTAAAAATGAGCGGGAGCGTGAAAATTCGCGGGACGAAGAGCAGCCACAGCAGTGGCAGTAACGTTGGTGTCGGATTATTACCAGGCGATAAATTATCCGTCGCTATGGTGCTCGCGCTGGAAAATGTCTCGCGTTAACGGCAGGACCTAATTCAATTTAACGCGCGCAAACATCGCGTGAATTTTCGCCTACCATTGAGTACCTGCCTTTTCGAGGTGAAAATTTTCAGCACCATGGAAAAGCGCTTTGACGTAGTTTATAGAGAGTGACCTGCCTTTATGCGCTTGTTAGTTTACTCATAGCGAAGAGTGAATAATCATTTATAGGATTCTTCTACACTCCATATGATAAAAGGAATCAAAGTTTTTACTTCTCAATGTAAAATTTCTAAATGGTTGTATGTTTTGTTGAATACTTCCTCATTACAAGTCCATTTTTTTAAGAATGATTTAAGATTTAAAAAAATTCTTCCAGAATTTAACACTGCAATGTAGTAACAATTAAAAATAAAATATTATCTTTTTTTCTAAGTATTATATTATTTTTAAAAATGTGTTTAAGAAATTAATGTATACAACAATATTGCAAATTCATCAACTTATCTTCAATTTGTCTAACGGTATTTTTTAAAATAAAAAATATATCTACAAATTCTAATGTAAAATATTCATGATAACAATTAATTAAAACAACATTTTTTATATCATTTACAGAAAATGTATGATATCATGTTAATAAGATGAAGATATCATATTTTAATATTAAGTTTTCAATGATATTTAACTTCAATTGTTGTTTCAAAAATTATCTCCAAACGTTACATTTACAATCTGAAAATATTATAAAAATATCGTTTTTAACTATACTATAATGCTAATTTTCAATTAAACTTCTACTACAAAATGCAGAGTACAATCAGAAAGACATACAGAAGAATCAAAGCTTTTTATAACGTAAACATCTATAATTTTGATCTCTTATACCAATTTTAAAAGAATGAACAACGGTTGATAAAAATTTCTCCCAAGTATTCTTTGTTTAGCTTTAAATAAATTTCAATATATTTTTACAATGCTACAAAATTCCTTTTGGATTCGATGATTGCCTCCTTTCCGTATCCCAGTGACCAAGTGTACACACTAAATGAAGTATAAATTTTTATTAAAAGCTCATATTCGAAGCGCAATTTTGAATTTCGAAGAGCGCAAGCACCGTTTTACGACACTTGCCTTATCTGCGTATGAAGCGAGTAACCGTTGCAAAATCATTTGATTACACGCTTTTATCATGACCCCGAGGCTTTTTACAGCGTTTGCTTTATACACCGGATCTTTAGCTGCGTGCGTAAAATAACCCACGCACAATAAAACCGCGCTGATAGTGACCATTTTTACCGTTACGAACTCAAAGCTCAAAGCTAGTATATAAAAGAATGTATATTTTATATAATATATGCCGAGAGAACAAGTATCGACAGTTTCACATTGATTTTTAAATCAATATCTCTTCCTCAAAACCATTAGACTCAGAGGTATTTTAACACAAACTTCGCTTTTTCTGACGCAGACATAGTTTAAAAAAAAATACCAAATCAGCCTTTGAGGGATAGCGAACGAATTGCCAAATGGGTTTTCGAAAACTACGTATACACGAAGGATAACTCGGCCTGTGTAATCCTCTTACGCTCTAATCCCGTAGCGTCGTCGTTTTCCCTAGCTATCCTTTGACGAGACAACAGGTGAGGGTGCAACGACAAATTCCAGGAGACATAACGAGAAGTAGCCTCCCGGGAACAGTGTAAGGCTGCGACGTACCAGAATACATTTATACTGTTGCAAATGTAGGCTCATGCGTTTCCAGTGATTTCACTGCAGTGCTGTAAAATACCACTGCATCTCCAGCTGTAGCATACACTGTCATATACAGCAAGTGCCTCTGAGAAGTTATTTGCTAGGACAAACCATGACTGACCGTTAAGGTATAATTTTTTAAAGAAATTTTATTACTAAACGTTATAGTTGAAAGTTGAAAAAGCGTTAATGGGCTATTTATAGGATCGATGAAAGTTGGCTATAAACTATCCGATGCTTTCCAACAACAGTCAGCTGAAACAAAACGCATTTTCTAGAGAAGAAAAAAAAGACATAGCTGCGAACAAGAACACCACTAAGCAGGAGCGTAAAAAAGAACTCAGTCGAGAGAAAGGGAGGAGAGAGAGAGAGAGAGAGAGAGAGAGAGAGAGAGAGAGAGAGAGATTGAGAGACGGAGACCCGCAACAACTCCAACACGATGCTTTTTTATCCTGCCAAGTCACATCTCGTCCATTTCCGAGCTGTTGTTTTCGCGCAGCATATAAAAACTTTTCTCCAATCTAGTCGCTTTCGAGAAAGGGAGAAAGAGAGAGAGAGCGTGTGTGTGTGTACAGCACCACCATCAGGGTGTACGCCTTTAAGTCACGTAACGCTTTCCGAAGCACCCCGCGCAAAACCGGAAGTTGTTCCGGAACGTGACGGACGAACTCGATGTGTTGCCCAGCACTAACGCGCATATACGGACGGACATAGTTATATAGGACGGGTAATTGGTTTTTGCCGCGTCTGGTTGTATGTATGTGTGTGTGTGTGTGTGTGTGTGTGTGTGTGCTGTAGCAATCGAGAGAAAGTGCGCGGTATCGGCCGTGGATAATGAGGCTCTTCTGCTACAGACGTTCGCAGGAAGCCTGAGAGCGGGAAATTAGTGTCATCGATAACGGCCAAACTCCTTTTCGAGCTCGCAATCAATCTTACCCTGGGGAATAGCGAGGCGTCGACGCCGGCGGCTGATTTTTTTTTCTTTCCCAAACACGTGTAACTATCGCACCGATCATTTGTACGAGTCATCGAAATGGCCAACTGCACAATTGAGATTCGTACTCGGATAATTGCAGTAGCGGATTTTACATTTTCTCGTGTCCATTCGCGTGCATCGATGTATTATCGACTATCGAAATTAGCCGAGAGAAAATAGTGCGGAAGCGTTGCTCGACGCGCGGTCGGAAAATCAGTGAATTCAAATTCGATGTATATATACGATCAGAATTTAATTCCTGCTGTACTTTTTGCCACGCGTACGCGCGTAGGGCTACATATATATACGTATACGAAGATCCAAAGGCGATTCAAAGCTCTGCGGTGGCAT
This sequence comes from Philotrypesis tridentata, assembly GCA_018906965.1. Classification (NCBI taxonomy): domain Eukaryota; kingdom Metazoa; phylum Arthropoda; class Insecta; order Hymenoptera; family Pteromalidae; genus Philotrypesis; species Philotrypesis tridentata. The sequence continues at coordinate 8,086,379 of JACCIB010000002.1, forward strand.
TGTCATATATTGGCTCGAGTGCAGCGACGCGTATCGCATAGGAATGTAGCACGTAGCTCACAATGGCTGCGCAGGTATGTTTGCGAAGGAGCCGAGCTTGCGCTCTTTGCGAATCTCTTTCGTCGTGCGTCTTTTTTTTTATTGTCTCCTTGCTTTATCTCCCGTGGATCTCGAAGAGTAAAAGCAGCGGAGCTTGTTTCTAGGAGAACGGAGAGAAACTGTTCTCAGGATTCTTCCCTTGTACTTTGTATTCAGGAGCCGAAATTGCGTTTGAACTTTCGCATTTTTTATGTTTAACATGATAGTTAGAGTACTACGTTGAATACGTGGCGTGCAGCATGCGGCGTAAAGTTCAAAAAAGCTTTTTTAGGCGGGCTGAATACGACGGGGTAGTGTTGAATCTGCAAATTTTATAGTTAAATTAAAAAATCATGGAAATAGAACATATAAATTATATTCAGTGTCGTTGAGACGGAAAAGTCAGTATCGTCTGAGTGCTTAATTGAATCAATCCGCTACGGAGACTTGATGAATTGATAATTACTTATCCCGCAACGGATTCCTCAGGCTCTGCTATAATACGCGCAAGCAATCAGTCGAAACGCGCGCATTCGGAATAATCCGGCAGATAGACAGTCCAAAACAGACGATCCCTGAAACTACACTGTGCGTCGAAATAGCTTGCTTCAATTGTCTGCTGCTATGCTAGTATAAAGCTTCGATTAATACTTGCATTTTATTTGCAGGCATCAAAGTGGATATAAGTGTGCCGGAGGACGCGGAACTCAGGAATTTCGTCGACCTGAAATGCTCCTGGAAACTTTTATCCAACAGCACCCTTTACTCGGTCAAGTGGTACAAGGACGAGCACGAGTTCTTTAGCTACAATCCCGAGAACAACCTCGAGGACCGTATAAAAATTCACCCACAAAATGGAGTCAACATCGACGTGAGTATTTTTTCAGATATTATTTTACTTAGTCAGTAGTTCGGCGATGATTTTCAAATAACGTGAAAAAGTTATCGTAAAAATCAGAGACAGGCAAGAAAGTCCGAGCCATAGAATCAAAAAAACACCGAGGTGAAATAGTTTCCTCTTGTTTCTCTCTCATAGACTTCTCGGACCGCCTCGAATCCTAAAGTTAAAATGATATCCTCAATCGCAAATTGCTGCTCGAAAAGACAAATGGCTCATCGACAAAGATCGCGAATAGATGTATGAAGATCAGAAGTCGCAATGTAGATTTACTCCCGCTAACAATGAATATTAAAGTATTCTTAAGGAGAAGGACGCATCACAAAAGTATTTTGATTCTTTATAATGCAGAATCGACAAGTGAATTTAAGTACTTAAATCTGTGGATGTCCGAATACAAATCTAAATCTCGACGTTTTTCCCCGTATATTTCTCGAGGCACCTTGGAATGCAAAAGAAGAAAGAAGTACCTCTCGCGAGAGAAGTCAGCGAACACGATCAGAATCTAGCTATCGCTTAGTGCACCTACAAACAGCTCTTCGACGCGATCAATCTTGTGCTCGAGTACCGGCGGTACAGTCTGCTCCACCATTTTCGAAATAGCTCGAAAAGAATTCCTTCCGAGCGTTTTTGCAACACTTTCGCTCCACCTCGTGTATAGCTCAACTTATACATCAGTCTATCCAAAGCTTATTTTCTAACAATTCACAAAGCTCTTTTTTCCAACGGAAATTCCGTCACTTTTTTAATATCTCAAGGGAGGTGTCTAAGTATGGCGGAACAACGCATTACTCGCGTCGCTCATGTGCAGCCTGCCTGCAGCAGCTGTACCTTTAGAAACTAGCAGAGCGAAGACGTGTATGTGTGTGTGTGCATACGGTACTGCGGCGAAATTCGAAGCGATTCATCTTGCGCGCAACACAACATCAATTCCAGAATCGCACGAACACCGCTTTCTTGTATGCGAGTGTATGTGCGTGTGCGTACGTGTGTGTGTGTGGGTCTGAGCGCATGTCTTCTTCATTGGCTGAGCGCGTGCACGCAAACTACACGGCAGAGCCTGAGAGCTTGTGCTTTTTTCGTCGGTGTGCGAGTGTGCGCGTGTATCTTGCGAGAGAGCTTCGCTGTCGTTCTCGAAGCGGTATCCCATTTCCAATTTCTGGGTGATTTTGATGTGTGGTTATCGAACGCGTCGACGTGGATAGATCAACGTCTGAGGATCTATATTCTATTTCGTTGTCATTCGCCGCTCTCGCCGCTCCACTATTTTTCTTTATAACGGAAACATTAGAAAAAAAATTTAGGAAACTCAGAACTTTGCTTATGATAGATATTGCTTGAAGAAAGACTCGGTTAAAGTTTGGTGTAGCTTTGAGCAAGAGAAAAAAGTCGACAGCGCCCCTTAGTGCAAATATAATCATCATTGGTTGTACATTTATTTTATAAATTCTATAAAGAATATTTCACAATTTTCAAAAACAATGAAGTGATTGATTTTGCGTGTAGCTACATATTAATATTTAATATTTAATTACTTGAATTTTATCTGCTCTTTTTGGATTTAAAAACAATTTGTAAAGTATAAAGATAGATAATTTTTAGATGAACGGTGAGTATTTCTTGAAATTATGTAATATATTGTTATGCCATCCTCTTAAACGAAAAGATAAATTGAAAACTTAAAAGATACATTCAAAATTAAAAATTTTTTTTCTTTTATTACACCTTCAATGTAATTATCGTAAGCTAATTTCATACTTTCGCTATACTTCATTCTGGATACAACTTTTATTTAAGTTAGCAGCTTGTAACGAGTTATCTTCTGTACTAGTTATAGATTTTAAACTTAACAGACATGTTACATCTGTATATAGCATATGTAAAATTGCTTTTATATACCCGACAGTGTTTTTAAATTTATATCTCCATAAAAAAAATAAACTTCAATTTTCATTTTTTGACGATATAAACTATAGCGGTCCCTGAGCCCTGTCGACAGACCTTCCTATACATGTGTAAAAATTTGCCATCAAAACTCTATCGTAAATAAGGGTATCGTAAAAGTTGGATGCGAAGTTAATTACTTTTTCGCGAGCGTGCGTGTGCATGGGCGGCGGCAAATTTTTTTATCTAAGAAAAACTAACTTGCTCATCTCATTCGTGCAAAAACTATTACTCATACTCTTCAGAGACATTAAAAGCAAAGACACTCAAGCAAGATTAAAAGTCGCGCGGGATCTCCTGCGCAGTATACTACACGACTCACTCATCCAAAAGTACGTTATACACAGCAGCGACAGGAACAACCGTAGCCGCGAAAGTCTCGGTATACACTGTAGGTAAAACCCAAAAGACAAAGCTCTCGGCGACATAATGAAAATTTAATGCCCGTCCCAGCGACTCGCGTTGCAGAAAGCAAAACACGAGACAGCTCAGTCCTGCCGATTTTAGAGAAAAATGTGGAAGGGAGGGAGGGAGAGAAAGAGAGAGGGAGAGAGTGGCGGACCCGGAACATTAGCCGTCGCGCGAACGGCTTCGCTGCGCACAAATTAGTGAATTAAGCCGACGGAGGTATGAGAGAGAAAGAGAGAGAGAGTGTGAGGGGGAAATTCTCGCCGCTGTAAATTCGACGGGACGCACGGGCGCAAAAGTGCGCGCTCGCGAAATGAAATTACGAGGCGAGTGCGAGTAAATGGCCGCGACACAAAGGGATGAAAATGCCGAGCGTATAAGAGTGGCGAGTACGCTGCTGAGCGAGTAAATGAGAAAAATTTTGGTGTTCGCGCGCCGAATTTTTTCCCGAGGACAGAAGTACTATGATTTTGACTTTTTATACGTTCAGAGACGCAAAAAGTGTGTTGCAAGTTTGCGCTCGACGCGAGTCCAAAAATATTTGGGGTAAACGGAATGCGAGGATTACATGAATTATATTTGTCAACCTGAATAGTACTTACTTGTTTTGGATCGGCCGTATGTGATGACTATTTATTCAGCTCGATAAAATGCTAATATTTTCTTTTGGGTGCAGAAATACTCTCTATCTCGTTTTGGTCTCTGGAATACAAATATAAAAGGATTAGTCTGTCTTTTCATGAGACTCAACCTCTTTCCTAAATTAAAAGTATAGAAGCTGATGCTTTTGTTGGCTGGCAAATATTTGGTCGTTGGAGTTTTAGTGAAAACTTGGACCGTAAACTGCTAGCAGTTTAATCACGCTTTAATTTTCGATTACTCAATGCATTTGCAGATTTCGCACTAATGTACATGTAAAGTTTATTCAGCCATCGTCTTAGCTCTTCTCTTTCCTCGCATATATACCTACGTCATTCATCTAGCTTCAAACAGCTTCACGTCGAGTCGGTTGAGTCTGATTTACAAGCTCTCCTTAGGAGCATAAACACAGAAACTGAGATTTCCGCGAAAAAATTACCCTACCTGCAGATTTTTTCTGCCTCTCAACGCCAAATTATTTATCTTGATTGCGTTTTAGCTACGCTTACCAGAGAACGGTTTTCAAATTTGCCCGCGCGTAAATCTCAAAATTTAATTCACTTAAGTGGTTAGAAAACTTCAAAAAATTGCCGTTACATTTTTGGAATTAAATACGGAAATATAGTATCTCCACCAAAGCTGATGATCAAACCGATTTGTTGACGTTTTTAGTTCACGAACAAGAAACATTTTCTTTCATTTTCATGCCATGGTATAAAATCCAGCGTAAGCACTCTAGGCAGACTTTTGGATGTAAATATTGTAAAATAAAAAATTGTGTAAAATTTTGAATATTTATTTTATTTATTTATTTGTCACATTTATTTTTATTAATAGCTTTTATCTTTTTATATGATTTCGTTATTTTTTTTAATAAATCTTAGCTATATTTTTGAAAAATTGTAAAATTTTTGAGAAATTTTAGAAATTGTAAGATTCTACTGAAATTCGAGAAATTACTAAATTTTTTAGAAACTTGCGAAGTTGCAAAATTGCTGAGAAATTTAAAAAGTATAAAATTTTACGAAATCTCTAGAATTTACCATTAAAGTACCATCACAAAAAAAAAACAAAATGCGCTGGACTTACCTATGCGATGTAGCATTTTTTTTTTTCGAGCTCTCGAATCACTTAAGTGAATTGAATTTTCGGATTTTCCCATATGCACGTGTACGACTGGGAATCGATAACTTGAAAAAAGTAAGAAAAACAAGAAGGATTTTCAAGTATCCGGATTTATTTTCGTGAGTTGATGGGATCGAGCTCCCAGTACAATTTTTACCGCCGAAATTCAGATTTATGTAAACACGGAAGCATACGAAAAATGTCCCAAAAAAATATCGATCCGAATTTCTATACATTGCCCTTTGGGCGTACGTGTACGCGCGAGCGAGCACTTGACAAAAATCGAGGGGGGCGAGAAAAAAAATCCAACAGCTATACCTACACTTATTGCGCGAACCTTACGAGGACAAACGTTGGAATCGAGTATCCGGACAGCGAGTTGGAGTAATCATTTCGAGCTAATAAACTAAAAGCATTCCTTATAAAGTCTCGTATTTTTCATCCCGGGCATTCCTAACCTACCTTCTCCCTTCCGTCTCCCTTTCTCTCTCTTCTTGTATAGGCACACAAAATTACTTTCCTCCGCGCGCGCGTGAAGGAGAAGCGAAATAATCCCGCGGACGGAAACTTGAGAAAATTCGTCGCGTTGTGGGTACAGTGTCTCGGCAGTCGGCTATGGCTCTCAGCTCTCTCTCTCTCTCCCTATATCTGCCTCTGCCTCCCCCACCCCCCTCCTTTGTGTGTAATGGGAAACTCGGAAGGAACAACTTTTCAATACACTTTGATGCCTCAAATGCTATGGTTTACGTATATATGCGAGGATAATGCACAAGAATACGTATATATTTATATATTACCTGCAATACTGTAATTTAGTTGAGAAATTTTCCTCTCGGCGATTAATCGAGGCCGATGCCGCTTTGCAAACGATTACGGGCCAGCTATTTTGTTCGAGCGATACTTAGATACCTATATACTTCAATTTACCGAGAGTGTACTGTCTCAGTGATTTCGCAAAGGTGCGAAGATTTGGAGAAAACCGTATAAACTATACTTCGCGACTGATGCAAACATCTTTTGGTACTTTCGAGAATCGACAACGTATAACTTAGCGTACTACTCAAAATACTATTACTTACATACTCCGCATCGTTTATCTTATTACTTTTTAACGGACTTTGTTACGTGGTGTACGAAAAAATACGAAAAAATTCAACATTGCGACTCGCGAGATGCGACGCGATCGCGAAGCTGGCCCCGTACAAACTGCCTTGAAAACTTCCAGAATTCTCTGCTGCGCGAGGCCGCGAGCGCCCGAATTCCAAATTTTGACGGTTGACTGTATCATATAGGTATACACTGTACATACTTACAGTTGCTTATATACAGCGTTGCCGATACTTCCGCTGTGGCGCTGTAGTCGCCGAACTTTTCAACGCGCACTACCTATATATCGTGCATTCAACACAACAAGCAACTTACCGCCGTTTCATGTGCCAGTACTTACTGCCAGTGTAAATTTTGTTTACGATTGCGAATATTTATCAGGTATATATACAAATACTTCACAATTTATTGCATGGAATCAGTGATTTTCATGACCTCGCAATAATATCCTCGCATTTTTATCTTTTGCTTTCCAAAATCTTTTTCACGGACGATCCGGTCTTTGTGCGGCGTGTAAGGAAAAAATATTGGAACAATGATCTCCATTATAACCATGGATCAGCTCAATGCTTCAAGGACTGAGAATAACTCAGGTAAGTACGGTTAATATTTTTTTTTCAACGACAATAAAATGCAAATTTTAGTGGTTATAGACTTTTAAAGATAAATCTTTCAATAAATGCATGCAAGTTTTGGCATAGAAATTGGTATCTTTCAGTAAATTATTCTAAGGTAGAGGTTCAATTGATAACATAAACAATTGCCAATTTTTTATTGCAGAACTAACAAAAAAGAAAAGTTGTAAGGCAAGGGTGATCACTAAATTTGAAAAACGTCCACCCATACGACTGTCCACAAAGAAGGATATTCCTGACCAAACAGCATTGACATCATCGTCAATACACACCACAAATTCACGAAAAGAATCTATTTGTTGTGATGGGCTTGCACTTATTGATCCTCCGAATGTATCACAATCTGAGATGACTAGCTGCATACAAACTAGACTCGTCAAATTTGAATCCTGTTTACCACCGAAAACAAATCTTTTGGAAGAGAACAACAATGTAAATTCTCAGAATGAAAAATCAACGGTATCTACATTGATTAATACTTACTTGCTTTGTGAAACTGTACTAAAGGATGAATTTTTCTAGCCTGTTAACAAAAGACTATCTTCAATTTTGAAAAAAATGAGAGATAAGAGGAGATCGACAAATACATCTCAGTCAACACAAGATGGACAACAAAATAACAATTGCTCAGACATGGAAAGTAGTTGTACCAACATCCGTCAAGATGTAGGTAATAATTTTATTCCACTCGAGGAGCAAAAGTCACAGGTGCGTCAAATGTTCTCAAATAATATTTATAATTAATTACTTGAGTATAAATAATGCATAGTTAATCAATTTATTAAATTTTAAAATTATTTTAAAACGCATATTGGAAGAAAATTTGTCTAACTAAAGTAATGAATCTTAGGCTGAAACTCAGACTTGGTCATTATCTAATAAAATATGGCAACCAGATATTCAGTCTAAATCTAAAGAAATTGTTCCTTCACTATCATCTGACGAATCACTAATATTAACGTATATTTATACCAGTTTGCTATGTTCAAGTAAAGTATACACAAATCCATCACAACAGAATAAATTATGGGTATACTTCAAATTCAATTTAAAACCATTAACAACATTTTTATATGTTTTAGACTGTGATAACAATTGTCCTAATGCTTTGAGAATTTTTGCTTATGAAAATCCACTTCACTACATTAATTATCAAATTTATTGCAGAACACAACAAATGATTGGTCCTTATCATACAAGATTTGGCCGAAGGATCCAATGCAGCTTGGTGAACACATTGCACAATCAGACATAGGAGCTTCGAATCAATACAGTTCTTTTAAGCAGGATTCTACTTTCAGTGGTTCTGCCAATCAAAATGAAAATACTACAGATATGACAGCAGCATCGCAAGTAAAAGAGAAATGCATAATGTAACTTACTTTATTTAACTTCTAACTATTAACAAAATTATTTTTCAGTTCTCTGACCAAGTAAATCAAGATGACGAGAAACAACCAAACGAAGGACGCTTAGCACAGTTATTGCAAAAGTTACGAAATACCTCGAGTGTCAAGCGTTACCTTGCGCAGACTTCTTCCGAATCATCGGCTTCTTTTTCGAACACAGACTTCAATAACTCCAAGAATACGGGAGCTCGCAAGTGCTACAACTGCGGTAGTGTCGAACACAACTTTCTCGTTTGTTCACAACCCCGAAGATGCTTTTGCCACAGGTGCGGCCACGACAACGTCACAGTGAAGAATTGTCCAAGTTGTCAAGGCGCACAGAAAGATGCATGTAATATACTCAAATGATGAATCGTATTTTAAGTTAGCAAAAACTCTTATTTCGGGAAGAGAATATTAATTTACAAGTTGTATCCGCTGTATTTTAGTTTTATACTGCTTACTTTTTTAATTTGACGTATATCAAAATAGGTTGAAAATGTTAATTAGTTAAAGTTTAGCTGAGTTAAATTATTTTGTCTTGAGTTGAATTAATTTTTTTTTTCTGAAATTAATTTCTATCTTTTAATTTTTATGCGCAAGTTTACAGCAATAGCTTGTAAATGCTCATTGTACTTTGAGTCAATATAAGAATCAAACGTAAGCACACGTGGTAGTATCAAATCAAACCATGGAAAAGCCGCCTGCGCATAATATCGATAAAAGCGACTCCTTCGCTAAAAGGAAGAAGCACACAAACATGCAACACAAAGGGCCATCTCCGAAGACCTTTCGAGCTCAAGTAAAGGCTGTACCATAGAAATATCCATACTCTCTCGCACAGCAGGGAATTCCCCGGAAAATTTACCGAGGCCATCGGTCATCGTGGATTTGAATTCTCGCAACGCCGTACATCCGTCCTTCCGTCGAGCCTTTAAAGTCGCTATAACTTTTATTTAATCTCCGGCGCACAGATTCTTTGTAGTCAGCTCTCACCCCTCGTACCCTCTCTCTCTCTCTCCCTCTCTTTCACTTTCAAAGCGTCGCTCAGGAATTGAATTTGTCAAAGGCTCTTATGTACATATCTCGAGCTTGATTTTTCTGCAGCAGCCACGATAATGCGAGAACCGTAAATTCTAGAAGATGTATGCGTTGAGTCTAGCGATTTTTCAGAGATTAAATTTTCCCGGATTTATTGCCTCGATAAATAAACGTTGCGTCGACGCACGGGATCGCAAGAGAGAGGAGAGAGAGAGAGAGAGAGAGAGACCACTTCTCCACTGTAATTGCGAATCAGGTCAGACGAGACAGGACGCAGCCCTTGGTATATGCGTCTGAAAGTCGTTCGCGAAGCGAAGGCCAGACGAGGCTATCAGTCATCCAATAATTCAATAGATCGCGACCGCAGAGAAGCAGCAGCAACCGCTCGCACGCCTATCAATCGAGAACCTCCCTCAATTTCTCGAGCGATGTATCGTCGTTGCTAGTAATTTCTCGTTAGATGCACCTACGCGTCTAGTCTAATTTTGAAACTTGGATATGTTTTTCGGCGCAAGTTAGAGAAGGAACGTCCATTATAGAATGTATCTAACAATATTCTCAGGCTGCTTAAAACTATGTTCATATATTTGAGTTACTATAGTAATTCATTGTAATTCATTTACGCGTCGAACAAATTTTACACCGTTTTACTCTGTGAAAATCGAACAAAAAGCAAACTATAAGCGCATATTCAAATCGAAACATTAGCAAGCACGGCAAGTAGAAAAGATCCGAGCTTGGTCGGGCAGGCCAGGGATATGCAGCCAGTCATGTCTAACGCTCGAATAGGTATGTAGCGGTACCGAAATTCCCGTACGCGTCTCGCAAGTTTGCCTCGCGGTGTCTTGGGTGCCAGGCTAATTGGACGAGGGACCCGCTTGTCGAGGGAGCCGCGGGAGTTGTCTTGAATTATCGAACTTCGATGCGTCGAGCAGGTTGCTGCGTCCCACCCCCCTCTCGTGTTCTGATTTTCTGCGCTGCAGCTTATTGTGTCATGTTAAAATATCTTTCATCGACTATGTGGCGATAGCGTATCGCTTAACTTTATACACGAGAAACACTATAATGCTTGTGTTCTTTTCATTAATTTACTGCTTGTTAAGCGTCGTTTTAACGTTGTGCATCGATTTTTAAGTTAATTCAAATGTTTTAATAGACGCTTTAAATAATGAATGTCTTACCAAGTATCTTAAAAGTCGTATGAATATCAATAAGAGAAAAGCGATATTTCTAGTTTCCAACATTCCTGCAAATGCAGGTGATTGGACTTTTATAGTTCTGGGACTATTAGATCAGAGAATGGTAGCAACCTGAGTTATAAGTTGCGCGACCAAGATGTAATGAACTCGAAAGTTTTCGAGTTCCATAAAATGCACGCTAATCAAATCTCCTGTTGAAGTTCTGGAAAATGCTTAGTAGAACGAGCATTATATACTTTTTCAAGCGCAAAGAGTAGACTACTACTACAATATAGTTTTTGAACTTAAAACAGAATGTTGAGACAAAAAATGAACAACTTTTATATTAATGTAATTATTTTATAATTATTTACCTAATAAAAGGGCGATTAAAAGTGACAAGTGCTTCAAAATTTGTAAACTGTACCACAATTCTTATAGCTTATTGTTGAAAAACAAATTCGTGATTAGCCGAATTCATTGTTTGTCAGCACTCCAACGGCTCAAAAAAAAATATCGCTGTTAGATCCAAGGGATCTCGTGGTGTCAGTTGCGTATTTTTCCTAGATTCGATCGGGTTGCAGATCGTTACTGCCGGCGTTTCTGCAATAACATTGTAACCCCCGCACATGTATGCATATACATACGGTTTCGTGGCTGTACACTGGATTTGTCTGTTGATACGACACGACCGAGTCGATGGCGTCTATGTAACAACGCATAGCCGAATCAATTAAATTAATTGTCAATTGTGAAATAGCAAACATAACAGTATTTGAAATGGAGCGATTTTGCATGATTACGATGAAAAAGCGACATTAATTTAAATCCGATCATTCGACGATCTATAGCGCTGAGTGTATCTTCGAATTGTCGTTAAAACAAGTCGATCGTTCGCTCGACTTGAGAATAGGGGACGTTGTAAAGCATCGTAAGCCGCTTACCCAAAAGTTCGGCTCGGTAATTCGTCATTGATTCCCGCTGGCAAATGTGCTTCCCTTGGCTGACTTTCATCGAGTATAACCCGCACCCCAATATCTGTGGGCGAATATATGTGTGTGTGTGTGTAATACAGCCGTTATCGGTGACAGGGGCGGCTGTCCCGCAGAAACTCTCGAGAGGCTCGTAAGTCTGCGGTAATCTCGAAAAGCTTTTAAACGTTGCTTTAGGATGCGCGTCCGTTGCGCTGACCTGCTTACGTGTGCTGTGGGACTCTATGTATGCTTCTTATTTACGATCGCAGTTGCTGCAATTGTAACGAATATCAAGGGTGCAGTTTGATATCGTGCGCTTTACATAAGTTGACAATTGAATTTTATGCGTTAAAATATATACGAGATTACAATATATGCACGACTGATCAATGATAAAATAATTAATGATATATCAATGATGAAATATTGTTTTTTTCTCTCATTGTCGCAATGATGTGATATTCATGATTTTGTACGCGTTTGCAGACGATGTACAGCGATGAGAATCAGGTTCGATTGGTAGGCCTAAGCTTCAACAGCTCCGGTCAGTACAAGTGCGAGGTTTCTACCGGACCGCCTTTCTTCGCGACAAATTACAAGCAAAAAAATCTGACCGTAATAGGTGAGTTATTAATTTATATAATGTTTACAAATTATGTTTAGGTTCATAAATGGGTTCACTCCTTCTGTACCTGATATTAGTACAGACAAAAGTGATTCAATGCCCGCAATTATATAAAATGACCTTTTTTGCTACACGAATAGTTTCACCATCTAAAGTCACTTGTACACCTTTATTTCGCATGGCTTTATCAATCGCGACATTTTTTTTTACTACAACTCCCTGCGCTGACGGAATACTTTGCATTAGTCGCCTCGTGATTTTCAACTGGGCTATTAAAATTATGTTTCTTCCGCGAGACCACTTACTGCAATTTAAAAAGTCTTTATCTTTTGCCAACAAGGTCTGCCCGCTTGAAAATGTATTCCTCGGTAGAGAGCCACCCTTTTAACAAGAATCAAATAAAGAAAATTTTAAAATCCATTGTCATCGCGTGACTGTTTCCAAAACGTTGCGTATACCGCGAGAAAATTCTTTGTAAATTCTCTAAAGGACGCCTTTAGCTCGAGTTCCAATCGGGTGGGATGTACCTGTCATTCGTGTACGAGGCTCATCGCAACTTGACGTCTGCGCATTGCGTCGTTCATGTGTATACACGCGGGTTTAATCATCCAAACGAAATAACAGCCGCACCCGCGCATACACACCGAATATCCAATCGATCTTTCACTCTCCAGTCGGCATGAGAAAATCAATTAGTTCCGTATATTGCAGTGGTATACACGGTGTGTAGGAAAAGCCGAAAAGTCGATGGTGCGAGTATACACGCGCAGTGTGTAGTTGAAAAACAAAAAAATGCGGAAAAAAAAGTAGGACAATGGAGTGTCGGCGTTAGAAGCGCAGTCCACAGATTTGTCGAGGGGGGAAAAAATAGAGCTTCTCTCTCGCTCTCTTTCTCTCTTTCCACTGTCATGTTTGATTTGGCCCGCGATAGGTGTAAATCAAGCGACCCCAGAAGGTGCGAGCCATGGAATTTCGCGCTTGGCTATATTGCTATCCGTAGAGCACACACGTACACTTACACACACACACACACACACACACACAGACACGAAGAGAAAGAAAGGAGAAAAAGCGCACCGGCGACTCGCGATTACAGGAAAAATTACAAAAAATCTTCCAAATCGAATTTCCCGCGCGCTTAGATGCAAATCTAGCGCAGCGCACAGCTATACATAAAATCTTTTCCCGCGGCGCGCGATAAAGGCGAGCGAAGGAGACGGGACGGCGAGAAGCCAGCCGAAGAATTACGAGCAGTCCTCCATCATCGTTTGCAGTATTTTGGCTTGCCCGAGACCTGCGGAGCAAAAGCCTTTTTCCTCTAAAAGGGAGAGAGAGAGAGGGAGGGAGGGGGCGATAGAAAGTATAGAAGAGAGCGCGACTTTCTCGCGGGTAAAAAAAGGGCGGGGCAAACGTATAAAGGCGAAGGCGAGCGCGAAGACGCGGCCGAGAGGAGGATGAAAAATCCTGGATACCTACTCGTTTCGCCGGGCAATAAATTCTTCCGCTTAGCTAGACAAAATATATACGGCTATCTTTTCGTAGTTATTACGCCCGATCTCCCTGCGCAGTCTGTGTGTGTGTGTGTGTGTACGCGGGCTGTGCGTACGTGTGATGTGTGTTCTGCAGCTGCGGAGCGAGGCTGATGTATGGCTCGAGTGAATTTTCCCGGAGAGAAAGACAGAGAGAGAGAGAGAGAGAGGGAGGGAGTTTGTACGATATATTCGGCTAAGTATGAAGTATCGATATGCGATATTGCTGTATAGATTCGAGAGATTCGGTGTATATACGTAACGAGGACCTTGCGTATGCACAGATTAGAATTTCGAATCAACAAAGCTCCTTTCCTCGATTGTTGCGCGAATATGTATAGTTGCGCATAGTCGCGGTTGGTCTTTGTGGGAAAATGATTATAGGCCCACAGCTTTTTGCGGGAGGTTTACGAATTCTAGGATTTTTCTCATTTTGGGTGAAAAGAAAAACGCTGGGATTTTAACGAACGCAATGAATTATGCGAATCGAAGACATCCTTCATCCTCAAGTCATATTAATCGTCTATTAACACGCAAAGTTTGAAACCAAAATATTTAGCCATTCGCGTGAGAAAGCTCGAAAATCTGCAGCCGTAATCTGACGTAATCTACCTCTGCTAATGGATACTGATTTTCGAGCCAAGTTTTCTCTCGAATGCCTAAATATTTTGCTTTCGAACTTTCCATAATGCGCGGGATAAACCTGCGGAAGATCTATCAGTTTAATTCAAGTTTAAATTAGTGTCGCATCCCTACATAAAGCATTTTCTACTGCAATATATATACTTTGCATCAGTTCATTCCGGCTATTAAGTAAGCATAAGACTTCTATATTTATGAATTCCCAACTTTCAAATTCGAAAAGCAAACTTTGCGAATTTCGCTGATAAATTTAATTTTGGAAATAACCCAAATCTTCAGAATCCGATCATTGAACCTCGGTCAGCCTTCCAGTGCTTTTTACTGTTAACTTTTCCGCTGGAACCGTACAGTCTATCGTAAGAGAAGTTACTGTACCAATTCTTATTACACGAGTTGAAAGTGGAACACACCGTAAGCAGCGGCGATGAGAAGACGGACGCCGAATCTCGAAGCCGAAAAACCGTGTACACGACGCACCGCGAAAAAAAAAACCCTCGACAAAAAGTCAGAGAGTCAGCGGCGCATCGGCATTCGACCGTAAGATATCTCGCGACAGTGTACGTATATACATCTCGAGAGCTGCGGAAAACAAAAAAAAGAGAGAGAGAGAAAAAAGAAAAAGGCACAGACAGAGAAAAGAAACGAATTGCGTCTCTTTAAAAACATGGCGTTTCCACGAAGAACACACGCGCGCGCGACCCTCGACATCCGGCTGCTCCATAAATAAAGACTGCGACGTTTAGCGAGAGAGAGAACGAGCGCGCGCGCAGTTGAAAAGGAGATCAAGAGGATGCGCGCCACTTTATATACATATACACTCTTCTCTCACGGATCCTCGACTCTGTACAGAGAGCAGCAGCGCTTTTGCTTTTCAAGCGCGACGACAATATACTCTCCGGCGAAAGGACAAAAAAAAAAATGCCGCGACGCGGCGGAAGCTTCGGGACCCGAGTATCTCATCCCCCGAACGATGACACTATACCGGGCGATGATTGATTTCGGCTCTCGTTTTCGTCCCGCGTGTTAAATGCATATTCAAACGCCATAATATATAAAGAACAGAGAGAGAAGAGTCGCACACTCCGGCGGATGTTAAACAACTGTCTCTCTCAGTCGCGGATGAGCTCGAGAGAGCTTTTCAAAAATCGGCCAGCTGCGCAAACCGAGATTAATTAGCCAATTACAATTGCTAATTCCGCCGGGGCGCCGCGTAGTCGCTGCAGCGGCGACGCCGGCTACATAAATACGAGCGAGCTCTTTTACATGCGGCCTTAAAATTCAGTTTGTTATGGAACTTGCCCGCGCTCGCGGTACATACATGTGTATATAAGGCCTCGCGAGTCTCCGCAGATGCGTCTCATATCTCCCGGTTTGTATTTGCCTCCGTTGCGCTGAAAATATCGTACGCGAACTTTATCCAGATTAAGCTCCGAGGCGGAGACTTTGCGTTGGCAGTGCGATTTCTGCGTGTATATGTCGAATTTCAAAAAATAAACGCACTTTTCTTTGGTCTCGAATTGGCGAAAAAATTTTTTCTGTAAGCCAAAAGATGATGAAAAATGCCGAGGAACGTGGGAAATGTAGAATATGAAAATTTAACACGGGGAGGCATATGGAGGAAAAAGAAAAAATTGGCTGTTCAGATTTTTATTATTATTTTTTTTTTAATGGGCATAACTTTTGATCAGAGCATGGAAACTTGGCATATTTTTTTTATATTAAAGCTCTTTTGTAATACTTTATTATAGTGTTATTCGTAATTTTCTTGGTGCCTCGGGAACATTCATATAGTTGTTAATTCCAGTGTTTTGATGGTGAACCAGAAATATGGTCACTAGTAATTTTTCCCATGTTCCTCTGCTTTTTTAACTATCTTTCGGTTCACAGAAGAAAGCCTGATCGGTCCGAAACCTCCAGCTTTAAAAAAATTTTTTCAATTTCTAGATCAAAGAAAAGTGCATTTTTCCATTGAAATTCGACATATACGTTATATAGAAAACAAACGTTGAAAAAAAGGAGAGAGAGAGAGACTTCATCCAAAAGTGACACACGCAAAGTAACGAGCTGCGCAGCTATATATACGAGTAGAGGACGCAGAGCTGCAGCGAGTAAGAGGGAAACTGCGAGCGACAAACTTGTAACAAATGTTCGCGGTGCGGGGGGGAGAAACTATATATGGTATCGGTGAGAAGTCAGTGTGCAGCGCCAGAGACGAACTTCCTACTGTACACCCACTAAGGGTTAGACTTAGACTCTCTCTCTCTCTCTCCTTCTCTCTTCCTACGAAGCAATGACGAACTTTCGAGTTAAGCTGAGGTTAAAGTAATCTACAATCGTGCGTCTTAGTTAACTCTCTTACTCGATACCTCGTCCGCGGGAATTTCACCTTCCCCCTTAGGCGCAGCGATGACGCATACAGGAATTGCACATCGGTATTACTTACGCGCCTAGACCGATGAGCACCCGAGTTATCACGATAACGAGAGAGAGAGAGAGAGACTTGGCTTTTGGCAGTACTTGAATTGGATGAGACGTGCTACTATAGGTCGTTAGGGAATAGGCTGTACATGCGATGGTACTCTGTTCAGCTGAAAAGCATTATTACTTTCCGAGGAGATGCGGGTTGTGTGTGTATATCGAAACTGTGCCAAACTTGTATGCAGGGGTTGTATACGAAAACGTGTATATATACATGACCAATTGTTCTATAGAAAAATGCACTTTTCGGAGGTCCAGAAATCGAAATTTTTTTTTAAAGTTATAGAGGTTTCGGACCCATGAGACTTCCTTATGTAAGCTGAAAGATAGTTAAAAGTGGAGGGGAACGTGGGAAAAGTTACTGGTTACCATATTTCTAAGCCATTTTACGTTTTTTTATTACAAAAAATTAATGCGTCAAAATACTGTAATAATGTCAATTATGAATGTTTCCGAGGCACAAATAAAATTTCAAATTGCACTACAGTAAAGCACAACAAAAGATTTTTAATTTAAAAAAAATATGCCCAGATTCGATGCTCTGATCAAAAGTCCGTTTAAAAAAAAACAAATAAATAAATAAAAATTCGAATAGCCAATTTTCTTTTTTTTCTCCATATACCCCCCCCCCCCCCATGTTAAATTCGCATATTCTATGTTTCTCGTGTTCTTCAACATTTTTGACTATCTTTCAGCTTACAGAAGAAAGTCTAATCGGTCCGAAACCTCTAGCTTTAAAAAAAAATTTTCGATTTCTGAACTCCCGAAAAGTCCATTATCCTAGGAGAATTGATCATACACTCGCAATAGGTAAATTCGTCTTCTCCTGAATTTAAGAAATAATTTGCCAACATCCAACGAACTTTGGTATTAACATAATAATTTTCTTGTGCAAAATTCATAACTATGCTTTTGTCAGTCTATGAACTCAACGATGCGTTCAGCACAGAAGACCAGTTTTCCCTATCCACACCTGTATATCTTCACAGGTTCATCTTTTTTTTCACTCTAAATCTGCAAAACAATCAGCGATAAGAAACGTGTCATTCTCAAAAGTACACCCCAAACAGGGGACCCTCCACTTTCTGCGCCTAGGACTCTTCTGCCTCTCTTACCCTAATCAAGTTGATACTCTCCAGGCTCTTCCCCTCCCCCCTCCTGCCCGACATTATACAAGGACTGGAGTGCGGTAAACCAGCCGATTCCATTACAGCCGAGAGAGCAATTATCCACGTATAATACTCCATTAGCAATAAAAGCTCGCGTGTATTTGTATTGCGAGCGCGATAGGAGAACTGGTGGTATATATATATATACGTATAGGACGCAAACAATGCAGCGTCAGCACTGGCCTCGGAGGGGCTACCGTATCCACTGGAATACTGCTGACCGGAGCGGTACACCTGCGAGGCGACGACGCCGACTATACTCGCCGATAAACTGATCTCGAGAACGGCTATATCCTCACCTTTTCTCGAGAGTCTCGCGACTGAGCTGTGCGCGATTCAGGGGGCATAGAAAAGGAACGCTGGAAACTATACGATATATATATGTACAGACACTCATACACACCTATACTTCCAGTCGGGCGTTTGCGGAATTTTCTCGAATTCCCAAGGAAAATTTTCTACCTGCGACGGAGACTTTTACCCATACCTATGTATTATTTTTAGAAAAATATATAAGAAAGTTTCGCGGTGATAAAGGCGTCTACGTGCATTGGTGCAGTAGCTGCAGTTTGCCGGAGTTCGTATAGCGATAAATGCGCGATATTTCAGAGTTGAAAAGCTCTAGCGCGTTTCGTTGTCGGAAAATTGCTAACGGTGATATATGTTTGATCGATCGGTATTGTATACTATTAATGCACAATTTATTATGATATTCAAATTAATTAATCTTTGATCGGCATTAAAGCGGTACCGGCATAATTAAACGACGCTTAAATTCTTTATCAATTACAACAGCTATACTTAGAAAACATCGTCGATTTTCAGCTGCGTAAGAAGCCTACACATAAGACTTCCTATATACACCGTAAAACAGTTATATATACATCTCTCTGGGTTCGGTTGGCGCGTTGGCGTTGGAGCGTGGAAGCCTAGGATATTAATTGACGGATTTTATTGCTCTCGGCTTTGGGCCAACGCCCAAGGCGGCCCCGTCCTCCTCCTCCTCCTCCTCTCGTCGCGCACTCTCATTTTGGGGCGTTTTCGCGCTGCTGCCGCGAAAGAGAGTGAGAGAGAGAGTCCGTCGCGCCGAATATTAAGCGCACTTTTTTATTAATTTAAGATTATAGGTTTTCGATCATCTCGATTGAATTGCCGGGCAAGTCGAGCGGAAAATTCAATTTTATACGGAGAAAGACGATTAAAGTTTGGCGTACGGGCCGCGTTCGGGGCAGGGGAGGGGGGGGGGCGAGGGGGGCGAGAAAGGACGTTTCTCTACTCGGGCTTTTTAATCGAACGTTATATAACCTCAAAATACGCTCTCTCTCTCTCTCGTCGCGCGCGAATCGGCGCAAACGCACAAATCACTCGCCTAAATACGGAAATCGTCGGTCTACCGTCAATCAGCGCGCGAGCGAATGTCCTGCATAATACTTTTGCGCAGTGCACACATAGAGAGAGGGAGAGAGAGGCATGTACTCCGGGCCGCGGCTGCACACTGTAATTCCGCGGGGGCAAAGTGCATAATTGGAATAGAACAAATGGGCATTAGCCCAGAGCGTACGAGCGAACACTGCACGGCAACGATGGCCTAAAGCCTGGGTGGGAGGGGGGGGGGAGAGGCTAAGTGCACGCGAGAGCGCTGCGGAGAGAGAGAGCCCGTCGATTGATTAAAGGTGCTCAATTGGCCGGACTACGCGGCCATTAAAAGCTCGACGTGCTGCTGGAGGGGCAGGGGGGGGGGGAGGAGAGAAGACAGACGTGTGCACATACGCGTACACGAACGTTATAGGTTAGCGCGCGCGCGAGCGAATTGATTATTTGGCGGCGCGCGCCTGATTGCTTAATTAAACTCGATCAGCCGTTCGCTTGGCTGCTGCCGCTGCCTCCGCCGCCAAATCGTCTAATGCTTGTATACGTATACGACTGTAGGTATATATATATATGTATATTGGGATATATACGCGGACTTGAATTTCGGAGCGGAGATTCTAACCTGCAGTCATACATATAGCTTTTGTGTTTATTCGAGAGATTCACCGGAGACGAGAGGAAAGCTCTGAAAAATAGACTGAACAGACGACGGCGGAGAAGTAAAATATATAACTGTGGACGAACGTGTGAGTATGCACAGGCTAATTGGTGTGAAAAATTGTCACGTAATAATTGGTGAGGTGTGTAATATTGCGTTGGACTATAAACTCAAGCAGAACACTTGGACTTGATTAAAATGGCTTGTTGTACACAATTATGATTATTCATATTATATGTAAGTCGCGAAATTATACAGATGATTAAACTAACAATCATAGTCAGATTTGGCTAAAATTTGATAAATCGAGTTTCCCCACATTTTTCTGCGGTCAGCTGACGTAATTGCAGGAGCTGTTGATCACTTGTTACGGACAGCTTTAAGGCGATTTTCCTTCCACAGGACTATTCGATAGAACATCACATACTTATACACACACACACACACATATATAGAAGCAGCTGTAAAAGTATCGTAACTTTGGTATTAGTATGCCGTCCGACTCGCTCCGGGCAACAACTTTAATATCATCAAGATCGATGAAGGCCATAAACAAAGATTCAATTAGCTCGCGACAAGTGTCTCGAATCGATATTAGAACGAAAGCAGAGCAGGTGTGTATACGTGTATACACCGCGCGGGAAAAGTTGAGCTTGCAAGTATAAGTATATATAATACACGAGAAGACGCAGCCTCGCGGATAAAGCCGCGCTTACAACCTCCCATCCCCTTCGTCCTCGGCTGCTGCATACACCCCCCCAATATCTCGTCGCCCGACAGTTTAAGGCCGCATCGACGAGAGGCTGCTTTCTCTCTCTCTCTCTCTCTCGACGCTTAAAAGTTAAACAGCCCGGCCGCCGAGAGCCTAGTCCCCGCGATATCCGTCGTAAAATCCTCGCGGTCCATTCATTATACGCGAAACTTTTGCTCCGCACGCGGCGCGTTATATAGTGCGCGCGCGCGCGAGGGAGAGAGAACCTCTTATTTACTACTTTCCGCGGCTGCGGAGCACAGTGCAGCACACACGACGGCGCTGCAGCCGCCGCCGCCGCCGGGGCATCGCGATAGCGCCGAGGAAAATTTAGCCGTCGGTTTTGTCCCTCTGCGGCCACAAATCTCGAATGGAGGGGGGGGGGAGTGGGAGAGAGAGGGCGACGAGATACGAGAAATTACTTTCTCGCGCGCGCTGGCAGGGGGAAGCCGCCGCCCCCGGCTGTACCGCGCCTGCACTCGCGCCGGCGTATTCTTCCAGCTGGCTGTACCGCCGCGGCGCTATTATTATTTCAAACGAGCTAATTCACCGAGTCTGTCTTCTTTTCCGCTTAACGCCGCCGCCACTGCTTTTCTCCGAGCCGCTGCTACGCGCTCGCGCCCCTTCTGTATACTTTTCTCGGGCTTTCCGCGCGGCTCCTTTTTAACTGGTGTGTACGTAGATGTGTATGTATATACGTGTAGAGTGACCGCTTTATTTGTGGGATTATTGTGTTACGCTTTCATCCGATTCCGAGGCAGCTCGCAGCGTTATTTTCGACAATTGTTGCCTTGCAGCTTGCTCTCCTTTTAGATGATTAATGCGCCGCGTTCACGAAGCGAAGGAAACTGAGTTTTTTGCTGTTATCTGGCCATTGTGTTAAATTGAAAGCGCGTTTTTTTTTTTGACCAATGTGTGCATCGAATACCAAATTTTTTTTACGTCGACACTGATTGCACAGACGCGCTGTTTCATCAAAGGACGACCTGGTGTAGAATCTTTTATTTAAAAAAAAAAAGGCTCATTGAGATTCTGAGTACGGACGCGTTTATTGGCCGCGTTGACAATTCAATGATGAATTTTTGAACTAATTGGCTTGTCGTAACGAATGATAACGACGAAATCGTAACCAAACGCGAGATGCTTGACCTCCACTATTTAATGGTGTATCATTTTCAGAAGTTGATTAGATTCAAAGTATAATTCTTTTTCTCTTGTATATGAAAATAAAAAGTTATTACGAATTGACAGCCAAATTGTATTCGTTATTGTTTACAAGAGAAAAAAATCAAATAACTATAATGAGCTAATGCATGTACGTGTTATGCATATGAACAATATATATGGTCTGCCATAAGACTTTAACATGCAATGTAATATATGCCTTAAATTATAATTGATTATTTCACAAGATCGTCAATTGAATGATCATCATTAATCTGAAATGTCTAAATCAGTTAAATATGTATACTGAATTGATGATTATACCGTATTATTTATTATCAATTAGAAACGATCGATTTGATTGGTTCCATGCGACGAAATCTTAAAATTCAGTTTTAATCTCCACGCCTGAAAGCCCTCGTCATATTGAGAATAAGTATGTATTAAATTTCAAATTATCTTATGAGTTGTTTCTTTAAGCGTGTGGTTATATGTCTTATTATAAAATTATAATGAATTTTCGCATTAAATTTTAATTTAATATTTTTAAATAATTCTACAAATTAATTAATATCAGTTTTGTATCAAGTAATTAATAAATATCTTGTGCAAATCGTCGAGTTATGAACCTCAGTAAATGAAATAATAACTCGTTTAAGCGCCTTTCAAGCTATTTATTATTAAAAAAATCTATTCATACATTATTTACTCGGTTTATTTTCTGTTGATCCTTTAATAACGAACAACAAAATGTCGTTTATGTATTTCATAAATAAATGATTTCAATCGAACTACTCGCTTCTACCATTTTGTAAGGACAATAAAAATTAATTAAAAAAAAAACGACGCGCACTAAAAGATAAAAATGACACCATTTAATAAACTAGCAAGAATATCGAGATCTCTTGCAAGCGCGTATAAGCATTAAGCGTATAACGCAACAGCTGATACCGTCGCCCCAAAAACTGATATTTCCACTTAGCAAATGCGCAGATAACGCGCACCGCTATATTTAATTTTACAAAGGCGACTCCAATAACGGAATCATTAAAATTATAAAATTTTCCGAGCGCCACGGCGTAAAGCGCGAAATATTTCGCTTATTTCCTTTCCACTCCCCTTTCGCGTTTGTACCCGCATGTGCGCATATATATATATATACGTAGCTTGAATTCATTGACGCGTACGCGCATGCATGCAGAGAGAGAGAGAGAGAGAGAGAGAGGCAAGTCAAATTAGGGGAGATGCGAGTTTTTGAAGCGCGAATCCGCACTTAAAGCGTCGCGGATTTTCCACGGCCGTGTAATTATCGCGGTCAACAACCTTTGGCGCCGGTGCCGCCCTCTAATTTTTATCCCAACGGGAGAAAGAGAGAGAGAGAGAGAGAGAGAGAGAGAGCGAGAGAGCGGGGGAGAGAGAGCAAGAGAGCCTGGAAAATCCTTAATTGTTAATTTGAAAGTAATACGACCGCCACTGTTGTTAAACGCCAGCCGCATATGCGCCCCCGACGACGTGTATTCTTTTTCGCTCTCCCAGTCGTGCGCGCTTGTAATTATCCCACGTCGCTCTTTAAGGCTGGCTCTCTGTGTGTGCGCGCGCGCGCGTGTGTGGGCGAGCCCGAATAAGAGGAGGGGTGGGGGGGGGGAGAGAAAAAAATAGAGGTGGGAGCTGGAATTACCTGGAACGACGTTAATTGCACAGTCAAATCGTGGGAGGACTGCAATTAGTTTAATTTTTTCTCTCTCTCTCTCTCTCTCTCTCTCTCTCTCTCGTTTGGCTTCCACTTGTATCACTGTGTGCGGCGCGCGGGGTTAAAAATTCATTAAACTTTCGGATCTGCGGTCGGTTGGATTTTCGCTTTTTCGAAATTTACGCTTCGTTGTTCGCGCTCGTGCTGATAGAGCGATTGCGCTCGTTTCATTTTGTTTTTCTTTTTTCCAGCGGCTGAAAAGCGCGCACTGCTTGATTTTTCGAACCCGTTCCCGGCGAAGCCAAAATAATCCCGATCATTGCTAAAGCTTCCACGAGAGAGCTCGTGAAATCAAGAGGGTTGGGGTTCGCCGTCGACGTATCGACGTCGGCGCGATTTCTCCAAGCTTTTACATCTCTTGATGCTATACGGTTATTAACGTATTATACACAGTATAATACTCGTTGAGAATAATTCTTTATTAATTTCTAAAATTCTTAATAAAAATTATCGTCGAAAAAAAACACTGCACTTTTTACCCACAAATACATATACATATGTACAGTAAATAATATAGCTTCCGTTACATTTTTTGAGAACACTTTTATTACATGCTATTATGCATCGCTACCACAACCACATTCACGTCATGTACCGATACATGGCAAGCCAAAGTTTCGGTGTACTTAAAACGTTTTACATGTAAGTACGGCCCGAGTGTCTAATTAATATATGAGAGCGAGCCGAAAAGTGTAACGCTGGTGGCAGCTGCGCGGCGTAAAAGCTAAAGTCTCTCGACCCGTCACTTTCTCATTGCACTTTTCCCTCTTAACGGATGCACGATCTACGCCCACTCGAGCTTAATACACTTTTGGAAAAACAAACAAACTATTTACAAACGAAAAATTCAAAAATTATTTTTCCTGCTTGTTTATACAGCAACTCGTATTATCGTCCGGCTCTCTCGCGAAGCTCGAGTCATCTCGTATATGAAAGTCTTGCCCTTCGCGGAACAATAGGTGTGGCAAGTGCGGCGTAATGGTAGGTAGTATGTGAAATGAAAAAGGAAAAAGTCAGGAAGTGAGAGAGAGGAAGAACGTACATGGGAGAAAGTCAAATAAAGGACCCACGCACGCTTGCGCGGGCGACTTCTTTAAAGTCACAGTTTGCTTTAACAGCCGTGCAATAAAACTAACGTTACGGCCGCTCGCTCTCTTGTTAGCGCAACTTTACGTTTTCATTATTCTTCAGCCGCGTTAACATCAGCCGAGCGAAGGGGTGATGCAATTTTCATTAAAAATTCGCGGCGTATAATATTAAGTGCTCTTTTAAGAAAGTTCTCTCTCTCTCTCTCTCTCTCACTCGCTCGCTATAGCTCGCCCCCCTACACCTGCACTCTCTGCGCGTTCGCGCTCGTTCGCTAAGCAAGCGAGATAATACACGGCGAAGATGCCTAATTAAAATTTTTACTCGCATTTTTTATGACCTCACCTCGTGCTCCCGCACGTAGAATAATATTTTAGATAACTGTTTACGGCCTCGTCAGCCGGCGCATATTATTGCGCGAATAAAACTGCGGCGATAGCGCTGCTGCGATAACCCCTCTCCTCCTTCCTAGCCCCCTCCATCGCAGCCTGCACCCCCGCAGCCTCGGGATACTTTGTATATTATATGCGCGTTCTTATCTCGCCCTACCGGCTCGTTAATAGCGTTAAACTCGCGAACGTGTTCTGTAATTTCTGACTTTTAGAAATCGACTTTCCGACTTGCCGAGCTCTCAACTTAACGCTCTATACGTATATATATACGCGTATACTCCGCGCTAACGCTAAGGGATTTCGAAGGTTCGGCAAACTTTGAGAATTTCGCCTGCTGGTAGTCGAGAGAAAAATGATACACCGCGCAGCGCTGAAGTTTACCTGATTTTTGGAGCGTGAGACAAAACTTGCGAACTTGTTGATTAATTGCTTTTTAAATTTGACTAAGACGATAATTTCAGTGCTCGCACAAGCGCGAACAGACAAATAAAAGTCGAGCGTCAACACCGAGGAACAATTTTTTCCAATAATTATGGTAATTAGAGCTGCTTGACGTACGCGTACGTTGCCGTGTTTTATTATTTCTATATATTATTGCGCGCGCGCACACACCCTTATTCATGAGATCCCGGTTGTCGAGTCGTATCTGGAGAGTATATACACACAAGAAATAAAAAGTGAGCGTGTTTCGACGTAACGTTTACGGTCTACTTCCCGAAGGGGCGGTTTGAAAGTCAATTAAAAATTCAAATTTCCCGCCGTAATATAATACAGCGGACGAAAAAGAGCGAGAAAGAAAAACTGATTCGCTTATGAATGATAATGGCAATCAACTTTAACAACAAACTACGAGGTGTCTCCCCTCTCCGGTATCTTATAATTTATCATTCGACAAACTTTTTCATTTTATATTTAAATATACAGGAAAGAAAAAGCCGAACAACGCGCTTTCTGCATACACTGTTCAAAGTTTCTTCGTTCGGGAATAAAAATATAATCTTAAAAGTTTGTAGATACGTTAGACGATTAGCGTAACGCAAGCAACTCCTGTTTTGCTGCAATTTGATGTTGCTACGAGCAAATTCTATCTCGACGCGTTCATTACGTCAGTGAAAGAAAAGTGTAACGAACACTTTATTGACCCATGAAATTTCTCGTCAGTATTGATCCCAACTGCACCGATAACCAGACCTCATCATAAGAGTAAGCGCAGCGCGATTCTTCCTGCTTAATGCAGCCGTATGGCTCTCAAAGCGTCTGCAAAAAACTAATCTCTTACTTCCACGAACGTTGCATACGTACCGAATTCCCCTTTGACGGATCGGTTCTCTTTCTCTCTCTCTCTCTCTCTCTCTCTGCTTTCAAAATTCGAAATCCCGTAAAACGTTAGGCGCGTTCTCCAATTCCCTCGTGTTACATACCTACGTTATAAGTGCGTACACACACAATATATAACGAATGCGCGCGTGCACGGCTTTATTATAAAAACGCGAGACTTCGCAGCAGAAAAAAAAACACTCGGTGCGAGCAAAGGCGTCAAACGCCAAGCGACGATTACCGACGATTAAAAATTACTCCCCCTCGTGCGAGAAAAAAAATAAAACATGCATATACAGCCTTTGGCAGTATATTTCGCTGAGGAACTAGCGTAGAGAGAGAGAGAGAGAGAAGAAAGCGACTCGAGAGCTACACAGCCACTTGTACTGAAACGTGCAGCAGGCGAAACGACGAGTGCGCCTATACGCTTGAGAAATTCGCAGAGCCACCGGCTTTTTTTTACTCCCTTTGCGAGCCCTCTCCCCCTCCACCCCCGCACTCTCCCCGTTATTTCGCATTCTAAGCCGACTGCTCGCCTCTTTTTCGTTGACGCTCTTCGTCGATCGTGTGTGGCTTACGTGCGCGCGTTTGCGTATATACATGTATATACGTATATACACCGAGGCTCTTTTTCAGCGAGAAGCCAGCAGTTAGGTATTTATCGACACTATAGGCGCACTGCAATTCACCGGTGTTATCGCGCTGATTTCGGGGTTTGATTCTCGCTTTTGTTTATATGCATCGTTGAGAATTGGAATAGAAAAAAAAAATCAGCTGCTATACACAGCGCTACCAACTGTACACATGACGTTCGGTATAGTTTCTCGTCGCGCGTATACAGGTCTCCGGTGTTTGATGCAAGAACGTTATTATTATTGTATATACGCGGGGCTCATAACGAGGTAAATCGTGCGTAAACGTCAAGAGCAGAGGAAAATCCTAAAACAAACGTGGCCCAGTCAAAACAACAATGGCCAACTTCTCCCCCAGCGCAAGCAACTCCTCGTTTCCGCATCAATACAAACATCCCTGGCTATACGGGGCTTCCCCTTTCTCTCTGTTTTTATTTCTCTTTTTCCTCCTCCGACGTATGCCGCCTGTAGCCTCTCTCTCTCTCTCCTTCGCTTTTCCTCGCATACTTTTCCGACTCTATTCTCCTCGCCTAGCGCAAGCGGGTCTTACATTTCAAGAGCCAGCGAATGCATTAACGTGACGCTCGTGTGCGCGACTACACTGCGCGCAAAGCGTACACACATATATATACGTACATGTACACAGATGTACGCAGGAAAGCTCGCGCGGGCGCGGATGGTCCACGTCAGCGATCCCCGTAATAAGAGTAGAATAATGCGCAACGGACCTCGCGACGACTTTCTTCCTTCCTTCTTTTTCGTGTCTCTTGGAGGAACAGCTGCTGCTGCTGCTGCTGCTGCCGCCGCTACCGCTGCTATGTACGTAGCGAGGAGAGCGACTCTTCGCAACTTATATATCAGTTGTTTTTCCAGCCACTCGAAACACGCGCTCCATTGTGCTCACGAGTATATAAACCTTCTTAGATATTTTTGAAGAAGTCTCGCGCACATACACACTCATCACACACACACACACGTGTATCTACGATCTATCTATGCACTGCAGTCGAAACAAATTACGTTTGCACGCGACGGAATTTTTCTCCTCCGACGACGGCGACGCGGAGAAATGCGCGACACGCTCGATTTTTAAAATCGCAGCGCGCGGCGCTAGAGCCGAGCTGCGCTGGATACGCCGCCGCCGCTGCCGCATTGGATTTGATTAATATTGCAAGTTAAATCTTCGAAATTTACGCTCGGAGAAATGCGGGGGAAAATAGTCCCTTTGACTGGGAAAGAAAATAATCGCGAATAAGAAAAATAAAACGACTGCTCGAACGCAAAGTTAAATTTTTGGGCAAACTACGGGGGTCGGGTGTGATCAGTCATTGCAAGGCGTAGTTTGGTCGAAAAAGTAAAATACACAACGATTTTATCATTTTTACATTTTTTTTCTTGCAAGTTCAAACTGTTTTTGAGCATTTTATTTAAAAAATTAATTTTCACCATTATATTCTCTACTTTAAAATCAAATGACATTCGGCATATGATTGGCGCAGTGCATGCGCTTAGCGAGAGATTAAGCCAATAGCGCGTCGACAACGATATATAAATTTGTCTCAATATCCCGTGAAAGCCTCCCTCGGCTCTCTGTATGCTTCATGCGCGCGCACAGTGGAGTCTAGCAAAAGAGAGGGCGAGCAGCGATTGAAATAAAATTCCCGGTGAGCCGTGTCGCCGTAAAAACCAATAATTTCCGGCTATTGAATCCCGGCTTGGCACGGAGCGACTGCAGCGCCCGTCCCGCCGGCCGCCGCCGCCGCCGCCGTAAAGAGAAACCGGCTGCGCAGCCTAAATTCGATTATTAAGTGGCTCTGGCAGTGTGCAGGCAGTTGCGCGACAGTAACGAAGAGCCACTTAACCTACGACGGCGTAAAAATCAGTCGAAATTCCAAGGAGAGGGCGCATAAATCGCGGATAAGCCGGGGCGCGACGGCGTCGTCGGCAAAAAGCGCGGGAGAAAAAGCTTGTGTGTATAAGCAGTATACGCCGTCGAGTATACGAATTATACCGTCTGTTGTTTTTTTTTGTCCTCTTGTACAGTTGGCAGGAACGAATCGTTCTGAAGCTTTATACATATTCGATTCGCGAAAAATAGGTTAAGTCTTCAATTACGCGGGAAACGCTGATGTGTCGTCTGCCACTTCCGAATGACCCTTATCTTACCGTCGTAAATTTGTTTTGATCACAAATGCAAGATTTTCGCGTTTCCGATTACTGAAGCATTAGTAGACATTAGTGGATTATGTGGAATCGCCCGGACATCAGTTATTCTTTCAAAAATTGACTTATTTATTTATTTATAAATTGATAATAAAACATTTTTGTTGATTATTATTGGAAGCTGCAAAGTGCTCTTCTGACCACTGCAAAGTAGAAAATTAATGAATGCATGTAAATGTTTAAACTATGCCATTTGCTCAAATAAGGGAAATGGCAATTGATTTTTGCAGTCGACAATTATTTTTTAAATAAATATTTACTCTGGAAGCCACAATTATATTCGCATATCAAAAAGCTCCACTCTACAATAACTTGTTTAAACAATAATTTGTAATAACATGTTCAGCAGCACCGTTTATTTTCCATGGAAAGTGTAAGCGCCACTTCACAGCGTCCAAGAATCTTGAATGCAAATAGTTTGCTAAAAAAAACAGTCCGATAAAAAAAACGATATTTTATAAAATCAAGAAAGATACGTTCCGCTCGTATAAATTGCCGCCAACAACTCTATTTCACACCACATTATAGTTTTTCGAGAAAACTAATGTTTTAAAACAATTTGTCGCGGCAACTGTCGGGAACTGAATTTCTCTTGGACCGTTCAATCCCTCGGCCCCGGACTTGCCCGGGTGGGTGTTGATGCGCAATAATAAGCCGATCGTTCGACGAGGCAAAACTAAAAAGGAAAAAGACTCATAATTCCTGCAGGGATGCGGCCGCGCGCAATCAAGTTCCCGCAATCTCGGATCGGGGCAATCCAATACGCCACGTACACATCCGCTCTGTGCTCTCGGTCCTCTTTCTGCCGCGAAAAAAGAAGACGCCGAAGTGGAAGAAGGCTGCGACCGCACACCAAACACGGAGTCGCGCACGATCGCTTTAAGCGGAACGATTGCGGCAGCTCGCGGGCGCCAGTCGTCGCCGCGTATATTTGGCGCCCAGCCAGGAGACGGTCAATCGAGAGATCGCATCCCCGGAGAAATGGGCCGAGGCTCCCAGACGCATGGCTTGACTCTTCCCTCCCCACACACACACATTCTCCCCTCTACAGATATATACACTTTTATATACGTGCGCATCTGTATACAGATATGGGTTAGCGCGGCAGTCGCTAACCAGCTCTCTACTCCCTACATTTATACACGTAAAAGCTGTGACTCGTTGGATATTTGAAGCACGGACTGCAGTGTTTGCCGGTCGACGAGGTGACAAGATTAGTCGCTAAGAGTCGAGGCTCGTTAATTATGCGAGGGACTCTCCCTCTCCTTTTTCCGCTTGTATCGAACGCGAAAACTTCTCATCGAAATCGCAACGCTGTAGAGACAGAGCATCGAGTGGGATAGTGGGGGGAAAGAGACAGGAATCCATTCAATAATTCAAAAGCAAAGTAGTTGAGAAACCCGATTAACTCGTCCGGAGCTTATCTTCCACACTCTGTCCAAATACACTCGAGAGGAGTCGGGAGGCGAGGCGAGGCGGAGAATTCATTCAGGCGGAAAAAGAGAGCATCGCAAAACACGGCTCTTTAAAAGTCCCTATCCCCCAAGGCTCGCGAAATAAAAAGCCAATGAAAATTCAATTAAAACTTGCTGCCAAAGGACGATAGGCCGGGGGGGGGGGGGTTGGGGCAAATCATCCAGTGGGCGCAGATAGACGCTTAATTAAACCGATTATCCGGAGAGGACTATAACGAGCTATCAAAGAGAGGCGAGCCTTCCTATATCACTAATCGTTCCTATCTCGTAAACTTCGAGGACGAAGGGGCCAAAACTCACCGTATGTCCTCGGCGTAATACCGTGATTCCTATGATAACGCTTCGGCCAAACTTGCTCTTCTTATCTGCAAAGGGATGTGCGCGCGCGTGTGTGTGTACGACTGCGACCGCTGCCGCCGCTGCGTATTTACTCAGAATGACTCGGTATATAGACTGCGGTATAACTCCGAATGGCTTGATACTTCTGGCGAGTTGCCGTTGGATAATTCTGCGCCCCCCCCCCTCTCTCTCTCTTGGAGTTATTTGTTGTAACGGAAAATTGGATACCTATATACGCGAGTGGGCTTTAATTGGACACTACTCATCGCTGTGAAAGTATACGTCTTTTAATATACAATTTCGGACGTGATATAGATGTATCTTTATGAAAAACACATATACTGAGCGCTTTGTTCATTGTAATGCGGTAACTGGATATCGCCGAATTTAAATAAATACCACGTATGTACATTACAAATTAGTGAATACAATATTTTAATTAATTGATACCTCTCTGTATCCGAGCGAATGATTACTATGCGTTCGTTCGTGACGTTTGAAAAGACTGTTTCTTCTCGCAGTATCGAATAATCAAATCACGTCAGACAGTGCAGTGCATAATTTTGTTGATCCCCGACGGCGTTTCGACAATAATATCAACAACGATAACAAAAGAAAAACGACGCTACGCTCGTCGCTCTTTCGCGCTGAACGTCGTCGATTTTAAAGAGAAGCGAACGCTTATCGCCTCCCTCCCCCATCGAACTAATCGAATCCCCGAGTCGGGGCAAACGATCGTAGAAAGTAAAATCTAAGCTCTGCCTTGCGGGCGACGCTCAATTTTTGCTTCCCGCTCGCCGATGACAATTAACGCTCGGTCGGCGCCGAAGTGGAAGTAAAATCGAATGGCCGGTGAAATTAGCGAGGCGAAATCGGTGACTGCGTGTTCCATTACAGGGGGGGGGGGGTGGAGGGGAAGGCAATGCCATTATGTAAAGTCCGATTGCATTGGCGAGGGCGCGCGTAGTACAACGAATTAAATCACGATTAGCTTTACACGGTAGAGCGGGGGGTAAAGGATCTTCCTTTAATTAGCTCGTTCTTTTGTCCCGGCGGAAACGGAAAAATTCCCACCGATACAGCCCCGAGAGAGCGTGAGATATAACATTCATCGATCGCTCCCCAGAGCGCAATTTTAATTAAAGATTTTGTACATTTTTCTTGTTTTTTTTTTTGAGGGGTGGAAGGGGAAGGAAGGGAGTAAGAAAAAAGCTCTTGTATACTTATACTCTGCAGACCTCAATTCCAGAACGCGCGTTTTCCGCGCGCGCGCGAAATAAGTTTCGAGAAAATTAAATATGAAAAGCCGGAGAGAAAGATCCGAGCGCGTGTATATGTGTGCACCGCTACAAGTGGCGGGAGGAAGGAGAGAACCGAGCACTTATACCGGCAACTCTAATTAACAACCGGTACTTCCGCCGAGGCATTTTCTCCTTATCGGGCTGCACGACGCTTCCTTCCCGCGTCGTGTTTCTTTTTCTTCCAGCCCCTGCGCCTTCTCCCTTTACATAAACGCGGCTGCTTCCTTCTCGCGGTTTACAAACTTTTTCCCCCGAATTACAAAGTCCACCTTTTTCGCTCCCTCCCCCCCCCTCCCCCGCTCCCCCTGCAATTTCTTGCTTTTCCATCTCGAGAATTCAATTTTCGAGGCTCCGCTCCGAGATTTCAGCCGGATCACACGCGGCTTTTTACACACGATACATAAATATCGGAAATATCGGTTATCGCTGCAGTTTTGAAAATCGAAGGAGTTCTTTTTCGGGTATAAAAAATTTAATCTCATATCCTCCTTCCTCTCTCTCTCTCTCTCTATCTCTATCTGTGTTTGCCTCAGAAGCTTGCGCGCACCGCTCGTAAAGCAAGATTAACATCGAAATCGAAATATCTCGCGCTTATATATTTATATCGATCCTCCCGGGCTTTGATTTAAAAGTCCAAAGCCCCGAGTTTATCACGCGACTTCGATATATATGAATTTGCATTATTCCACGCCCATACCCCCCCCCCCTCCGTACAATTCTCTCTCTTTCTATTTATCTCTCTCTTTCTCTCAGCCGAGAGTTAATTATCGCCGAGTGCGCGTCAGCCAATTTCTTCTGATCCGAAGCTCTATCCTAATTTGAATTTTCAATCGAATGCTCGCCTCGCGACCTACAAGTGAAAAGCGACGAGTTTGGTCGGACACGTCGCGCGCATTTCAAAAAAAGCCCACTTCCTTCCGCGCAAACTCTGCCTGCCTCTTCCTCCCTCTGTCTGTCTCTCTCGCTCTCTCTCTCTCTCTCTTTTCAGCAAGAAAGGCGCGCAAGTATAAACAAAGCCATAAACGCACGCGTACAAGGCCTCCCTCGCGACTCGTGAATATTCAACGAGGCTCTTAAATATTCATGCGACACTCAAAGGTGCCGGAGGTGCGGGGGTAAAAAAGGGGCAGCGGGGGGTTGGGGGGGTTGGGGGAGGGGGAACACGAGAGGAGAGAAGACGCGGCGCGTCTTTTCGAGGGACTCGGACGAAAAGCCGAGCTTTTCATTAAGGAATCGCAACGCATGAATAGTCATGAGCGTTTATGAGCTACTGGGCTGATGCTTCCGCATATATAGGAGGACGTGAATCGCCGTTTGACTCGCGATGATGTCTCGTCGCGATGAGTATATGAAAAGACTTTTCCCGCCTTCGCGCAGCGAGGCGACGCGCTTAACCGTGGCTTAGCGGACTTTACGAGTGCATATAGTTGGTTAGCGCCACGTGATTAAGCTAGTTCGGCAATGTTACGCGGCTTTACAAAATTAATTTTTACTTTCTTTCCACTGCTTTGCATTTGATGTGCGAGCCTGACGAGTCTGCGGAAGGACGTCTTACATTGCTAAGATTGTCTACTATTTCAACAGTTTCGTCATTATTATTTTTTTATGCTCTGTGTACGCGTTTACATTTGCATTCGAGTCCCGTAAATTTCACCTAGATATATATATATATATATATAGGATCAACAACTCACTCTTCGTTCGCAGTTAAACACGTGATTTCCAGACGACAGTTTGAAAAAGAAATTATTCAAATTTTGAACTAGGAAAAAAATGTTAACTTCAGAACAGAAGTTGATTTTAAAAAAGTTGCAGAAATTTAAAGCCTCGCGCACCCTCATCTGAAAATTACACGTTTTGCAAACAAAATTGAACCTAATTAAGTCAGAGTTAAGTGACGATGTGTGTGTGTGTGTGTGTGTGTGTGTGTGTGTGTGTGTGTGTATGTGCGCGCGTGTTACGGAATAATTACAACGTTGCCGACTTTTGACTATATGAGATGTTATTACGTGGAAAGAATAACGTGTGATCTGTGCGGGGGGATGAACCCTCGTGTTGTTGAATGACTAACGAGTACTCGCCGCGATCGAATTACTCTGCGGCTGTACGCCAACTGACCAACGCGCTTCGTCTTGCCTCTGCGTTTCGATATTGCGTATAGCGCACAGTAGCGCATTCGATACAGTACGCGAGCGAACTTGTTTAATTCGTTTCCACATCGAATTGTCCTGGATTTTATTCATTTGTGTTTTTCATCGCCGTAAAAAAGAACGCATATGAAAACGTCGATGAGATTTTTTTTTATACGTACAACCGTCTGCTCTGTTTTAGACCCGGTTCTGGATTTTCTTTTTTTATACAATTTTTTGATGCGTTGTACGATGGATTATTTAATTAACGGCAGCGCAGCAACAAGAGATGTTATTGCGATTCCGTATTTTATTGCTAATTCTAATTCCATGAAACGTACACAGCGCATGGTTTGTTTAATCATTTTTTTTATTTGTAAATCAAATACACTTTGTTAGTAAAACTTATTGCTATAGTATCACTAGTATAGTAATTAAGTAATTAAGCTATTGTTGAAATTAAAAATGTTGATTCTACTGCGTACTTCGCACGTTGTAAACCGTTTCTTCTTCAAATAAAGTTTTATGGAATCAGTTGCACTCGGAATTGCCCACATTTTCATTCGAAAATAGTGAGCGAATTCCAAGTGTAACCGTTCAATTCGCTACTACCGCAATCTCCCTTTTATAGGAAGGGCAATGGCTGCGCGAAAATAAACCAAATTTAGTTGCCGAATACAACTTGAGTCAGCTACAGCTGTAGAAAGGCTAAAAAAATCATTAAATTTCAGCCACTAAACCGTACAATCAATGATATCAGAAAACGTAGGTTCCATACTATCAATATTGCCCAATCCTGACTCGTAGCCAAAACCGGATATCCAAACACAGCACTCAATGTTCGGAAGGTAAAATTTTTAAATTATGTTTTCGCTAAATATTAAATGTCGACTCTGCGGAAAAATCAGTTTCTATTGCACATTTTGAATTTCAAAGCTGCAGCTGATGTACATTTTTAAACTTGGCGAAATGAAAAATAGAATTCAAG
Organism: Philotrypesis tridentata; assembly: GCA_018906965.1. Classification (NCBI taxonomy): domain Eukaryota; kingdom Metazoa; phylum Arthropoda; class Insecta; order Hymenoptera; family Pteromalidae; genus Philotrypesis; species Philotrypesis tridentata. Next base: position 8,121,813 of record JACCIB010000002.1, read on the forward strand.
GTATTTCATAACCCCCAAACCGGTTGAAATTCAAATTTCCTGCCGAATTCGCGAAACAAAGCAGCGCATCAGAAACACACACGATATTCATGCAACAATACCGTTTTTATCCAAAGCACGAGACACATCGGAGAGACGAGCCCGCTCAAATATGTATATAAAACCGAACCATCCCGCTGACTCGCCGAACGTAACCTACTCTCAAACTCGTCACACTGCGTCGTCGTCAATAATAGAGAACCGCAGCCTCTTTCTGCCGTGTGCTTCCGTTCCGTCGTATATAAATAATAAGGGAGCGAACGTCGCCGATCGGCAGCTCGTCAACTTTACGTCTTCCAGAGCAGTAAGTCCCACCCCGACGTGTACGCCGTATGTGCACGCGCCGTCGAGGGAGTACTTTTCCCTTTGCCCCCCTCCTGTCCCCCTGAAACGTGCGATGCATTTAAAAACGCGAGAAATAGAGGCGGCGACAACTGAAGAATCATTTCGTTCTTCTAATTCCTGCCTCTTTCGACGCAGTTTCCAATGCAACAATCGTATACTCAAAGTTTATCGAAGATAAAGAAAGGAGCCGACGATCCAACCCCCCCCCCTCCCAGAAAAATCCAGCGGGGCCAGAGTAGACCGAGAGCAAGAGAGAAATATGTAGCCGAGATAAGTCGTCGTCGTCGCCGTATCTTATTACGGATCTGAAGCACGGGGAAGAGTCATGATCAATACACACATGGAAGTAGGGCCATCGGCGATAATTTGCGGCGGTCCTCGATTTACGATCCCGGCACTTGGCTTTATGCGAAACTCATGAGCCCGGCCGTAGCTTCCCTCGTCCGCCTCATAAATCCGATCGCGCGGCCCGTCCTGCGAGAAGCTCCTTCATATTTCATCGGTGCAGCTTTTTCGAGAGCAGCCGTCTCCCTCTCCCTCCCCCTCCCACCTCCCCCTCTCTCTCTTTCTGATGAGTACGCGCTCGCTGCAGGAAGTACGAGGGGTTAGTATGAATTTCACCGAAAAGTTGGGGTGGGGAGAGGGGCTAACGTATGCCGAGGCGTTTACGAGCCGCTCGCCGTTTCGGCTCCAAGTTTTCGTGGATTTTTTTAGCGTTTCCAAGTCGGTTTAACCCCCTCTATCTTATATTATACCTCTGAAATGAATGTTTCTCTTTGAAGTATACGGTAACCTGATTGTTCGGCGTCGAATTCAGATTCGCGCGTTCTGAATCGTTAAAAATTTGAATCTTCAACTGTTGATGCATCCGATTCGTGCGGAATAAGGATTTACGCAATTTTACTCGCCCAAAAACCAGTAAAAAGTATGGAGTATATGGAAACACTATTTTATCTCAAAGAAGGCGCGCATTTTTCCTAAACTACAATTTTTTATGCACATTTCGCTCTCGCAATCCGATCACGCGCACCTTTCCCGGCAAATGGGCTCCTCAAATTTGATCAATTCGTCATCAGCGCGACTTTTCTCGATAAAAAAAAAAAATAAAAAAAAATAAAGCGTAGCGCACACAATCGATTTTTATCGAAAACTAGTATAGAGCTCTCACCCTCTTCGGGTATCGCGTAAAGATGTACGAGTGCATTATTAAAAGTGGGGAAAAAAAAATCCCGAGTATCGTACGCGCGCACACACGCGTATATATACAGCGGCGGTAAGTTATTTCAGATTCCGCGCGAAAACGGGAGGGAAAACGTCTAGCCGTATATATAAAGCGCGAAAGATCTTATGAGATTTCTCGCATAGCTATTCGCACACACGCTCGCGCGTCTAAATAATATTTTAAACGAAAAACTCGACGGCGGCGGCGGCGGCGGCTACGCGATATAGACGATGGCAGAAGATGTCATAGACAGTGGAAAATATGGGAATTTCCCCGGGGCTGCGCGTAACACTTTGCGCGCTGAAATTTCGCGCTGCCTCTGGATATGAGCAGCCGCGTATGTGTGTGTGTGCGTGTGTATATTTCGAGAGAAGGAGAGAGAGAGAGAATGAGAGAAAAAAACGATCGCCTCGTAAACTCGTCGCTGGAATAGTGGCGAGAAACGAGTTACCGCTCGTCGATCAAGGCATAGCCGCGCGTTGATTCTTATTCAACCTTTCCCCGTCGATCTTTTTCGCGGCGGAAATTACTTTCGCTTGTCTCTCTTGTTTCGTTTAAGGAAGCTCCGGCGCGAATGTAGTAAGTAACGACGGGATATTTTTGAAAAATTTCGTATGCAAGTTCGCGTGTACCTCGCGAGAATTCACATTTAAATTTTCAGAAGGTTGGGGGTGGGAGGGGGGGGGGTGTATATATACGTCAAGTCGAGAAATCGTTTCGTTCACAATTTCGCGCGGCTTATTTATGAATTTCTGAATATTGAACGGCGAAACTTCGCTTCGAACACTTCGGCGGACGTGTATTTTATGAGGAATCAACGAGCATTCGAAAATAATGTGGCATACCATCTATATGTATTTTTAAACACGCATGAACATTTGTTTTAATTCCGCCGACTGCTGACTACTGTTCACCACACGATATAAAAATAATGATTTGCATGGAAAATTACTATTTATATTGTGGTCTACTTACCCGTAGGCAATAAACGTCGTAGAACTGGAACTTTTTGATTAAGTATTATTTGTGTACCAAAAATGTACTGTTGCTACCGTATATCTGAAACCAATTTTGTCAGAAATATGATTCGATACGAAAGAAAAATTCACATAAAAATATATTTTAACAGAACGTTTTCTTTTGTTTAAATAATTTTTTCATGCTAAAATTAAAATTAATAAAGTTAGAATCTCAAAAATTTGTTAAATATTGAATATGTAACTTGATTGTAAATAATCCAATTATTTTTATACAAGAAAAAGTGTCTTTCTACGAATAAACCAATTAGACAAAAAAAAACTGTATACCATGTCTCGAATGATTAAACGAGTACTATATTTACTAACAATAATCATTTTGGGCTGAAAAATCGTACAAAATCTCTCGGAACTTGGCAATGAAATGACTGCAACGCTTGTACAGATGATCACAAAAGTTTCTATTCGCTCTGTATCGCGAGCACTCTCCCGTAAAGCGCAGCCCTCAATTATCATCAATAACAAGATGAAAAATCCCCAGCGAAGCGCCTCTCTCCACCTCGAGCCGCCGCTTGACTTCGCAAAACATAATTTTTTTTTTCTCTCCCCATCGAGAATTCCCGGCCGGGCGCTATCCATTACCGGAGAGGTCTCGCAATTAGTGCCTTGAAATTCGAAGTAGCAATTAACCTGAGAGGTAGATAATTCTTCGCCTCTTCGCCACTTTTCAATCGCGCGCACTGCGCTGCAGCCCGGTCTAGCCTCGCGTTTGACCGAGGGTCCGAAGAAATCGCTTCCTACTTTCCGGAATCTGGGTCACACTCCCTCCGTCCCCCCGCCTAACTCACACGTACACACATACACACACACAGAGGGTTGACTTTGCAAAATTTATGGTTATAATATAAAAGAAAAGCGCGCGTGCCTCGAGGAGAAAAAGTATAGCCTCGGAGCGGGCTAATTAAGCGCAGCGCGCAGCGGCGTGCGCCATGCTCGGGGATGCTTTCGCCCCCCCCCTCCCTCTCTCCGTCTCTCTTTCTCGCAATTAAAAGTTATTCACCGGGGAACAACTTGTGCGTGTGTTGCAGCTCTGCCGAGTCACAGCCCGGCGATCCTCGGGCTGATGACGCACTACGCCCCGGGCGACAATGTCACCGCCAACTGCACCTCCTGGCCGTCGGTGCCCAAGGCCAAGCTCTACTGGACCATCAACAACAAGACGGTACGTGTATACGCTGCACATGTTCGTTTTTTTTCTCCATCTACCCCCCCCCCCCTCCCCCAGCTTTCTTCGGATCGTGACGTTATGTATATATACATATATACACGCGCGGTGAAAGTTTGCTGCCCCTTACATCGCGTGTAGACCCGTATATATACGCGAGCAGCAGAGAGTATATATCCATAAACCGAGAACTCATCATCAGCGCAGTAGTAGCAGCAGCAGCAGCAGCAGCAGAAGTAGCAGTACAGCGACGGCAAGGAGCAGGTTATACACACACGCGGCAGGCGGCAGCTATTCGCCTTCTCTCCCCCCCCCCCCCCCCCCGCATATACTTGCGGGAGGAGCTGGAAATGTATGTGTATATGAACGAGCGTATATAGAGGTAGCGAAATCAGAGTCTGAATCTGCGCGCCGTGGGTAGGTATAGAGTCGTAAACGCTACTGCCCGCGGGGTACGTTTTGATGTATAAACCCCGAGCGCGAGCTGCAGCGCGCGAGGCGGGGGTACAGAAAAGGCCGCGGCGCAGCACGATTTCCAGGAGATTGCCGGAGCAGCTCGCGCGTATCGCAATATGCAGTAAAGGTAATACGTTGAGAATCGTCCTCTAAGTATTATTTATTTAATCGGCCCTTCTGCGCGTATTCTTTCTCTTCTTCGTCGTACGTCGTCGTCGTCGTCTTTCGTCTTCTTTTCGCCTTCGCGGGGTTATAAAGCACGAAAGGCGAAGCGCATATAATGTATATCTCAGCTCGCGCACTGATAGAAAGGCTCCTGGGCTGAAAAAGTCATTGCGCTTACAACAAAGAAATATGCTTTTAATATGGCCCGTATATGCTCCGGCAATAAAGTAATGGCGTAGGTTCGGATATATATACAAGTGCGCCCAGCGTAAGACGTGTCGTTCGCTCGCTGCTCGGCACAAAGACGACTTGTTATACGCGCCGTAATTTTCAGAAAAATTTCATTTTGTTTACAAGCAACGCGTTGAGATTGAAACTTGCGAGTTTTGTCGTAAAAAAAAAGGAAGAAGAACTATAGGCTTCGCCATTGTCGTACATAGCGATCGTAGATTTTGATTACTGCATCGGGTATTTTCACCTATATACGATGGGCGCAATGTTTATCAATTAAGGATTCCGGCTTTCGTTTCATTTCAGAAATAAACACTCGACTTTATCTCGCAAAAGTATTTTCTGCGGGCAATTTTCGATCATAGCAAGAAATTATTATTCTTCGAGCGACGCGCCATTTCATGGGCGAATAATTGAAACCACCGCGTCGCTCTCGTTAACCATCAATTTCAACAATTTCGAGAAACGCAAACGGCGCGTAAAATTCAATCCAACGCTACGATAAATTAATTTCCAAAGGGACTGATGACACGTCTCAGCCTCGAAGATGTCCCTCTCCACCAATGTGGCACACTCGCATTTCCTTATGAAAACAACGCGGCTAATTCCCTCTTCTGCGCGCGTCATCATATATATAGTATAGCGCGACTCACTGTATCCACGCGAAAGTCGCGTGTGTCCTGCCGCGGCATAATCCAAGCCAGAAGTTTATCGTCGACAAAGAGGTAATCAAAATTGACTGCGACGATCGAGTCGTGCGCGCATGTGCGCGGCTGGAGGGGGGGGTTGGCCGAGCTCTACGGAGGGGTGGGTTAATAATGCGGTAACAGCCTCGTTTCCTTTTACGATCGCGCGCGAGCTTGACCGCTTCTTCTTTCGACCTCGACGACGACGACGACGACGACTACGACGTTCCTCGGCTGTACTGCGCTTTTGTATCGTCCAGAATCTTCTCTCTCTCTCTCTCCCTCGTCTCTTTCGCGGGCCTTTTACGATTCGCCATTGTCGCGGAAAGCAGTTTACAGCGGCGAAAAGGAAAATCCAGAGAGAGAGACAGAGAGAGAGAGCAATCGTAATTCACGCTCAAGCTGGCGAAATACAAAGCTCCGATAAACACGTTCGCGTCATACGCACGCGAGAGACTGACTGTATATATACATGCGGAGGTTCTGAAACAAAGGAGCCGTGCGTCGCGCATACCGTATGCGCTTTGTCGATCCGGCGTTGCCTGCTGGGAATTTCTTTTGAGCTTTCCGCGCGCGCCTTTCCATTTTCGCCGTGAACTTTCGACCGATCTGCAGTGCGCGTGTAAGCCTGTCGCCGGTGCGTTCCGCGCGACTGACCTCCGCGCAGAGCTCCGCAGTCCGTTTTCCCCAATTCGTGCCCTCCCTCGCGCTGTCTCCGCTCGGACTTCGTCTTTTCTTCTCGCGCAGCGGCTCTCGACGTCGTGCCGCGTCGGCTAAAGTAACTGGCGTTATTCGCTGAAGCAGCCGAGCGCATTTTTCGCGCAGCGCGCAGCCGTTCCAAGCTGCTTATGAAAATCGTGATTAACGACGCTTCCGCGTAATAAGCGATTTTTTTTCTCTCCCCAACCCCCCCGTTTGCTCCGTTGGATTATTGAGGCTGTTTGCATGGACTTTGCGAAAAATTGTATTTAACGATGCTTCCGGGGTAACGAGCTTTTTCACAATTTATTTTACTGGGTTATGGCCATCTGAATTGGCTTTGCATTTTTTAAAGGCAAGGAGATTGCGAATCGGTAGGGTTGATTTTTCAAGCGTAATTTACGAGACCGACAGATGAGATTTTTTTTTTTACTTGCAACGCATTTCAAAAACAATCGCGACAATCAAATAAATGCGATTTATGCTTGCAAATTTTATGATCAGACTATGCAAATTTTGTGTGAACAATCGACGAAAGCACTTTATACGATGAAGCAAACACAGCACATCGAGGAAAGAAAATAGATTTGTCTAATTGAAGCGATGATCTCCAGTGAGCGTAAGAGTACTCGAATTTCGCTTATTCGCATTACATTGTCAGTGAAAATGGTTAATGCATTTCCTGTGTGCAAATATATCCTATAGGACAGCGAGGAAGACTTGTAGACACTACTTGTTTGACCTTGTTACTTCTGTAATGTATTTTCGTGTTCTATCATATATCTCTTGCATAATGTACGTAGTTTCATATTCAATTTCGAGGAATAAGACAGCCCTAGTGAAGAGTAAGAGTTGAAGAACGAAAATTAAAAAGAACATTTTAAAGCGCTTCAAATAAGGGATTTAAATACTTCCTTTAATTGGATACTTGTGGAAATTGCGCTTAATTAATTTTGTCCAGCGCTCTATCTCGTGTAAATTTAATAAAAAATTCTAAAGGAAGAAACGTTCCTCGAGTGCCAACAACGTTTTAGTAATTTTTTAAAATTTATTACAGCTCGCACCGTTTCCATCGAAGATCCGAGGAAGAAATGCTTTTCCCACTCCTCGGAGTCCTCGATCATTATGAAGTCTCCCATAGCCAAACTCGTAAGAATCGACTCTCCCTTGAAATAGCCGATCCGTAGCGGCTAACAGCTTGTTCGTCATTCTTGTTCATCGGCGATCACGCGCGACTATCTGTATATACACTACACAGCGAAAGAGCGAGGGGGTCAACGTCCCCCCCCCCCCATTCCCCATGCAACCGGAGTAATTCCTCTCGGCTGGTTTGAAAATCGACAAGTGAAATTGGCCGCGAAAGATCGTCAACGCGCTCGCGGCGGGCGGGGCGCGGCGCCGACGCGCGCATTACTCCGGAAATCGCATTGATATGCTAATTATACGCGGGGCATAATTACGCCGGATTATCAGCTACATAATTGAATGAGCCGCGCATTAATAGGCGCGCTCGCGCGGGACCAAAGTCCCCCCCCCCCCCCATTAGATTCACTCAATATTGCATCGTCGATATCAGGGATTTCGCGTTATTCTCCCTCTACCACGGCTCTCTTCGTGTGCAGTGCTACTTGCGGAGGGAGGGAGGTTTAGGGGTGGGGGGGGGGTGGCGGTGGCTGTACAGTGCGGGACAAAATCGTGAAGGGCGCGGCCGCCGCCGCCGCCGCCGCAGCAGCAACGGCACGAGATTAGATGCTCGTAACGATAATGGCAGGAGGTTATGTGGTAATTACTTGTTTCACTGCGGTGATTCGGACCCGCTTTTACGAGCGCCGGCATGCTCGCGAATCATTCGGCTCGGCGCTGTATTTCACTTGAATTACGGGCATGTAAGACTGGATTAATGTTCTCCCTCTCGGTCTCACGCCGTCTCGCTCGCGAAATCGCCGAGATTTCCTCGGCGCAATTTAAGTTCGGAAACGAGAGCCGCGCGCGCCTATATATACACCTATACGCGAGAATAAAAAGAGCTCGTCGAATTGAGAGAGTGAGAGCGCGCGAAATTCAAACAATGCCCGGGCTAATCGGCCCCCCGCGGCCATACGCGAGCCTCGTAGAAAATCAGTGTACGGAATCGCCGGCTCTAGGCGCGACTGTACACCTCCCCCGAGAGCTCACGTACATACCTGTGTAGTGTGTACATACCTATATGTACTGTATACATATACCAACCCCGTAGCGCTGCAGCGGCCGCGCCGCAGTAGTACGCGAGTCTTTCTCCGCGCGCATCCGTGCGCACGTGGTTGCAGAGACTGCAGGCGCGCGCGCTGTGTTAATGCGATCCCATTAACGGGCGAAATTCACCGGACTCCGCCGCGCAGTGCTCGCCGACTACGAGTCTACGTGACCCTGGTCAACCCCCCCCCCCCCCCGCGTAACAGGCACCGCTCGCTCGCTCGCCCCGTTTGTTGTTTATGCGAACAGACGCACGACCCTCAAAGGTACCCCCCGTATACGCGTCGCCGCTATGTATAATTGGCTTTATTGGCCGCGCGACTTGTTGGCCCGCGTGCGTGTTTTTCTCCCGCACCCCACCCCCCCCCTCCCTCCTCCGCATACGCGCGCGATATAACGCGCATGTTTTCGCCTATTGTGCGAGGATGAATGCTCGGCTCGCTGGCCGGATAATAGGAATTGTTCCGAAACTATATGTTTTTAACTGGCTTATGCGCGTTCGCCCGCTTTGTTTCGTCGCGCGGGCGCGACGCGGAATTTCCGGCGGGCTCTCGAATCGGAGATCGCGAAAATAATTTTCCGACCGTGCCGAGGGCTGGGACATTACGATATTATGCGCTCTTGCTCGCACACCCCCCTCTCTCTCTCTCTCTCTCTCTCTCTCTCTCTCTCTCTCTCTCTTCGTTCGAGCTCTCCTCATTGTGCGCCATCCTTTTTTTTCCCTCCCCATAGCTCGCGCTCGTCGACGTTTTTCGTCGCGCAGTGCCACCCGAGCTGCGCTGGATGTACCCGGCCCGCCTGTACGCGCAAATACAGCCCAGATGCGCGCTGAAAACTAATTTAGCGAGTCTCCTTCCCTTTAGGCGGCGAGCGGGGTGGGGGGGGGGGGGAGAGGGAAAAGAGAGCTCTAAGCTTCCGCGCTGTTTATCACGCACAAAAGAGAGGATATTAAAAAGGTCAAAGGCGATAAAGCCTGCCGAGGAGAAAAGCAGCGAGTCCCTTTCTTTTTCCTCTCGCGCGCGGCGATTTCGCGGGAGAAGAATTCATCCGAAATCGTCGCCGCGCGCAGCGAGGCCACAGCGCAATCCGGCGACCATGAGCCCTTTTTCCCTCTTCGAAGCGCGAGGGAGTGTGCGAGAGCGAGAGAGGTCACGTCCTTTATTCCCGCGCTATCTCCATAGCCGAAAAGCTCGCGGTTGGCCGCCGGCCAATCGGCCTCCGCAGAGGCAGCTATATAGACGCGCGCCGCAAGTACGCCGAGAGCCGAAGATTATTATCGGGCCGCGCGAAATATCAAGAGCGTACGTGTTCCTCCTGCAATGGACGCAGTAGTTGGCGATTTTTTTTTTCGTTTGGTTTTTCTCGTTGCGGTTTTGCTTTTGCCGTGTATATACACACACGCCCGCGCGCTTATACGCCGGACATCGATAAGCGAGTGTTATAACTGTAAGTTATAAGCAGGTGCACGGCTTCTTTGAACCGGAGCGCGCGGCAAAGCTCGTTTTCTCGCGCGGCGCGTACGTGTCCATGCGGTGCTCGCTCGATTTTTTCCGCAAAGCCGCGCCGAGAGAAGAGAGAGTTCGCTGCAGCCAGGACGAATGACCTTAGCGAAAAAAGAAGAGTCGCGGACTCTGCGCGCAGCCACTCTGCGAAAAAGGTGTAATACGAGCGCTATACACTGCTGCTGCTGCTGTTGGTGTGGCCCCGCCGCAGCCGCTGTATACGACGACGGCAAATTCTTTACAGCGCCCAACGACGTTCGCTCGGCCGGCGCGCGCTTTTTCCTACCCAACTGCGCTGCTATGTACGCGTAACAAGCTCAAGCTGCAAATATATATCTGTACTATGCGCAGGGCGCTGCACGTATAAGCGCGTGTGTAAAGTACATTCGCGAAAAAGCGCGCGCGCGCCTAAAGCAACCCTCGAGAGCAGAAGTGTATGTACACGTGTACGTGTGCGTATACACACGAGAGGATGCACATGCATATGTATCGTACGCGCTTCGCCGTCCGAGCGCGTACGCGTTTTATCGTCCAGGATAAAAGTCGCTGGGATGGAAAAACTCGGGCTCGCGCTTATCGTCCCGAGTTTTTCGCGTCGCTTGCCCCCCCCCCCCTTCCACTACCTCTCCCTTGCCCCTCTCCGTCGCTACAACTTGCTTAAAGTTTCGGCAATTGAATTAGAATATTCGGGGCCGCTGCTGCTGCTGCTGCTGCTGCGCGGATTTGTTCGAGCGAGAGCAAGTCAAGAGAGAAGAGAGGCTATGTATTTTGAGGTTATGTTCGCAAAGAGGATGGACTCTCTCTCAGGAAGACGTGCTCGCTTATATTCCTGCACTTTTCTGCTCTTCAAAAAAAGCCCGAGCCCTGCGGATTACAAATTCTTTCGTGTTTGCTGGGCGCATGTAGCTTTTAGCTGTAAGTAACGCAGTTGTAGGTGGCGCAGTAAAAAACGGCGAACATACATTTAAATTGGCGCACTGTATAAAGCTGAAATGTTTGTTATTAATCGCTGTCTTTAAGAATTTCGATTCGGTTCTAGACGTTAGATTGAAGGTAGCTTGGTTATTGAAATGTAGAATTGATCATGAATGATTCAGCGACAGGTGTACACTTAATTAAACAGGCCTAGCTCAGGTTACTCCGATTCCACTCTTTTTTATGTTTCTTAAACAAAATCGAAAACTTCTTGGTCACCTTTATGCAAGCAATCGTGAAGACAAGGAAGGAACCACAATATTACTTGCTGTTGTTGTATTGGAGTACAGTAATTAACATCAAAAGATAGTCTAACTTGATTATGGTTTTAATTTAGAGACATGGAACGGAATGGAACCAGGAATCCCAAGGGTTGGGCATGACTATACATTATCTAGTATAATCTATCCCTTAATCTGCTATTCTAAAAGGTAGTGATCGCTAAAGATTTTTACAATAAAAAAAATACCAAAGTTAATTTAGTTTTCATTTGTGAAGCGGTAAGTAAATCTCTCTCGCATGCGTTAGTTTGTATTATTTATATAATGATGTGAGCAAGTATTTTTTTAAAAGTGTAAAGTCAACGCGGTGCCTCGTTAAAAGTGCACGGTATTACGTGATTTATATAACAGGTTAACATACACCTATCATTTTGAAAACAGTATTATTTAGGCCCGAATACTGCTGTAGGTACCAGAATTAAAGTTTATTGTGCAATAGCTGTGGAACTTTTAAAGGTGGAAATAGTGGGTTATTTCACTGCCTTTCCAACGACCAGATTGGAGTGGGGCCCTGAATTTCTAGTGTTGCCATTCGCAAGCCAATAAAATAACCTACCATTTGCATCCTTAAAAGTCTCAAAGAAATTGCAGAAAGGTATACGGTAGCAAATATCGTCAGCATTTATAGACATAAATTACAAGAATCATTATAATTACTCATTTTGCATTCAAGTCTCAAAAAAATTCTTAAACTGCACTCTTCAGATGAGGTACTTATTAATGTACTTTATAAATTTTTCCATTGACTCTATCTCAAATGAAAAAAACTTAAACCCTATCTTATTGACGCATTGCAAATGACAAGACTTAATTAACAAAAATTGAAATGTTTAATTAAACATAACAAGTAAACAAATTTACTGTCGGCAGGTGACAAGTAAATAGAGGCGTAAAGCATTTTCAGGCCAAATTTCAGGCGTACCAAAGTACGAAACGACTTAAATAACTGCAAAGAGATAAAAACGAGCAGATGTTATCGTCTGAAGTCGGCAGTCGAGAGCAAATTGGGAAATCGTCTGCTCGCGTCAGAGATCGAGCGTTTCCGATGCCACAAACCAGGCAGCTCGATCGCGCGGGAAAGAATAATCGAGTCGCCTTGCTCGGGGATTCCCCGGTATATATACATCTATACCGCGATCGATTCACCGATACGCGCACCTCAGCGTTTTTTTCCTCTAGCCACCGGCGGCGGAGGGTCATTAACGGCCCCGCGGTATAAAAAAAATCGTCTTCGAATACGTTACGCGCACAAAGACGCAATTACGGGGGTTTTAGTAGAGCGGCTCTCCCACTCTTTAGCCTCACCCTCTTTCTCCCTTTCTCCCTCCATATCTCGCTCGCGCGTCCGACCGGAAAAACGGCGATGAAAAAAAGGCAGGAGGCCACTGTAGTGGCGGGAGGGGACAACAAGCGGAAGAGGGATGGAAAAAAGACAAGCACTGCGGGAATGTATATATACTCGAGAGAGAGAGAGAGAGAGAGAGAGAGAGAGCTCACATGACAGAGCGTATAAGATCGGCGAGGCTCGCAAACACGCGACAGAGGGATAGACCGTGGAAAAAGCCGTCTGGAAGTATACATGCACGTATACACGTCTATTGCACGCGGTGTGCAACTCCACGGGTGAGGATAAAGACAGAGATGGAAAATGAAAAAAAAAAAAGAGAGGAGGCGCGTAACGAGTGGGCGAAGTGCTCGTTAAAACTTGCGAGGCGTGAATATTTCGCCGCGGCGAGCCGGAAACTTTTTCCGCCGGACGTCTCTGCGCAGTGCCGGTAATGACGGGAGCTATGCGATGAGTAATAATAAAAAGTAGAGGACTCCACTCTACGCGAGTGTATACATATATATATATATACATGTGCATGCGGACGATGTGCATATCTCGCACACATACCTACTCACACCTGTGGATGCGCTTATGGTATTACAGCGCTTGACTCTGAAAATTTCATCGTTGTCTATATGCGCAAAGTTTCGCTTCCGCCGTCACCTTCAAGCCTCGTTTGGCGACATTTAATTGGTCGATCTTTAGGCGCGCGCATTCGATAATTCGAAATCTGCGCGATTTTTAAATTTTATCGTTGGCAATGGTGACGGCCAATCAATGCAAATCTTCAGTGGTGAAATGCGAGGCATTTTAATGTGTAACAATTTATGCCGGTTAAAATTATTGAGAGATCAGCTATTGAGAATAACGTGTGCACATTAAGCTATAAACTGATATTATTTAAATACCATTATGGTTTCTACTTATAAAAGATATTAAGTTAATTAATTGTTCTTTGACGTGTCATGCTCAAAATTTGAGGGATTCGTGGAAAACTGCAAAGAAAAATGAGAAGACGCGCCGAGCGCGTCCGCAGTGGATAAAGTACCTGTAAAATTACGAAAAAAAAGGGTAGCTTCGCACAAATCGACTCTCTTAAGATTTCTCGAATGGAATTCGCTGGATAGCGAGATTCAAGATCCACACTGAATATTCAAGCGGGAACATTGATTATTCACATCAAGCGCCGTAAACAATCGCGACACTGCGCTGCTCTGGGCTCTCGTCTTTTATTAGCCACCCCCCCCCCCTCTATCTCTCTCTCTCTCTCTCTCTCTCTGCCGCGCTTGCGCTACTGTAACCCCTTTAATCGCGCGAAATTTTCATTATTCATGGCCGTAATCGAATTAGAGTCCCTCTTCTTTCACCTGTCGCGGCCAGTCGAGATTTGAATATCTAAGGGAGTGGGGCCGAGGTACGGTTCGCTTCCGTTACTGCGCGATCTCTCCCCCTTTTTTTCCGCCCTCTCTCCTCTTCTTTTGTCGGTCCTCTGCAGCAGAGCCACGCGCTCATTCTCATGGAGATTAAGCTTTTCGCCGGACAACTTCTGACTTTTGCTGTTCCTTTTCTTACTGCTCCGGCTGTGTGTCAGCTATATATATACGTACACACAAGCCGCCGCGGCGCAGCGAGAGAGCCGCTGCGCTCGCTCTTTTTGCTAGATGTCGCTGGCAGCTTCTTCTTATTCTTACTGATCCCTCCTCGCTCTTTCTCTCCGTGCCTTCTTTTTCTCTTGCTCACCTCTCGGCTTTTTGTTCGGCTTTCTTTGCGCAGGCCGACTGCCGCAGCAGCAGCAGCAGCAGCAGTGATCGCGAGGCTGACTGCAGATTGATGAAGTCTTAACTTATTCTATTAAAAGTTTAACGGGACGTTCCGGATACTGCGGGTTATACGGACAGGGTCGTCGCGGCCCGAATTCCGCCGAGATTCTCGTGCTCGCCCGATGGATCATAGCAAAAAGTATATACAAAGTCGAATGAACAATCCACAGCGAGTGCATCTCCCGAAATCCCGTTTTCCAAAGGAAGCCAACTCGAAATAGGATTTTGAAGGGAATTTCGAAAGCTACCTCCGTCCAATTGCTTGGACGCTCGGATGCTATCGCTGTTCCTCTAATTCTGGAAAAATCAATAACGGTCGCTTTGAAACTTCGAAGGGCATAGATTCCAAGCTAGAACCATTTATATTTCAGCAGTCGACGTATAATTTTTTCAGATTTTTATGGAAGCAATGTTTAAATAAAACATGTCTCTCTATTCCATAAACAAAAGTCGCCAACCCCACCATTTCGAAAGGGTCCTTTTTGTAGTCGTTTCAACCCCTCACACCTTCGTGCTCTCCCCTACCTCCCCCTTTATCTCTCCTCATCTTGGAAACTCTCAGAATTGCCACAAAACGTTTTTATATACACATCCATTGTTTATGCATTAAAACTGAATACAAACAAAAAGCACAAAAGAGGCTTAGAGATCGAACTAAACAGTGAATAACGTCATTTGAAGGAATTTCAGATAACCCTCTTTCAAAAATAGGTTTCGAGTTGATCTCCTTCAGAAGCGGATTTAAAGCTGTATCCCTTTTACAACATTGCTCCATACATGTTACCGCATCACTCAAGAGCAATTTTTCTAATAGCACCTCCAATCTTTTCGAAACATTGACTCAAAATTGGGGCAACAGACCTTGCAATGTAGCTGATCGCCACAATGTTGTGGGCAATTGTTGCAACTATTACGGCAATTTTGTCAATGGCTTTAAAATTGCGATGGTGTTGCCCTGATAAGTGCGGCAATG
Organism: Philotrypesis tridentata; assembly: GCA_018906965.1. Lineage (NCBI taxonomy): Eukaryota > Metazoa > Arthropoda > Insecta > Hymenoptera > Pteromalidae > Philotrypesis > Philotrypesis tridentata. Next base: position 8,136,971 of record JACCIB010000002.1, read on the forward strand.
GCATTATTAAGTCCATTAGTAATGTTACAAAATCGATAAATTCAGCGTTATAAACACTATTACAAAGGTATCGAGAAAGAAAATGGACATTTAATACGCGTTTTAAAAAGTTAACAAAAGTACACTGTAATGCAATATCCGAAGCAATGTTGCCAAAACATTAAGAGGTATAATATAGAAGCCTGTACTCTACAAGCAATCGCGTCGCTTAAATAGCTCTGTACAGTGCAGCTTTCTCGATAAAAGCTCGCTACGAGGGGGGGAGGAGGGGGGCTTTGATCCCCCGGATTTATTAGCCTTCTAAACTCGTCGATCCCCCCCCCCCCCCGGCTCTTTCTCTATCTCGCGGTTTTTACGCCGATCGGTGACGAGAAGCGCGCCAGAGAGCTCGTGTGTTTGGTTTTATTTAGGGATTTACGAGGCGAAAGAGGAGATACGCGATCTCTTATCTTTACGGCATCTTTGAGAAAGGCGATTTCGCTCTCTCCCGCCTTTTTCTCTCGCGCGCCGCCGCGGCTCCGGCGTTAATGGGCGAAATTAGGGTGTTTCCAGCCCTTCCTCACGCGCTCGCTTCTTTGTTTTTTTTCCAGGGGGCGATTTACGCCTCTCCCTCTCTCGCTCATTCCGCGCAATACGCAAACATTATTCACCTCCGTTAAAAATGCCCGACGTTTTAAAAGCGGCAAGTCGGAGTTAAGTGCTGGAAATAACAAAACGTGACCGATTGGTCGGAAAAGCGAGGCAGCTTGATCCACAAGTAAAGTACTTATGATTTTTTTAATTTAACGCACACATTGACATTACTTCGCGTTTCTTAATTATTAGTAATAACTTTAAATGCAGAAGTCGATTAAAAAATTACGTACAAGTCACAGCAGTTTTTATTGTACGTATACACATTTAAACCCACAAAGTCCGCATTAACCCACATTAAATTGCAATATTTTTCCAACCGCGCTTGTTCTTTACAATCAATATTTAACTCGCACTTTCCGCCCCCCACCCCCAACAGTCCAATCGATAAGAATATAAGATTAAAAAGGGAAGAAAGCTCGGTCGGTGCTTTGACGATGTTTATGAATACCGGATCCGAGTCGTCGCGGTGCGGGGCGAGGGGGGAGCCTCCGAGCGCGCGCGATATCGATGTGCGAGCGAGGGACGGCGGCTCTGGACGGGCAGCGGAAGGTATCTCGGCATTTCCCGAAGGGACGCTAAACTTTCGCGTACACGGAGAATCCGATGTCCCTCGGCGCCACCTGTCTTCATCTTCGCCTCGCGCTCGCTCTCACCCCAGCTGTATACGGCTTTTCTTCTCTATATCCTCCTCGTTGTTCTTCTCTCGGCTCTCTCGGCTCTTGCTCCTCTTTTTCCATCCCTATATCTCCGCAGATGTGTATATACACGCGAATAGACACACAGACACACGGCGTCTTTTATTCGAGCTGGAAAAAGTCGCGCCGAGAGAGTATAGCCAAGGACGCCGCTCTTTTTCCTATATACGTATATATACGGGGAATTTCTGCGCGTATACGTCCCTCGCTCGCCGATGTATATATATACGGATACATGCACTGCACTGTATACACACCGGGACGAGCGACGATTCTTTTCTCTGACTCTCGATGCGAATCCTCGTTTTTTACCCCATGCCGCGATATGTCGACGCGAAGAATATTCGGTACGTCGACAGCGACGAGATGAGCAGTCAACTGTTGCTCGGACGTGTATGTATAGGTATGATACGGATACTCTGGGAGTTATTTGTTCGCTCAATTGTTTGCAAGCGCAAACGTTTGCGTTTGGACAAACAATCGTTATTTTCCGATCGCCCGCCGCGCTCGGAAATGATCGTTTCTGTTTACCGAGAGTTAAATTAATCGGTGCCTGCGCGCGTCTATAGGTGTATTATTTTATCGAGATAAGAGTGTTAGCGATGGGAATTACGAACGTGTGTAGCGAGAGGCAAATGATTTGGAAAAACACGAGCCAAAGCCGGGGGCAACCTGATGCCACGAAATCGTCGCTCTCTGCGGCGCGCATATGTATATATATATGTGTGTGTGCCGAGAACCAAAGCTCGAGTCGAACAAACCGCAGTCGGATTCCCATCGCCTCACCTCCTACTCTTCCCTTCCTCCTGATACACCCGCACCGAACTCGGCGTTTTACAGGCAAAGTTCGCCGGTCGTTTAATCCTTTTTCGCGCAAATGTTGACTGTTCGCGACTCCTCCCTCACCAAGAAAAACAACACAGCGACATAGTATAGACTACGCTGGAATCGATTCTCGCTAAACTGCCGCGTACATACAGAGCGACGATTGATGGCCGGATGCTGCGTTGATCTTTTTCACTTGCGCGGATTTCGCGCGTCGCCTCAGCGTCTACATTATGCTGTCTCGACGATCTTTTGTTTTACATCGTTTTGTTTTTTAACTGCGGTTCTATGGGATACGATAAAAATTCGATACCGCGACACAAAGTTACTGACATTTTAAGTGAAATTTTCGCACGATATTTTTATCTTCAGAAAAGGTTCAAATTAAGTTTCAGAAGCAAGCATTCTACAGAGTGCCTAGTATGCGATGTTAAAAAATATTAAAAGCATTATAATGTGCGCAGTCAAATTTTCATTTCAATTCCTTGGTTTTGCGATAAATAAATATGAATTAAGAATCCTGTTCAGAAATGGAAATTAAGTTATTCGACGATATTAGACGTTACTTAATACTTTATCCAGCTAAAACACTAATGTAATCATAAGGTCATTTAGGGGCCTGAAAATCCATTAAAAATTTTAATTTTGCACTTAGCTCAATTAACCTGGCTTTTGAAGCTGCTCTATACCCCGATCGATGCTTCACCTATCTCAACACTTTTTTGCAAGTTATATATAATTGGTTTTTTTAATTAAATTAAATTTTCGAACGTGCAGAATAATCCTTATTTTTAATAAAAATTTTATCAATTAAAATGCACTAATTAATGCGTTATAATTAATACGAATAAAACACTCGCGATAAATTTTATCTTATAATGTAAATATAATTAATAAAGGTCAATTCCGTGAAGAAAATCGGAATTCTAATTTCAGTTGATTAATAAAGTTCCGTGGAGAAAATTGAAATTCTCTTTATTGTTTGAGAAACATTATTTAATAGCCTTGGTTTATAGCGATTCAGCGCAATTATAGCGTAATTAACAAAAAACGTCTTCTAAGTCTACAAACTGTACACAAAAGCTAACATTTCTACGCATAAGATCCAAGACATGAAAACTGGCGTTCAGTCGAAGCTTGAAAAATACGAATTTCGCAAAAATTGAAGTCAAATTGGATAAAAAAAAGTTCGTTTCAAAGAAAGCCGCGCAACGCAGACTCAATTCGGAACTATGGAAATCCATCCTTGTCCGATCATTATTCATGACGATTCGTTGCACTCCCGCGGAAAAAAATCGCAACAGCCCAACAAAATATCCGCTCTACCCACTCCCCCTGCGGGCATTAACTATATAACCTCGTTATAATTCAGGTCAAATTTGTTTGTTTGCCATCTAAGTATATGTTCCGCTACTGAGAGACGACGAGGAACCGAGTCTCGCATAAAACAGCGCTCCAAAGCGTAAATAGCCTTTCTCCTCGGCGCAAGAAAAACAGCAGCAGCAGCCGTAGCCGTAGCGGCAGCTCAGAAACGAGAAGCGGAAAGAAGGAATTCGCGTAATTTTTCACAGTGGCTCGCACATAAGAAATCCCGCAGAAAACGCCTAAGCTCATAACGAAGCGCGATTATTCCCCCGTCAAACGGAGCGTGCCACCACCGCTGCGGAAGAAACTTCCTGGCCGATTACCCGCGCGACAAATACATATATTTGTACGAACGGAAACGAACCGCGACCGTCGACGACGACGACCTTTTAATCCCCCCTCGAGGCGCCGAGTTTATATTCTTTATTCTCTCCTCTCTCTCCCTCTCTCCTCGTCTTCTCGGGCGAAGCGACGCGTATTTGCGCGTTTTATCAGCGTACACGTATAAGTAGATATAGGGAAACGCGCTCGGGCAACTTGTTTTGCGGCTGGTCTGCGGCTGACGGCTGACAACAACCCGCCGCAGCCCTGACACGCTGATTATTTCCGCGGATGCTTGCGCTCTACGCTATGCGCAAACGCATGCACATATATATGTACGTACACACGTATATATACGCAGCGCAGAGGAACTCGAACGGGGTAAGTTATTGCCCGCGAAATCGGAGGCGGGAGAAACACACGCGCGGCTGTCGATTGCAACTGTCTGTTACTACTGATTTTGCGGCCGCTCGTTCGCGAGCGACGCTTACAAAGCGCGCGTGTGTACACGTTATATATATATATGCGTGGGGTGCGTGTATAAGCGCACTGCAGCCGCTTCATCGAATCTGACGGCTTATCCCGCAAATGTTTGGCCAATGTTTCGCGCTTTGAGGAATTTCCGCTCTGATTTATAACTACGCGCTGCCGCGAGCTCGCTTTCGATTGTTGAAGCAAACTGCGCGGCCGCGTGGAGAGAGAAATCTTGAGTCAACTTTGGGTATAGATTGTACGCTGTTTAGTCGCTGGATTCGCTCGTGGACGAGCTAAGTGAACCGCCTTCCGCGCGGCCGTATCGAAATGTACTATTTACCATTTTCTAATGTAATCTTGTCGACATACTCCTATTTTTAGAGCTAAAGCTATTTAAATTTTAAAAGTGCATGCGCACTCTTTGACAAAGGACGTATACGATGAACTAAATGATTTCTGTAAACATACTAAGTGTGAAGATACTAATAAATTTTGATAAAGATTTTTCGTTTAATATATGCACTGAGCTTTGTTTTGCGTTAGTTTTTCCTTTACATCGTACATTTCGTACTGTAAAATGTAAAGATAAAGTCCGTAGACGAGATAAATTTACCAAGTACAGGATATACTGTATCTGGTAAGTAAAGGAGGAGATGTATATACGGAAAGATATTGCAAAGACAAATGTATAGAGAGGAAGTTAAAGGGGAGGGAGAAGGTCGATCAATGTTCTCGAGCTGTGTGCAAAGCTTTAGTAGATGAGAAAGTAAACTTACAAAAAGCAATTGGAGTGAAGGAACCAGAAATGCTTTGGCCAAGGTTAAAATAGAATATTTGATAACGGAATCATTTGTGTATAGGAGAAACTCGGATCAGCCTTAATTATAATTTACAAGTTTGTTGAGACTATGCGCTTCGAGGGATAATTTCTCTTTAAATTTCGGTGTAAATTTAAGTAACGTTAGTTCCTAAGTATGCACACATTCCAGTAATAAAAAACTTTATATTTTTTCCTGGAATAAGTAGTAAAATTTATACTACACCTACATTCCCTCCTAGTTGCAAAAGACCTATAAAACCTAATAGAACCGGAAATGCCTAATGGAATATCAGATTTTATTACGTTACGAGTCCCTTTTACAGAGATTTTAAGAAGCTTTGTCACTGACTGTTTAAACATGCATTGAGAAAGGATTGAACTATGAAATAACATTCCTTGCATTTTTATATACTTTCGATGAAAGTAGTGTTCAATTCTATATAATTCATAATTTTAAGTCCAACAAAAATCGTTTCTAATCAATTCTTGATATTTGAGTTGATCGAATTGGGATGAATTGGCTCGACGCCATCAATATCTGTATTATTTTAGTTTAATTATGTATTTAACTTAATTAAATTACAAGTTTATGTATGTACAAGTGAATATATCTGTATCCATTCTTGATTTTATCCATCGGTAGTTATTAAAATTCCTGTTGAGAATTTATCGATCTTCCCGAGGCAAAGGAAAAGGTATAAAAAACCTAAAACTTTTTTTCTTTAGTAGACGCTTTGAGGATTATTGTCTTCCTCGCCAGGGAAAAAAACAGAGCCGTTCTAATATAGATATTTTAAAAAACTTTCCGAAATAAATTTAATTTAAAAGTCTGTCTATTCATGTTTCTTGAATGTTACAGACTTACAAAATGTCCCGACATCAGTTCCTAACTTTGTGAATAATCTAGCATTCGTATCGTCATCATTAAACTTAACAGAATGTTATTTTTAATCTGTTGTCAGGTATCACCGGACTACACAATACCTCATCCCGAGCAGAAACGGATCAAGGGCCAAGGCATACCAAACACTCTGGGTCTGCGCTTCGAAATGGGATCACGTCAGTTTCACGGCACAACTATGTTGCGGGTCACATGCGTGGCTGTCGTTGGCTCACACCGTTTCGAGACCGAACGCTTCGTTCAACTGGCCCACGCCAACAATCAGCGCTTCAGCGCAGGCGATTTGCGCAGCGACAGCAGCGCCCCCTACTCCAGCGCCGTCCTCGTGCTGCTCCTGGCGACGACCCTCGCGACGTGACCTGCTTGTAAGAACCACTCGACGTGCGATTAGGAGCGTTATGACCTGACCTAAATATCCGCGCAATTTCGCGCGAGTTTGGAGATTGGGGAGTATGGTTTGTATAAATTCGTGTTCGTTCTGCGAGTCATTTTGAGGTTATGGTACGGTTTCATAGGCTAGGTTTGTAGAGAGGGCGCTCCGGGGCTTTCCAAGCGCATGAAAGTATGTACACACACACACACATACACACACACACACAAACGCGCGCGCTCATACACATACACGTACACGTATACAGTTAGGCACACTTATGTTTATGAGGAGAGGCGATGTTTTAAGATATATCAAAAAGTGAGCCGTTTATGAAGTATATAATTATACGAGTGAATGCGTCATAAGTGGGGGTTATGCAAAATCTTCTTTGCTGTCCATCATTAACTTGAATATACCTATATGATACTTTAAACAATGAAAAAAGAGAGGAAGAGAGAGAACAAGAGCCACATTTAACAATACAAAGTATATTATACATAATTTTTGTAAATAAATTTCATTGTAAAAATGATTATAATGGTAATGACGATTGCGGTGATAGTTATCAATTGAGAAGAACTCGTGGGAAACAGAATTGATGAATAGAACATTCCTGTTATTGATTGTGTATGTATTAAAGGGAATCACGTAAGAATTAGTGTGTAATTAATTTGTGAGGGCTACACGTTTGCGTAAATATAGCTTGTAACAACAATTGTACAAAAGTAAACAGACAGAAAAATTGTAACATTCCTATTTTGTAGCTTCGACGAACAATTTATTTGAACTCTATTCTAAGAATAATCAAAACTACGGCCAACTTTTTCCTTTGATGAATCTATATTATTGTTTATATTATTGATTATTAAAGAAAAAAACGAATTCGAGATGCGCATAAGCTCGAGCGCTTTTCACACCAATCTCAAGAGAAATGCACAAAAAATTAAACGTTTACTGTGTAAGTAATTAATAAAAAAAATGAAAAAAAACAGAATGATCACACTTCCAAGACTTTTTAACAGCGTATGCATAGTGTGCGAGTAATTCTACTAATAGGAGTGGCCCTTCACCCTGGCGAATTCTGCTAAAAGAATGTCGAAAGCCTGGAGGTCATTATATGATTCCAGAGAGATCGAAACAGAAAGAAAGAGAGAGCTTTCATGAAGGAACGAAAGGCGCGAATTTAATTTATGCTTTTCCTTATTTAATATAAAACGCTGGACGGAAAACCCGACGAACCGTAGCGAGTACGACTTGCGACGCGAATGAGACGAAGGAGGAAGTGAATTAAATTTAGCGAATATTTCTTATAATGGCGTGAAATATTCTATATCGGCGGATTGGCTTTTTTTCGAGAACTAGTTATATATACGTATACGCTCCTGCGAGAAATGTAAGCTTTCCGCTCGTTTGAAATTATATCATTCGCCGCACGAAATACTTCTTTTGGTAAAAGAAAAAAAGAATGAAGTTATCATTTGTTTCGTTGTGACTGCTTGCCTTTTGTATATATATATTTCAAAAAATATGTGCATGTTAACGTGATGATTATACGAGGTGAACACCTTCACAGATATTAAATATTAAATTTAACGTAATATTTTTCTAAATGAGTAACAGTGTTTCTTCCTGGAGATGAATAATAATATAAAAGAAAAATGAAGGTAACGTTGTTTTTAATGAAAAATACGCAATTATTAAATAAAAAGAATAACCTAAAAGAAAGCACGCACTGTAATAAAGAAAAGTTAATAAACGATCGATCACAAGATTATAATACTAAATATAAATGAAAAAAATATACGTCTAATATGTAAATAACAGCGCACTTCTCTATAAAATAAAAGAAAAAAAAATGAAGCAAAAATAAGCAAAAAGCTCGCGCCGCACATTCTCGCGGCGCGCGTGCGCGCGCACGCATCTCGGTCTTGTATACATCAGCGTCGTCGCGCGGCGCCGGAATTCTCTCGTATCACCTCTCGGATTTTCTTTTCTCTCGTTTTCTTTTTTTTCGAAAAAGCATGCGTTATATGTACATCCCTCGTATAAGAACCGGCGGTAATGCCGTCCGGTGAGAAACGAGAAGAGCTTTCTCTCTCGAGGGTCGTATAAGTTATCGACGAGGTCGCGAAGGGAAATATATAATATACGTGTACGAGAAGCTACGATCGTACGGTATACACAGGCGAAGAGGGAGGCGCGAGGGCCGTTCATTTTTTTTTTTTTTCATCTTTCACGCGTTTTCGCGAAAAAAATCCTTTCGATTTTCCAGCGACGTATCAGCGCATGACATATCGGCTCCGGGTCTTACGCAACAATATGTAATATATACGCGCGCGCCGCATTTTTTAAACGTATATATATATATATAACACATATGCATTTCAAGATAACGCCCGGACCGCAATCGCAGCCGCGGTTTCACTCGTTAGACGGGGCAGCCGCGCTGGATTTTATTGCCATTAACTTTTCGCGGCGCACACTCGACGCGTCCTACCCGTATATACATATATACACCATCGCCCACGTATACGATATACGCGTATTTATACAGAAAGCGAGCGAGAGAGTGAGGAGAGAGCCTTATTATATATGGCGAAGCGCGTTACGTCAGGCCCTACGTAATTTACGTCCGAGTGCATCCGGCGTCTAATTCATCACCGAATTTCAGGTGTACGCGCGTATACCTATACATAGACGTGGGTAGGAAAGTTTCGCGAGGACGACAACTCGGCTCTTCCCTCCCTCGTGCAAAACGCGCGCGACTCTCCGGTGGGCGGTCTACACCGCAGCGACGATGTGTGTGTGTGCGCGCGCGCGATACGCAGTTGAGCCTCGCTGCTTTTCGGAATTCGCCTGGTTTTGGCTCTGCCCCCTCAGCTGCACCGAGGACCGTCGAGCCTTCGAGGGACATTTTGAATTCAGCCAATTAAAAATTCGAGTTTCCCGCCACAACGTGGCAGGCGCTTAAACGATTTATTTATACTTGGTTGCGTACCATTTCTGTAGAAGCTGGAGACTTGCGATTCGAATAGCATGCAAATCTTGCAGTTAAATTCGATGAAGAAATTGGTGATTTCGAAGCTAATACATTTTGGCGCGAAATTTGAATTTTTAATCGAGTGCGAGCCAGGTCGCTTTAAGTTGTATGAATTGTGTTCGTTTGATTGTTGTGATCAAAAATTTAGAAAAAACTCGAAAATCCGCTCAACTTTTTGAATCATTGAAAATTAGTACACAATTTTATTGATCATTCTTAATACTGATATTTTGAAGAAATTCAGTTTATTTTTTTAATAATTGTAATTTTTTAACGCCATTCTGACCTAAAAATCGCAAGAAAATGACGATAACTTTTTTAAAAAAGTGTCATGTTTTTTTAAAAAAAATACAAGGGATCATTTTAGAAATGTGAGAAGAATTTCTTCGCAATTGATTTTTGAGAGATTCTTGAGTTTTTCTCTATTTTAACCAATACACTAATCCAAAGGGCATAACCAAAAAAAATCGGATGTGTTTTTGAAGTAATTTTTATGCAATCCTTTGTTATTGTAACTTCATTGAGTTACAACACATGAAAACTGCAATTTGCGTATTACAGCAATTTGGTTCCATTGTCTAATTTCAATATTTTTTAGACACAGTTATCCCTAACAACCGATCGACACTAAGTTTGCAATAGTAAATCAGACAGCGCGAAATTCGGCGTGAATGTGATTTTCTGTATAGGCACCGCATAAATATGATAGTAATCATTAAATGAAAAATCATAACTCTCCCCGCGTAGATGAATGTGCGCGACGTTAAAAAGGAAAAATAGTCACGATTCTATATAAGCGAAAAGTCAAAAGACATGTAAATTATTAAAAATGAGCTCGATGATATAAAATTACTATGTTGCGATTGCGATAATTATGAAGCGTTGAAGAGTAATTTTAAGCACGACGACGAACAAGTGATCGCAATTATAAATATAATGTATACTCAGATTACGGCAGTTGCATATAACACACAAGAGATAATTATTGCAATAACAAAATCGAAACGCGGCTCCGAAGACGTTAATTTTTTAGTATCGTCTCTAATGTGAAAATGGGTAAGGCTGCGTTCGTACCGCAAGCTCTTGTTTCACTTGTCGACTCGTATTGTTATTATTATTGTAATTATTATAATTCTTAATATTATTATTATTATTAGCATTGTTCTGCCAGAATACGAGGTATGCACATTATGCGAGAGATTGTGAAACCCAGAACAAAAAAAAAACACTTTTATCTCTGTGATGATAACGATCACGTGAACTTCCGCGCCATTTTTCGTGTACCGAAAACAAAAATCAAACTATGGAAAAAGCAAATGAATAAATTATACGAAATAATAACTTGCAGAGTGTGCTTCATTTCTCCCGATCCTCTCCCCCCCCCCCCCCCCAGACAGAACAGTTTTCAGTCCTCGAAAAAGGGAACCTCAATTCCGAGCGAGAGACAAAAAGGACGCGGGAGGGAGAGACGCCGGAGGAAGAAGAAGTAGATAAAGGGATATCACGAGGTCGGACAAAGAAAAATACGGGCAGATTAAAGGAAGTGGCGAGCGGAAAGAGGCGGAAGCTATGCGGACAAGGAGAAATGGAGTCGGAGCAAAGGGTTTAGAAGATGCGAGAGCGAGAGACCGGCCGAGCAGATTTACACGCTGGATGAATGCTCCCGTTAAGTGGATGCCGCTGTTTGGCCATTTTTAACTTTTATTTTGCCGCCGCTGCTGCTTTTTTCGGGATTTGAATTGCGCGCGTGTCTTTTGTATATATTTATCTTTTTTGCCTGTCGTGCGTGTACTTTACAGTTCCGTTGGGCTTTTTCAATTTTACGTTGTTCCCGCCGTATATGTGCGTATCCACCAGTTTTCGGAAACAGCTCTCCCCAAAAGTTGAAAATTTTTTTTTCAAGGTACCTACTAGACCTACTTTTCTCGTTCCTTAGGTCATTCTGAACGAGAAAAAATTCGCGAGTATGGCCAATCGAAGGGTATACTTTTTTCCAGAGGGGAAACGACTCAAAAAACGAGAAATGATTAAACAAAAGAAATCATAGATTTTTTTCTCGAAAACTATGGACTTTTATAAGAATTTCATTAGAAAATTTATAAAATTCATCAAAGAATGCACTGGAATTTTTTGCACTGGAAAAATCAAAAATTCTATTGGATCAAACTGAAAAAATTTCAGAGCATTCTTTAATGAATATAAAGATTTTTTGTTGTAATGAAATTTTTATAAAAGTCCATAGTTTTCGAGAAAAAAATCTAAAAAACAGATATAGTAGGTCTGACCTCAAAGAAAATTTTGCAATTTTTCGGGAGAATTGTTTCCGAAAATTGGTGGATATGCACATGTTTATCGCTCTATGGTTATTCGGTTGATTTTGGACGACGAATCTGCAAGCTTCGTTACATAGAGGCGAAATTAACTTGGTTTGCCTCGCAAAGACACAAATCACACAAACGCATATTCCTTTGATTCGTTCGCTGTGGCCCATGCGCGTGGAGAAACGGTCTTCTCGTTTATTAAACTGAAAATTTTGTTTATCATATTTTTGCTTATTATTTCGAGGCTCGAATTAAATAATTTTTGTTAACGCATAAAGCGTAAGTCTTGTCGAGTAGATTGAGAAAGTTTGGACTTGTCACAATTAAGAAACTCGAGTTGTGCAATCGAAAAAGAAATCGCTACCAAAAAGGTACGCGTATACTTTCAATTCTGGAAATAAAAATGCACCTATACTTTTAAATGAAGCTCTTTGGCGATCGCCGTTGACGCAGTAGGACAATAAATCGACGGGACGAATCGTCGAGAAAATATATAGCGGCAAAAAGCTGAAACATCGGGAGTAACGAAGTCGCGGAATTAGAGTTGCCGTTAATTTCCGACGCGTGTACGAAAAAAGGCTGTATTTACCTCCCTCCTTTCAAAGCGACCCCCTCCTCCGCGCGATCGCCGCGCGGTGGCTGCATCACAGCGTTGGCGAGAGCTCATTAAGCTGCGGCGCTCGCGCGGAATGCTCCCGCATATAATTCGGAGCGTCGCTTCGCGCTTACTCGGCATTCCTCGCGTCAACTCTCGTTTCGCTTTGGCTTTGATGCTTTTTCAGCTCAATTCCGTTATAGCCTAGGCGTCGTATATCTGACAATGCCCTGGGAAATTCCGGATCCGCGCGATATGCCGCACGTGCGCGGCGCGACGCGCGTATAATACAGCGCGGTGAATGAAATAATTTAAACGAAAATAAAACAGAGTACAAAGTGAAAACAACTGCGCATTGCATCGTACGCACACGTGCAGAAAGAGTGTCATAGTTGCGCGTTATTGCCCTGGAAGAATCGTTCCCGATATACTATTACCGATTGAATGCCTTATTTTGTAGTCTGTCGATAGATCGTCGGGAAAAATATCGCCAGAAACCCCGTCACCTGGCGACGTTTTCTGGCCACGCTATATGCCGAACCTATATCGTCAACGTTATATGTAAAGGTTAAAATATTATGGAAATAACAATGATTCAGCAGTTTTCTTTTATTAGTTATAATTAATTATTATCAAGAAACATTATATTTTTTCTAAAAGTAAATAAAGCATAGATATTATCGGTATAGCTCATCGGTAACAATTCTACCGGGGATATGACCTAAACGATATCATGGACAGTTCATCGCTACATTGTATCGCGACAAAATATGCCGAGTTGCTATAGTTTTCAATTCTATAACTTACAGGCTATATTCTACCAGGGTATATTCGTTGAAATTTGATTTTGCGCTCTTTGCGCATTACCTATACGTGCACATACGTTGCACTCGGAGCTTGCGCGCGCTCGCGCTATATTTAACTTCATAGTCGTCTATATAATATCGCACGTGCACGCGCGCGCGCGCGACGAACAAAATCAAAGCCGCGGCTCTCGTCGACGGCTAAATTAATTGGCGCTTGACCCCCCCTGGAGAGAAAGGGCCGTCGAATTAGCGGCCTACGAAGCTTTGACGCGGCTTTTCGGCTCGCGCGAAGAGTGGATGCAAGCTCGCCGTAGCCTCTGTCTCTCTCTATGAACGCGATATGATTCACGCACTAATGACCCATCGCGCAGCTGCTGCAGCGCGTCGGGGCTCGTCGACGAGGTATATATATACGAGCGATTCGTTAATTTGCCGCGGGAGGATCGTTGCGATATCGGGAGTAAGGGGCCGTAACTCACTCGGCGTATAGCCCGAGAATGAGATAAAAGGATAAAAATATTGGTCCGCGGCCTTAAGCTCGATCTCCGCGCGGAAGCAAACGTCAGGATATATATATATATACTTAATCGCGTCGCCGGATCTCGCGCTCTCCTATGCGGCGTGAGCGCGGAGAATGGGACTATGTACTCTTCTCTTGAGCGACGCTTAATTAAATCTCGCGGCTGACCGCCGCGTCGGATTGGAATTTCCGCGCGCGCGCGGGGTCGCCGGGCGCACCGGCAGATCCTTTTTCATCCTCGAACGCGCGCGGCAGCTCCGCGTCGTCTGCTGCGGAATTTTCGCGGGCGCGGAGAATGAAGTATATCGCGGGAAGGAGGGACGCGAAAAGCCGTTGTTAATTGTGCTGCGCTATTATGCTGACGAGCGTCATCTTTCTGGCGCGTGTATATTGTATATATATAGGTGTATATAAAGTCGCGCCGAGGATTTGTCGAGAGAAACTGGTGCAAGCACATCTAGATATGAATATTTTTTTTTTCATTGTGCAATCCTGTAGGAATTAATAATGTTGCTATACTTTAGTTTGAATTAAACAGCGTTTTTCTTCATTTGGGGCGAGTCGCCGTGTAAAAAGCTGTTTGCATTAAAAATGTGTATATAGAAGAATCGAGTAATTCTTTTTGTTATTTTCTCTGAAAATTTCGTGGAAAATGCAAAACAGATACATATTTATTTGTTTTAACGGGTATATAAAGCCCCTCGTTAAAAACGTTAGAAAAAAAAGTATGACAATTAAAATGTAAACTGAGCCGATCCGCCTATACCTGTAAATTCTGAAACAATTTACATTTCCCCCTTACCGCTTAGAGAGAATCAATCACCAATTCCGTATATCTGATCATCTAAAGTAGCTCGTAAGCAAACAATGTGGCGCGCAGACACACGGTGCGGAAGGAAGGTCGCGCACGGCGGTGACGGGGAAAAAGACTAGGGGATTATAAAGACCGACTTGGCACCGAGAGATTGCTCGTCGCTCCCGTCGTCGCTGCGGGCGCGCGCCAACTCCCCGGCATTATATATTATCGCGGTAATTTAATTCTCGCGTAAATCTAACCGGTGCGGGAAATTAAGCCGGACGTTTCCCGTTCTTTTAAGAAGCGCTTCCCCGCAAGACGAGTCGCTGCGGCACGTACCCTTGCAAGAATTGCCAACAGTGATAGTACGGCCCAACGCTAGCCCTGTACTGTCGATCAGTGTACTGTCTACCAGTACTGGATTTTGACAAGAACGGGCCTGTACTGCAAAAATGTACTGGCTCAATAAATTTAGCCAGACTTTAGACGGAGCTCAAGTATTCGTATAAATAATATCAGCGCGAAAGTACTGGCTCAGTATTGAACAGAAAATAAGATTTTTGGTATATGTGAGTGATTTGCAGAAAAATGGCATATTTCGCCGTCTAAATCGAAGAAAAAAAAGGTTTCGTTTAGGGGACAACTGATAGTGATTTTTTTATCACTTATAGGTATAACAAAACATTGTTTATTTGGAAACAGCTACACCAATTATATTAAAATTTTTTCCACAAGATTAACATAGGGGAATTTCTGGATTAGCTTCGGAAGTGACAGGCTTCAGTTGTGACATTTTCACACTAATCTTTATGGTATGAAGAGCCATTACAAGATAATCAAATATCCTATTAGGTACTTACTTAGTTTTATATTTACAACATTTTCACTAAAAATGGGCAAGTACTGGCTATCAGTACTGCTGTAGAGTCAGTACTGGGCCGTAGGTGCATTCTTACATATATAGGCATACGTGTAAGAATCCTCGCGCGGCTTATCGCGCGGGAAATTCAAATTTTCAATGCGCGCGCGTTCGCAAAGAGACTCACTCTCCTCCACCCCCCCCCCTCCTCCCCCGATATTAATCACCGAACGAGTCGAACAATCGATCACAATTACGGGAAAGCCAGCGCCTCAGCTGAAAAAGCGCCCGCTATATATACGGACTCGCGCGCGCTCGTCGCTCTTCCGCGGGGGAGCGCGTGGCTGCGCGCACTCGCGCGACAGTGAATAACTCGTCGCGGAGAGATTGATGCGCGCCCTCGCTCCTCTCGGCCGCGCCGCAGGAGCGACTTCATCGCGCGCCTTGAAAAGCGAGACGAATGGTATACGCTTCGCTCTTTTATATCCCCCGGAGTCCGCGACGATTAATTACGATTATCCGCGTAATGGAGATGCAGCTATACACACACACACCCTGCACTCCGGCGCGCGCTCCGCTGTTTTGTATACCTAAAGGAACAAAAAAAAAAAAAAAAAAAACAATTGATACGCGTGCATTTTTAATTCTATCCTCTGGAGGAGGTGCAGCGCAGCTCCTTTCAATGGGCGCCTCGCGCTGCCGCGGGAGCAATGCGCCTCGAGTCTCGAGGGAATCGAGGAGATATATATATACAACTTGCGCGGTATCAATGAACTTTATATATACACACAAGTGTCTGCTTCCCGCAAGTATTGTGCCCGGGCGTCGCAGCCGCGGATGATTCATTTGTGGCGTATGCATCATTATATTGACGCGGAGCGTAGAACGCGTTTTCATTTAGATTTCCCAATGACGCTTATTCCAGGCTCTTTCCTCATTGTTCGCATTCATTACTGCGGATATATCAGCCGCTGCCGCGCGCATAATCCAGCACGATGAATATCGCTTCTTTTGTATTCGGACACTTGGAGTAACAGCCAGTGCGAAAATCTCACCCCCGTGCGCTCAATCAATTTCTACAGCGTACATAGACACGCGGTCGAATTAAAAATTGCCGCACAGTGGCACACTGCACGTGAAATCGCGGGTCGTAACTCGCGCGCCGACGCCAAAAAAAAAACAGGCAACGCGAGCTCGTAATTCGCCAAAGAATACAAACAAGCGAGGCTACATACGAGTAGCGCAGCCCACACGCGAGACACGGCCGGATTAAACCCGCCCGGTCGAACGATTTTTTTTCTCCCTTTCGCGCGCATAAATCGGCGAGCGCGCGGCGATCTCCGATAATTTCTCGGCCGAGCCTCTCTCTCTCTCTCTCTCTCTCTCGTTCTGTGCAGCGCGCATTGTTGTCGACGAGTTTTTTTTATCCCCCCCCCCCTTACTCCTCGACGCATTAGGACTTGAACACGAGCTGTGTATACACGCGCTGCGTGTATTATATAAGCGAAATTCCATTGTTTTGAGATTCGTTTGGAGAAGCCGGTGTTTCGCGGCGGCCTTTGTAGATATTTCGGCGAGCGGCGTGTGTAAGCGCACGAAAAGTCGTAACTATGCGCGGAAAAACCGTTTTAATGCGCGATGAGAAATTTCCCGTTCCTTTTCGAATTCTCTTACAGAGTCGCGCGCGCAGTGCGCTGCGGCTTTGTCTCGCTGGAAAAAAAGACATTTTGAAGTTTTAATAAACTAGCTTTGTATAGCGTGTATCTACTTACATTCTCTAAAGGGGTCTCTGAGAATGCAAATTTCGCGCCGTAATTTAGTTGTCGGAAAGCCACTAATTTGCCTCAAGACCACGCAAACGAGATCAAATAATAGAAAATTATGAAGCGTTTCGCCCTCCTTTGAACGTTAATTTATTGTTTTGACAGGCTGCTTTACCTTTATTTTTTAATATCCGCATGAAAAACAGAGTACACTTTGAACAGCGCGCGAAATATACGCATTATTCAAATTTTTTTTCATTCAAGCATACATTACACGAAAATATTAAATACAAGCTCCGAAGGCACTGTACACTATAATGCGTCATTGCGTAACGGAGGGGCCAAGCATCTCGCGCGTTTCGCTGCAATTTCATTTTTATTACCGCGCGCAATTACAAGTAAATTCCTAGTTTTTTTTCGCCCGCCCGTTATAATGCGCATTGCGGCGCGAAATTTAAATTCTTAATTGACTCCGAGACCCGCCCCCGCCTATACACGACTCGAATTCTCCGGGAAAAATCTCTCCATTGCCCCGGCTGAAAACTCGTAAGACGTGGAATCACTCAGTCCCCGGCGGGAGGCATACATCGCGGCGATAACTCCATTGCGGAACACGGGAGACAGCATCAGAGAGAGAGAGAGAGAGAGAGGGAGAGTCTCTCCATCTCGCGCGAGAAGCCGCAGCCGCGAGAGTAAGTAGAATAATTCGTATTCACTCGGCGTCTCGGGCGCAATAAATCCGCGACTCGCCAATGAGATGGCTCGCGAGCTTTACGACACGCCGATCGCGTCTTTATCCTTTATGCCTCGCGTGCGTGTATATATATATACACGTGTGCATCTGTATGCGCGACCGATCGTGAATCATGCATTATTCGCGATGCGAGCCTCCGTTTCGTTTCGTTCCGTATCTACCCCCTCCTGTGTTTACAAGCATAATTGCACGAGCCGAAGTGTGCACTTGCGTTTCAATGCCCTAACACACACACACACACGCACGCACTGTACACACTCGACTGTCGGCGATTAATTAAATAAGTTATATACTCGTTCCTGCCTTTACGTACACACGTATACGTTTAGTTACATTACGGAGGATTACACGGGCGTGTATAGGTATATACATATTTTGCGCGAATGAAACGAAAGAGATGCGCACGAGGATTAAATTTATCACTCGCGCGGAGGATGTAGCAATTCGCGCTGAGGATATTAAACGCGCGTATGACGTTCGTTATATCTCCCCTTCCGTTGATACGGCATTGAAAGACGTAAATTCTAGGCTAAATAATTTTTAGAGTTGTTTCTGTATACTTTATTTTCCAAGCTGTGCAAGTGCAAAAATGACAATTAATTAAGATACAGATGACGGCGTATAAATTAAATCATACGTCTCATTTGATTGTTAGTCATCGAAAATTCATGGCGAGGGTATACGTGTCTATCAATAACTATAGTTGGTGCCACACATCCAGACTCCAAGATTCATCCAGATCTCTTGATCAATCTTGCTTAGAAATCCAAAAAGCTCGCGGAGATGTCACACTCAAGCAAACATAAGTTGTATCCATATTCTATTTTTTTCGCATGTCTCACGCGTTTCATGACGATTATATTTCATAGACGAGTAACCGGAGGTCGCCAGGAATGTCTCAAAGCGAACGTACTTAAAACCGGTCTTAACTAAATAACTTCAAAAAGTCCTCCCTCTGCACAGTCATGGGTATGTGCGCCAGTCATTCGAAAACCATCGCGGAATGCATCTAGACACGTGTGATATAGAAATTCTGTCGTGTAATGATCTCGAAGCGAATTCGATATCACACGAGACTATAAGTGAAAGAGCAGGAAACTCATTAGAGCGTCGGATTGATCTTATTTTGTGCGTAAAATTTCAAACCCGATCCCGATCAAGTGTATCTACGCACTGACGCCAGGTCGCGAAGGAAAATCACCGACGCTGCAGTCATTGCACTCGACTGATCTAGACTTTCTAGAACACGATACGAGAAACGACATTGGGAGAGCCGCGTATAAGCGTCGCATCAACAACAGTCTACATAACACGTATGTACATGTACGCGCAACGAGAGGTGAGCGAGAATGTGCTGTAAGACACGGGAATCTCGAGAAAAATCAAGTTGCAAGATTCTCGAGGACCGATCAAACCGGTATATCTCGATTTTTCAAAGCGACTGAAGATGCGCGCATAAAAGCAGCTTCGCCGAGCTGGCCTCGATGCAGACGCGCTCGGTAGCGTCCCTCGAGTGAGTCGTGCGTATATGCGTGAATTTCGAAACCGAATATGTCGCGGCGTTTTGTTACGTTTCTACCGGTGTGTGTCGTAGTTCTGTTGGCGAATGTCGTTAATGCCGATCAGCCAGTCGGGCGTGACGACAAAGGCGTCAACGACCTCGATGCAGTTCTCGATCGCAGTCAGAAGAACATTGGCAGCAAGGACGACCACGACGACGACGACGAGATCGAAAGTTTTTTCTTACTCTCCATGAATCATCCAACGAAATTGAGCTTCCGATACAGCGAGACACCTGGAGTCAAGGTCGACGCGGTTATCGAGCGACTGACCTCGGAAGCGACGCGAAAGAGTCTCTGCACCTTTCCCGTCTTCGGCTACGAGCCAACTGTACATCACATAAGACTCATGTCGACTGGCAACGACACCGAGATACTCCAGATCGTCGAGATCTCCCAGGAGCCGATGAACAACTCGATGACCATATTCGTTCTCAATATCACCGACTGCCAATACAAAAGAACCGAGATATTGAAAGGTTACGATTACTTTGCTACTGGGGGAAGCTTCACCGTACTTCACCCAGGGTAAGAGTACATGTCAGATCTTTAAGGTGGACAGGAGTCCAATGTGGTTTTTGTGCTTTGTTTTTTAGAGGCGACGGCTTCGATATTTTCTCCCTGAATGGTCAGAAGGACTGCGGCTCTTACATTTGCAAACGGACTTACAACATAGAGAACAACAGCATCAGCGAACCTACGAAATTCACATTTCTGGAACAGCATCAAGATCAGATTTTAACTTACATGGCGCCATCCATGGGCGACGGTTACTTTTCAATCGTAAAACAAAACAACAACATTAGCTTATACTCGCTCACGTCCGAAGGAGGCATTGTAAAGTCCATCGAGAATAACACGGAGCTCCAAGTACACTTCCTTAAAATCTCAACAGATCATGGTTAGTATGCCAATACCGACCCGGACTTAACCAGCTCTATTCTTACCAACAATAACAATACCCACAGGTTACTTTAGCTTTTGTTACACAACTGAGACTAAGCTGAAGGAGATGCACTGCATGCAGCTGGACAAGAATCTCAACTGCTTCACCAATGTCACATTCGATCTAGCCTACGAAACCAGTTATCTGGCGGTGCAAAATCTACCACAGGGTGGTTTTCTCATGCTTACAATGCAATGTGCAAATAGCACTGACTGTACAGAACATCAAATTACGATAACTAGATTCGACGCGGATGGGTTTCACGGCGAATTCAACAGATTTAGCGACACTGGTTGTATTCCCAGAAGGCAACAGCAGTTCACCTTCTTTGAGGAGAACGAGAAGATCTGCGTGTTCTACGCTTGTGATTTCAAGAAAATAGAGGGCAACGGATACAACACGGTTATTAAGTCTAGGTGTTTTTAAAATTTGTAAAGTCTGCAAAGATATACTACGATCGATCATTTTTGTAATTCAAGTTAGCTTGAAGTAATTACTGTATGGTATTACGTTACGCGATAAGCAGATTTATTCATTTTTAAGAAAAATATACTCTTACAAAAAATTTTGCTATTTGAATTTGCTTCTTAGACCGTTGCAGTATACTTATTATAAATTTTAATTACACATAAATAGTTTCTATTTTTTGCCAAATATAAAAAAAGCTAAAGCATAATGCGATGTTTATATCATAAAAACAATACCAAAACATAAGTGCGTAAGTTCGTTATAAGAAACAAAGATTCTGGCTACATTTCTATTTCTCAAAAACTCATCGCACGATACAGATGATATAAGAAACATTGCGGTAAGTACTTTAAACTGTTACAGGGGGATATAACAAAAATACTAAAAAAAAATTAATTCCTTCCACATAGCAATGAGTCTCTGGATGTTAGTGTTGTCGATCTATCTCGCCTACCTACCTGCAGTCCAGTCACGAAGCGCCTCACAGGAGTATTTGTCATCGTGGACAGCGTATCTGGATTCGCAGACTCCTCGTCAGACTCACCTAATCAACGGACATGTCACCGTAATCGGCTCGATTCACAATGACATCACGTCTTCCCACTTTCAGATTGACGTGCTCAGCTACGACACTCAATCCGGTAAAGAGTTGTTAAAGTTTCAAATGCCCACTCAAGAGTATTAAGCATAGGATTTGAGAGATCAGGATGACATCAGCGAGAATCCCGGCTGTAATTATATCGTGGTTGTATAACAATAGCTATCAGATTATTTCTAGTCGACATCAGATACTGTCAATGTAAGGACCTGAATGTGACGTTACAGAAAGATGTGCATGCAATCTAATTACGTACCTTATGATGCCATAGGTTATGAAATAGAAAAATTTCGATTTTTTTCATCAGGAGTGAAGAAATTTGTGAAAATCGAGTGCGATAGAATCAGATTTAACGCGTATGGAGAGCAGATTATTAAGATAATATCTAGTCTTTTACTTTACAACAGACAACACCCATTTACATTAGATTATCATTACAACTCAATTCGATTTCCGTTCTTTAGAACTCTGAAGAAACTGTGTTATATAGGACAACTGGTTGACTTGGATGATCATAACGGTAGATCCTCCGAGCTTATCCACCGATTTTTATCACTTCGCAATTTTTCCGTTAATGCCAAACCAATTCAACATCTCGATTGTTGAAACTTAGCTCCAAGGGCACAGTTGTAAAATCCATTTCGACAGACCTCTTTCTTGAGGACATTTTAGGCTATTCCAACAGTCATGGATAAACATACTCAAGAACGCTCAGGGTGCAATGAAGACTTATTATGCACTATCAAAAAGATGATCATTATCACCAACGTCATCGACGGTATAACACTGCTATTTTTTCACTGTGCAAAGACGCAAAAAACATCTGCAAACATGAATCGATCCTTGCGCTCAAGGTCAACGCTGACGGAGACGTATCGTCATTGGAAAAGATCTACATGTCAGCTGGTGAGACTTGCTACCCAACAAAGAATTATGCGATGTTTTCGAAATCAAGGGACACGGGCTTTTTCTTCGTTAGCAAACCTTGCGTGAGCAAAAGCAATGTCGGTGAAAAAGTTTACGGCGTATCCATTTCATTTCAATGTTACGACTTTATTCAAGGTTAAATAAATAAAATTTTAGAGGCACGCTGATACGGTTTATGCGGTCATGTTTACTAAAAAAAATTCTCATAAATCCCCCCCCCCCTTCCCCAGATAGTCGATTGTTTCATTGAACGCAGCAAAAAAAAGAGGAATTCAAGAAAAAAAAAACAGCCATAATCGAAGTGAAGGGCCCGTGCGCATGTAACGCACCGCACTGCATATATATGCACGGAGGCTGATGAAATTAACGCGGTCATAGTAGCGCATGAATATGAAACGTCGCTCGTCCCGCGCGCGCGCGCGCGCGAAATGAAAATCTTTGCTCATTTTCCCGGCTTTGAATTTCGCCGACGAGACGTATACGTATATAGTGCGTGCGCGCATATGAAGCCGCGGGCACCTGCAGCAGCTTTTCCTCTCACCGTCGCTATAACGATGTAGCCGCTGATTGGAAACGCAGGCAGCGGTGGTGCGGCGGCGGCGGCGGGCGACAGTTTTAATAAAGCAGCATAGCAGCGCGAATTATTTATGCAAGACGCTCCCGCTGTACAGAGCTTGCAGTACCCGCGGCCTTAATGGCTTTTCCGTGCGGAAAAGCTCTGATCGATCGGACGCGCGCGTATATTCCTTTGAGGACTTTGCGCCGTATCGCCCGGTGTACGTATATATATATAGTAGCGGGATATATAATAATAAATACGCAGCGGTATAATTCAATCATTTTCTTCGGAGTGCACCGCAACTCGATAAACGAATTTTCCCTTTATATACGCGCGCCTACACTTCCTTTTCTCGTCTCTCTGATATGGCTTACGCGCGAGAGGCATATCCCGTGCACTGCACACAAGGAACTGGTGCACATCGTAATTATCATGCAATACGCCCGTGGCGAACGCACTCGATATGTATGTATGCGTTTAGATAATATCTCGTAACAGAAAGCACCGTCTTACGCAGTCGGAAAAACGTGAGCGCGGAAAAATTGGCAAAAAGCAAAGAGAGCTATGCGTATGCACTGCCAGTCCTCCTAATGATAATAATACGAGACGCGCGCGGGGGCCGATTTATTTAATGAAGCCGTAAAAGCCTAGCCAACACATGGGCGCAACAATTAGCCGAGAGTGTCTCGGTGAAAGAAAAAAGGCCGACGGCCGTTACGCGATGAGGAACTATAACATTATAAGATATAGATATAAAAAGCCGAATGTATAAGTCATATAATGGATCCCGGGCGTTTCTCGCTATAACTTCCGCGTTTCGAATTCGGACACGCGCCGCGCGCGAGATTATGTGTGACGAGGAGGTGTGTGCGCTGTGTATATATATACGTGTGCGCGACTCCGCGTATGTGTACACGGCTATTATAACGATCGATGTCGATGTCGTTCGAGCGGCTTGTTTGGATATGTTTTTATATATTATACGCTTTAAGAGCGAGTTTGTTCATCCACATAGGCATATACACGCGCCCGTGAAAATTCTCCGGACTTTCTACGATTTCTTGCCGATTTTTATCGCGACTCTTCGCGACTTTCTCGCTCTCCGCCTCGTGCGTGCATTAAAATATTATTACGTTTGCACATATGCGTATATGTGTAATGCTTATTATGGTTTATGGGAGTAAAAACAAGAAGCTTACGACGACTATGGATTTATTATGGGATTTGAAACTGCATCGACTGCCGTATACACGTGCAATATATACTATGAAAGGCCTGTGAACAGCGAAAAAAACTGAATTAAACGGATTACGGATATTTTTGTTCTACTATGTACTTTCATACGGTTGCAACATTAGTCATTTTGATTGCATAATTGGCTGGCGGTTAAATTTTAATGATTTTTCCTAAGCAAGTTGTCTTATGTCAAATATATAAAGTATAAACGAATAAGCAAATAACAAAGAAATAAAAGAAGACGGTTATCAGACCTGCCGGAAATTCAATCTCTACTTCTGATCACGAGGCTCCATAATTTCACGTGTACATATATTCCTTGTTTTCTTTTTCACGCGAGAAAAGATGCACTTAATACATTTATATCGACAATGAATTTTCACTCGTCCGTAGCAATTAAGCCGATCGGACGGAAGAGATCCATAAAGACCGGTCGTGCGGTTGTGCGGGTAAGTCCGTGTCGGTGTGCGCCTCGCTTTTACCTTTCGGTCGGCGTCGAGCTACGCCCGAGTAAGCGGACAGACTTCGGTACACTGAGGATGTGCGAGTGTGTGTATACGTACTCATTGTTCGGAAACCGCGAGTTAGTATTTTGTCGGGTTTTTTTCTTATGGATAATGACCCGAGATTATCGTTGATGGAGGGATTTCGTTTGAAAAATCGAACACGATGTGTATACTACGTATAAGTATACTATGTGTAAGTGTACATTTATATATGTGTTTGTGTGCGAGAGAAATAGAGAGAAGAGAGAGAGAGAGAGAGAGAAGTGAGAGAAAAAGATAGAGAGAGAGGGGAGGGGAGGGAGAGGAAGAGAGATTAAATACTTATTGCTTCCTCCACGAAGAAGCTTCTTGATAGTAAAACTTTAAGTTACGTTTTAAATCAATTTAAAAACACATTTGGAGGTGTTAGAAGTTGAAATTATGCAATTTTATAAAATGGGTGTGCGTTTGCGTGTATGCTTTATAATACACGTAAACTCCTTTATTATATCTCGGAAGCTGTAAAGACAATTTCATCAGAATAAAGTTTATAATAGTTCACTTTTTTTAGGATTAAAGTCAGGAAAAGGTCAATTTCGCTTCTTAAGAATTGATGTTACGATTCTCGAATGGTCAAATTAAAATAATTGAATAAGACAAGAATCAAAAGTTTCAAAACCAGTTAAATATTTACATTTTATATAATAAAGACAAAATTTTTTAGAACAAGATTTGTTAACGATATCTTAGCAGATCGTTCATTTTTTTAACGAACTACTTATTGCATTACAATTTATTGAGCGAGACAAAGACAGACACATTACGAATTTATTCATTCCATGCACTAAAAAAATATCTGTTGAATTTAAGTGCAGTCGTTAGCTATATACTGGTGCAAATACTGAATGTTACAAATACGTTACAAAATTTTAAAAAATAGCTAATATGTAGCAAGACGTATTACATATTTAGAAAGGTTAATCTGTATGGTGATAACGCAATGTGCTAGTTTACATTTTACGAATATCGCAATAAATTACCTTGCAGATAACGCTATACACATAAAATGTTATTTATTTCATTCATCGATCAGTGGAAGTATAATACCTTACAAAGAAATAAATTATAAACGAAAATGGCCAGAAATTGAAAAGTGTAGAGAAATAGAATAAAATAAACCACAAGAAGATCACGTTGGTAGAATGATAAAAAAGCCTACGTCTATAAGTCAGCTGTCTCCAACAAGGCTCATAGAAAGCATATTGAAAGTTCTGTAAAATTCACTTGATTAAGTTTTTACAGAGATTGACTGCCAGATCCGGATCGGGTGTTTTACACATGTATTAATAGTTAATAAGAATTCTCATAAGTATAATTGCTTTGCCTGCAAATGGCATATTCTGAATACTGCGATCTGTCGAAACGAGAGAGAAAGAGAGAGACATAGAGAGAGTTTTTTTATTTATTTTTTTTTTATAGCCTACTGAAGTCCTCTATGTGAGTCTTATACCGCTCTTCCTAAATACCCGATAACTTACAATGGTACCGGCCAGTGAGGTTCGCTATAGCCGGGATCAACGTGCACCACGTCGTATGTAAGTAAGTATACAAGAAGCGTAAGTGCATATAAGTGTGTAAGTATACGTAAGTATACGTATTCATGCGAATAATTATATAGCTATTACTTTGATGAAAATTGTGGAAAGTTCGGACTTTGATATACTTTATTAAGTAAGGAACAAGAGTAAATAATAAAAACATCGTGAGGATGAATCATAATAGCAGATATACATAATAGTATCAATTAAAATAAATAACAGTAGATGAGTCGCCAGAAAATAACAGAGAATCCTACGAATTTTGTGTAAGCCTTTTTCTTGCGTTTCAAGTCGTAAACTTCGTTTTTGCGAAACTAATAGCTTCACTGAAATAGAAAGTGCGAATTATGCGATTTTTCGTATTCGTAAAATTTACGAAAATGCGGTTTTTCTTTTTGAAATCACAGCTACACGACATTTCTCATTTAAGTCTGAGAATAAACTCTACAGCTTCTTTCCATAAACGTCGATGAAGCTGTCTGCAGTATAAGTTTGAGAAATTCCTACAGCTGTACACCGTTATTCAATTTTCGAAAGAGACGAAAAATCTTGTGACGCATTAGTCACCGCGACACCTTTCCGACAAATAGAAACATGATAATCTGCTACATCTTACTTACGCCTCGGCTCGAAACGATTTATCACCGAGTTTCGGTAATTCTCGATCCGCTATGTGAATACATATATACATTACATACGCGTACGTATATATGTATACACGTACATACCTCATGCAAATCCGTGACAATAACGCTCGCGTTTTTGACTCGGTTTCGTCATGACTCGTGCATTTCCAAGGAGCCATAAATCATCGCTCGAGTAATTTACAGACCAGGGCAATTTCGAATTTATTTTGCGCCTAATAAATCAAAAGCGGCGACTACACGATTTACATTTGCCGCGCGCGCGCTGTAGGTACACTTACATATATAGTATATATACTATATACGTATACATCCGCCAAAGTCGTATCGACGGGGGAATTCAATGATAGCATCGCGATGATCATCGATACTTATAACCTTGGGTTTCATAGCTCTCCGTGTGATTATATAAGGTGAAAATGTACAGTGCGGTATGCAGATTAGCCGCATATTATTACTAAACGACGCCGGAAAAAAGCTGTATTTATCCAGGAAACACATAGAAAGTGAAAATGCGCGGGCACGCGGTTATACATTCCTTTCGTTAATTATATACACTGTCTTCGGTAGCTTTACTCGCAGTACTTTACTCCTGCGCGTATCCCAAGTATCCAAGTACGTCTTTATCAATTAGAATCGCGAAACTACCCAATATATTATGCGAATACGATCGACAGGCGATCGGAAAACGTCGTCGCTCGCTTCCCCGTAGAAACTCTCGAGGTAAACGCTATGCGCGCGTTAAAAATCCTGCGAGTGTAATTTACGATGATTTTGAGAGAGAAAAAAAATTATTACGAATTACAAGCCGCGGTGCTACGAATAATTTCGATTTTAATTACGCATAGTTGTGCATAATTCATCGCATCATAATAATATTTATGCGTACATCCGGCTGAAGAAATTTCGCAAAATTCGACTTCCGAAAATTAAATTAAACTCTCGCGTGCAGCGCGCGCATTAACAATTCAACCGGCTTGGCGCTCCCCGTCTGCAATTTCGACTGATTTAAAATCGCCGACTATATATTTTTCAGGCAATTAATACAAAATGAATTTTCGCCTGCGCGAGCGCGATACTTATACACAAAACAAAAATCACGCGCCGGTGCGTAATATACACATATCGATCGGCGCATTAATTTCACCTTATGTAATGACAATTAAAATTGACGTAATTAAGCAATTTTCGATTACGATCTCCTGCGCCCCGAAATTTCCTGCCTGGAACATTATCTATATGCACACTCTTGTTGGCATAAGGCAATTGATTACAGGCGTTTTCGGCCCGAATCAATGTTTAAAATCGCCTTTCCTCATATCGAAACATTTTTCAGAAACTTATACAGCGGAAGTTTAATTCGCTCCCGTATGCACGAGAGACAGGTAATTCTCGTGAAAGTAATTCGAATTTTCGTCTCCTATATCCAACGATATATTCCGACGTAACGCATCGTCGCCGCGTTACAAATAATATATGTACACGTGTAATTACGTGTACACAGCTAAACCGTGTCTCAACTCGTGCATTCAGTCGCGGCTGCAGCGTGTCTGTACGTATATGTAACGGTTCACGAAATTTAATAAATTACACCGAATTAAAAAGGTATCAGCGCGACGACGTACGAGGCTAGACGTTAACGTCTAAGCAAACTATATATATACACGCCTCTCTCATTGCATATACAACACACACCTTTATACAAGTCGGCGCTAAAGACGCTGTCCTCATTAATACGTCTCGCGAAAGCCCTACGGCTATGTACCAGCTCTCCGCGAATGTTTATCCATCAGATAAGCGCTGCAGCCGACATCTTTCCCCTCTCCCCCCCCCCTCTCTCTCTCTCTATTTCTCAGGTGCACGGCGTCGAGACATAACGAGTCTCGCACGACTAATAGACCTTTTTACGTGGCTTCGCAGCGGCTGCGGTTCCGAGATGGAAAGCGATTCACGCTGTAAGTGTAGCGGCTCTCTCGCGGAGCCGCGCGCGCGCAAAAATACAACGGCGGCTGCATAGGACGTCGCGAGGCTCGACTTTCGGGAGACGTATAACTTATCGCCGCGCGCCGCGTCTCTTATATATACAAATGCGTATTATGCGAGCCGCCGCGGCGCCGCCGTGTACAATAGGCAAATAGGTCTAATAAAGCTCGTTATACGGCGCAATATACGCCGTATGTGTATACGCGTGTGTGTATACACACTGCGCGCGCCCCTCGCCGAGGAAAAAAAAAAACCAAGCGCGCATGAATAATTTCCTTTTCTTCATTCGCTCTACTTATTTGTTATGCAAACTATTAAACTACATTTTGCACGGCTGATTTATATATCGCCATATATATTTATAGGCGCAAAAATTTGCATGCCCGCCGCGAGCACAGCGCGCCGCAGTGCTACATACACGCGCGCCAAAGAAATTCCCATAGGCGGGCCTTTACGTAAGGCGTTTGTGTGCGTTTCTATATACGCTGTATACACGTGTACGTGTGTGTGTGTGTCCAAAAAGCGATCGCGCGCTGCACGTATATTTATAAAGTTTACATAAAGACCGTAAAAGCCTACGCGGTCTGCCTATATACGCTCTGTGTGCACGTGGAAGGAAAAAAATAATAATAAGAGCGATTCCGGAGAGCGAGAGAGCGAGAGAACAGGTAAAAGTTGGCCGTTGTCGTGTTACCCTTGCGTTCACTTTGTCTGCGCGGCTATATGGTGTATACACACGCGCGCGCGCACATTTCATAATAGCTATACTCAAAAGGCGGGATGACATAAAATTTCCGAGCTATATAATTGCGCGACGAGCCGTGTGTACACGTGTGCGCGTATATGCTATATGGAGTCCGAAAGGCTGCCCCGCGCGCGCGCGAGTTAAAGATATAGATTTGAGCGATATGCCGTGTATATAGGCGACGCTTTTTATATTGCCGAGAAATTAGAGGTATACTTATGCGAGAAGGCTGTATATGCGTGTATGCGCGTAGTGGTAAATATATGTACCGGGTAATGCAATATATACGCACGCGGCCGAAAAGTCAAACAACAAGTGCTGCCCGCGGACTTTTACTTACGCAACTCTCTCGACACATCAGACTGATTTTCACGACTATATTATTATATGGCATTCGCTCTCTCTCTCTCTCTTTCTCGTACTCTCTCGCAACCTCTATAACACACACACTGCACTTACATCGCGTAAGTAAGAGATTTCCGACTTCCTAATGAGTCCGCGCCGAGTATCATATATATATACGCGTCTATACGAACGCGTGCGCGCGTATCGTTTTATTTTCCCAAACAAACGCGCCATCGCGCAGAAAGTATACTGCAGGTAATTCGATTTTTCCTCTTTAACTTTTACGAGCGCGTCAATACGTATGTAATACATCATACGTGTAACACGCGCAAATCCTCGGAGCGCGCAGTGCACAGCACAGCAGCTGCGGTATACAGCGCACGAAATATATACGGGGAATCGGAATAAGGAAGTCACCGCGCGCGGCAGAACCGCGGGAACGCGCGCGCAGGGGGGGGAGGGGAAATTCAATCGGACATTGTGCGCGGCGCGCGACCAAGAGCAAAAATTGTCACCGTCCTCGCGCTCCCGCGATTATATATATATATATATAAGTACACGTAGCTGCGTGCGCGCGCGCGCGCGTGCAATTATCTCTCCTTCTTCGGCGCAGAAGGGGGGGGGGGAGGGGGGCAGCGACTGCGCGCGCTTTTATGCGTGAGCCGCGGGCGCTTAGCATATTATCTCAACCGTGACCTACGCCGCGCGACTACTATACAGCAGCAGCAGCAGCCAAGCCAGAGTTTATTGACTTGTAATTTTTTTTCATTTCGGACACTCCCGAGACGGGAGTATATCTATATTTGCAGCTCGGTCAGGTTCACTATGTATATATACCCCAATAGGAAAAGAGAGTATTATTCATTTTGTGTGTATATACGCGTTACGCGTGCGCGCCCGCGTTGTTCTGTATATATGTGCATTACATCCGCGATATTTCGCATATCGATTAGCGCAGTATACTTAGCTCGACTTGCCACTTAATTTATACATCGATTATACATATATATACGGTGTGTATACAAGTGTGTATATATATAGACGTATACGCGGACGGCCGAGCGAGCGATTATCGGATAGCCGTCGTCGCCGCCGCCGCGCCACTACACAGCGAGCTCTTTCGAAATTCACTCCGCAACCGTATACACGTATATAGATCGCAGAATGGAAAATTAATTCAAAATCTATGTATACACCGAGAGAGCCACGTTCCTTTTTTTTCGCGTTTATTCATGCGTTTTATATATACACACTATATGCAGCGATCGCGCGCGGATATAACCGCGTGTAAGAAAAGTGTCGGCTGCCGGTTTCTCAACGCACACACACACACACACACACACACACAGAGAGACAGACGACGCGCGGGGATTAGTTTCGAAATAGAAATATCACTTTAATTGAAACCGATTAAAAAGTGCGCGGCGCAGCTATCTTATAACTGCTAAGTGCGCGCTAATAGCGCCGCGAGAGACATTAAGCTTCCCCCGCCGCCGCTGTATGCGCGCTCGCTTCTCGGCGTTGCCGGCGCGATGCGGGTTGATGCTACACACGTAAGAAAAGGTTTCCGTGTATATAGCGAGCGCTCGCGCGAATGAGATTGGATTCACCTATTACGAGCGGCTGCGCCAGGAAAATATCGCGTCTAGCTTTCTCGAGCATCAGGCTCGCGAGCAGCTACTGCAGAACACAGAGAGACGAGGAAGCCGGCAGTTTTTTTCTCTCTCTCTCTTTTTTTCTGAGCCTCACGCTTTATCATTCGAGCGCGTAGTTCTTCCCAGTGCGTAATGTTACGCGCTCGCGGCCGAGCCGCGCGGGATTTAAATATGGGAAAACGCGCGGGGATGTTCGCGCGGCTCTGCGGCGAGTATATACGTATATATGCGTGTCGCGTGGGAGCCGTGCGCGAAAAACGTTCATTTCCGCGATCGGCGCGACGGCGGCGGCGGTAGGCCAGGGAAAATCAAAGTCGCGCGAGGAGAGTATCGGGAGGACGTTTAACTCTTCTGTGGTTTCCGATGTTTACATGTGCCGTTTTTCTTTTTCGAGTTCGTAATGGCCCAAGATTTATGCGTGTGTGGAAAAGTTTGAGCGCTTTGAGGTTTGCTGTGTGTTCGAGATGCAATATATAGTTTTGCGCGGCGAAACGGTTTGACTGCGCGCAATTCGCTTGATTCTGAGGTTTTTGGACGAATTTTCGACGGCGCTCGGGGTGTAGTTCTATACCGATAATATGGGTATTAGCTACGCTAACGAATAAACTTTCCGGTTTTTCTTTTATTTCTGAAATGTATGTAGGAAATAATGAGATTTGAAAAACGAAGTTTTTTTTTGAGTTGAGCAGCTTTTGTCTTTTATGCATTATATCGATTAAAACTTTGAACCGTCTCTGAACCAGAATTTAAATTATTCTGTACACTTTCAAATAATTACGTGTTAAATTTGAGTAAATTCTTAACAGATAATTATATAAAATTAATATTAATAAACTTTTATCGCAGGATCCGCAAAAGTACGAATATTTTAGTTAAATATGTTTCAAAAAAGAAAATTTCGAAATTTTTTGAGCTGAGAACCGCTGCAGCTAATACTATAATGATAGAACTAACCGACGGTAGCCTGCAAGTCAATTAATAATTTAAATTTGGCTTTACAGTGCAGTCATTTTACAAAGGCTATTAACGTCGAAACAAAAAACTTTGAATAAACGTACGAAAACTAATACCGCGAACGTTTATTTGAGTATGATTTTTATTATTATAGTCTGCAATGCTACGGCGCGAAATTTGAAACTCCAATGGACTTTTAAACTACTTCAATAACGACATGTCCAGTTTTAAAACAATTTTAATAGACTTTTAAATCTTGCAGTGGAAAACCAAATCCGTAACGATTACACGTAGTGTTGAGTTTAATAATTCTATAAAAAGAAAATATATCACTTGAACTTTTAGTATAGTTTCAGTAGTAAATTCAAAAATCTGGAAATACGAACGGATCTTTACCCAATTAATGTGACCTCCAGATCACAGCAAATTCCCAATTTTCATAAAAAGAACCTTTTATGCAACTGAATTTTCACCGATACAACGTATAGTCCGTTAATGAATCATTGTATCGAAGCTATGATGCAAACCGATGCATTTCAAGAGACTCTTCAATTCTTAATATCGAGCATTTTCCACTCCGCGACTCAAACACAATGATCGGCGCGATTGAAAAGCAAAAAAGAAATAACAAAGCTTTCGATTGTCCGCGAATGAAGAACGACAATTTCCTACATTACGATTTTCATCAGTTCCCGCGTATAATGCTCGCGCTGCCCACAATGCCCGCGTTCACTTATATATATGCATACAGAAACTCAAGCGCATAAATAATGCACAAGCGCGCGCGCGGAGACGCGACATAACTCAGCGGAGAGGCGTCGTAACAACCCTAACTTGAACTTCACTTTCAACGGTCATCGCTTTTGAGGTTACAGCTCGATAATCCACGCCCCCGGAACGTAATTCTCGTCTCCAATGGTGCGCCGTGGAGAATTCCTCGGACGCACTCTCGGTATTGCAGTGGGTGCGCGCGGCATCGTAACAGCCGTGTATACGGATCGTGGTGCATATGCGGCTGTATGGACGGGAGGCAGGAGAAAAAAGATTTTCCGCCGGGGGTTCCGCAACTCGGCGAAAAATGAAATATGGAGGCTCGCGCTTGGTGTGGCGGTGAGAGGCGCGCCTGCCGCCGCCGCCGCCGCCGCCGCCGCCGCCGCCGATGCGTATTTCACTTTCGAGCGGCGGCGCGGATAGTGGATCGCCCAGAGTAGAGGGAAAGCCGTGGACTACCGGAGTATAAAGCCGCCGTAGCCACTGGGGGAAGCATCCAGTGCAGTCGGGACCACACGACCGACATTGCAGTGCTAGCACCGGTACCATGCGATTTTCGGTAAGTCGCGCGGCTACTACTACTACTACTACTACTACTGCTCCCGAGCGGACGTATCCGGGAGTTCCAGCGATCAATCGTCGTCGTCGTCGCCGTCGTATATACGTATACGAGTGTCATCGGATACATTGACGTCGTTGAATAGAGAGCCCCGTCGAGCCTCAAGTGATACATACAGACAAGAGAGAAAGAGGGCTCGAGGTGTTTTGTGTGAATTTCGAATAACTGCGCGGCGCGACGACGTGTGACAATTTCGTATTCACGAACGCGACGACTGTTCTGCAGGAGGCGATTTCTATTTCTTTTTTCTTTTTTTTTTTTGAAAGATCGCGACCGCGCGGTGCCTTGCTTCGGAATTGCATTATTCATTCGGAGCCTATGGCGTACACGCCTCAACCTAGTTTATCGCGCGCGCGTACGCGCAAACTTGGGAGTTGGTTGTTTAAAGAAGCGCGAGTCGTTGTGATCTCGCGCTGTACACGTACACGCGGAGCAAGTCCACGCTCGAGGAAGCTCGAAGAAAGGAACGGAATAAATTTATTATAGAAAACTCACTTGTACGTTCGAATCGATCGCGCTCGGCTGGCTCGTTCCTCGTTATGCGGGTGCGCGGGCAGCGTCGCGGGCTCGGTTCGCCTCCCCATTGTAATTGTTGAATTTTCAGACGGCGATTCTCCTACTGAGCCTTTTGGCTCTGGGACTCTGCGAGGAGGCCAAGCAGGAGTCTGCCAAGGAGGAGCAGAAGAGCTCGGCCGCGCCGGAGGAGTCCAAGAGCGACGAGTCGACCGCCGAGAAGCGGCAGGACAAGCGAGGTCTCTGGGGACAGGAGGGCTATGGCGGACACGACTTTAGCGGCTTCAGCTGGGGCGGCGCCTACGACTTCGGCGGCCACCAGGAGGAGGTCGGCGCCAGCGAGCACTACGAGCACATCGAACCCCAGGAGCACCACGAGCACCACGAGCACCACGAGCACCCCAAGATCAAGCAGATCACCATCGAGAAGATAGTGAAGGTGCCTTATCCCGTGGAGAAGGAGATACCGTACCCCGTGGAGAAGAAGGTGCCCGTACCCGTCAAGGTGCACGTGCCCCATCCGTACCCCGTCGAGAAGAAGATCCCCGTCCCGGTGAAAGTCCCGGTGAAGGTGCCGATCCACATCCCAGCGCCGTACCCCGTGGAGAAGAAGGTCTACTACCCGGTCCACGTACCGGTCGAGCGCCCCGTACCCCACAAGGTCTACGTGCCAGCGCCGTACCCCGTGGAGAAGAAGGTCCACTACGAAGTGAAGGTCCCCGTGCCGCAGCCCTACCCCGTGGTCAAGCACATCCCGTACCCGGTGAAGGTACCGGTCCACATACCCCATCCGTACCCCGTGGTGAAGAAGGTACCAGTCGCCGTCAAGGTCCCCTACGACAAGCCGATCCCCTACCCCGTCGACAAGCCGTACCCCGTCCACGTGGAGAAGAAGGTTCCCTACCCCGTCGAGAAGATCATACCCTACCCGGTGAAGGTGCACGTCGACAAGCCAGTGCCCTACCCCGTGGACAAGCCTGTGCCGTACACCGTGAAGGTTCCAGTACCAGCGCCGTACCCCGTGGAGAAGAAGGTACCCTACACCGTGGAGAAGGAGATCCCATACCCCGTGAAGGTACCCGTCGAGCACCCCGTCAAGATCGAGGTCGAGAAGAAGGTCCCGGTGGTGGTGCACAAGCCAGTGCCCTACCCCGTGAAGGTGCCCGTGCCGGTACCCGTCCACCACGAGGAGCACCACCACGAGGAATACCACCACGAGGAGTCCGGCGGCCACGGCGGCTGGGAAGGTGACTCCGGACACGGAGGCTGGGAGGGCGACCGACGCTGATTCGCTACCCTTATACAGCACAGTATTCTCTCTGTATGATATTATACATATACCTATAAACACACCTCTCCACGGGAGGGGGGAGGGACGACGAGCGCAAGGGGGTGTCGGCTGTAAGCGCAGTCGGACTGCGCGAGTCAAGTCGAGCCGGCCTATATATTAGTAGCTATATAATTAATGTAAATGTCTATTGGACTCGACGACTCGGTTGTGCCCGACTGCGCCCACGCGCTCGATCCTCTCGGCGTCATTACTTCTTGTATATTATTGATAATTTTTTTATACCTTGTGTCGTTTATTTTTATTTTTTTTTCAATTTTTTTTTCTCATACGAATTCCATCGACTCGACAACTTGAACTTGTGTAACTTACGAAAGGATGATTGACGAGAAGCTGTACACGCGACGCAGCGGCCGCGCAGCTATGTATACACGCACACGCCTGTTTAACACACGCATACATGATCCGCATTTCGACCTATTGTGATAATTGTGATAAATCTAACCGCTTCGCCAGCCTTACAATTCGAAACACACACTCACACGTCATTCTCTCCGATCGATTATTGGTATTATTCGAGCGTCGCATTACCGTATACAGTCACAAACGAACAAATACACACACACACACGCATACACGCAAAGCAATATCCTTGTACAACGACAGAGCTATACTTTAGCGTATAAGCACTAACAAAACTACATTGTCTTCTCGTCGTGTGCGCATATCGAACATGATTGTACGACAGCTGGAGCCTCTGATTATTATTTTTGTAATAAAAACGGATAAAACCAAAGAAAGGAAAAAAAAAGCAACATCCAGAGCCAAGCATTATTTCGCGCTGCGTCACACAGCGTAACCCCCCACCGCCGCCTCCATCTCCTCCTCCTCCCGCGCGGATCCTTATCTTCGGCGTCACGCTCGCGTATCGCCCGGGAGAAAGGCGCGCGGAGCACCGGCATTTCTACCGTATAAACGTGTATATATACATGTATACATACACATCCACGATACAATGGGATTGACACCGAGAACCGGGTTATTAGGGTCTCTAATTGAGCCTGGTGCAGCGCGCGCTCGTTCGAGCGGCTTTAAGCGTCGCGCGCCGCGCAACTGTAAGTATAAATACGCGCGCGCATAAGCGCAAGCGAGAGAGAGAAAGAGAATCGCGAAACGAGCTCTCGAGTTTACGTTTTACGCGGGTACACATCTATATAAGCAGGAGCGCACGTGGGGGCCAGCTGCGCTTCGGACTTTTTTCACGGACTCGTTGTAAGTGCGCCGAGTGAAATTTTTCTGCGCCGTGTCGAAACGCATCGCACCTCCATATAATAGCGTTCGGCGTTCTACAACGCGCGCGGCTTTACGAGGCCTCTTTACGCCTCTGCTGCCGCCGCCGCTGCTGTTCCTTGACAGACGACTCGATTGCGCCGCGTCGCGTACGGCTCTTTAATCGCCCGATAATTTCGGGCTCGCCGCCCTGAAATGGACTTTTTTTCAACAAATATTAAGCTCCTCCACGGGCAGCGCGCGTACGCGCACATGCTGCGCGCGCGTACCCTATATTCGCCGACTTTCTCGTTTCACGGTTTCTCTATATTTACATTTTCACTTCTCTCTCTCTCTTTCGTTCTCTCTCTATACGGCTCTCCTGCAGCCTCGGTCACTCTCGAAAGAGCGTCTCCGGAATGAATTTCGCTTTCGTTCCGTGGAAAAAGCGGTTTCACGCGCGCGCCGCGAGGAAAAACTCGGCTGCTTCGTTCGCCGCGCGAGCCATCGAGTAGTCCGCGACGGCTTTTTTTCTCTTCTGCTTCTTCGCTTTTTTTTTTTTTTTATTTTTCGTCTCGTCGAGCCCGCGAAGATTACACAAATTCCATTTCCGATTCCATGCGCGCGGCCTCTCTTTCCCTAACGAGCGAAGACAGGCGCACACACGTCGTATTACTCAACCGCCAATTAACGTGCACAAGTCGTGCAATTACAGAGAGCCGCCGCGACACACACACACACGCTGCATCATACGTATGACGCAAGTCGCTCTGTATTTACGCAGCTGCGGCGGCCGTAAAGTCGAAGGATTCTCGCGACCAGTCGCGCGCGCGGCTCAGGAAGCTTTTCCGTTGCTGCGCGCGCGCGCGCGCGTTATTATATACAGAAAAACAAAACTCGAACACTATCAACTCGCGCTTTCACCGTAAACCGTGTCTCTAGGCACAACGCTCGGGTCTCTCGGATATAGAATTTCGGACAGGTGTATTGTTCTCCCCGTCTCTCTTGCTCTCCACGGCGCGCAAGTGGAGCATTGTTCTGGCCGTAGGTATAACCGCGGACTTTCCTTCCGCGGGAGGTATTATGCAGTTTTGCTGGCTGTTTAGCTCGGAATTCAAAGATATGCATCCGTACCTTCTACACGTACAGGTATAAGTATATTCCGCCGCGAAGGCGCAGCGAAGACGGATCGCGAGCCGCGCGCGGGGTCTCCCGAAGTCCGATGAAGATTCGAATTTCGCGCCGCGATTCGGTATAGTGAGGGGGGAGGGCGAAAGACTACGGCGCGAGCGACTCTCGCGGCGTCGTTTACGGGGAATAACAGACGCAAAATTGTGGAAAACCCTCCGCCGTTACGCAATCGTTTTACCGAGGTTTCGAGTCTCCATATATATCGTAACGCACGGCTGTAATAGACGAATAAAGTCGAAACGACGCGGAGAGGAAAAAAAAAGGTAACGTTATTTCAACTAGTTGGATATTAAAATGCAAAGTTGAAACTTGGCGAAACGGGGGGATATAGCCCATTGCGCAACGGACGGCAGTAAGACGCGTTTTCTTCTCGATTTTTACGTTTTTATATCATTCGCGCATAGCGCGCGTTACAAGGAAATTAGTTGCTTTATTTTTTCGGTCCCACGCGCGCCGCCGCCGCCGCCGGATTACGGCGCGAAATTTGAATTTTCATTGGACCTTCGGGGCGCCCGCCATCCCCTCCCTCCCTTCCCTCTCGAAACTTTTGCGGTACACAGAGGCAGCCTCTTTCGTCATTATACACTCTCGGAACGCGCATTACGCGGTGTGCGCGCGTGTACGTATATCTTTCCATTAGCCAATTCGATTTTTCAGCGCGGGCGAAACGCGAAAAAAAAGCAAGAACGCGCGCAAAGTATAAATCAGCCGGTTCTCTCTATAGATATACGTGTATCCAGCTCTCGAAAGTAGCGGAGAGCCGTCGGTCGCTCTATGTCTGTATCTCTCGTAAATCACTTAGCTTTGAGACGGCGGCCGAGCGAGAGCGAGAGAGAGAGAGAAAAAAAGGAACTCGAGGCAACTTATCTCGCGCGTAAGTATAAACGTCGGGCGAAAAGCTCGCGAAACAAAATATCCTGGACACACACACACACATACACACACACGCTCGAGTGGTTTATGTGCACCAGAGACAACTTTCCAGGCGGTGTGTATACGTATTATAGCGAAGCTTACGTAACGCGCGGCCGGCCGCCTCTGAAAATCACGCGCCGGCGCGCTTTTGCGCTTAGAAAAATTCATCGTTGACACTTCGGAAAAGTTATCCGGACGTGGCCGTCGTCGTCGTCGTCGCCGTCGTCGTCGTCGCGAGGCCGATTGAGTAACGCCGCGGTGGAAATAAACTTTTACGATCGGACACGTCTACATAGGTATACACGTACATATAGAGACAGAGAGTGAGAGAGAGAGAGAGAGAGAGAGAAAAAGAGAGTATGGAGCCGAGCGTTTCACCGCGCAGCGGCTCGCGTACAGTGTATCAGTGGAGGGAAGGAAGAGAGAGAGAAAAGCGAGCGAAGACATAGGCTACGAGAGCGTATATATTTTCACTCGCTCGATCGTTTCCGCGCGCGTGCGAGAGCTCGGAAGAGATGCTTATCGCCGGCTTAATTTATCGGGCGTTCCGGCAGCTAACGAGCCGCTATCCGCTTCATTAAACTCGCCGACTTGACCGCGCGCGCGCAGCTCTTACGTGCGGCGCTGCGGGGAGACATATACCTATACATATTATGTTATATACATATATACTGGATACAGTGTGCGTAAGACGCGTAATATGCATCTCTCGATTGTTGTGTACGCCGCCGCGATTTTCGATTGAGACACAAATACGTGTACGTACGTATATTTTATATATATATGGCTGTACGCGGGCTATTATTCGGAGCTATCCATAGAGGTATAACGGCCGTTACGTCTGCGGCGCGCGCATTGATTGAGTGTGAAAGTTGAGGATTTAGGGAGCGGTGTTGCGTATATATATATAGTAAATTTGCGCGCTGCCCCGTTATGGGCCCGTAATCGATGATGAAGGACGAATATTTATCGCGGATCTTTTGTAATATATATATAGACGCGAAGCGCGGAATAAAGCGCACCGGGAGCTGGCGGTCATTAACTTCGAGAAAACTGCTCGACGCTAATTTACGAGCATTAATCAAATTTTGCAATGGCCCGGAGCGGTAAAAAATCGGCGCGGTATATACAAAACCTGTTACACACACACACACACACACACACACACACGTATACGTACGCGCGCGCGACCTTTTTATCAAGTGACTCGACCTATTTGCGCTGCGCTTAATATTTG
Source organism: Philotrypesis tridentata (assembly GCA_018906965.1). Taxonomy (NCBI): domain Eukaryota; kingdom Metazoa; phylum Arthropoda; class Insecta; order Hymenoptera; family Pteromalidae; genus Philotrypesis; species Philotrypesis tridentata. The sequence continues at coordinate 8,177,340 of JACCIB010000002.1, forward strand.
ACGTAGCGCGTAACGTTCGACGAGAGATAGAGATACGGCGCGCGTGTGTCCACGTGCGCAGGGTTACGATACGTATGTACACCCTATACGCGCTATGTATATAATCGAAGTATAGCCGCGCTGTAATTCTGCGAGGATATTTTCCGCGCGAGAACAAGTCCCGCAAAGATATTTACTACACGGAAATTCCCTGTACTGCACGCGCGCAGCTCTGCACCGTACTGTTACAAAGCAGTGAAAGTTCATAAATTATTATTCAATAGATAACACGTATATGCAGTACGTGATACATATATTATATTCGATAAATAAATAACTGCTTGTCCAGATTCCTGCATTTCATTATGTTACGACAAGTTTCTTGTGTCTGTATATACCTGCGCGCTTTAATCGCGGTCGGCGCAGTCTAAATTTAGAGCCGCAAATCGTTTACGATATGTTAAACTATTTTTAAAGATCTAGTTGAAAGATCGGTATTTTTAATGATTTGTATAAAAAAAGGGAGTCTGTCTTTATGAAGATCGATGAGCAAACGACGGACATGTATACGCGTTTCAAAAGTCGCATTGCGGAGCTACTTATGTTTTGCAAAAAAAGGTCTTTGCATATTAGTTATAATTAGTTTACTGCGATATATGATATGCCATTAATATTCTTCTGGAAAAATTATAAAAATTAATGAAATTTCTCATTCCTCGACGATATCTTTACTCTCTGTTATGAAAGCAATTTCAGTTTTTTATACACTCAAGTCTAATACTTACGCACATTTTATTGAGATCGAGAAGAATTTTCTAAATCCATTCATTGGTCTTTTTTTTAATTCATTTAGTTATACTCCAAATAGTTTGCCTTTGGAACCCACGAAATAATTCTAGAACCAAGTAGAGCATATTCTGGACAGTATTTCTGTTCAAAGTACTGCGAACAAAAAAAATTTCGAAACACTTATACATACTGAATATTCTGGAAGTTATTGTATAATGTACTCGGACATTCTCTCCTCAAATTCCCATAGCTTTCGTTCAAGTTCGATTACCAATGTATTTATTTATCTATAATAATCAAACGGGCATACGCCCAATTACAAAGATAAGAGTTCCGCAATTTCCAAAACAAAAATCTTCGCCAATTTTCCACAATCGCCCGGCAGCCGCATCGCGCTCCCCCTCAAAACGGCCATGTGTTACATCACAACCGTCGTATTATCCCGTATAACCCCGTCAACCTCCGGCCCATTGGCCTCAAAAGCCGGCCCCGTCGCGCTCACGTAATAAAATCCAGCGCGGAAGAGCATCGCGCGTGGGGTCTCTCTCTGGCATACACCGGGGACAGCGCCGCCGCCGCGCAATTACTTCATCGATACATATCGGTGGGGCATCTGGAAAAAAAACGGCCCCAAAAAAAGTATACGGCGCAAGGTCGAACGCGGAAGTGCCAAGGCCGCATTACAAGAGTCTCCGGTCGTCGCGGCCGCCGCCGCCGTCGCCGTCGTCGTCGTCGTTGTTGGGGCGAACGACCGCGCGACAGTGAAAGCCGTAATTGCAGCTCTCGAGAGCGCTCGCTCGCGCTCTGAAAATGCTTTATCGCCCCGCGCGAGCGTAATATACACAGCTGAATGGAGCCGCGGGCTCATCGTCACTTGTCTGTGTGTATGTGTGTGTGTGTGTGTGTGTGTGTGTGTGTGAAAACGCGCCGTGTGCGGCACTTCCGGCAAGCCGCGGACAACTGATGGATTTTCGCGCGCCGGGAGATACGGCTTCGCGGTTACATACACGGATTTTTTTTTTTTGTTCATCCACCTCGACCATTATGCGCTGATGGTTTTCTTTGCGCTTGACATCGTTAATAGCGATTTCGAGCCGGGGCGAGTGTGCGCGCGTTACGAGCGCGCGCCTCCGCGCGCGTTTGAAAAATTTCTCTTTCCCATACGTGTATGCGCGCACAGTCTCGTATACTCGGCTTTTTAATTTTCTGACTATTTTTTGCCGCGGCGGGTTGCGTAAAGCGCGCACCGAAATCCCGCGAATATTTACGGGATCGCGGATCGCCGAGGTGTACAATGTGCGCTCGGGTATATGTTTTTTGAAGTTCTGGGCTTCAACAAGTTTGCAAAAAATTTGGGGATAAGCCTTTGGAACTTCGGCGATTCGCTCTTTGAAGCGGAAACTTTTGAGGCTGGGAAAACGAGAATAAATGCGGGACTGCGCCGACCGTATACTCTCTCTCTCTCTCAAGAGAGAAAGAGAGAGAGAGAGAGGGAGAGAGTCGTGGGACCCGAGCTTATATTGATTCTTAATAGGCGCAATAAAACTTAAGCTCTCCTAGGAATTTAGCGCTGTGTATAGTGGAAGATTTGTTTGCGATGGATTCGAATAAAAAAGAAACGTGTGTAGGAAGAATCAGCGCTGTTAAAAGTGCGGTATGATTTATTTGCGTATTTACATCCGAAAGCGCAGATAAATCATGCACTTCGTTTCGAGATTGAATTTTGCCAAAGACGCTTGAAAGTAGCTTTACAGCGTGCGATTTTAATGAAACTTAAATGGCACGGCGGAAGGAAATGGAATGAAAACGTTTAATACCCCCCCCCCCCCTGTAAAAGGGCCGAGAAAAAAAATTGAATTTCGAATTAACAGCCTGGAAAAAAAATGGAAGAATCGCGGATTGGAATTGCCATTGGAATCCTTTGAAAATTTCAACGCCCACACGCCTCAGCTTTCGAATAAACTAATCTACGTCGTTGCTGTTCTATCTTTCGTTCTCGTTATTGCGGCTATACGTTCTTGCAACGTCATGTTCATTAAATTTACGAATGCATAATACACGCGCCGTACAATTAACCACTACGCCACAATAGACAAGCCTTTCAAACAGCGATAAAAATTTTATTCCTGCTTTTATTGATACTGTCGAGGCAGACAGATTGTCCGTAGCAGTATCCATAAATTATCGAAATCTTTCCAAAGAGAGTTCACGAAAATCTGAAAAAAATTATCGAATTCCGCGAAGCGATGGCGAAACTCCTGACTGCAACAACACCGGTGCCACCGACCCATCTACGCATCTGCATCGAATAATTCGTCGCTTTGCCCGAGACTCGGAAAGATCTGCTCGAAAAATAATCCTATGTGCCGCTAACAAAGTGCTGCACGTGGCTAATTTCTTGCGCCACACGTGCGCGCGCGCGCCAGCGTAGTACTTTTCTCGTACGCGCGCTAATACACGAAATTCATAATTATATGAATTTATAAATTTAGCGCGAATGAGCCAGCTTAATCTACGAAGCACTAAAAGCAGCTTAAAGGCCCAATTAGCTCGGTGAGCAAGAAGCAATTCCCTCTCGCCCGCAGTATGGGCAATAAGAAAAGTCGAAAAGGCCCATCATCTCTGGCAGCTCGCTTGGCTCACAAACGGCACCGCGCCGCCGCCGAACAATCAAAGCTCGCGCGGCCTATCTCGTTCGGAAAAAAAAAAGAATTGGCCGCCTCGATTTACGTAATCCTCCGGGGCTTATTAGCCATCGGCCCGCGTGTACGCGCAGCATACGTATATACGTATGTGTCTATACGTGTGCGGACCATAACCTCCTCGCAGCCGCGCGAAACTGCGGCTTTCACTCCTCCTCGGCGCGCTGCGATGATATACTGCGTTCGTTTCGTTTCGCGAAACTTCTGGGCCGCCCCTTCTGCATAGCAGGCGCGGAGATCGGGAAAAAGCCTTGCGCAACTACAACGAGCGGCGCTTACGTAAATGGACTATATACTCCGGGCTCTTCCTAGGCTCCGCGCGAGCGCGCAACTTCGGCGCATAAACGTATATACGACGATTTGGAGGCGAATTGCCGTTTCACGATGATGACGACGACGACGGCGACGGCGACGGCGACGACGATGATGACGGGCCGAACGATTGCGGCGCGACGATGCAGGAAGCCGGAAGAACGCTTTGCTACGATTTTGCATTGAAAGCAAAAGTCCATCGACGCAGATGGTCCCAGGCTGATTATATATACGGCGAGACATGCGCGAGAACCTGCTGCCGCTATATGCTGCTGCTGCTGAGGCCTGATCGATGTACATATATGTAAGAGCCGAGATGTTGACTGGCCGATTGGGAATTGGATTTAAATTGCACATTACGCTTTGCATGCTATGCGGAATTATGTGTTTTCCGAGAGGTGAGGATTTCTCCGGATAAAATTTAGATAGCGCGCAGGTAGGTGTCAATTATGGATTATTACCGAGCAGACTTTTATAACGGTTGACACGCATATAGCCGTGAGTGACGATTCGAAAGTGACTCGAGAGGATTTAGCGCTGCTGGTTATAGAAGTAGACCCGAACGAAGTTGTCAACTTTATTGGGATCGCGCACTTGTCACGGCCGAGTGTGTCGCTGCCGGGAAAATCAGGGCAATTGATTTGCTAAAGTTTCCGACCGATTTCGTAGGGACTTCATCTTTATTATCTTGCAACTTTGCCATCTTCTGTATTAGATGTTTAGGCGCATACGAGAATAATAGAAATACGTTGCCTGGAAGCAAAAAATTCACGATTCAGAAAAGTGCATTTTTTTATTTCTGTCAACAATTTTTATATCATATCCCAAAATAAACAATCTAATATTCCTGTCCGCGAAAAATTATGGCAAAAGTTTGCAAATTCATAAATGCTGTATTTTGAGTGATGATTAAACAGTACTCTCATTTAGACTATAGAGATATATTAACAACATTACTTGTAGCTCGAAGCATTTCGGTTACGAGAGTTAATTAAATCTGAGAACATACGTTTGCGAACAAAATTTGTATTAATACCGCATTATAAATAAAGTGTAATATCCACAGTTGCAATTTTGCGGAATGATGAATTTTCGTTTTATGTACATTCTGCGCATAGTAGCCGCACGTTTACATCGTTTTCCCGATGAAGATGGCATTGGCCATCGAAGCGATATCGATTAAATCTCATCTATATAATACGCGCGCATTAAGTTATTACGAAATGAAATTGAATAGTTATGTTGAAGAAGGTAATAACATTAGCGCAACGTATTTTAACTTCAGAATTAACCAACAGTTAGCCATAGGTATACACACCGTCAACGTTTATACACCGAAGTTCTCTCCGTTATGAAAATTTATATTGCGCATAGTTATATATTGCATAATGCAATCCGCATATATACGCGCGAATTCAGACTCCCGTACATATATACACACACGCGCGCGCGTATATAGACATATTTAATGACGAAATAACTTTAACGCGAAATAATACTCAATCAATCAATTGGTCAAACACGTGTGCGCACACATACACGCACGTTTACGCGGATACGCGCGCGTTATAATGCATATACGCGTGTGTGCGCGCATGAGCTGTATTAAATTGCAATAGCCCATCGATTATTCAAAGGGATATACGGCCATTGTAAAATAATAACGCTAATTAATCCGTTGCGCGCGCTCGCGCTCGTACCACAAGGAAATATTAACAAGATAATTACGCGGGCCGCGCGTACAGCTCTTGATTGGGGAAGAAGAGGAGGCGCCAGTCCGCGCGATGATGACGAGCGAAGCCCCGTGGGGAAAAGTTTTAATTACATTTCGAGTGTAATCTAAAGTTTTTATTGCGACGGACAATATTGCGCAACCGAGAGTTGTTCGGCCCCGCGGTGTGTAACGCGCGCTTCGGCCGCGCGCATTATCGTGTATCGTCGGTATACCATATATATGTATACGTCAGCTCTAGCGCCGCGTTTCAGAAAACTCGCGTTATCGTTTAAACGCGATAGCACGGCGCGTGCCCGAGCGTTGAAACGTACTTTTCCAAAGATATTCATCGGGGGAAGTGAGGAAGCGTGAATGGAGCGGCAGAAAGAAAAAAACGGAGACCGGCTCTTACAGATAATAATCCTTTCCGGGACGTTAACCTCCGCTCGTATATAATGGACTATTGGCGCAGCGCGAGCCTTAAATGTTAGCCGATTACCGTAACCAAACGAATTCGCCTCTAATACGCATATAATATATATAAAACGCGAGCTCTTTCATTACGTCGAGCCGCGGCGCGACAAGGGGGTAGGGGCAAAGGGGAGGGGGGGGGTAATACTCGGTATAAATATTATTCGCTTAATTATATCCACACCTCCTCTCCCGCCCATATCAAGCAGAAAGCAAATACAGGCTTCCGCATAGCCGCACACTCTCCGTAAATTATTATTCCTCTCCGATTTCGTTCCACACACGCGCACACACACACACACACACATACATTCTGTTATCTCCGCAGTACCAAATTGGTCACTCCGTCCACAGCGACTTTCCACGAAATAAAAGAAAAAGCCATCAGCGCTATACGCGTATAAATTATTCGCCGAAAAACTCGTTCCTAGATTGAGAGAGAGAGAGAGAGAGAGCATTGCGTAAGGTCAGCGCCGCAGCGAGGAGACAAGAAAAATTTGAAAAGCCACGAAAAGTGTAATGCGCGCGTCTGGATAATAAAGAAAAAGAAAAAGGAAAATTATCCCGATAATATCGAGAGGAGCATACGCGCTGTAACCGGGACTATAACTATCGCTTAGGCGCGAGAGCGAGAAAAACCGGTCGCGGAAGATCGTTAATCATTGCTCGCCGCCGCCGCCGCCGCCGCCGCCGCCGCTCCGCGCGGCTAATTGCGATTTTTATATAAAAATCCAGCCGAAGCGTATCGCACGGGAAACTCAGCCGTATACACGCTTTCCAGTCGTTATACACACCACACCTGAGTCTCTCTCTCTCTCTTTCTCTCTGCATGTGTGTGGAGCCAGCTGGCCGTGATGTACGCCTGTATATACTCTTCCTTCCGGCTGGTGCGAGCCTTATAAAACATCTCGGATATATCGGCTCTTACGTAGAAAATGTGGGAGAGAAAGAGAGAGATAGTGGAAGTGAAGAACCGGCTTTCCACGATTTTCGGGTGCTATAGATTAAAGCTTATACGGTTCTGTCGAATCGAGACGAACCCACGCGCGCTCTGTGTCTGTCTGCGTGCGGTGACTCTTTTATTCCCCGGTGCGTCTGCCCTTATATATACACAACGAGGAAAACATAATACACACGGGTCGCGCGGGTGTGTGCTGCACGCGGCCATTGCCACACAGGTTTCGTGCTACTTTTTTCTTCCACGCTTGTAATATACGTATACTTTTTTTTACGACTGTCCGCGTATAAAAAAAAAAGCATTTTATTACACGCAAGAAAATAAAGCGCGCGATTATTTTTGCCCTCCCGTCGTCGCGCACACCGCGTCGTCGCGTATAGCTCCGAAGTAACAATGCGCGCGCGCGGCCGTATTATTCGCGTCATGCGCGTGCAGCATTCTGCCAAATCTAAATGGATCTCCGCGCGATCATTAACATTCGCGTAAATCAATGCGTTTATTGATTAATTATTCCGGGGGCGCTCGGCGCGCAAGCCCTTTGCGCACTTGCGAGTCTCGTTAAAAAGATTAGTGTACACGCGGAGATATGTGTAAACTTAATAACCGGCGTAAACATTGCATTATACACGTGCCACGCTCGGATTGCACATATCTATGTGTATATACATGCGTATACGCACGCGTACACGCGTGTAACGGACATATTTTTGATAATCGAACGAGGCGTCGTAAAGCCTTAATAAAAATCGAATTAATCGATGCGCCGCTCCGCCGCGACAGATCGCGCGGACGAGGTATGTATATATACACATATATACACGCGAGTAGCGCGCGCGCGCTACACTCCATTATCCGCATCCGCTTTCTATCTCGGCCGCATCTATCGGCGCAGACATAAAAATCCCAACGCACTTTCTTGCCTCTCGTAAAGTCCATCCAAAACAAACACACGTAACGGCGCCCCGGTCATTCGGTCTGAATAACTCGCACGTATATCCGACTATGTATATATACATACGCTTCCATATAGCTCTATCCGTACGCACATGTACGTATTATATCCATAAACGGCGGAGCGATTTTCCATCGAGAGGCCGCGTATACACACCGAGTATTATACACAAGAGTGTAACCGCGCGTATATAGCGCATTGCATAAGTCAATCGCGGGAAGACGGACTCACCTCTCCGTGGAAGACATCGGGAGTAATGGATGCGCCGCGCGGTAGTATACGTGCAGCCTGATGGCCGGGGATCGAAAGCGCTCGAGCCTAAATTATTCATCATTATATCATTATGGAGCCTCCGCGCGCGCGCGCGGACGTGATATACCGCGCGAAAGAAGGTGAAAGTGATGAGTTTTCGAGCGATTAATCGCGAGCGAGTTTCATATACTTACTATTACTTCAGGAAGTTTCTTTGCGCTGGATTTCGTATATAATACACGTTTCGCGCTGTACTTTTTTCTTTCGTCGAGAGGTCATCCTCTCGCGCTGCCTGTTTGCGTCTATATACATACGCACACCCTTGATACCGTCGAGAGAACGCGTCCTCCAGGGATATCGAATTTTCAAGAGTTTCTTGATATTTCGGGAATAGCTTATATTCCACTATACGTGTATCTCGAAGAAAAATTTTTACTGAATTTTCGAGAGGTACATAGCCGACGTCGAAGTTTACATTGTTTCCTGCGCGAAGACGTTCTTTTTGCGCGACACTGTTCTTTGCTATGACGTGAGATTTTTCAAAATATTGCTGCAATTAAAGTTTGTCGTTCGATCTCGAAGATTTCGTGGACAGAGCGATATTCTTATGCATCGATCGCTCGCTTGCTGCAAGAATCCAAAAAGTCATTTATCGCTATCTATTGTCTGAAAAATATTTGGTACACACACAGTCAGTGCAATTGTCGCTTCTGAACGTTAAGACACCTGTACGGATAATCGTATAATAGCCCGTAAAATTTTCTGGAGTCTGTTCCGGGCCGCATTGAAGCAATCAATTGCGGTCGAGAGTGAAAAAGTTTCGGGTTATGACGGACGGGAGAGGACTGCGCGACAGCCGTCGCTTGATTTCCCTGTAGGTCGTACGATAAACGCCGGAGCCGCCTTTTTCTGCGAGCTTTTGAAAAACTTTCCCATCGGTCGAGGTAAAAAAGTTCCGTATTCGTCTTCGTCTCGACTTCCCTGAAATCCACTCCCTTGAATTATGGACGAGCGAGAGTTTTCCTCCCTTTTTTTTCGTGGGCTGCGCCGATAAATGCATCATCAATTGCCTTGGCTCAAAGTTTCAGCCCTTTTTTTCTTCGTGTATTTGATATGCAACTCAATACTCCGCTAAAAAAACAAGGAAATAATTTCTTTTCGCCGCGACAATATTTTTCTTGAGCTTATTCGAAAGTGAAATGAAAATTCAAATTTCGCGCTATAATCTACAGCAGGAAAAAGACCTATAAATTTATTGCTCATGAAAAATAATAAAAATTAAATTTTAAAAAACCAATTTTTTGTCCTCGCCTAATGTAATAATTTATCTATTATTTTATTACCATATCATTCATTATTATTAATCACATTATTATTGCAATTTTATTTCTCCACATAATACGATAGAAACACAAATCACACATTATTCTAAATGATCCTCTTTAAATACGTGATTCTGATTGGTTGCTAAGTAAACATGATTATGGTTACCATATTCATAATTCAATTACTGATATATATTTATAAAACCAAAACATAACCCAAATCGCGCGCGAAGCGCGCCCTAAGTTCTTTGTCAATGAAAAAAATTGGTTATTACACATTAAAAAATCATTGAAGATGAATTTTTATCTTGAAGGGTATAAAAAAAAAATTTTCCAGCATTGTTACAGATAGTAAAGCTGCTTATTTCAAGACATTCTAAAAGCAAGCATATGAGTAGGTCCAGGAAATTTTGGGAACAACTCGCAACTGGAAAAGTTGCGAAAAATTTTCTTGAAGGCATATCTACCAGACCTTGTTTTTCCGGAGTAAAACGACTCGAAAAAACGAGAAATTTTGTCTCTAAAGCAATGGATTTTTATAAAAATTTAATTAGGACAAAAATGTCTTAAAATTCATGAAAGAATGCTCTGAAATTTTTTCAGATCGATCCGATACAATTTTTGATTTTTCGAAAATTCAAATAATCGAATATTCAAAAAACACCCTTTAAAAATCTAAAAAAATTCCAGAGTACTCTTTCAGGAAGTTAAAACATCTGTGTTCTAATAAAAAATTTTTAAAAGTCCATAGTTTTCGAGAAAAAAAATTTATTAATTCTTGTTTTTTAATTATTTCTCGTTTTCTGAGTCGTTTTTGCTCCGGAAAAGAATATACCCTACGATCGGCCGCGTATGCGAGCTTTTTCTCTTTGAGAATCACCTAAGGAACGAGAAAAAACAGCTGTGGTAAGTGTGCCTTCGAAAAAATTTTTTTAACTTTCACGTCCGAGTTGTTTCCGAAATTTCCTGGACACACTCATATACAGAGCAAGAGCCTAAAAATATTCGAAAACCCTACGTAAAAGGCCATTTGAATTTCCCGCCCACTCAAATGTTCGTTTTGCGTAGGTAGGTATACACTGTGTGTGTGTGCGCGCGCGCGTGTGTGTAGAGCTCGCCTTAACGATTCTGCACTCGTATCCCAGAGTCTCCTCGAATCATTCTCGGAATGCGCAAATTGCCGCGGCAGTAGCGAGCCTAATTAAATTTCCATCTTAATGAAAGTGTTTCAGGACGAGGAGAGAGGAGCCCCCTTTAGCCTCGTTACCCGCTTACTCTGCAATCTCCAGCCTGACTACTAAACACCCCTATAGTCTCTCCCCCCTCTGTCTTTCTCTTTTCCTGTCCAAGCAAACTGCTCTTCTGACCTTAGTTGCACGTTTCGCTATCTTTATACGCGTGCTTTCGGCCGCTCTTTCCGATTCCCTGTTATCGACACGGCTTTACCGACCGAGCAGTTGCATTGTCCCCCCTCGACTCTCAGCATCCTCGCGCGCACGCATATATAATCACACACACACACGCGGAGACACGGAGTATCAGAACCGAGCCGAAATACTCTCTTTTGCTTGTCCAACTTCTCTCCTAGTCTCCTCGAGTTTCCAAGTTGGTAATGAGACTCTAGTGCGCACAGCATGTACGTATGTGTACGTAGGATAGCTATATACGCAGGAATTAGTTCCTTCGGCCCTCGAGCATAGCGCGAATTCGGTGTATACGTGTGCATACGATACGACGAGAGACAAAGAGAGAGAGAGAGAGTCTGTCGCGAGGTTTTTTACGGAGTGATTTCCTTTTTACATTTCCCGCCCAGTCGCTAATCGACGCTTTTCTGCAGAAAAGTATTACGCGCGCTTTCTCTTCGGGAATCGCAGCTAATGGGATTTTAATTCGTTCACGCGAAAAATCGCACTTGGAATTCAATACTCGGCGAACAGTCGCGACGTCGACTGCTCGCTTAAAGACAAACGAGAGACAGGCAGACAAGGCGAGAGAGAGAGAGAGAGGCGAGGAGTAAGGGTCACAGGGTGAATTCGGCAAGAGTCAATATAGAGTCCCAGGGCAAACTCGGCACCGGTTCTCGCTTCGAATACCCCACTCTGTATACATGTATATATACACGTCGCCTACCGTGTGTATACATTAAGACTGCCGTGAGAGGGTTATTTGCACGAGGAATCGCGGCGCCAACCGCGAGTCCCCCGTTGTTATACCCGACTCTACCCTATATACATATGCGAGCAATCTCTGTGTAGCGAGGACTGTTCTCCTCCGACTCGGCAAAACTTATGGATATCTGCGTGTGTGTGTGAATATGTGCTTGTATGTGTTCGCACAGGATAGTAGTGTAATTTTATCATCGATTCGTAAATTCATTGGAATAAAAACGACGGCCTAATAATAAGTCTTTGCATTGAGGTACATAGTTTAGTATTAAAATATGTTTGAAAATTATCTAAAAACAATAGATTATACATACTGTAACAAAGAAGTAATATATCGAGATTAATTTCAATTGTGTTTTGAAGTTTTCATTATGAATTATTATCAAATTAATTGATTTTCTACACTGGAAAACCGAATTGATTTTAAATAGTCAAATATTAAATTATTTATTGTTACCATACGTAATCGTAATTCCTTTAAATGATTTGTTAAATGGTATAAATTTTCGTACTCATTATATCTCAGATATAATGTCTTAAATACATCACTTTCATTTTCACGAGTGTTCCTTTGAATCTGGACGTAAAAGAGCATGCTTACAAAAAAGATCTACTTTACTCTAAATATACATAATTGTGATATAAATATAAATTACATAATTATAGTAAAAATTTAATGATAGATAAAAGAAAATAAATATTATGTAATATACTGGAGCAAATGGTATCTAATTAAAGAACTTGTTCAATCATTGCGGGTATGTTACATAGATGTTTTGAAATAAAATGTTCCAATAATTATATTTTTATTGTTATTAATTTTTTTCATAATGGAATATGTAAAGAAAGAAACACTTGTTTGAACATTTTTTCGCTAGTTAAATAATGTTGTGAATAACTAGTATTAAGTTATTTTATGCTACAATTAATTAGTTATGTTTAAAATTTTATTTTTAAATTCCTACATTCATATATAATTATGTAAATTCAATTGCTCCATTGAGTAATTATACCTGGTATATAACATATTTTAAAAATGTTTATGCTCTGTAAACTGTTCCTGAGTTTACATGATTGTTTAAAAATTATTTAAACAAATTACCGTGACTATAAAAGTAAAATTCAACTTTTAAGTATTAAAACTGTATTAAATAGTCAATAAGTTCAATAATTATAAATATTTGATTCATAAGTATCTTCTCATCACAAAAAGAGAGGTAGACGACAATGATCGGAGCTTTTGAGCCGTATCTCATAACGTCGCGTTACAATAACCCCGAAATTTGATCCGCGCGAAAAAGTTTCCGAGCCCAGTGAACATCATACTTCCAACCTTAATGAATTCTCTCGAATAAAGTTCCCTTCAACTTTTCTCGTTTCGTCGAGAGCTCGATGAGATCCATCTAGACGATCTACAATGAACTAATCTAGCCGTATAACCGACAATGTTGTGAAGCAACTCAACTCGCCAACCCGTCGCGACGATCCTTTTTTAGCTCTTTGTCTATATATACACAGACATAGAAGCGCACAGTGTGCTAACAGCTGTTACAGAATATCCCTGCTAGCCTTGCTTTTTGCATCCTCATGTTGCACTTATTCGTAAATCGACCTACATAAACTCCATGTAAAGCCTACACATATTGCCGCGAGAACTTTCTTACAGCTTTCCTCAAAAAGCTACTCCAAATATGACTAAATCCTTTTAAAATTCAAAATTAGATAAGTTAAATAAATTTTCAAACAGAAATATAACTTCCTTCCAGGCATAATTAATTTTATTCATTAGGTCGTATACGTTGTTCGAAAAATTAAGGGAACAAAAATTAAAACAGCGTAAAAAATAATTTTTATACAATTAAGTATTGTCATTGATTTATTAGCTTAAATATCTGAAGATTATTCTTTAAGAATTATAGTTACAGTTTATGCAGAAAAAAAAACAAATTTTATACATGATTGTACAGACAATACATCCTTAATCAAACGAGTCTTCACTTCTTAATCTTTATAAATTTTATTTTCGGTTTTGTTGTTGGTAGTAGCACCACTTGAAGTTTAAATTTTAAATCTTTGGTGTAATCTACAGGCTCAAGATAAAAGTTATGCAGAATAAGAGCAGTTAATGATTTTATTACAGCCATGGCAAATTTTTGACCTGCGGGTGAATAGATTTTCAAAGATACATCAAAAATTGTGAAAATTGAAAAAATGTAAAATTTGCTCGAAAATTTTTGAAAAAATTCATATGTATTCTTTGAGTAATTTTAAGCATTTTTTATTCTACAACATTTTTTCGTTAAGGTAATATTTCTCGAGAAAAAATCATGTTTAACATCACGCTGTTTCACAAAAACCGCCGTCATTTTGTTAAAAAAATCGTAGACAAAAAAGCTCGACTAATTTAAAAAGCTCAGAAAATTTGTGAACTTTTGTGCATATATGCGACAGTAAAATTAAAATTCCTTCTCCTTCTAAATTCGGATTTAAAAAAAACGCTTAAAAAAACGAATTTTTTTGTAAATTTTTACACAAACATCTAAATACCCAAAAACACTCATTTGATTTCGCAGGAACACTATTTTTTTGTTCTGGAGGTCCTGTAGAACAAAAAAAAAACGGTGCCCCAGACGAGTCTCACGAGGTTTTTTTTCGGTCAATTTCCGCTACAATTATCTGAATTATTTTGGCGTATTTTCCCATATACTTTTGCAAATTCAATTCTTTATTATAAACGTCGTATTGTTATCAAGATTCTATTTTTGGTTTAATCAGGAGTTCAATGAAACATTATTGCTAAAATCAACAAAATTATTGCTTTTACAAGCTTCATGATTGGTTTTTATTAAGATCTTTGCTTTTATATTGGTTAAGATGCATATAGCCGCATATTTTAATTTTAAAATTGGCACTTTCATAGCAAATTTTTAATTTTTACTCAATCGCCTTTTACGTTTGCGTTTTATAATGAACAAAATTCAAATATTTTAACCGGACAAAATACAGTGAATAAAGAGTAAAAGTAATTTTTATTTACAAATAAAAATTTTGTACTATTATGATTCTTTTATTATAGACAAATTTTTTTTTAGCCTAAGGTTATTGACAAGTAACTTCCTCGAAAATAGTATATCATAACTGTTACATATAATTAAGTATACATTTTTATCTATATACTTTTTAAGTAGTCGATTCGGTCTTAATTTTATTAAAATGCTGAATTTTTTCAATGAAAGCTCTATTTTTATTACACTAATGTACACAGGCTTTCAACACGGTCTATTAATTGTTCGGCTTATTTTCAAACTTCAAACTTTCAAGAATGTAGAAAATATGTTTGCAAGGTGCTTTTTTCATGTAGAAATACTTCGTTTTTTAAAAAGATTTTCTCACGTGTGTATATTGGAAAGCTCGTGGGCAGTAAGGCGCACTTAATAATGGGCTTCTCTCTCTCTCTCTCTCTCTCTCTCTCTCTCCCCTCTCACGGAGGTACATATATATATTAAGAGTTGAAAGTAAGCGGTCGAATTTGCATATCCGGCGATAAGGGCAATTACCGGGCTTGAACCCCCTCGTGAACAATTAGCCGGCGCGTCTTATATACGTAGGAGTTCTGACTGTACTTTTCCGCATAGCGTTCGCCAACAAAAAGGCCAACTTTTATTACGCAATTGACTTTTCGTTCAATTACATTCGAAAAAATCCAAAACACACACACAACGTGTGAGAGGAACACTACAGATAACATCACACTTGGGCAATTTAACGGACGAGCTTTTCGAATAGCGCCCGCAACTGATCGGATTATATGTTCTTCAATCGAGTTTCCGAGGCTACCATTCGCTCTATTATAACGCTCTCTATACGCTGCTATATATATAATCGCGAGCTGCACTGCTGAAAGCTATACGCTTCAATTTTTTGGCACCATCGAGTTAATAAAGCGTGACTGACGCTCTCATATAACGCTAATTCTTCTATGAGAGGAGCTAATCGAATCTAGAACGTCGATTTTTCTTCTGCTAAGCGTTGCAACCTGGCCAAGTGTACATACAGCTGATTGCCGTTTTTTTGCTCTAGAAGACGTTGCGTATGGATACCGAGTATATGCGTGTTGCCGTAAGCGCACTGTGGGATTATGAGTATGCGGCTGAGTATTTTTTGTTACTAGAATATCACTGCTTGCATATATTATTTTTCTGTTATGTGACACAACTCAAACTCTGCGCATTCGTAACATTACAAACGTTTTGAAAAACATTTATTGTGGATTATCAAAATGAAAACATTGTTCAAATGTTATATCTTTCGTGTTTAATGTAAAAGAAGATAAAATAATTTTTTTTTATTTAATAACAATTGATACAGTGATAAATAAATAATAAATTATATTACTATAACATACATATGCTGATAAGAAATGAAAAAATTGAATTCAATATTACATAAAATGATATTGCAGAAAAAATTTATTTATTTATTTATTTACTATTATTTTTTTTTAATTTTATGTTCTGTATGTATCTCTTAAACTATGATTGGAATTTTACAATATAACTCATTGATTAGATTAAATTCTATATTGCTTGTAATCAATTACGTATGACAACTTCCCTTAGATTACACTAATTGGAAATATTGGAATAAGTAGAATAAGTAGAATAAAAGTAGACTATTTTAATACTGAATTAAACTTTTGTTCATACATAAATTCCAAACAACTGTTTCGAGAGCCAATGAAATAAATTTGATTGAGACGAAAAATTGATTAAAAAAATATTAAATAAATTCAATCAACTTTCATTCAATATCATTCCCGTATTTTATGAATATAATAAATTTTTGATTGTATTTACTAAATGCGAATGATATAATGAAATTATAATGATCAATTTTGAAAAGTGAAAATAACAAAAGTGTCATCTTGCCTGCTACATATGCATGAGTCATCAATCGTAAAAACAACCTCATATTGCACTATAATTAAAGTTTTGAAAAAACTCAAACGAGTAGTTTAGTCAACGTTTTCAGTATAGAAAATTCAAAAGCCAATTAATTACATAATGTCACGAGAAAAATTAGGGCGCGCTAACTCTAGTGAATAGAAATTCTTCACAATATTAAAAATCAGCGTATAAGATTTTGTAATAATATTTACAATTATTAACAACAGATAATTCTTATGAAATAAAAATCAATTATCTTTGATTACATAATAACATTATTAATAAGACTTCTAATTAAAAGTTAATTATCAGTTAGCTAATATACATATTCTTAATGTGTCTTTCTTTATTTTCGTACAAACTATTATTGTATATTACTGTTCTCCATGTCTATTTGAATATAATTGTTATTTATTAGGAACTGTAATAATACATACTGACCGTTAATGGCATCTATATATCTATAGTCCCACCAAACTCGACATGTATCTACTACTTCCCAAAAATCCCGAAACGCTCCTTAATCATCATCCCCATCGCATCCCAGCCTCCATATCTCGCTTTCCTCTGCCATCCTTTTTCCACAACGGACTTGTTTAATTCAGATTTTCAATCTCCGTTTTTACGGGCCGCCGCACGCCTGGCATTTACGGCCCACTAATGGAAATTCATGCCGTACATGTTTAATGACTCAGCCGCGCGTATCAGTCCTCGACGCAAAAAACGTCGGATGCATGTGTTATGGTAAAAATTAAAATTCATGATCCCGCGGTTGGGCTGTACTTTTTTTTCATCATTTTCATTCAGGGCGGAAAGAGCTTTCCACGGAGTCGTACGAATTTTCTGAACGGCCTCTCTCCAATTTCTCAACTACGTCTTCATTTTACGCTGATGCGCGTGTTGTACGCAGCTATATAGCGATTGGAGCGACTCTGGGAAACACACGCGCACATACCGCAAGTCGGCAAGTTACCACTGAGAGACTTTCGCCAGCTCAATTGGTCACGGAGGAGCTCGAGTTATCGGCCGCGTGGGTCTGTATGCACACATGTGGATCAGCTACATAAGCGCGCGCACAAAGTTGCGCTCTATCTCAATTACGAAACTTTTGACTTTGCGAAATTCAGCCCACCACATACGCGAACTCGGATTATTATTAAGCGAACAAGTTGAGGCGATGTTTCGTTGTTAGCCGACACTTCGCTGCTTCCTCGCTCTCCACCATTTTTTGGAGACAAAAGTATGTATATAAGCTTTTGAGATTAGCTCTTGTTATGCGGATTCAGTGCTTTGTCGCGAATTCCGTTGTTTCTTGTTACCCATGCTGAGCTTATATCACAAGTTTCGAGATGAAACAGAAAAATAGTTGGAATAATACCCTTTTAATATTTTTCATAGTTTTTATTACGATCGTAAGGTTAATTAATTCCATCGCGACCAATAGCATTTGTGCCTCCGTCATTTCCGCTACCTGCAGGTGTATAATCTCCGGCGCTAAAAGAAATTAATTACTTATTACTGGAAATCTCACGCAGCGCGGAACAGGAAACTCGCATTAACGGAGAAAACCGCTGAGAATCCGAGCATATATAAGTCGATGAGCTCGTTTACGAGACAGACGAGACTTTCGTCTGCGAATGAAACTTCGACATGATGCATTTTCTTCATGCACTTGCTCTCTCTCTCTCTCTCTCTCTCTCTCTCTCTCTCTCTCTCTCTCTCTCTCTCTCTCTCTCTCTTTTGCTATATCTCTCTCTCTCTCTCTCCTTTTTGTACTACAATAATTTTATAAGTAAAATTAATCACTGATTTTGGTCATAATTACGCAAAACAGGTATGAATAGAGAGTAAAACATCACAAATTCGAAGCGAAAAGAAGCAGAGCTCAGATAACATTTTTTTAAATAAGTGTACAATACTTTTTAAAAAATACGTATATTAAAAAAATTTTAGTCGCTTTTTTCATTTCCTTTTTCAAAACATATAAAGTAATTTGTAAAATTAGAAAATGTTTTCGTAATTTTTAAAAATCATTTAATATCTGTGAAAGTATTGTCAATTAATTTATTTATGTTCAATCTCCTACCCACGGTGCAACACAAAAACCTTGATTTAAAATAGTATTATATTATAATAGTATTTTATATTATGCATCTAGGCGAGGAAACAACTATCATGACAGCCCATATCTCATGTAAAG
This sequence comes from Philotrypesis tridentata, assembly GCA_018906965.1. Lineage (NCBI taxonomy): Eukaryota > Metazoa > Arthropoda > Insecta > Hymenoptera > Pteromalidae > Philotrypesis > Philotrypesis tridentata. The sequence goes on from JACCIB010000002.1 coordinate 8,196,105, forward strand.
TGTCACCCGATCCGAGGCAAGATTTTACAATACAAACAAACGGTAAAACAACTAATAATATAGTTGTATCCATTATCTGTCATTTTACAAAGTTTGAAATTTATATTTACATGCCATTCCACCATTGTAATTAAGACATAAAATCCGAATATTAATTGACTTTAATACTATTTTTAGTAGGTATGTTAATAATATCCCGCATTCAGCAATTAACTAATAATTAATTATCAAAGTTAATCAATTGATATCGTAATCAATCACACAATCTTCTTCCTCCTTCTCTTTGGGCATACAATATCCGTGAAAGTACCAGTGGTATTCATCGAGGTCCATAGCTGTGTTGTTTCCTTCCGGCATTGGTGACACACATTTAATGTAATAACAGTACTCTGAATTTTTCGCATAAAAAAAGTCAGCATCCACCTTCGAGTTTTCATTTTTACACTTGAAATTCTTTAATCCATAGCTTTCTACAATTTGGCCTTTTGAATTAACCTTCACATGATCCAATTGCTGGAACCGATCAATGACTCCTTCTGGTCCATAACCAATTAGTACTAAAAATCCACCATTCGATAAGTCTCGTATTCGAAGAAGCCGAACATCTTTATTTCGAAGATTTAACCCGACCTGCAAATGATATTTCGAAATAATGCATTCCAGGTTTGTGGAGGACATATCCTGCCAGCAGATGGTCAACTGACTGCAAATCGCTGAATATGCTATAGCTGAGATGCGGTGATCGATGTTAAAGACCGATAAGGAGTAGTAATGGGCTTCTAGTAGATGTCCATCGGCTTTGAATATTTGCACTAAACCATCCTCTCCATTAATTAATGTATCAACCAAGTAGAGACGATTGGGATCATTCATTAAACCTCGTGGCCATGTTGAATGAATTTTCATCACAGCATGATGCTTGATCGGTAACTCATGTTCTATAAAAAAAATTTTAACATTAACAGTTACTTATTTTAAATATTTTAGATTAAATGTGAAGAATAAACAATCTTACCATGATAAGTACTGAATTTATGCGTTATCGAGTCATATTCGATTCGACACCTATTTTCCCGTCCACAAAATTTTTCATTCCTAAAAAATATTTCTGCTCCATTACTATAGGTCACAATGTTTAAACCTGTGATTTCGCGATCATTGACTCGATATAATTTCTCATATACAGTAACATTCGTTTCGTGGAACTTGCAACTGTTCATATGAACGATTCTGACTCTCAGAAGTTCTTGGATGTAACCATCATCAGTTTCATAATTTTTTGCCATCATCTGCGATTCTGTTACATTATATTCATGATTCATCTCATAACTATCATAATTAGATCTTGCAATTTTTTCACCCTCCTTCCAGACAAAAATAAGCTGGTTGCGTCCGTATCGTTCCAGCAAAAATCTTCTGGGTATCTTTCGGTTCTTCGAAACAAGATTAAAAACGCAGATTTTGGATTTTGATCTTGTATACCCTTCTCGATTGAGTGGTTCGAATATCAAAGTACACTTTTTCTCAGTACGATCATCATGACGATCGCAGAGAGCATAAAACAGTGTTACGCGTTGTCTTACGAAATAACCGAAAATCAAATCCAAACCACGATGATTGATGTGCTTTGAAAAATTTGGTAATTCTCGCAGATTTCGTCGAGGTAGCGTGGTTCGATTAGCTGATAGTTGGTTTGTTAAAATTAATAGGAACAAAAGTACTATAAATGTAATCATTTTTAGAATTTAAAAATTTTCGATTTTGTTTCAGAACATTAAATTAATGCAAAATTATAGTTAATACAACCTAACATCTACACTTCATAATTGAAATTAAAGACTTGCGTTTGTTCGAATTAAAAAGTTTAACACTGTGTAAACAAGATGCTAAAGAAATCTCGCACAAACACTGTGAAAGTTGTACATGAATTGATACAGTCCAACGATTGATACACGACTACGACACGAAACGAGTGGTAGGGATGACCTAGAGTTTTAATCTCCATTTCTTCCAGAAACGTAACATTTAATATCAACGTAATTTACCACAGAGGGGTATTCCAATTACGAGTGTCATTTCGGACTTTCCTATGTCTGTAAACTAAAACAGTGACTCGAGCGACAATAAACAACACAAGTATCATTTGTTAAAAAATTTTAATAAACACTAATTATAGTAACGTACGTATCGTATTGTATCACAAACGTGTAAGTGACGTACTTGATGACAAAGCTCAGTTCTAGCATTTTAATAATTATTTCAGAACTTATTCGAGTGTAACCAGTAATATCAACATTATACATAGGTTCGCTAGGTTCTCGATTAATCTTATAACTATCTAAGTGTATAAATCAAATTTTAAATCGAAAATCGTGAATTATGTAAGCATATATTCTTAATAAGTAAATAACTTATTTATATACTTTTTAGAAAAATAGAAAGCCCTCATGAAGTAGATTTATGATTGCATTGATGCCACACTGTGATCTACTGTAAAATAACTTGTGGAACAAGTACTTGTAGATCAACGCATAATTGAACCTGATCTTATCCTTTAAACCCGTCTATACTTGATTAGTAACTGGAAGTTACTGAAACTCTAGTTCAATTAATCGATTACACAATTCCGAGACAAGATTTCTTTTTTGGACCAGTTTGACTTCTCTCGACCTATTCATCCACACTGTCGCCTTTCTTGGACCCAGCAAAGTGAAAAAGAAGTTCCGATGATAAATAATAATAAAAGCGATTTTCACCGTTAATTCTAATATTTGAAGTCAAACATTAAAATTACCTTTTTTTGAAATAAATAATCTAAAGAACAAACTCCCTGACTATGTTCAGCCATTACTAAAAAATTATTCAATTAAATAATAACGTTGATTGTATTTGGTGAGTTTTCAAGCTTTGCTGCAAAATACTTTAACGACATTTTTAGTTTTTCCCTTTTCTTTAATAACTTGCGCGATCGAATTAAACTGAATTGTTTTTCATAAATCATATATTTAAGGTTTAATTTAAAATATAAAATCACTCTGTTCATGACACTTATCCAACATGAGGTAAAATTACATCTTTCAAATTGATAAGATCAAAATTTCAAGTAAATAGAAAGGTCACAGTCACTCTGATATAATACAAACGACAAAGTGCGACAAGAAGGAAACTTAAAATAAACTTTGTAGCGATAAACCACTTAATATGAATAGCGATTTAACGTCATGTTCATAGTATCCCCAAAAAATACTAGAAATATAATAATATAGTATTTATAAAAAGAATTTTTGTTTGTAACACACTGGCAATAAGAAACTATTACCTTGTTGTAATAAATATCTAATAAATATAAATTATTATTCACCATCACATCGAAATTCACCTTCATACGTAGACTAACAAAAATAAATGTAAATTAAACAAAAATATCTATGTCATAATTATTGGATTACATTCTGGATCAAAAGAGCTATCACATCGAATGTTTTTTGATCTCCGAATGTTCAATTCAGCTTCCCTAGCACTAATGCACCTAGATCTCAAATAAATGTGCATAAATGCATCACCCGCTTCGCTCTCTTGCATTTGACAAGCAAAACTGTAACAGATGTCTCCATTGTCTCGCTTGAATGTTTCAATCTTAACGTCTCTGACATTGCATACTATCCCAGTCAATTGCTCAATCAATTCGATTACATAACCTTGTGTCGACTTTTTCACTTTGTACAGGTTGAACTGTACTGCATCCATGTTGCTCTCGCACCAGCTTTGATCGTTACAGTTGCTTGTTAGTAAGAGCATGTCACCATTTTTTGAGTTACTTACTGCTAGCCAACTACCGAATTTATGATAATTCTGACCGAGTGCAAATCGCATTGTATGGTCTCCAAATGAATTAAATTGAGTACAGTTGAGCTGGTTGACGTTTTGCGTTATCCAACAAAAGCCTATATACAAAGGAATTTTTAAGGATATTGCAGGACGTTACTACTTTGATATTGCTGTTCGACCCATTATTCTGTTTAAATCTAAATTTCCAGACGTTATTAATTAATGACTAATTTCTGCATTCACATGAATTCCATAATTAACGCTCTATCTATACGTATATCAAATTGTATACAGAGGTTAAGTCATCAATGTAATGTTTTCTTAGTGTTTCTTTCATGATAATTAATAGTAAATATATTAATATTAGATACAAGAAATGAAACCACAATGTAAATTAAGAAGAGTCGATAAGTGCAGGAATTGAATGAAATTAATTAGGCAAAGTAAATATATCTTGTATTAAACTTATGAATATTGCAAAACTGAGTAATTTTATTTCCAAATACAGATGATGTTTTTACTATATGTATATAAATATACGATTATCTAAAATGATACGACGATGCGCTGTATACTGAAAAATAATAAAATTACACATCCGTGCTCTTAAAACATTCATACATCAATGCTCTTAAAACAATCATTATTATAAGTTTTTACAGAAACTTTAAACTTGGAATAAATATCTTAGGAAGGCATCCCTCTGTCTTGCAAATAGCGTCCTGGTTCTCGGCATTCAACTCGAAGTCTGTGTACTTAATACAGATGGATACCACGCCAAATATTGTCTGAATTGTTTCCACATTGATCTGTTTGCAAGTTATAGCCCAACAAACGTCACCATTATCTTTTTCGAAGATATCTGCCTGAATGTCTTTAAACGAAGAACAGTAAATTGGTTTTGTCATGGGAAACCTAAAGATGCGCTTAATTTTGCCAGTCTGAATTTTGTATACGTCAATGATCATGCCTTCCTTATTCTGACAATGTCCAGAGCAGCTAGATGCAAAGAGCAGCATCCCTCCATTCTTTAAATTAGTTAATGCAAAATACGTGTCAAAATTTAAATTTTTTTGAGCCAGCGTGAAATCCATTGTCTGGATACCTTGAGAATCGAATTGCTTACAGTTGAGCAGATTTCTATTATGGAAAGGTGACGAGTAAAAAGATGGTAACCAACAAATACCTAAAAAAATAAGTTCATTAATCCAAATATCTTCAAAAAATAGATTATTATTACACTAATGTAATTCATTTAATCGCGGCAGTACCTACCCAAGTTGAATTCAAAAGCATACAAGAAAACTGAATTAAAAATCGTATACAATAGTAAATTTTCTACATAAAAAATCTAAACCTTTTTTATGCTCATTTACGTACTTTTGTCGTACAATATATAAATATCGATTTCCACATTCTACACTCAAAATATTTGAAGAATATTCCGACTTTGTACGGGTATATATTACTTGTCATAAATAAGTAAATAAACATATCTGACATGTATTCGTGTTTTCACAATGGCTCTACGAAGTGCACAATACAATGTTTAAATTTTGTTTGATTTACTTTTCCTTTTAATTAATAAAATATAAGAGCAATATAACTTAAATGCCTTATACCTACGAAATATTACAAAACCTGTAACACTTTTCTGCATTGTCATATTGAAAATTCATCGTATCTTTTGGTTGTTTTTAGTCTTTTTAAAATTAGATTTATCGGGACGTCGCGATTTTTTTGATACGTTATATGAGTCACATTTTGTACTATACTTATATGTGCATACTGTATAAACGAACGATCTTGTAACATTGAACAATAAGAAAATCATTTTCAAAAGATCAATATACTGCAATTTATGGTGTGTTATACATCATGCACATCTATAGCTTTTACTACAATACGTCATGAAGTTTAAAATCGCAATAATCGCGTACTCTTGAGAACGATACATGAACATAGATCCATAATAAGAATTCTTTTTTTTTAATTCTAACAACTTGAATTTTTTTATAGGTAATTTAAGATTTTATGTCGAAAGACTTTCGCTTCTTTGAACTTATTTAAATTCTATCATTTGTGGCTTCATTTCGAGTATGGTTTTTGTTAACCTGCACTCTTATTTCTTTCCTTACAAACTAAACTATCAAGAAAGTTTTGAGTACAAAACAATGTACAATTAAAATTAATGAATGATCTTGTAATTCCCTTAATCAAAACTATTTAATGGGTCGAACTGACATTGAAACTATATTCATATAATTCTTTACCTAAATAACCATTGTTGCAAGAGAAGGCCTGACTCTGAATGCCAAATGGATAATCCATCAAGTACTTAATCTCGCCGGCATTGGAACTGATCAGATGAAATTGTTTGGATAGAACGAAGAGTCCCCAAGCTGCAGAAATTGGTTTTACAGGATACACGTTGGCTTCGAAGGCCTCATATCTAAACAGATCACTTGGTATATATGTTGGAAGCGGTCCATGAATTATCTTTCCTCTCTTGTTCTGGGTCAAACCACACATCATCTCATTGCATAAAGTCTCGTTCTTGAAATACAGATCGAAAGTGTCTTGATAAGGTACCACGTAAAAGTCATCAACGTTAATGGGCCTAGAATCAGCCACATAATCAATCGTCTTTTCTACAGATTTACAGGTTGACATATCAAGCGTACGATAAACCATTTTACGTGCTCGATTCTTCTCATCCTCACTAGTCAATCTTTCAGTCCACATGAAAATCACATGTTCAAAATGCAGCAACTTCAATTGAAACTCATGCATTATATAGCTGTCCTTGGAGACTCGTCTATATACATTACAAGCCTTTCTAGTAGTTTGAGTAGCCGTTGGGTAGGACAAAAGGGTCACTGAGCAGTTTATATACTGTCGTTCATGAGGGATGTCACAGGCAGCATAAGTTAATGTATTGTTCTTCAGAGGTTGATGATCAAAAATTACGTATCTGTTTTGGATGGTAATACTCTCCTGAATTCCTTTACTGTCCTTTGATAAAACAGTGCTTAATCCAAGCCAGACTAAACCGAGAACTACTGGGACTCTTAACATTGTCGCTGTAATTTTTTGGTGAGAATAGAAAAGAAACTTATCAACTCACCACTGAAGAACAAAGATTTTTTTCATAACACTCTACTTTGCACTGTGATCTCTTGGTTACCGCTTCTGAGCTGTGTTGTGATGTAGACTATATATCGGGATTACTATTTCGTCGAGAGTGTAGAAAGAGCGTTTGCTGAACTAAGAATATCAGCAATGTTATGTAGTACATGATAAACTGCGAGTCGATAAGTAGGGATGGCTTACAAAATTTTTTATCTCTTGCCGTAAAGGTTAAGTCATTATCATCTCTAAAGACACGTCTCGACCTCGATTGCAAATGATCTATGTCTCAAGTGAAAACCCAGTCGAAAATCTCGATTTCGACAATAACAGACGTTTTTTCCGAGATGACGTGAGTATGTTCAAACCCCAACATACACTTACCATTGGCCAATTCAATCAAGCAAAGTTAATCGACTGTGCCCACCTATATCAAACTTTGGTGTGCATAAAAAACCCTTATCGGTTCTGAACGTATATCTTCACGCGTACGGAAAACAAGATTTGTTCTCTTAATAACATGTGTAATAACATTATAAATAATTATAAATGATTGTAATTTTGTAGAACCAAAACTCTATCGAATGTAGATACTGCAGTTTTATGCAAGAATGTAGTAAAGTGGCAATATTCTTAATCGTTTTTAAAATGCATAACATATCAGCTTTTTTTAAATTCAACAAACAATTGGCATTCTTAACTTATTTCCACTGTACACTGGAATAAGTCCAATTATATTAAAGAACGATGAGAAACTTATCAATAACAATTCAGAAAAGTTTGAGCCTGCTCCAATCACAGCTTCAATGGTCATTTTAACATAATACTTGTAATTTATCAGATAACCATTAACTATGAGACTTATTTATTTTTAAAACCTATTTCTTAAATTTAATCCACTTATATTATTTGCGTTATAAAAATTTTTATACATTAAGTTAATCAATCTGCGCTAAGGAAAATAACTTTTTAGATTCAATGACATTTATTTCATCGAAACATTTAATTATTTTAAATGTTTATTCAATAAACTGCTCTATATACATTACATTAAGACAGTAGGCGGCTGAGAAACTTATTTCTGATTTTGAATCGATTAATTTTGTTAGAACTATATTTAATGCCTTATTGAAACGTTAAAATATCGATCAAAGTAATCTTATACAAAAGTATCATTTTATTCATGATTTAATAAATAATAATAATTGTTAATACATAATTTATTATTAGAAATAAAGCCAATTTTTTCCATAGATATTTGCAGTTTAGAGAATTATTCAAATTTATTTTTGTACTTCAGTATAATTTCATCAACATAAACGTAAGCAGATCACTACATACAGCAACTTTAAAAATACTTTAGTACCACTAAAAGAAATCACATTGAATAAAACAAAAAGTTTTAATTAACCACCGAAAACTGACGTTTTGCTAAGGTCACATATCTTCTGGGGAAACATCGACTGCCAAATTTGAGTGAATCTTTGCTTCCATGCTCCCCGTAATCAGTACGATCACAAGAAAAGTGAATACACAGCTCGTCCTCTGGATCATTCTCACTCACATCAACACGGAAATCTTTGATATTTGTGCATTTGAAGTGCAATCCTTCGACTTCCAAGGGTCTATCTCGATGGCCATCAGCGTGAATCCGAATAATGCTAAATCTTGTGAATGTACGATCGTCCTCTCTGCTCGTTTGTCCAGTGACTAACAGTAGTCCAGGTTCTATAGTTCCATAGTTGTGTGGTTGAATCCACCTGACAGGTTCAAACCCAGGTTCATCTATAAATTCCAGGACTACTCCAAGCTTTTTATTCATCCTAGAATCAAACTGTCTACAGGTGACATTGGTTCTTTCAGAGGCCCAACAAGCACTAATCAGATCATAGGAGTTGGATAGCCTGATAATCACATGATCTGGAACTGTCAATAATTCAAATCCTTTTCCATCTTGTCCTATTTGAAGCAAGCTAAGACGGTGTTCGGTTGGAACTGTCGCCAGAGCATAGAACAGAGGCTGACCTTTGTTTACCGGACCATGGCTTGTAGAAATGAGATTTACTAATTTATGGAATTTAACATTGGCCAGAAACTGCGTTGGTCCGCTGAGTTTCTTACCATTTACATCAAAGCTCAGCTTACAATTTTCTGTGCCGCAGAAAGTTTTGTTTCTAATGACTGCGTCAAATCCGTTAATGGTAGCTGTAATTGCTTGGAGTTTATTTCCAGGAAGTACTAGGTCGGTGTGTACGCAAGTTGATAGTAGAAGAATCCTTATAATAACATATTTAGAATTCCAATCGTGATCCTTGACCAGCCATGACAGCAGGACCCGATCATCACCAAGTGGCTGGAGCCTTAAATTGGTTAAAGATTCAGTATTTGGATTCGAAACTTGAAGATGTAAAAAGCAGGTATCTACGTAGGTAGCTCCATTATCAAATGCTGGTGTTTCAAGGGTAACGTTGCAATGATTATCCTTGAAAGTCTCTTCTTGTGAACTGCACGTTGCATAGAGAAAACTTTCATTGTCGGTAACGACATTTTTTCCTGAGCTCAGGATAATACGCCTCCCATTGAAACTCAGTTCTTTATCAAAACTCGAAATACGCGGTAAAATTCGAGATTCCAAGATCATAACGTAAAAACATAATATTAAGAATAACAGAAGTCTCTTGTTCTCCTTCATCTACAATATTATCAAGAATTTAGTATTAAAGTTAAGTATAAGTGATCATACGTTTAATTGTGCAATCACTGACAGGTAGATATTTTAATACTGTATACATAAAAAATGCTTACTTTCAACAACAAAAACAAAAGTTGCGTCGTCGCTGCACCCGGTTTGTTCACAAACTGCTTTTGATTTGCAGAAGTATCTGCTAGAATGCCAATACAAGATACAAGCGGAATCTATACAAGTGAAGTAGGGATGAACTTTTGATAACCTTTTATCTTTAGTATAGAATAAGTTGTCGTCTGTATATCGTAGCTGTTATTAGGCGAGGGTAAAACCTTGAACTATTTTCTATTGCCTATACCCTGATAGAAACTTAACGATAAATTAGCTAATTTCGTTATGAATTAGCTAATTAATAATGAAATTATCTAATTTATTATTAAGCTTCTACCAGGGTACCTTTTCAACCAATACATTGTTTATCGCCATATTTATCGAGAGAAAAAAACTGTTTCAAAAAATAAATGTGTATGCATAATGTGACAACAGAGTGATTATTTGAAAGATCATACTTAAAAAAACAACGTTAAAAATACATTTAATTTTTCCAGAAACATTTATATTATTCTTAAAAAGATTTTAATATGTAGCAGAGCATAGATATTGCAATTCGTTATCGATTTAGTTTCACTATTTTTCATAAAGTTATTTGTAAATAAATTTATAAGGTTGTACTTACTAAATGGTGTTATAAAAACTACCTTCTATTAAAAATCAATTTAATTATCAAGCACCACAAAATACCAATAGTTATATTACATCAAAATTATAAGCTTCAATAACAGTCAGTTCAGATCACTAAAAGAAACATTCAATGAGCGTATATCATATTAAAGTGCCCAATTTAATATAATAGTCTAGAACTATCCGAAGTATAAATCGCTTCGACGGGAGTTCAGAGTAATAGCAGCAGAATCAAACAATAGATCCGCACGTGTGGGACCATGCAACTCGTTAACAAATAGCAAAACATCAGTTATTTTAAATTTCACAGTTCGATTTCAATAAAAACTTTTGTTCCAAGGGAACCAATTATTATTTTCTCTCGATTTAACAAGAAAGTAATGTACGCTAAAAGTATATAAATAAATAATACATGATAATATCTACTACATTGTATATTATTAGAAAATAATTGCTCTATGCCAGTAGGATGCAGTCAAACTTCATCGCAATGAGTATTGGACTTCTAATATCTTTGCAAAAAGTCTCTTCAAGTGGATTTAACGTTGGCCAGCGTCTTGCAGGTGATGAAGAAATTGTAAGGCTTTCTGAGAAGTCACGAGGCTCAGTAAACTACGACATAAATTTTGCAAAAACTTATACCGTCGACGACGACAAAAGCAGACTGATTACGCGTCTCATCATAGAAGATAAGATGGTTGAGTCTGGGTCTCATGCAGCAATTATCGCTGGAGGCCCAGGACAACCTTTTGTTAGCCTGACTTATGCTATACCAAGATACAGTCGTATGGACTTCGGAGTAACAATTTATGCGAGAGGTTTGAAAATTTTTTGAGAATTTAAGTGTATTCTAAATTGTATTTATTAAAAGGAAAATAGAGAAACTATTCGATGTAACATAGACTTTTATTTACTCTAATTCATCAAAGCTGAATATATACAACAATCATCACTCCGTTACAAAAGGTATCCATTTATTTTGACGGCTCCCAAGTAATAAATATAAATTATTCAACTCGAAAATCTGCTTTCAATTCATTTCAAAATACCGCTTGGGCACGCATCGAACATCGATCTTAAGACTGCTTTTTGGCTTATCCCAGCACAGTCCATAGGCACAGTAAAAATCGCCTTTTTTCTTTTCATAGAGTAGTGCAGGTCCACACATTCTCAAATTTTTATCACCCATTGACAATTCCATTGGATCACTTCGTATGCCATTCGGCTCAACCTTCGTCAGATACTGACTTCCATATCGAGTATCCTCGGTCAACAGCAAAAATCCCCCTGATTCAAGATTGAGCATTGAAGCATGTTTCGAGCTGTAGCCCAAAGTCCATGTGAGATTGGTTTTAATACTAAGACCAGAATCATACTGGCGGCATTTAATAGTTCCGTTAACCAATAAAATGAAGCAGTAGCCGAATATTTCATGGGAGTTTGAGGTAACGAAAGGCCGTCCATCTTGTGGCAATCGAGGCACCACATGGGTCACACGTGAGTTGCTTACTTCACCTCTGGGATCAAGAGTTTTAATTTTCAGTAGATCAGCCTCCTCGACAAACATAAAGTAGCCTTTATCCGCATTGCCAGGAAAGACCGGTGCAAAGTGAGGGAAGTGATCTGATGTACCTGGATTGCTGAGTGACGGATCGTATGAATCATCCTGTAGTATCGATATATTGCCAATTATTCTTCCTGCAATAATTATTTGTGTTGGTTGCTCATCTCGTCATGATTATTATCTTAGAGCTTAGTATGAACTCGACGTCAACTTACCTTCAAAGTCATACGAGGACCTGCAAAGACGTCTCTTACAGGTATCCAGATTTGAAAATATTAAATCGAAAATTTTTCCATAAGGTACCACAAATACGTTCCTATCAAATGCTCTAACCGGCGACAGATCTACAGTCAATTCGGTCACATTTTTCCAGCTACAATTTTTCACATCCACGAGGTACACCGCGAGCTTTACAGATAACTGTCGGTAGATTGGTTCCGTCCAAAAAAGCACGGCACGGTCGTCGTCCAAAGTAACCAATCTTACATTATCTTTATTTTGACTGGTCAGATTAGTCCAACAAGATTTGCGAAAAGTGATACCGTCTACGTATGTCTCGATCACAATGTTGTACACTGATAAACTTTCTTCATAAAATACGTCCCAATCTTGCTTGACATAGGACAGCCGGACGTGGTCATTTATCGTATCGTTGTACACCGAGAGAATTTGCGGATCTGTCAGTTCCTTGCCAAAAGTTCGCACACCGATGTAAGACACATCCTCTTGCTGTTGAAGTTTTTGAGAGAAACTGCAGGTAACTGTGGAAAGCATTATCAACTGCAGAAAATTCACTCGCACGACAAACATTGTTTAAGCTTCTAAAACTATTATTATTATTATTATTATTATTATTATTATTATTATTATTATGGTTGTTGTTGTTGTTGCTGTTGTTGTTATAGCTGCGTACTTTGCAGCGTCTGTAGTCTATGTGCAAAGAAATTTTGCTTCAAATCCACAAATATTTTAATATATTACAAAATATGTGCAGTACAGCTTACTCTGTTCCATCAGTACCCGCTGGGGAACAGTTTCGAACTATAGTAGATGTTATATATTCAAGCCACTTAAGTTTCGTAAATCGTACACATGATGAAGAAGAACAGTCACAATAGAATAATGAGCTTTAACTCGATCTTGGTACATAGGAATTTGAATCTGATTATGCCACAGTATTTTACGAAAGTGCTTGCCATATAACTGCTACTGTACTATATGCTTGTATTAAATACGTTTTTATAGATTCTTTGGAATTAAATTTATAGTTTATAGTTATAATGAATCAAGTAACACATACTTTAATATTTAAACTTAATAGTTATAATATGCTATAACACTTTATAATGTATCATAACAATTATCCATATAAAGGATTTTAAAAAGAACATCTCGAATATAGTAAGATCGTGAAACTTAAAATTTGTTAAGCCTTTATTAGGCACATGTATCGCTCATTGCAAAAGCTGTCCCTCAAAAAATTTGAATAATGTTTGTATGAACTTTTTAAAAATATTGGTATATGTAATCAAAGATTCTAACCACTTCGTAAATACGTATTGTCATGAAATATGCTGTCGATAATATTAATTATCCCATTAATTTGTAATAATATTTGAAACAAAAGTGGGAGGATAACCCTTGGATTCACCTTCAGTGAAATAAATAAACAAAAGTTTATTTTAACCAAACATTTGGCAATGTTTCGTCCTTGATGATCCTATTAATTTGTACAACACATCCCTTTCCTCATAAAAACGCGATCAAAACCCTATTAATTTAAACAACACATCCCTTTCCTCACAAAACGCGATAGAGTGCTTATCCTCGAATACAATTCAAAAGCTCATCAAGAAACTAGTAAGCGCTATAGCTTTACAAATATTACACTGTTGTGACCTATATTTAACAATAGCGAGTCGTCCAAGACAATGATAGATGGCAACATCATATACATAAGTCAACGGCATAATAATGGACAAAACATTCAATACGTTAATTTCTTGCTATATAGTGAATTAATATTATTAATTATTTAGTTGAATCTTATTCAATAAGCAAGTAAATAATAATAAATAAATAAGATATTCAATAAGATTAAGAGAATCGGTGTCATAACGCATTCGCAAATATTGAGATTACATTATAAAATCAAATTTTTACTTTATGTAATATTTACGCTTCGGTTAATATTTAAAATGAATTATTTGACGTACATGTTTACATGCGTCCGACTTATGTATTTATTACCTGCATCTGAGCTTTAGAAATTAAAAAAAAAATTAGAATGTTTCGTTTTATATTAAAATCATGAATAATAATAGTAACCTTCTCCACGTCGTAGTAAACGGTGGTAGAAAATACGATGTATGTTACCATAAGGTGCAAGAGTAAATAATATATTGATTGCACCGTGTAAAGAATGATCATCAGGTTCATCAAAATGCAAATCTTGCCGGGTAATATTACAACGAGTCGATCGATCCTTTGTGGAAAAATAAAGAAAACTCGAAGAACGCAATCGGCAAAGATCATACGTAGGTATACAAAAAATGTTTTTCTAATACTATCCTAATATCGCCATATAATTCAGTGCTCGACAAAAATACCTGATTTGGAGCCAACTGTTGTTTCTCACAGATCTTTGGAAGTGTCTTTTTAATTTCGCTGCAATGTAGAAAGGAAAAATCAACACGACGATGCTTATCGCGCATGAGACGACAGACGGCTGACCACGATTCTCGCATCCTCCGAGCGTAATAACAATTTTTTTCGAGACAATTAGCTTTACTTTCATATTGTCATATATATTAATATTTAATATGGGTTATTCAGTGGTAATTTTTCTCGTATAACTTTGTGATTTGCATGGGTAATCAGTTCACTTGGTACTTCAACACTAAAAGCAGTAATTGCAGCTATAATTCTCTCCTATTAAAATGGAAATCGTTCTTTTTCTTTTCACTTGAAATAATTCATGCCAGGCATGCTGTAAGTTGCAATATTAAAAGAGGTATGTCGAACCATTTGATGATTTGCAGAAAATATTTTTGCTACATTATAGTTCTACATGTGTATGTTTAGAAGATGCATATACATCGTTTTTCACGAGCAACTTCAAAATCGCAGGGCGCTTCTCAAAAAAGTTAAAAATAACTTTTTCCCAGAAATGTGTATAGCCGAAAAGTAAAAATAGGCGCTACTGTTGCATACGCAAGGCGCGACTTCATTCGATATAAAAAAAATCTTAATTGGGCATAAATAAAAAATCTAATAAAAAGATTAAAAAACTAAGATTATAGATCATCAGATCTGATACGAAAACTAGCACAATTCATACTCTCGGTAAAAATGTATCATTCCTTAATATAATTTTCTTTAATAGAAACTATTTTATGCAAGTAAGTATTTTTCACAAGTTGTTTTATTGTTTTTTTCATTATTTTTCCCAAGTATTTCAAATGTTTCAAACAAAATTTGAAACATTAGAAATTAGTATCAATTTTACGAAAAAGAAAAAAGAATGATTTGACGACGACAAATTAACTAGAAATAATTCCAATCGACGTTTTCGAAAATAGTTTGTTAGAGAAACCAAAGGTGATGATGTGTATGTGAAAGTTTCTTGCTTAAGCTGCGCGCCAATTGACGCAAATTCGTGTGATCGCAGTTGCGATAGCCAGAAACCGAGTGCGCACAGTACGCAAAACTGTAATTTATTCACATAACAATTACGTTTTAGTATGTCATTGTATTATTAATATCTCAATATTTGAAATGTGCAATCTAATAAGAAATTGTCGGGATATACAATTTTAATTTAAGATTCTATAATATTTTTACGTGATCCGTAAAAATTCACTCCCTTCAGATAATAAAGAAAGGGCTCGCACGTGACCTTCCTTAATCCTTTCTTTATCGATGCAGATGTGTATATGCTTACGCATACCTAAATGTTGTTTAACTTTTGAAACAGAATCAAACGCTGCATCACATCACGCAATCATATCACAGCTATAATGGGTTGTCCACAGCTTGACTTTTCAATTACTTCGTCGCTAATCTAATACGGCATAATTTTTAATAATCCAATGTTATGCGGATTACGTGTGAAAACTGCCTTGTCAGTCCTCATTAATAAGAACGATTTTACATAATCATTGTGTATATGTATCGCCAATCGCAACTTTCGCAAATTATAACCTTTTATGTTTACTCACCCGAACAAAGGATCTCAGGTTCAGTTCTTCGCTGTTCTCTGAAATAGTACTTACACAATTGGAATCTAGTGTGCGATTGTTTACATTTTGTGCGAAGGCATCTGGTCGTCAATGTCTTATCATCGAACTAGATTAAACGATGATGCGAGAAGCGACATGCGTATGAGTAAGTACAGACTTGATCTTTCGGGGTCTTCTGTCATACAAATAAGCAAATATGCGCGTGGCAGTTGTTGACTTCATAAAAAGCAAGAGCCGCGAGAGCCTTTCTTTCTCGATTCTCGAAGGACACAAATGTCTTGACAATGATCTTCGGTTGCCAACCCTATCTATAGAATTGTTCCTCCTCTCGTCTCTCATAATTACATCCGCGACGACTCGCCATTGTGCGCGACGATCCGAGTCCGAAGGTAACACTGCGCGATTTTTCGCGAAAAGCAAGTATATGTAACTACTTGCAAGCCGCAGCCAGCATCAGCAAGCTCTGAGAAGACGCTGACGCGGTGTGTAGGTATCAGGCAGGCGTCTGGCGTCCGAGAAAGAAAAGAGACGGCGGCGGCGACGGCGGCGGCAAATCGCGAAACTCGAGTCGCGATCGCGAATAAAGCGCGCGCCGTCGACGCCACACGACCTCGTTCGGCCGTTCGCTGTTCCCTTGTACTTGCACCAGATATCTGTTCTCCTTTTTCTCTGTAGAAGCGCGGCAAAACGAGACTCCCGTGAGCTACAAGCTATACCTATGCCGTATGTATCGCTATATATACGCACGCATCCTCTACCTCTACTACTTACGCTACTATTGCCTACTATATACTCCCTATGCTACAGGAAAAGGACAGTGTGAAAAGCAGGTCGCGAGCCGCCGTCGCCGCCGCCGTGTCGTCGCCCGTCGGTCTACTCCGCCGCACCGATCGCGCGCATACTCTCCATATACCTATATAGCTATACAGCTATTTTCCGCCTCGCGTGCGCCGCATGTGCTCTCGTCTGTCCATATATCTCCGCAGCAAGAACTCGTATACTTGATCGACGCTTTCGCAGTCGATTAACTTTGCCCAGCCGGGAAAGTCCTCGAGGGAGGTGTTTACATTCGGGCCAGTCGAGCCGCCGCTGGACTAGCTGGACGGGACCCCCCGCAGAACTACGCACGAGAAGGCCGAGGTTATGTTGGCTGTCAGCGCGCTGTAATTCACGAGATTCATCAGCCTCGACGGATTTTCACTGCAGGTACGTTAGCTGGGATTTCGCTTGCTCACGGCCTCGGATCTGTCCAGGCTCACGGTTTCTTAAGCATTTCCTCTAGATGGCAGAGACCATCGATGAAGTACTCCGGGGGGCCCTTCTACGTTCGATGACTCTGAAAAATTTTCTGCTTGTCAGGAGGTTGAATTGTAGATGTGCCTTTTCCATACGTCAGATACAGGCTAATAGAATTATTGGCAGCCTTTAATTATTTTGATTCTGTGCAGTAAACAGTAGGAATGAGAAGGAAGCTTCTACTGTATTGGACCTTTGCGTCGAGGAATGTTTACTGTTGATTAGTGGAATATCAAATATTTCATCTGATCCGCAGCTACAAAATATTAAGGCTTGAAAATTTCAAATTTCTCACATAATTATGTGACAATCTTTCACTGATAAGATAAAGACTGATATACATTTTCAGTAGATAAGCGTTCAGCTGACGCTTAAGAAAGATTTTCTTATCATTGCTATATCTATGGGAACACGTGTTAAAACTATCAAATTATAGTTTTTACTCACTTCTGTACTAAAGTCATTTAACTCTAATCCAAAGAATTTTCAACCGTGATTAGATAATAATAGCATTCCTTTGGACTTGTTTTTTTTCTTTAAATACTTTTCTTTTCTTTCAGTTCTTGGAATTTATTTGAGGATATTAAAATTGCATCAAAAATTATTAGTGCTGGTGTCCAAGTGAAAAAAGACTCAAGAGAAATCTTGCGAATGAAAAATTGTGATGTTATGTCGTGGACATTGAAGTCAGTGCCATCTTATCCCTATGAAACACCTTGGCAAACATTAATTCATCATAGGTATACTCAGAAAGTGAAGTGTACACCTACTCAGCTTCTTGATCATCAGAGGTTTTGCTCCAAACATGACCGATATTACTACTAGCGATCTTCACGAGCTTCTACAATATTTCTCCAAAAACACTTACCGAGCTAAGGATGCAGATAGTACGGTACGTTACTCTTCAAAATTCTACATCCAACTAATAAATTTATATATTTAAACTAAATCTTATTCTCCTCTTTTCAGGGTCAAGCAATTATGCAGAGATGCATATTGCTTGCAGACCTGGATTACACCCACACAATAATCAGTAACAACAGTGGTGACCTTAGTGCTCACTACCCCAGTCATCTAATAATTCTGGAATATGAGAAACATCGTATCCAGAATGTATGTGATACACCTCCACCTCTACAGCGCACAACTGAAACCATTTATGAAAGCATCTATGATGCGAATAAACTTAAGGTTACTTATGTCTAAACTGCTGCCAATACCAATTTCTTAAATTAACAGAACATTTAATACAAAAATTTGTTTTTTCTAGGACCTAATGAAAAACGCAAGGTTCGCAAGGTGTCGCTCGAGATTTCCTCTACCTGTAATTCTCTATAAGGGCAGGCATGTCTGCCGATCAGCAACTCTGTCAGGAGGACCTGAGATCTATGGCAGATCAGGGCTTGAGTACTTTTTTGCAGGCAATGAACCTCCTGGTAATGTAGCTCCAGCAATGCATGAGCCAGAAGTCGATGATTCGGTAACGAGCGATTCAGACTGGCAACTGTTCGACAAGGTCAGACACCAAGACATCAAACTTCTCAAGGCTCTTAACGTAGAAACAATTATCGACTTTATGGTAGAAAAAAAGAAAGTCAAGTTTGGCATGAAGTAAGATTTAATGCAACAATTATATATTTTATTAATTATTTCATAAGCGTAATCTTCATTGATGTAATCTTTGTTTTAGCGTGACATCGTCCGAAAAAGTAGACAAGGAGCGAAGGTACTCGGATTTCACGATCATATCACTGCCATACCCGGGCTGCGAATTTTTTAAAGCGTTCCGAGAGAACGACTATCTTGCCATGGGTCTGGTATTCAATTGGAAACAAACTCACGTAGACGCCGACATTGGTGTGCCGGAGGATCCGATATCCTCACAGCTGCGCATCAATTGGGATCAGTATAAGGGCTGGGATCTAATCAATCTCACTCAAAATTATCTTAAGCTAATTTTAAGATATCTCAACGAAAGCAGCAGTAGCATGCTAATCCATTGTATATCAGGTAAATACGATTTTGCAAATTAAGCATTTTTGAATTAAGATAAGTCCAAGTTTTCACTAAATTTTTACTTACAACCTAGAATGTTGTACGTAAATCTATATGCAACACAAAATATATTTCAAATCTTTTATTCTAAAAACTGACTGGCTATGTGCCAAACAAGTCTATATAACAATTTGACACGTGCAAAAAGTACTAAAATGATCGTGTAGTAAAGTTATGAGATAAATAATTTAAAATAAAAATTTTTATCAGGCTGGGATCGCACACCCTTGTTCATTTCGTTGCTGCGAATAAGTTTATGGGCAGATGGTGTGATTCACCAATCACTGAACGCGTACCAGATGCTTTACTTCACAATAGCCTACGACTGGATGTTGTTCGGGCATGACTTGCACGACCGACTAGCTAAGGGGGAAGAAATTTTCTATTTCTGCTTTTACTTTCTTAAACACATCCACGAAGAAGAATTTAGCATGAACAAACGTCATTGTAGCCAGAAACATGCAGTGCTCAGAAATGACAGTGACTCGCAGCTCGACAATGTTATGTTTGATACGGAGTCCGTTGTACCTCTTAGTTCTGTCAGTTCAAATCTTAGTCTGAATAGTTGTTGCAGTAATGTGAGTCAAAATAGCAGGGACAGTCAGGACAACAATCCGCCTTCCGTCTTTCACTGCACGTCACTTGACGGAACGGATGATGCGCACAGTAACGGGTATAACTCAATCTAATAAGACTGATTGCTTCTAAAGAACATTGAAATGTATATTTACTAAAAAAGGTTGTTCTATTTTTTGTTAGCAACGTGATGCCATGGACGTTTTATTCTTCGCCGAATAAAGAGTGTTCTTCAGCGAATCAAGGCTCGAGGTCTCCATTACCGCCATCAGCGAATCGAACGTCACCCGTAGCAGTGCCGGTACCAGGTCGCGTTCGCCAACGCAATGAATCCTCCTCTTCGGGCGGCTCTTGGCAGATGATCAGCGGGACCGGTAGCCTTCGCGGCTCCACTACAGCTCATGCGGACGGATTACCCGCGTGTTCTAGCTTTGCAAGCACCACGTCTGGACCACCAGGACAAACATCGCAGGAGTCGAGTACTACTGTTATCGAAGAAGATTGTTGCTATTTGTAAGTATATGATTGTACATAAAACATAAACAATAGGTGCTAATTTATGAATAAACATGATGTTTTTGTAAGTAGAGCTGCGAGAAGAAGCAAATTAGAGACCCTGAGACAAGTGTTTTACAACGTTTACAATCAAACCGTGGGTTTGAAAATGAAGGACAACTCAGAGACAACGGGCATCGGTCAATTGCTCGGCAATTTTGCGGAAAAAGTCGGCATACTGTCAGTTCAACGCACGTCCTTGTGACGTGAGAAATACGTATACGCCAACGGATTGGCTTCCCCTCAAATCATGGATTTATAATGAATTTTATATATGCGGTTCTCCAATCACGCAAATGGCTTGCTTAACATTTCCGAGAACATTATACTTTTTCTCTTATATTTTTCTTTCGCAATAGACTAGAGTTATTTTTTGTAGCTCTATGTATGTACATATATATTTTTTTTAATTATTTCGAGACTATCTATTGTTGAGAATACTTATGCAGATTATTGTTGATTTTATCAATTAACTGTACATATCATATAATTATGTTATATATCGTCTTTGGATTATTGTCTTTCCACATTCCTAAGTTATTGGGAAATTATTACCTCTCCATAGACAGCAATAAACTTTTTATACAATTTTTTGTTTCATGGAGATTTGTCTTACAGTAATAGAAATTTTTGTAAATGCCTATTTTGCGATTGGAGTTACGCTGATTATAGAATGATATCGGTTCATTCAAGAATATATGTAAGCCGTTGAATAACAAGAAAAAAATTATTATTGTACGTTATTGTTTACTGTGGGAAAAAGTTAAATAACAAAAAGAAAGCAATTAACGAAGTTGCTCATAGAGCGTGCTAAGGGCGTGCAAAATGTAATAAAACTTGATATTTTTGTAAATAGTGTGAACTCATTGTTACGTGCATACTTTCTTTTACATTTAGTCATCACTACGTTTAGTATAGGAGAGACTATTTATTATATTTTTCGATGATATCGTATTATTTAGTTATGTACTTGCCTTATACAAATGTGTTCTTTGATACAAAGCATTGGTGCTTGTTTATTTTTTGGTCTATAGATATGAAACATGTTTTTCAAAGCTTTTCTTCTTCAGAAATTTTTAAATGTGTTCTATTTTAATGTGTCACTGCTATGTAAGCTGATAAAACGTGTAGATAAGCGATTAAAATTCATTTTTTATTTATAACTTTTTGGTTTTATTTCTATTTATTTTTATGTCATCATAAAAGTATGAAATTATTTACACATTACATATGAA
This sequence comes from Philotrypesis tridentata, assembly GCA_018906965.1. Lineage (NCBI taxonomy): Eukaryota > Metazoa > Arthropoda > Insecta > Hymenoptera > Pteromalidae > Philotrypesis > Philotrypesis tridentata. Next base: position 8,218,011 of record JACCIB010000002.1, read on the forward strand.
ATCTACATAATCATATGCAAAACCACCTACAACATTTAAACCTTAATTTTACAACTTATCTTTTCAATTTTTGATATTTATTAGTTAATATGACTTTGTTTATAAATTCATCAATGGAATGATTCTTGAAGGAGCAACAGTTTCGCGGCAGAGAGGACATCGATTTCGTGCCCTGAGCCATTCAGCTAGGCAAGACCAGCAAAATACATGGCCACATGGAGTTGTTGTGTTTGAAATTTTTTCCAGACATAACTGACATCGATTACTCTGGATATTTTGAAATTCTTTATCTTCAATTATTATTTCTTCCGTCATATTTCTGGATTGCCATAGTCTAAATAAACACTGCACAACAGTAGCAAAACCTAGAATTCTCAAACCCCAACTTACACTACTGTGGGGACGTGGTCCATAAACCTGCAAAATGTTTATGCTTTAATTTAGCTATTCTGATTTTGTACAGAAAACGATTTTTACAAATCTCAACAAACCTTAACATAATCAACTCCAGTCAGTCTTCGTCCAATACTGTAGTATCTACCATAAACATAAAAAAGTCCACGATGGGCCAAAATAAAAATAGGTATCACAGTCCTTAATCTGTTAAGAACCACATTTAAAAATGATTTTGCTTGTGGTGTTAAATTACTGTCTTGCTTATTTATTGTTATTTGCAATTTCTCCAATAGTTTCATTAACATTTGTTCACCAAAACATTCAAGTACAGCAGCCAATACTCTTGTCTGCATAAAATATAATAAAAAATATGTCCATATAATTAAAAGCTTTTAAATATATTAAAACACATTCAAGAGGTTTTTAATGGCAATGTATATGCTAATTTTCTTTCTTTTTCGTTTCTTTAATCTGCAAAGCATGGAACAGAATATCAATATGATCAATCTGTTTTAATAAAATCTAATAAATTAAGACGTCAATTTATTATTCATTTTTCAAATTTATTAAAAATTTAAAATAATCAAAATTGTTATTTTTAGTTTATGAACACATTCTTAAATCATGCCATGATAAACCCATTAATTGCAATAAAAAAGCTATATACCATTAACGAAGGAACTTTTCGAGCTTGTAAATTTGCCTGAACAATGCCAGTATATTCTTCACCTAAAGTTTGATTACCAAGACCTGATGTTATAATAAAGTAAAGCATCTTAGCTGGTCCTTCGGATTTTATAAAACGTGAAAAATTTCTGTACAAATCATATCTATGCAAAAGATCTGTAATTGTTTCACTCATTGTCGAGATAAAATCATTGTCCCTTTGGTGAGCTCGTAAAATTTCTGCTTGGCTGGCAGTTGGCAGTTTTCTTTTTGGTAAACTGTCCATTTTTTTCTTTATTTTACAGTCTGATTTTAATACTGAAAAATCTGAAATATACGTTTTTTCATCATTATTAAAGCAAAAGTGGATTGTTAAGAAAAATTACACAAGCAAAGTAATTATCGAAACATCTATAATATTAGCAATGCACATGTTTTTCGTACTTTTCTTACTAATTACTTAAACATTGACATACTTTAATAACATCATTTAACTTCAAAATTAATTAACGTAACCTACAATTTTGTTTTACTTCATAGCATGGAGGAAGAGATATTCTGCTTTCTGCACTAAAAACTTTGAGTGTGTTCACCACATTGAGAACAATAAGTGTGTTCTCATTTCGCATTACAAGTATAATATTTCAAAAATCACATACAAAGAAAATAAATAAGGCAAAATTTAACGTTTAATTATTAAATATTTATTTATTAACCTACTTAAAATAACAATTATAAAACTGTACACAAATCGATTACTAATTTTTAATAAAATTAAGTTTACAATTATTTCACAAAATTAGATCAGTCATGAATAAAAATATGTATGAAATTTTTAAAAGTAAAAACAATATTTTTATGTACACATATAGACTATACGATACAAATGTTAACGTTGCAACTCGTAATTATAAAGCTTTTCAAAAACTATCTCTAAACAGATCATCAATTCGCAAATAACCACTGAAGGTTGCTTTAGATATTTCAGAGCTTTCTCCATAGATTTTGTTAATTGCATTAATGTAGCTTCGTTGTATTGCACTTTTTTATGGCAGTTTAATATAGGTTTTACTAAAGCGTTATTCTCATCAAATAATTCTGATTCCATTTTGTTGTATGTATTAGCATACAAGAGTGGATTTTGCTAAAACAAGACATTATTTTAATAAAATGAGGAGAGCTGAGTATTGCTTATGAAATAATTTACCTATGAAAGTTAGTTATGAAATAAGGAGAGCATACCTTTGGCATTTTGTACAGCTCATTTAATGTAGGCCAATTCTGTGTACAAGCTAGACACTGACAGTTAAAACTCATATTTTGTTTAATTAAGCTTTGCCTAATCGGTTTTTCAAGTTTAAAAAATGCCTGATGATACGAGATAAATAGCTGAAACACACATATTTTTGATTTTCATTGTGAAAATATTTTTTTGAAGCACATAACAAATAAGTTATACATACTGGAAAATTTTTCTGTATTGGTTGAAGTGCATAAACAATTACTTTCTGATCATTTGTTATGCATTTTGCTGTATTTGGATAACAACTATGAGTGATATAAAAATTTATAGGTACTAAGCAAGCTAATTTCCAGTTTGTTAAATCATTAGAAAATTTAAAATCAGTACTTTTATTTTTAATCTGAAAATTGATAAATTTGTTTTACAGTTATAATAAAATCATAAAATTAAATTTTACATTTTAAAAAATAATTGTATACTTACTAAATGGGTACTTAAAGTTGTACTTTTTCTAATTTTTAAAAACATAGATCCTATAAATAATGCATCTGTATTTTCCAGTATATCTTGAGTTCTTTGAAACTTCTGATTTGGGCCAAAAAATGAAGTGTATTTAGATAAAATAATTAAAACTATTGCACTATTAATCACACATTTCTGCATGAACTGTTTTGGAATGTTTGTCCATTCAGTATTTGAGAATATATTTTTGAATCCATTCTTTTGTATAATTTTGTTATTTTCATCTGAAACATAGTTTCACAATATGCAAAAAGTTGTTTACAGAAGATCATGCTAATTCAAAATGTGATTTTACCTTTAAATTTATCAGCAGATTCTAAATCTGCTTTAAATTTTAAAATACTTCCTGATTCTTTAATGCCTTTAAGCAAACTTCTTAAACTGAGGTGATCATAGTGATCTATGTTGTGATTGCTGATTAAGTATGAAACAGTGGCGCATTCATAATCATGATATTTAGCCCAGGCTAATTTTTTACAGTCTTCAGAACAAAACATACACCAGTTGCAACTATCACATGGTATGTTTACCCATGATTTGGTGAAACAATGACCACAATAGGCATGAGAATTACTTGAATTCAAACAACTTACAAATAATTTATCCACATAAATTATTTCTCCAGGTTTAATATCTCTAGCGGCAACAAGATGTTTACCATAATTTTCATCGTATTGTGCAGTAACAGTTGCAGAAAGATTTTCAATTTCATTTTGTGATAAAATTGATTTAAATTCGTTTTTGTTTCCATTATTTCGTGTTTCTATTATATCAAACGTACTTATAGCCTCTTCTGCACTTCTCACTTTATTTAAAATGAACTTGAAGTCACTGTTTTGGTCTATGTTCTCTGGCAGTAAACTAATGGCTTCAGTGTAAACTTTTTCACAATCAGGAGATCCTAAAGCAGCCAAACATTCAACTTTACGACAGAGCAGCCTAACTTTACCTTGCCAGTCATGAGTCGTTAATGCAAGTGCTCGGTTAATATCAATTATACTTTCTTTGTACTTATTCATTTTCTGTAATATAGCTGATCTGTTGCCATAAGCCAGTGCCAGATCTTGAGAGTCATTTGGTGCATAAGCAATGCTCTTTGTGTAGAATTCAAATACTTTTTCCATTTTATGATTATCGAGCTTTTTATAATAAAGTTCATTGCCCTCTCTTCGCAGAGAACGAGATATCTCTAAACATTTTGTAGTACATCTTAAATTTTCTTTCATAAAATTCTGCGACCTTTCAGATCCCAGTTGTTTAACAATAAGATTGGTTAACAATTTAAATCCTTCATTATTATTATCCATTGTTGTATGTATTAACGACATTCTGCATGAAAATACGAAAATTCCTAATTACATGCATAAATTTTGAGATTTTAGTAATTGAACTGGTCTTACCTCTCTTTGTTGCAATTTTACTGTCTTTGTCAAAGCGAATGTATATTTTAAATAACCTCTAAAAGATGGTTTATTGACTATTTTACCAGCACAGATAATATAAGAAATAAAATCACATACAAAATCAAATTTTGCTTAAACTTAATATTAATAGCCTCGAAGCTCTGTCTAACAGCAGTTTTGTAGTATTAGTGGACGGATATAACGTTACGGTAAACTATATTTGCTAAAAAGAAAACAAAAACAAAATACAAATGTCTGGAAAGTTAGCGCGGAGCAAAAAGCCTGCGAATATGCGAAGTCCCAGCACCGTGTAAATGCATGTTACCGTCGATTTTGTTTGTTTTGTCAAAAAGCGCCCTCTTCAGCGCGATATTTCGCATTTAAAATATTCCAAAACTCAAATATTAGCTCACTTCATTTTCTCGCAACGTTTTAAGTTGAATCAAAACTTCTATAAGCTTTACTTGTAAGAGAAAAATATAGTCAATGTCAATTAAACTCTTACAAAGATATTATTAGCTGGACCAAGAGTATCTTGTAAGAATTATCTCGTCGCTTTCAACGAAGCTATACAGTTCAATGTATACGACGCAAGACTAGCACACTTCATTCGTACCGCGAAAACTAGCACAGTTGAGATTCTCGCCACGAAGACTAGCTCAGTTCTTATTAATATAAATAATTTATTTATGATTAATTTTTAGTAACTCATACATTTCAGTAATTCTATAATGAAAATCGTGAAAACGGGTAGGTCCACCTCTTGATTACCTTGATTGAGCCCTAAAGGCTAAAATCATCCTTTTTTTACTTAAAGGTATATTCGCTGGTTATACGCCTTGGACAATTCAAATCCTTTTACAGTTGTCTATTTAACCGGTTGAATCCCAAATGAACAGTGCAGAATTTTAACGTCGATTTCAATCGCGCGTTATTTTAAAATAAACAAAGGACTTTGGGTTCAAGATATACATGTATGCACTGCATACATACATACATACATTGAGATCGCCTCTTTCAATTGGCAGCATTAAAAATTACGAAAAATGACTTTTAATCTATTTTATTTTCAAAAAATAAAAAGTGAAAGAAAGCTTATTGGCACTCTATCGATGAATTCGTTGAATACAAATGCGTGTATTGCGTATATATATAGTTGGTCTGGTCCATTTTTAGAATCAAACATTTACATTCATTGGAACAATTTTAATGTCGTATAAGTGAATTTTGCCTTTATATCAGGAAATAGGCCTTATTAATTGATTCGACTGCCTTTGAAGTTCTTTGTTTTGAATTTTTATAAAAAGTACTTTATAATTAAATCTACTAATAACATGACACTGTATTTACAGTTTCCGAACACATCTGAACACATTTTTATTTTATATAATAACACTTTATGATAGCACTTGATTTATTTAATAAATCATTTTTTCGCATTCCGTTTCTTACTCAAAAAGAAAGGGAAGTTCGTTTCGTCTTTAGAACACTCGATTTTAAATAGCGCGATCGTTAATTCCATCGAACAACACACCTTCTCTCTGCGTTATATCTCGGGCTTGAGACCGACGTCGGCCGCATTAAAAGTGTGTGAAACGGAAAATTAATAGAGACAAAGTCGAGTAAATTATTCTCGGTGGAAGTCCGAGTGCAAACTATAAACGCCCGAGAATTTTCTCGGCTCCTCATCAGGTAATATAGTATTTTGAATAAAAGACGGCTGATCGGAACAGATAAAACAAAGGTAATAAACGACAGCTACAAACTCTACATTTTTATTATGGGCATCTTTATAACGAATATGCTATTGTAGGTATTATATATTATTATATGCATAGTATAATCAAACGTTTGAATTTGTATATTGCGAATTTACACTTACTGTTTTTAGTTTTTTGAATTTCGCTCTAAAAAGACACGTAAAACGTAAATCGTCATTACCAAATCAAGTTAAATTTCAGCCTATTTTTACTACTTAAACAATAGACAGAAAATATACTTTACACAATTTTTTCACGGCGTTTTTAACTATCGAAATGAAAGTTAATTTCATAAATAGTAAAATAAAAATTGTTCCAAATCAGGGTAGCACTCCTGTCACAAATTATATCGAATTAAAGAATGAAAAGTATTTCATCCCCTACAATCACTTATCAATATGCAAAGATTTGATGTTTTCGGTTTTAGTTACAGCCGTTCAAAAAAATATGTAAAATGTCACAGATAGAAAAAACCGCGTACTCTATTAATCAAGCGAAACAAGGAAAAAATTATTTCTATGAGCACGGGTCTTTTTTAATTTCTGAATAGTTTAATGACTTTGCATAATTTTATTGCGTATTTAGCGATCAAAATGAAACTTTAGGTATATTGCAAGCATCAAAATTACACACCTACATGCATTTTATTCCCTACAATATTTTTATTTTTTCTATATGTACTCGCTTATATTACTGACTTGTAGTACAAAGACATGAAAGGCTTTGCAGTGGATACATATTCTCTTTATGAATTTTCTATTCTGAACGAACAAAGAATCCCCGGTGTAGATGCAGGTGCGTAACATATGCAAATTGCTCTTAATACACCTTGGATTATGAAATTAAACCCTTTTGCAAACCTCCATTTATAATTGCCCGCGCGATCCAGTGTTTTCCTATAGCACCTGAAGCGCTAGACAATAGCTGGAGGAATAAATGATTTATTATAAATGAGAGGTACGCGCATGTACGATCGTGCGTATAAGGCGCAGATGAAGCGGTCGGATCTTCATTATTATTTAAACAAAAGGTGTATTTGCAGAGTAAATACAACTAGTCATTACTTTGAAAGAGAGTTCATTCTAGTGAGGTCGTAGTATTTATACTTACACTTGATAAAGTTTTGGTAGAACACACAAAGCTTGCTTTACGAAACATATAATATATATATTGAACAATTTTTTCCGTGTGTTATGGAACTGTTTAAAAGTAATTATTGGAAGCTTACAATTATGTTGCAAAAAATTATAGGGCTCTATTTTTTTCAAAAATTTTGGAAAAATATGGTTTCATGGATTTACGTGTACAGCTTCACAGCGTTCACTATGGTTGCAGTGGTGAGAATAAACATAAAGTGATTATTTATTTTGGAATTTTATAGTTTAACATTTTTTTATGCATCAGATATCATTTTAGGGCGTGAGGCTTGTGAACGAGCGGAAAACTAACATTGACATTGTCATTGAAAATTCGCTTGGTGAAATGTATTTAATTATTGTACTTACAAAACTCACTTCAAGCATTGTGTACATGAAGGATGTAAGTGTATTTATAGGTATATAAATATACCAGACAAACACACCCTCACACACACATATACACACATATATATTATATCTCTCTTCCTATATATTATGTAGTTGTTTTGAGCTGAGCCGATATTTGCCCCCCCCCCCTCTTCCCCTGCTCTCATCCGCCCCTCAAAATTACCTAAAATTGGTTCAAAAATTTAGTCATTTTTGTTTTTTTCTTAACCCTCAGCCCCCCCCCCCTCCTCCTACCAACCGCCGCTCTCTACCCCCTTAATCATTAGTATCCCTATCCATATTATAAATAAAAAATATAAGGGTGTGTTTAAGTATAAGTAGCTCGCCAACCATAAGAATATATCTGTGGCTTACAGGAAGAACTACTTAAGTGACATTTTCGTGTTTTTGAGAAAAAGCGATTTCAATGTTTGGAGTAATATGTAAGATCGAAATGTCAGAGAAAAGATCTAAGTATTGGCTCATTTGATTAGGTATCTGATACGGATACAACCGTAGTATTACATTTGTAAATAGTTTCTTTCTCGACGCACAAGCTAAACAAATTACTCGAGTTAAGTGGTTCTGCAGGAACTTTGCAGATAAGTGGTTATGCGGTCACTTTCTTTGAGGGCTCGTAACTAATGTAATTTGCGATTAAAAAAATTCTGGCGGGGCATATTTTTAAAGTTTAACTCATGCCCTTTCCAATGGTATAATTAAAATTTTCGAAAATTGTTATTAACTATGAGAAAAAACGGTTTAAAGGAAAAAAGCATGGTTTTTCCACAATTTTTTGTTTTAATTCGAGATTTCAAGAACGTTTTCATTTGCAATGTATCTGGAACCCCTCTAACCAATGGGATAAATGTCCAAACCTAAAAGATACGTGATTTGGGGATTGATTTTGAACCTCGGTGTGGTCAAACTGGCGCATATTATAATTGAAAATTTTTTACGAAGACTTTTACGAATTTTTTATTCAGAAACCACAAACTTTTGGAAAAAATTTTCAAGAGTAATAAGTTCTTAGAATCAGCTAAGGAATACGTATGAATTTTTTCAGAGCGATTCCAGTAATTTTTTTGTTTTTGCAAATTGACAATTTTTGAAAAATTTAAAAACGTTAAAAAATTTTTTTTTAATTTAAAAAAACCGACGAATACATCGGTATAGGTAATTAGATATATATTATACCGCTTTAATGTACTCCACGCGGTGTATCTCGCACAAAAATAAAAAAAACGAGTGCACTTAAGTGGTTCTGCGGTAACATTTTTACGAGAGACGCAGTTAAGTTATTATGCAATCGGCTGGCATTTACAATATTTGTGCATTTCGGAAATCCTACTATTGTACAATGAAAAAGGGTACTAAGAGCACCTCGAATTCGACATAAAAAAATTTTTCGCTAAATGTCACTTAAGTGGTTCTTCCTGCAAGCCACAGATATATAGGAAGATATGTATAGATTAATAAAATTGTTTTTTAGATATGATATTTTCTAGAAATCTTTAGGAACTGCTGGTAACGTATTTATGTATGTATACGACTTGTAGTATTTATATGAAGTAAATTATTTAACATCAATTTCATTTTCTTTTACATAAACTTGAACATTTTAATATTAAATTGTTTTTCCTATTCTACTCGCTAATCCCCACGATCAAGTATTGTAAGCAGTTATAAATATAATTACATTTTGTGTTTGAAACGAAGTAATAGGTTGATGTTGGAGGTCATAGTTAGAGATAAAGATGATAGGTAGATGCTGAAGGTAATGGATGAAGGAGATAGGTAGAGGGTTACATTGGGGTTACATCATAGGTGGAAGATGAAGGTCATGATTGAAAAAATAGGAGCAGCGTGAAATCGTTATGATTCGAAATGATAAATTGAAGGTGTTTGTTGTAGGTGAAGGTAATAGGTGGAAGTGAATAATCTGAATTGAAGGCGATAGGTATCGAGTGGATTGAATAGACATGATTGGAGGCGATATAAGAAGAGGCTCGAGGGTGGCGATGATAGGTCAAGGTCATGTGTGGAGGTTGAAGGTCATAGGTGCAGGGTTGAAGGGAATTGTTGGTGATGGGTAGAGATTGTATATCGATGGTGAACATCACGAATGAAGATAATTTGTGCAGGCTGGAGTACATGATTGGAAGTGATAAGTGGTGGATGTAGGTGATAGGTGAAGGGTGGAGTTCATGATTGAAATTGATAAATGGTGGAAATGATAAATCAAAAAGTTTAAATTATATTCTTAAAATCATTGATGTAAATTATATCTGAACGTTATCAAAATGCAAACTTAAACATTGAAACGATGGTGGGTAGCGAGCGGAGCGAGTAGGGGGGTACCCCCTAGTATATATATATATATATATATATATATATATATATATATATAAATCATATACGTTCATACATAATATCTGATGAAAATTTATTTGATCATATCAGTCACTGCATACGAAAATACAAGCAATCGTTTTATCTAGGGCATTTTACTTCTAGCTGAAACACCTGTACGAAAGAATATCAAACGATTGGATAGTCATAAGTGATGAAGATGAATTAAAGGTAATGCACGCGTACTCCGAGGAAGGTCGTAAAAATATCCTAGTGTATTCTGGTACTGTCAAAATAATGTATACACGTTAACGTTTACTCATATATACTTTTAAAAAATAACTTCAAATTATTATTATGACGTATATGCAGGTTATCTGTGCATCGGTACAGTTACATTTTTAGGCATGCCGGTTCTCTCCCCCTTGTGGGATGTTATTGCGCCACTGCCCAATGCCACCCGTCCCAGAGCTCTTCCATTTTCCGCGGAGTATGGTGTCGATGAAGAAGAGTATTATTATGTATTAATGGGTCAAATAGCTTTCGGGGGTGCTGGTACTGCTCTGCTAATGATAACATTTGACATTGGATTTATATTAACAGTACAACACGTTATCGCATTATTCGCTCTTGTCTGGTGAGTGTCCTATTGAAACGTACAACGTGTGAAAATTAAGTCAACTTGGATGATATTTTATGCAGCTATCGATTAGATAAAACTGCCGAGATGTCTCTCGAAATCGAAAAGGGTAAGATAAATTTTTACGAAGGACATCGATTTGCTTATGAGTATACTGTCAATGCGATTGATTTACACCAAAAGGTATTAGGGTAAGTTAACTATGCCGATTGTCAGATGTATATAAAATAATTAATTAAAAAGAAACGAAACAACCCTATTATTTCTGAAAAATTATGAAAACATGAATAAAATTGATATTCATGAATTTATATAAATGCGGATAATTTTCAGACAAAAAGTAAATAAGTATACAATCCCCTTCAATTTAACTTCTCTAAAAGTTACATTTGGATCTTGTAAACATTCTCTTGCAATGACTCCAGCATGATTTTTTTACATCATTTCAGAATAACCAATGAATCTGCAAAAAAACTATTTTTTTAGCAAAAGGTTAATTTTAATGCATATCATTCTCATTTGATATAGTTTAGAAAATTTATTGCGGCTAAAGTTAAGCCAAGAAATTATTTTTCAAAGCCCAAATGTACATACATTTATCTGAGGGCTAACTGATTTATACATATTGCCATTAATTAACTTCTATAAATATTTTTATTTCAATCTTTATGCATAATACTGATAGATGATGTCGAGACGAAGGTCGCAACTATCCCGTAAATTTGCGAAATTCATTAGATTTATTTAGATCCATTTATTTGTCTTCCATGCCGTCACTGACCGTCACTTATATGTATTTATCATCCTCTTAATATATTTATAATCATTTATTTTATTGGATATATGTTTTATTTGAATGCAGATACGTCGATTTAATCGAATATTGTTATAACATAAGCTGGCTAATTATACTTTTTTTGAACATGGTTGTGTGCGGCTTCGGGTTAGCTGTGGTATTTATTAAGAACTATATTAGAGTAAAAATAATATTTAGTGTACGTCAAAAATAATTTTAAATTTTTACTTATTTTACAGATTTTAATGAAAGATAAACCGTTAGAAATACTACGATACGCTGCAGCTGTATTCGCTACATTTGTGCATTTCTATTTCATTTTTCTTCCTGGTCAAAAGATTATTAACAGCAGTTTAGAAATATTTGACAGATGGTAAATATCACTTTTGCTAACAAGACTTTTACTTACTGATACAGACGTAAATGGTTTCATGTTTCTACACGTGATGTACACATGATGTATTATGAGAACTTTATGAAAACCCTGTGACATAAGTAATAACTTTAGTAATAGTTATTTTTAATACAAAATCATCCTGTAGATTAATATTTGAACAATACTTAAAGTCTACTATCTAATTAAGTACTCCACGCCGTGCAGTACTTAAGATAGTAACCATGAAGCATATTTGATAGAACCTTTTTTGTACATCGAATGTAATTTTATACATCATACTGGGCAATCTAAGTATTTATTACATTATACCATCAGGGCGCTATCGTGCCCCTTCGTAACAATCTAAACCTCGTCGACCCCTGTGCTCATTTTATAAAACTCTTGTGGTTTCTACCGTAATTTCGATTGGGAATGGTGTTTGTGCAATTCCTGAAAAGTATATATTTTATTATTCTTCTTGTTTACATCGTGATGCTGCGAAAAAATTACGTGAAAACCATATACGTTATGTATATATTATATATAAGTTAAGTATAATGCATATGGTACTCAGTATAGTTCATCTTACTTTTATAGCTATGCCTGTAACTGGTATAATTTATCGGAGAGAAACAAACGTTTAATCAAAATTCTAATGCTTCGAAGTCTTCGTACATGTGAATTGACAGGTGGAAAAATGTTTACCTTGTGCATGGACACTTATTGCAGAGTAAGATTAATATATAAGCACATTCAATCACATGATTTTTTTATATCACGTATAGAATTTTCGATTACATACATTTAAATCCATGTCTTTTTTGCAGATGATGAAAACAGGCTTCTCTGTATTTACAATTCTCGGATAAAATCAACTGCATAAATTCATTGTAACGTTTTTCAATACAGAATACATATATTTATTGTTTACCATAACAAATTTATTTTTTAATAGTGCGGTTTTTTCGTGATGATTTCTTTACGATTTCTTAAAATCTAAGATATTCCTCTAACGTGTAACTGCGAACATAATTGAAATTATTTAAATTAGTGTAAGTAATTCAAAAAAGAAGGTATACAGATAATTTATCAATAAAATTAACAAATTATCTCTACTAACTGCTAAAAAACAGGAAGTTCGTTTCGTTTTTAGAACACCGTTCGATTTTAAACAGCGCGATCGTTAATTAGATCGAACAACACATCTTCTCTCGTTATATCTCGGGCTTGAGACCGACGTCGACCGCATTAAAAGTGTGTGAAACGAAAAATTAATAGCGACAAAGCCGAGTAGATTATTCTCGGTGGAAGTCCGAGTGCAAACTATAAACGCCCGTGAATTTTCTCGGCTCCTCATAAGGTATAGTATTTTGGATAAAGGACGGCTGATAGGGATAGATAAAACATAAAAGTAATAAACGACAGCTACAAACTCTACATTTTTATTATGGGCATCTTTATAACGAATATGCTATTGTATAGGTATTATATATTATATATTATTATATGCATAGTATAATCAAACGGTTGAATTTGTATATTACGAATTTATATATACTGTTTTTAGTTTTTTGAATTTCGCACAAAAAAGACACGTAAAACGTAAGTCGTCATTACCAAATCAAGTTAAGTTTCAGCCCATTTTTACTACTTAAACAATAGACAGAAAATATACTTTACACAATTTTCTCACGGCGTTTTTAACTATCGAAATGAAAGATAATTTCATAAATAGTAAAATAAAAATTGTTCCAAAGCAGGGTAGTACCCCTGTCACAAATTAAATCGAATTAATCAATGAAAAGTATTTCATCCCCTACAATCACTTATCAATATGCAAAGATTTGATATTTTCTTTTTAGTTGTAGCCGTTCAAAAAAATATGTAAAAAGGTCACAGATATAAAAAAAATCGCGCACTCTATTAATCAAGCAAAACAAGGAAAAAATTATTTCTATGAAAACGGGTCTTTTTCAATTTCTGAATTGTTTAATGACTTTGCATAATTTTATTGCGTATTTAGCTATCAAAATGAAACATTAGGTATATTACAAGCATCAAAATTACACACCTACACGCATTTTGTTTCCTACGATATTTTTATTTTTTCTTTGTGTATACTCGCTTATAATTACCAGCGCGATCCAGTGTTTTCCTATAGCACCTGAGGCGCCAGACAACAGCTGTAGGAATAAATGATTTATTATAAATGAGAGGCACGCGCATGTACGATCGTGCGCATAAGGCGCAGATGAAGCGATCGGATCTTCTTTACTATTTAAACATAAGGTGTATTTGCACAGTAAACACAACTAGTCATTATTTTGAAAGAGAGTTCATTCTAGCGGGGTCGTAGTATTTATGCTTAAACTTGATAAAGTTTTGGTAGAACACATAAAGCTCGCTTTACCAAACATATAATATATATTGAACATTTTTTTTCGTGTGTTATGGAACTGTTCAAAAGTAATTATTGGAAGCTTACAATTATATTGCAAAAAATTATAGGGCTTTATTTTTTTAAAAGTTTGTGAAAAAATATGGTTTCATGCATTTACGTGCACAGCTTGACATCGTTCACTATGGTTGCAGTGGTGATAATAAACATCAAGTATATTATTTATTTTGAAATATTATAGTTTAACATTTTTTTATGCATCAGACATCATTTTAGAGCGTGAGACTTGTGAACCAGCTGAAAGCTAGCATTGACATTGGTATTGAAAATTCGCTTGGTGAAATGTATTTAATTATTGTACTTACAAAACTCACTTCAAGCATTGAGTACATGAAGGATGTAAATGTATTTATAGGTATATAAATATACCAGACAAACACACCCTCACACACACATATACACATATATATTATATCTCTCTTCCTATATATTATGTAGTTGTTTTGAGCTGAGCCGATATTTGCCCCCTTCCTTCCCGTCCTCTCATCCGCCCCCTCAAAATTGGTTCCAAAATTTAGTTATTTCTTGTTTTTTTTACCCTTAATTAAGGAGAGATACAGTTCGATTACATATTTCCCGATGATAAAACTATAAGGCTCTCCCGTGTCGCGGTCGTGCCTAAAAAAGACTACGTGGCTTTGTACTCCATCTAAGCGCTACACAGGTCGCAGATCGTTCCGCAGTGGACGTTAGAGCAAAAGAATATAGCTGGCTCAAATTAAGCGCATTAAACTTGTATGAGCGGTACACGACTATGTTTACGTCCACTGAATAATCGTGCGACTATCTTCGCAATTCCCATGGATTATGCTTCGATTATAATAATACGCAATTCACGTAATGGTCGCGAAAAAAGTTGGCAAAGACATTACGGCTCGACGATCGATGTCCCATCTCAGTGTCTCTCGAGAGATAGCAAAGTTATGGAGGCAAAGCTGGCCAAGTACAAGAGATGCAGGGACGTCGTGAGGAAGCTTTTGCTGTTCAGCGGGATATGGCCTCATCTCGAGGACACCTGCCGACTGTACAGGTTAATCGCCGTCTCCACGACGATCCTCATCAGCGTCTGCGGGACGAAGGTCTTCGTCTACTGCGTCGAGAATATCGCTCGTGTCTCGCTTTTCATCAAAGCTCTGGGCGTCGGTTTCGCCTGTTTCACTTTCGTTTTGAAGGTATATACTTATGCGCGTGTTTACACCTACATGTAGGTTTTTTGGTTTGGAAAGCTGCGCGGTTGAAAAAGAGAAAATTTGAATTTCCTTGTATCTACACGCGTACATATGTCAAATTTCAAAAAATAAATGCACTTTTCTTTGGCCTCGAATTCGCAAAACAATTTTTTAAGCTAGAGCTGTCGGACCAATGGGACTTTCGTTTGTAAGCCAAATGATGATGAAAAATGCCGAGGAACATGGGAAAAGCTAGTGGCAATCATATTTCTTAACCACATATCTTAAGTTTTCTTTGCAAAATAAATGTAAGACAAAATAAATGTAAGATAATAACAACTATACGAATTTTCCCGAGGCACTAATAAAATTTCGAATTAAACTGCAATAAAGTACAACGAAAGAGTTTTAATTTTAAAAAATGTCCAGATTCGATGCTTTGATCAAAAGTTATACCTTTTAGAAAAAAATAAATAAATAAATAAAAATCCGAATAACCGATTTTCTTTTTTTTCTTCATGTGCAGCCTCCCCATGTTAAATTCTCATGTTCTATACTTCTCATGTTCCTCGGCATTTTTTATCATTTTTTGACTTACAGAAGAAAGTCTCGTCGAACCGAAAACTCTAACTTAACAAATTTTTTTCGAATTCCAGACCAAAGAAAATTGCACTTTTCTTTGAAATTCGAGGTATACGCGTGTGTACAGGTGCTTTGTTGTTTGGTCTACCGGAAAGACTTAGTTATGCTGAACGACTGTCTTGGGCGGCGGTTCGAGGATGAGCTTAAACGCGAGGATCGACGACCTATGCTTCTTCAAAATGTCTCGGTGTACACGAGGTTTATGTACACCGTCACCGGCCTCACAGCTGCGGCGCTCATTTTTTACGCCGTCGTGCCTTTCATCATCATCTTCAAGTACAAGAAGCTTATACAGATATACCAGGCAAATTCAATTTTTAACTAAATAATCATTTGTGTGTCTAACGTATAATACATAGTTTTGCAGCTGTCGAAATGTTTCCATATACGGAGCACAATTTATATGGCTTATGTCAATGTGCAAGAACATTTGTCATATAGATTTCTTATAAACTGAGTTTTAAAACCATAAAGGATTTGTTTTTACAACCAGAGCATCAAGATTCAAAATTTCACTTCTTAAAAATGGTTTTTTAAGCTTTTTTAATACTTCTGAAGTATTCAGTACTAATTTTTTTTTTAACATACGAGCAACATAAATGAAAAATATTGCATACTTTATTAAAATGTTTGAATGACCCGAAAGAATTTGTTTAATACGTTTATAGCACGATATCGGTTAAGAATGTAAAAGAATGATGTTATAAAAATGTATAATGAAAACTAGAATGATAACAAAAGATTATTACACTTAAATGTAATTATAATCTCGTTCAAATATTTTCGTTTTAAATATTCTTTATCATTGTAACACTCAGTTTTTTTTAGGAAGAGAAAATTAATACATTCTGCCCATACTCCAACTAAATTACCATTCATTATTCAAAGAATCGTTATAATATATTCTTACATATCCTCATATAACATCAAAAATGTATGATTTATTTAACAACAACAATTTTTTCCATCAAATACGCCGCACAAACCCACTCGTTCCAACTTATATCCCTTATACCATACGGCCGCTAACAAATTCCACGACAGGGCAAATACCCGTTCGCTGTGGAGCCAGGCAGTAAAACCTATTGGAGCGTCTGCTTCGTCGAATCGACGTCCATAATTTTCGTATGGAACGTGACTTGCGGCGTGGACAACGCTTTTGGGCTCCAGTGTTTTCGCATGTGCGGACTGCTGCGTAGTCTCACCGAGAGATTTGCGAAATTACAGCCGAACGATCCGGGTTACATCGCCGAACTCAGGGACTGCGTCAGGATACACCAGCTGCTCTTGAGGTCCAAAGAGGCCTTGCAAAGAGTCTACGGGCTCATCGTTCTCTGGACTTACGTGACCAATGCGATCATCATGTGCAGTATTTTTTATCAGGTTGACCAGGTTAGTTTGTTAAGCGGAGCTCATCATTTCCATGTATGTGATACATATATAAAGCGTAGTTCACCAATTTCTATGTATATATTATCACATAATTACACTCTTTAATATGAGGCGAGCTCACGAACGTGATGAACTTACAACTATATGTAAGCGTTGAATCACTCATAAAAAGTCCAAATTTTAAGGCAATCAAATGCATTATATTTCTCCTTAAAGAATGTTACCGTGAAATTCAATTATATATATGAAAAGCTTCCCAAACAAAAAAATTTGATGTAAAAACTTATTCATGTATCTACCTGTGAAATCACAATTTACATTTATTATTTAAAAAGATTTAAAGTGCTGAATAAAATAAGATAAGATCATAGCACAGCTCGCTTGACTAGGATCAAGTTTGAGTTTACAGCTGGAAAAAGATTTCTTTCTTTATAGAGCTACGCAAATTTTTCTATTACGTCAATTATAACGAATTATTTTATAAAGAACGTGTCTATTTTGCCAAGCGTTTTAACCCATGCTTAACGACACGCGAAATTTCCTTACTATAATTTCGAGCCATTATATTTTATTTTTTCCACGCAGGCGAAGAGACACATGACCGTGGCAAGGGTAATATTTTTTACGACCTACATCGCTCTCAAGCTACTCCAGTCCTTTACCTATGCTTACTACGGCTCCATCGTCTCCCAGGAAGTACGTATATCTGCGCATTTTATTCAGCGCCACATTAATTTAATCGCTTTCGCAATTCTTTTCATCTCCCCAACTTGAATTACTCCACTTATTATTTTAAGAGCGAGAAGTGTCAAAATGCAATTTACATGTCAAACTGGCCGGGATCCGGAGACTTGAGATTGATGAAGGACGTTCTGATCATTCAGTCGCAGCGACCTATCGTCTTGAAAGCTACTGGATTTTTCGTCGTCTCGATGGATATGTTCGAAAAGGTCGATCACGAAATAATACATATTGTTTACCTGATTCACCTATATGAGTATGTCCAGGAAATTTGGGAAACAACTCGAACGGAAAAGTAGCAAAAAATTTTCTTGAAGGCACACTTACCAGACCTGTTTTTTCTCGTTCCTTAGGTCATTCTGAAAGAGAAAAAGCTCGCATGTACGGCCGATAGTAGGCTATACTTTTTTCCGGAGCAAAAACGACTCGAAAAAAACGAGAAATAACAAAAAGAGAATTCATAGATTTTTTTCTCGAACACTATAGACTTTTCAAAATATTTTTTTAGAACGATAATGTCTTAAAATTCATGAAAGAATGCTCTGAAATTTTTTCAGATTTTTAAGGACGTGTTTCGAAATTTCGATTTCGAAAAATTTTCAGAGCATTCTTTCATGAATTTTAAGATATTATCGTTGTAATGAAATTTTTATAAAAGTCCATAGTTTTCGAGAGAAAAGTCTATGAATTCTCTTTTTGTTAATTATTTCTCGTTTTTTCCAGTCGTTTTTGCTCCGGAAAAAAGTATAGCCTATACGATCGGCCGTGCAAGCGAAGTTTTTTCTCTTTCAGAATGACCTAAAGGAACGAGAAAAAACAGGTCTGGTAGGTGTGCCTTCAAGAAAATTTTTTTCAATTTTTCCGTCCGAGTTGTTTCCCAAATTTCCTGGACATACTCATATACAGGGCGAGAGAAAGGTCTTTTTAGCCCGAGCGTCGATTTGCAGTTCGAGTCGCCGGCGAGCTGTACGCGCGAGTCGAACGCGAGGGCGTGGAGCGAGTCGGCGACGAGTAAGTACTGTAATTCAAATGCACGAGGGTAAGAAGACTTCATCGCCCTTGCTGAACGTCATATTGTTTGTAAAATATGTATTGATTCTCGCGATTTTCGTGCTGGCGATTAAAGTGACGGCTGTTTTGCGCAGCAACCCCATGGTCTTCTTAAATTATTAATTCATAATAACGCACACACACACACATACGTACTCACAATATCTTCGAGTGGAAAATCACCTCTTCGAGTAAAAACTGAGCCACTTGATTGTTCGAGTGTCTCAGTTTTTTCTGGCAGAAAAATGATTTGAAAATGGTGAAATGATGGATTTTTACTTTTTAACCCTAAGGCTTGTACTTATTTATTCGTTATTGGGGCCGAAAAATGCGAAAATCAGGCATGTTTTACAAAAATATTGTGTAATAAAGTGCGTCTATTCTGGAGGGATAATGACGTCGAGCTTTCACTTTGTTTTAGATTCTAAACACGACGTTATCGTATTTCTTTTTGCTGCAGACCCTGGAGGAAAAGTAGTAACATGTTTTTCTTCTAAGGGTAGAACTACATTTGGAATTTTAATTACTGCAAAAGATTCTTTTAAAAATCAATAGAAAAAGTACCCCTCCCCTTCCCCCGCAATACAAATGTGTGAATTAATTGATCGAATATGGGTTAATTATTATTTTCCAAGTATAATGTAAGAGTACATAAAGTTTTTATACCATACTATTAATGTTAGATGATTGAGTTAAAAGTAACCAACTATACTGACAGACTGAATACTCTTGCAAAAAACGCTATTTATGCGTAAAGTTTTGCATAAAGAAGCAAAGTTTTCTCGATGTCTGCATGAAAACGAAGTAATGAGAATTGAGTAATTATCTTACACCACCTGTGCAAGTATATACATCCATCGCAATAGTTCTGTACATCAATTTTCTTATGCCTTTAATGCAAATCAATCATTATGAGTTATTCTTATATGAAATGGGTAAGTAATTTTGCGAGTTTTTACTCACGCATATGGAAAAATCTATAAGATAAACTTTCGAGGAACGCTTAATTTAAAAATAGCTGCACTAAAAATAACAACGCATAGAACGATTTCGATTAATTTATTTTTATTTCCTTTTCTCCTATAAAATTGGCTTTCGTAGTTACAAATGTACGCTAACGCTCTATTATCATCAAACAATCATCTTATGCAGAAAGACTCGCAGGTCGTCTCCATACCTTTGTACTATTAACCAATTTTCTTATGCTACCAATAAAAACTATGTATCAAACAGTTACAAGTTATTTTGATGGTCGCGAGTATAAACTTTGTTGCTACAATCATTCATTCAATTTTAGTCTCTTATATGCGAAATTTATATAACATAGCATTTAAGTATTTGCAAGAGAAGAACAATTTTTTCCTATTATCGAAAAACGTACTTATCTTTATTTATGCAACAGTACAATAATGTTTTCCTTATATGATTAGATTATATCAGTACTTAGAATGATCTGGTTTATCGTTTAATCAGACTTATGCTGGTGGAATGTATAAATAAATACGATTTCTTAAAAATGAGAGAATTTTTTTACTAAATTCACTTTTTACTAAAGATTCAGATGTTAAAAAAGTGATGCATGCTGCCACTTGGTGGCAAATGTACGAGCTCTTTCGAAGAAAGAAAGAAATAAGAAATCATTTAAAATAATTGCACCGACAAGTCTCATACACAATTTGTTTGTCAAAAAAGATTTTAGATTTTTTTATCCAGTAATTTGTTCATTAATTTTTCTTAGTTTTTTGAGTAGAAGGCTTGTCTAAAATGTACTGCTGATAAGTTTTTTCTATCAACTCTCGCGTGTGGTTAGTCCACAGCTTCGTCTTGTCAATAAATGATTCTAATAGTCGTATACCCTCGTGATGATAATATTTTAACGGCACACCTGTTTGAATCTCGACGTATTTGAAGATTTCTTCAGATCTCTGCTCGTCGTACAACGGGAATACTGCTACAACCGTGATTGTCAAGAGAGCAAAAAAGATTGACCACATAATCAAAGAAGTGAAAGCTCTGCAAAGGAGACTGCATACTCCTCCTAGATATTAAATACCCTCTTAATTTCATGTCTGATTCATACATTTAAACAATGAGTGCTTCAATATTATTTTTAACTTACCACTATTATCTTTTCTTTTGTCAGAAGGTTCAATAACTTTAGACTTCAAAGATTTTGGTACACTATTTTTCTCTACTGTTTGTTCTTTTTTAGCTACTGGAGACTTCTCCTTTTCAGCAGCCTTTTTCTCTGCATTTTTTTTCTTCTTCTTTGCTTCTTTTTTATTACTTGCTGTAGTTTTTTCAATTTCTAAACAGATTATTTGTATTAGATTTGTATTTAATCTCAGTAATTTACAAAAAAAACTTGTATTTTACCTTGCACAGCAGTTAAACGGCGTTGTTTCTCCTCATCTATGGTCATTTTCACATTGGCAAGATATGTTACAATATTTTTAGCGCAAGCTTGGCACTCGCTGGAATTGCTGCATGGACCAGCAATACTGGCTACTGCAGGAGTAAGTGGATTCTCTTTCAAATCCAACCACTTTAAGTTCTTTAATTCTCCTAAACTTAAGGGAAGCCTACTGATTTTGTTGCTGTAAAGATCCAAATGCCTCAACTGCTTCAGTTCTCCAAAATTGTCAGGTATTTCAGTCAACATATTTTTACTCAAGTCTAATTTTATTATTTGCGTTAAAGTAGCAAAATTTTTCTAAAATAAAGATAGCACTCTTGAGTGTGAATTTCAGATTATGTGAAAATTAAATGCATTACTTGATATACTTACAGGTAATGTTAGTTAGTGCATTGTTGGATAAGTCTAGATGAGAAAACCTTTTGATAGTAGACTGAAAGTGAATACAAGATTATAACAGTTGCTTAATGTGTTTAATAATTTAAAATATGCCTACATATTCTGCTTACAATTTCTTTTACAGGCACTTCTTCTAGATCACATAAACTGAGATCCAATGTATCATCGTCAAGCTTGTCCTTTATATCCTTCAGAGTCATTTTTCCTGACATTGTGCTTGCTGAAATAAATTCAGCTTGTCAATATAAGATAAATTGTAAGCAAATAAGGAATACAATGCTCATATTAACTATAAACTATATAAACTATACTCAACAACATATGTCTCAAATATACGTATTTATCAATCGAAATGAACTTACGAAAAACTCACCGTTTACAATACTCCTCTTTGCTTAAAAAAGTTTGCGGGAAGCGAACTCTTGCCACGTATATAATATTAGAATTTATAGCTCGTGACGAGACAGCTCGTTCAAAAGTGGATAAATTGTTAACGTGTAAAATCGTACGGATCTTTCGCCGACTCCAGGGCCGGGGAATATACAGTGTGTGTCGTGTGAAACTGTGAACTATGTAACGCCGATTACGTACGGGCTATATCTACGCTTTACTGTTTACGTGTACTTATGAAAATCAAAGTTTAATTTAACTTTATTGTTCAGGGGACTTTATTGCGATGAAAAGACGTAAACAGAAGTCACCTGATTCTATGAAAATGGCTGCTATGCGGCGTTTATAATATCCAGGATTTTGATTGTGTACACCGCGAGGGATCGCCTATACTCAAAGCTCTGTAGGTCATGCAGATTTTGCGATTAGTTGTGCAAAATTTAAATAAAATAATAGGATTGATAATAGCAAAATTTTGCATAGAATTTTGCAAAGAAAATTCAAAACAGAATTTCATAAAAATTTTGTTGTCTTTTTACTCGAGTTATTATTATTACAAAATTAGCCTTATGCTTATATACTTGCATGATCATGGATTTTGTTGTTAACATATTAAAATGTTCAAATCTTACTGAAAATTCTGCAATAATCATATTTTCCACTTAATTTTTTTTTTTTTTTTAAAGTGCCGCATATATTTTCTGTCAACGACCGGCGGATAATTTGTATTTTGTATATTATATATATATATATCTATGTGTGTCAATGAATACAATTAAAAGTATAAAAGCACTTACTAATTAGCAAAATTTATTATAAGTAGTTGCGGAAAGTACAATGTTACTGAGCTTGATAAGATAACATATATCATCATATCCATTCAAAAAGATCATTCAACTGTTCATATATATATATAAAGTAGAGCATCGTTGATATATAGAGGTATAAAGATAAAGCGACACGTCTGTACAGTGTACAGCTTCGTTGACAGAGTACGCAGTGTAGCCGCAGCCGGGTATACTTATTCGTTCCTTTACAGGTAAAGGCGTATAATAGGTATAACGCGACGAAACATTTTTTTTTGCTATTTGTTGCAAAAAGCCGTTGGTCAACAAATTATACAAACATGGCACTTCCCTCGACATTGCAAAAACTTTTCAAGTAAGTGAACTTTCTTTGTAATTTGGATTTTCGGTTTGTTTCAAGCTATTTCGGGACTTCAAAAAGTTGGATATAATAAGATTTCGCAAGATATATTGAAATATTAAAAGCAAGCAAGGCCAACTGCGTATAATTCAGTTTTAATTTTTGGAATTTTTCAAATGCAGGCACATCGATAGCAATAAAGTCAGATATATAGACAACCTTCGCCAAGCAGTTTCCATAAAGTCTGTGTCCGCTTGGCCAGACAGCAGAGATGAAATTATTAAGATGATGAAATGGGCGGAAACCCAATTTAAGCAGCTGGGAGCCTCTACTGAATTGGCTGATCTTGGCAGTCAGAAACTACCAAATGGGAAGGAGATTCCGTTGCCACCTGCCTTGCTTGGAACTCTGGGCACAGACCCCAAAAAGAAGACTGTACTAATTTATGGACACTTGGATGTTCAACCCGCTCTGAAGGAAGATGGCTGGGACACTGAGCCCTTTGAGCTTGTTGAGAAGAATGAGAAACTATACGGTAGAGGAAGCACTGATGATAAGGGACCAGTTCTGTGCTGGATACATGCCCTTCAGGGATATCAGGATCTTGGAATAGATATTCCTGTCAATGTAAAAGTACGTATGTAAAATTATACTATTTTATTTATTTATTTTTTATTGAAATACACAGGCAATAGCCCATTAATAGATACAAAATATAAAATTATATTTAGAAAAAAAATTTTACATATATTTTTTTATTTTTGTGTTTCAGTTTGTTTTTGAAGGTATGGAAGAGAGTGGAAGTGAAGGTCTTGATGAACTGCTTTGGTCTCGTAAAGATTCATTTTTAAAGGGAGTTGATTATGTTTGCATATCTGATAACTATTGGCTTGGAACTACCAAACCCTGTATTACTTATGGACTTCGTGGAGTTTGCTATTTTCACATAAAAGTATCCTGTGCAAAAAAAGATTTGCACAGTGGAACTTTTGGAGGAACTGTTCATGAAGCCATGTCTGATCTAATTTATTTGATGAATACTTTAGTAGATGTTAATGGAAAAATTTTAGTCGATGGAATTTATGATAGTGTCACAAAAACAACTCCTGAAGAGTTAAAACTCTATGATGCCATTGAGTTTGATGTTGATGAGTTTAGAGAGTCCTGTGGAACCACAAGGTTGGCTCACAATGAAGATAAGGTATATTAATTTTCTAACAATAAGTCATTGCAATTAAGACATTTATATAACAATTATATTTAACTTAGAATCAAATTTTAATGCACCGTTGGAGAAACCCAACTCTTTCTCTCCATGGTATTGAGGGTGCTTTCTACGAACCGGGTGAAAAAACTGTCATTCCCGGTACCGTAATCGGCAAATTTTCTTTGAGAATAGTACCGGATATGACTCCAGAAGAAGTGGAAAAGAAAGTTGTAGCATACATTCAAAAGCAATGGAAAACTCGTGGTAGTCCCAATAAGATGCATGCCTACATGTGTCATGCCGGTCGACCTTGGACGGCAAACCCAGACCATCCTAATTACGTTGCTGCGCGAACGGCTACAAAACATGTTTACAAAGTAGACCCAGATTGTTGCCGCGAAGGAGGTTCTATACCCGTTACTTTGACCTTCCAGGAAGTCACCGGCAAGAACGTATTGCTTTTGCCAGTTGGCTGTGGCGATGACGGTGCTCATTCGCAAAACGAGAAGTTGGACGTTCGCAATTACATCGAGGGAGTAAGTATTAAACATTTGAAATATTTTTTTATAAAATATAATATAGCAGTAGCTTAAATTTGAATTTGATTTGTTATTTTTTAGACTAAACTTCTTGGTGCCTACTTATATGAAGTTTCGCAAATTTGAAAAGCTTTATTAACTTATACAAAATAAAAGAAATTTTGTGATGAAAAATTATGATTCTTAATGCAAGGTATAGTAAGCATTTATAATGATCTAAGTTTATATATATAAAAAATTTTATGAAGTATATCCTATTTTCAATATATATATATATATAAATTTATATTTTGTACTGTTTATGTACAGTTTTTGTATAAGAAATCTAAAATAAATTGATTAAATAATTATTTAAAAAATTTGTGTATTTCTTAAAAAAGTATTATTTTTGCAGTAAATGTCAATATTGCATACATCTATCAATATATAATCACTTTATTTCTGCAAATTTGTAATTCGAAGAACCCAAGCTGGTTCTCCTTGATGAGCTTCAATTGGCAAAGAAATCTTCAAAGAATCTGATTCTTGTCTCCACTAAAAACGATTGATATAATTAATAATATTGATTATAATCATTTTATTAATATAATGAAGTGTATTATGCTTACAACTAAAGGATTTTTAAAGTTCAGGATTGATATCTGCGTTTTCGCTGTTGTTTTCAGAACATTACTTAAGTGAACAGTATCACTTTTTGGCCACGAAAGCAATATAGCAAAGACATCATCATTGCGGCCCTGTGTATACCAAACATTTTCTTGAACAGTATCATTTTGGAGTACCCATGGTTTAGTGTAGTAAATAGCTTCACCATTTTCTTTTAACCACTTTCCTATATAAAAATATAAGATAGAACCATTAAAGGAGTTTATTTAATTTTAAAAAAGGTGCTTTGAGTTATATACCTATTCCTTGAAGTCTCTCTTGAAATATTACTGGAATCATACCATCTTTTGTTGGTCCAACATTCATCAAAAAGTTACCTCCAGTACTGACTGTAATAACTAATTCTTTTATCAAATCTTCCAAAGTGTAATAATCTTCTAATGGAGCATTTCTACGATAGCCCCAAGATCTTTTATCTATGGTCATGCAATTTTCCCATTTATGTTTTTGCAAGATTCCTATAAAAAATTTAATTGTTAAAATTTTCAAATTTATTAAATATTATTTTTTTGTAGTATAATTTGAATAAAAATAAGAGGTAAGAATAATTAATATTCTATAAAATATGAGTAATTTTTATGCACCAGGGTTATAACGATCTTGACAATTGTAGAAGTCTCCATGTTTACAAGATGTACCTATTCCCCATCTATCATTGGTAAGGACTGTTTCCTGAACAGGACTCTCATTATAAAGCCAAGCCAAAAATTCCTTAGATTTCCAATATGTTTCTGTAGCTTCCCAATCACCATCAGACCATAGTACATCTGGTTTATACAACTTAATCAATTCTTTCATTTCAGGGATAATTTTGTTAAGTACAAAATTATTAGTAGTAAAGTTGTTTTTCTTATCTTCCAAGTACAATGGATTAAACCACTCGAATAGAGAGTGATACAGTCCAAATCTTATTTTTGTATTTTTTCTTATTGCTTCAGCCAATTCCCCTATGAAAAATAAAATTAACTTTATTAGTATAAATATAAAAAAAAAGATTTTGAAATTTTGATATCTTTTTATGCATCTCACCCACTAAATCTTTGTGAGGTCCCACATCCATAGAATTCCAACTAAAAGAGTATGAAGATGGCCAAAGTGTATAGCCTTCATGATGTTTGCTTGTCAGAACAATATATTTTGCTCCAGCTGCCTCAAACAGATGACTCCAAGCGGTTGCATTGAAGAACTCAGCAGTAAAATCTTTAGCAAATTCTTGATACGTAAAACCTGGTTTGTAATTGTCCTTCATAAACTGATTTATTAGTTTACTTCCAGCTGAAAATTACAAAAAAAACATAAATAATCATAATTACAATGAAAATCAATAAGAAAACCATTCACTATACTTTTCCAGTTTATCCAAAACCATTCAGATCCAAAACTGGGAACACTAAACACTCCCCAGTGAATGAAGATTCCAAATTTTGCATCGTCGTACCAATTTGGTATAGGTCTTTTATCTAAACTTTCCCAGCTAGGGTCATATTTTGTTCTAACATTGGCTGAAGCACTGCCTTCCAATACATCGGTTTTATCAATTGCCGAAAACAGATAGTAAGGTGGCTCAGCAAATGTACATATCACCGAGAAGCAGAGCAGTAAGCATACTTTGTAGGCAATCATTTTGTTTCAATGTGATCACTGCAAATTTTCCTTACTTGAACGTTCTATTTAAATATAATCAACAGAGCTTTATCTAATCACAACCAATTGTTATTTATGCTTTTTCACTTCAAATTTTTTTTACATTTTGATAAGATGTGTTTAATCTTGTTTTTTTTTACATAGAATAAAATGACTCGTTTTTTTTTATTGTTTTATTGTGTTTTATATAATTATTATTTTAACTCTGTCGCTCCATCAGCTGTTTTTATAATCCAGAAACCTTACATATACAGATACATTTTGATGAAGTGTGTTTTATCTAGTTTTTATAGTACTGTTTTTTTTATTTTATCTAGTTTTTATAGCTATGTTTTTCGTTTTATCGCGCTTTATATTGTTATATTGCACCTGTATCGCTCCATCGTCAGCTGTTTTTATGTAAGAAACCAAATAAGATTATATGCATATACACGTATTATTTGGTATTATACCGTGATATATACGTGTATATGCACATACCTATATATATTTCAAGTCAATTTAAAATTTTAAAATACGAAAATCGCATAAACATATACATTGTAATATATAATATAACAATGTACCATTGTTGCAAGTGAATATTTATATTATTTGAATGTATGCATTACATATATAATATTTCACGAATAAAAAGAGAGCATTTATAAATTATAATTTTCATTCAAAAACTTTATTGCACCCTCACTTTTTTTAAAAGGGTGCTGAACGACACATCTTCACGACTCCACAATCCGCTCCTGTTCACGTAAGTATACTTATTTAAACTTCAACTCCGCAGACTCCGGCATTCCGCTGACTCCGAAGTTTGCACGTGGTAAGAGGTGTTATATTATATATATATATAGTACCTATCTTATATATCCATATAGATATAGGTATAGTTTGGTAGTGTGAACTGATTGTTCGCTCAGCGTCGGTGTCGGTGAACCTGAAACCGACTAGAAAACAATAATTTTTATTCGGTAATACAAAGAGTTTATTTTATTAAATAACACAAGAACAACCAAATTTATATTTTCATATAATGCGTAAGTAACCAGACTTAATGATCATCCTTTTTCAATCTGTATTGTACAATCATAGAATTTAACCTATCAAACATAGTTCGCACAAGGTTCAGACGTAAGCAAGTTATTAAAATATTTTATTTTTATTTTTAAAATTTTAATTTTCGTTTTTTTTTAATTTCAATCCTGTAGTTCCAAAAATAACTAAAACTCAAAAACAAAATAGAAAACCCAAAGATTCTGTGTCTAAGGCAGAAAAGGAAGATGAAAAATCAATAGACTTGGAATTCAATGCAGAAGACAAAGAGTCCTCTTTAAAAGAAAGAATAGCAAAGGTAAAAAATGTAGGAAAGAAAAGTAAATTTAATGAGGGAAATAAGACAGACGTAAGCATTGAAGATAAAATTGCAGAAGTAAAAAGCAAAGATAATGACAATAAAAAACAATTTGATTGTGATACATATACAGATTTAGTTTTTACAGCAGCAGAAAACAATAGAAAATTACAAAGTTTAAAAAGTAAAAAAAATAATGTGCTTTCAACATTTGAAAGCAATGTTTGTGAAATCAAATGTAAACCAAAAAGAAGAAGAATCATATACTCAGATTCATCTGATACTGAAGTAGAAGAAGAATACACACATTCAAAGAATTACTTCATATCGAAAGATCACAATAATGACATCAATAAATTTAAAAATACAGTACTCAAAACTGGCACCAAAAAATATGTTTCAGAAGTAAATTTAAATGATAAATTAAGTTCTCAGTGTATTTCAAATATTCAACAAAACAATACAAAATTGAATAAAATAAAAACTGTAATTTTTAAATCAGATTCAGAATCTAAAGTACTAAGAGATGATGAAAATTGGAATCATAAACCTAAAAGAACAAAATTACAAAGTCCATTAAGTTGCAATTCAACTGAAGAAGAAAACCACAAAAGTTCAGAATCTGATTCACAATTAGTAGAAGTAGTACAAAGCAATAGAGCTAGTGCTAGAAATAGGCAGCATGTAAAGTCAGAAGCCAACTCAGTAAAAGTAGCTGATAGTAATGTTTTAGATTCTGAATTTAGTGCTGAATGTAAATATAATGTAAAACAAGAACATGATGAGAATTCCATTTCATTACTGAAACAGAAAGTAGGTAATAAAGAAAAAAAATTAGAGAATGATTGCGGTAAAATAGTTAGTAACATTCATTCAATAGCCAAGCAAATAGGTAAAAAAAATTTAAATTACAATTTACCAATTCGTCCGATTTCCACATTAAGACTAGAAGCAAAGAAAAAGTCAGCAAAATTGAAATCTTATTTAACAGGAGTAAGCAAAAATAAATCTATTAATTTCAAATTAGAAGAAGATAATAAAAACACTTCTGATTCAGATGAAAAACAAAAGACATCCAAGTGTAATTCAGTGAAGGAAGATGCAAACACAGATTCTGATTCTTCATCTAGTGAAGAAAGTAGTGAAGCAAATTTAAGACATGAATTTCATCAACTGAATCCAATTTCTATTTCTAAACGTGATGTAAATCAACAGCATGGAAATAAATCAATTTTATTACAGGAACAGATAATAGATAAAAGAAAAGAAAAATATAAAACTGATTCTGGAGAACTAGTTAGTGACAATGATTTAAAGTCAGTGTTTAAGAAAATAGATAACAATACTTTAGCTTGTAACTTACCAGTTCTTGAAACTCTTGAAGTAAAACCTCCAGCAAAGCGAAAGTCAGCAAAATTAAAATCTGATTTAGCAGAGGTAACCAATAGTAAAATTAAAAAATCCAAATCAGTAGAAGGTAATAAAAACACTTCTGATGCAGGTGAAAAACAAGAGACATTAAAGTCTAATTTAGTAAATGCTGATAGCAATGTGATTCCTGTTTCTAAATCTAAGGAAATAGATCAAAACACATCAAATTCTTGTGCAACTGATTCATCAAGAATAATGCACAATAACAGTTCAGATTCAACATCTAGTGAGAATAGTGAAAAAATGTTAAAACTTTGTAAAAAGATATCATCAATTCCAATATGTACATATGATGCAGTTAAACAGCATGAAGATAAATCAACTCCATTATTGAGACAAAAAAAGAATAAAAAAGGGAAAAAATTAAAGCCTAATTCTAAAAACCTAGTCAGTGATAATGATTTAGATCCAAAATCTAAGATACTAAATACAAAATTTCAAAGAATTAAATCACAAAAAAAAATTAGTTTCATGCTGGGACCAACATTAAATAGTAAAAATTTAGAGTCTGAATCTAAAAAGCATGATAAGACTAATTTAATTTCGAAATCTCAGAAAAATGATTTAAAAAATAAATCAGGTTCTGTGTGCTTGTCTCCTAAAACTAAGAGGAAACTTAGAAATGAATCAGATACAACAACCGATATAATTAGGGCAGAAGATAAATCAAATTCGAAAATAGGAAAGTTAAAAAAATCAGGAAAAATGAAAAAAACCCAATTTTCAGTTTTAGATTCATTTTATAAAAAATATAATGTAGCAGAAGATAAAGGTTCTGAAACTTCTGACGTTTCAGATTTTGTACTTGAATTAGAAGATGAAGAAGAAAATGAAAGCATCAAAATGGACATACTTGATATTGATTTTGATGAAGATGACTGGAAAGAAATAGGCGACAATGGTAAAAGCCGAATGTCTTATTGGCCCACAGATGAAGAGTATAAGGTAATTTCAGTCTTCCTTATTAGATTTTTTTTTAATGTAATTTTAGTGTTTACAATTCGAAAAATTTTTTCAGAAATTAAAGGCAATGCGTATTAGTTTACAACACGAAGTGCCGCCCCAACACCTCATAGAATCCAATTCTGGTACACGCAATCTAAGTAAAGAAGAAAAACAACAATTCGAAATATACATAAAACTAAAAGAAGGAACATTCACAGATCAAGAAAATCAAATTCTTAAGAGAAACTGGACAAATTTTTGTTTGGTAAAATTTTAAAAACTTATTTATAAAAATGTCATATATCATTACAATATTTATGTTATAATATTTTTCCTATTTTAGTTGCATAACTGGAATCATAACAATGCCAAACCATTTTTGCATATGAGATTTAAGAACAAAAGCTTTTTCTTAAGTAAAAGACAAGAGCGGATGAAATTTGTGCAATTTTTAGCCAATGGGTTGTTTGATAGATCTTTATACAGCGTTTACAATAGATTCAAAATCATTTTTGAACCTCACAAAGTTAGCAGGTACTCAAGCATATAACTATATAGTAAAGTACTTCTTTGTAATTCTTATTTGCCGAATTATTAATCTCCGTTTTTTTTAGATATACTGCAGAAGAAGATCATACTATTCTTGATTTTATAAACAAAAATACCAAAAGTTCAGAGGATAGTTCATCAAGAAATCGAAACTTTGCAGATTTAGCGTTAATCTTAAAAAGGACACGAGCTTCAGTGTGGCGTCGATATCAAGTGTTGCAAAAAAAGCAAAAAAAGAAAACGAAGAAAACTAAGAACATTCACATCGATGATCTAGAAGATTCAGATTAACTTCTGAATCTAAGTATGCTAATTTTGTCGTGATAATAGGTCTCTCGGTATAGAGACAATTGTAGATAATTGTTTTAAGTTCTAATTTTATACAAAAAGCCAAACGAATAGACTTTTAAAAATACATGATATATTTTTTTTAATTATTGTGATGTGTGTCAATTAAAAGGCCAAATCTGCAATTAACTTCCAATGTTATTAAATATTTAATATTTATTTAATAAATGTACAATTAATATTAGATTAATTAATAATCGCTGACTAACTGTAAAAAAAGCCATTTAACACTTTTGTATTAAAAAGTACAACATGATATCAATAATAATTATATGTAACTAACAGAAAGAAATCGAAGAGTAACATGATTGTAATCGTCACTATAAAAAGGAGTAGGCGGCAACGCGTATCAAAGTTTCAGTCGTGCGATACACGCTCACACGCGGAGGAAAGACGAAGGCGCAAATGAACACCTGGAGAAATAATGTCTCATTCAAAAGATCTGGCCTATCACAGTAAGCGATCGCACCGCGGTCTGGATCGATTGGTTATTGACATGTATGTGAGACATGGAGTGATGGTGGTCCTCGACTACCATCTCGCTGAATTGGGCGCGACAGCGCTTCTGGTGCGCGAAGAGGCTGCCGCTGTGACTGTAAGCCGCTCCGCAGGTCTTGCAGACGTAGGGCTTCTCGCCGGAATGCGTATAAGTGTGTTCCTTAAGGGTGCTGAGCCTCTTAAAAGCTTTGCCGCACGTCTTGCAGAGGTAATTGGCTTCGCCGGTGTGCCGAGTCAGATGCCTCCGGAAGGCTGAGCTCACGGCGAACGCCGCGCTACAGACATGGCAGACGAAAGGCTTGTCGCCCGTGTGGATGCGCATGTGATTGGCCAAGCTCGTCGTCGTCGTGAAACCGCTGTTGCAGGTCTTGCAGACGTGGGGTTTGACTCCCGTGTGGGTGCGCATGTGATAGGTCAGCGAGGAATTGCTTGGATAAACCTTGCTGCAGATATGGCAGAGATACTCACGGGGAACCTTCTCCTTGGGCTTGCTGTGAGTCTTCTGGTGAAGGGTCAGGCGAGCCCGACTGGCGCAGACCTTCTTACAAATCTCGCAGACAGCAGGTTCGGGTTTGGGCTTGTGCATGGCGACGTGTCGACGCAGACCCTTCTTCGTGGCCATGACTTTATCACAATGCTGGCACTTGTACTCTCCGTTGCCTTCCTCTTCGCTCTCTTCTTTTTTGCTGGCCTCGGCCTCCGCTGTGCCGTTGTTCATCGCAGCTGGAAAACCGTCGTCGTCGGACTCGTAAAGCTTATTTTCGTCAGCTAAATTGTCGAGCAAACCGTGTCCGTGTCTCTCGGCGTGTTTCTTCAAGGTATCCGGTCGGAAGAACCACTTCTTACAGACTGTGCAAGAGTATTTTCTCTCTCCGTGTATAAGGGCGTGACGTTTAAGATTTTTCAACGTTGAGCAGTACTGGCCGCATTCCTCGCACTTGAAAATCTCCGGAGCGTTTTCAAAACCATCTGGCTCGTTGATAGTCCCGCTATCGTCGTCCGACTCTTCGCTCTTCAAATTCTTTGTCGACTCTGCTTCTGCTGGCGTCTGCTCATCCGTACTAATCTGCTTAATGATGTCGTTGACTTTTTCCGTATGCGACTTCAGGTGCTTGACGAGGCTTTGTGACTTGGAAAAGCTCGCGTGACATAATTGACAGGCGTGCGGTTTCGTCGTGTGAATGTTTTTATGTTTTTCGAGGTTTCCCAGCTTACAAAACGTCTTTGCGCAAATTTCGCAACAGTACTGCTTTTCGTGGCTCAATTGGTGTTTTCTCAAGCCTTTGGAAGTACGAAATCGTTTGGAGCAAGACTCACATTTGAACGTCGGTTCTTCCGAATTCTGACCCTCGCTCACTGGCTCGAAAAAATTATTATCATCTTCAATTTCTTCAAACACATCAGTTCTTGCTATAGGCTTAATTTTTCTAGCTGAAGTACGCTTTTGTACAGTATTGTCATCTTGGTCGTTTTCTTCCTCCTTTGTGATGTAGGTGAAATAGCTGACATCATTTTTCACAGCACTCTCTGCTGCACTGCTAATGTCCACTTCTATTGTACAAACATTATCAATTAAATTTGTAGAAACTGGAATTAATTCTTGCGCACATTCCTCAGATTGGGTATCACAGGTAACAACTTCAGGAGCTTTATCAACATTTTTAGGCTGTTCTTCAAAAGTTAAATGGCAATTGAAAAGTTTTTCATCTTCCACCGACATGTTCACGTGAACTGAGGGTATGGCTGACTCAATCGTTGTAACAACAGTATTGGTCTCAGCTTCTGGATTGTACTCTTCATTTGATATTGCGTTGTGAAATTGCTGATTATTCATAACTTCTTCTTTAACAAAATAATCGTTTTGCATTTCTTCAGCAGTTTTATTTAAAAGTACTTGTACTTCTAGATCAGTTTGTGTACCGGAATCCTAAAACAATCATTAGATAATGTATTATAAAAATAATTAGCAATGATTGGCATTATTCTAATACATACAGTTGCATTAAATTTGGCAGGTTTATTGTAGTAAAGTCTTAATCGAGCATCCGAGTGTTGACATAATTGCCTGAATTCATGCGCAACATTTGCCTTGTATATGCAAACATCACAAATAAGAGCAGGCAATCCATCCTGCTCGTAGCACTCGACAGCGCCACAAACTTGTATTTTTTGTGATATATCTGCAAGATTGCTTCCTACCTCCTGACCATTGCAAAAAATAGGATTTAAATTTGTGTTCTCCTGCAAACAAATACGACAGACCCTGTCCATATTCATTGGCATGACAAAATAACTATTGTTTATTGCCATTATTGCTCGCTTCCCTCATAGGAACTATAATCTGCAACGATAAAAAAACAATTTTTGTTAAAACCTTGCACAACAATGTTTCACGCGATTATCCTATCGTCATACGTTTATTCATCTAATTGTTTCTCAATTAAACGGGCGTTTGTGAACAATCGACAAAAGTTCACGCGCGAACAAGAAAAAAAAACAAATTAAATTTTCAAAGGTCTAGCAACTGCACATAGGTATTTAGCGAAATTTCCATCGTATATGTTTACAAGGCGACTTGTGTGTATGCAAAAAAGGCACGTGCTGACACCGCATCGTATAGCGAGCCATAAACACTATATATAAATACAGCGATTCCAGATTCCAGTGTATATAAACGTACGTAATCGAATTTCACCGCACACACTTCTCCGACAACCGAAGTCCAACCTTCTCTCCGCGTATATACTTACAAGATACGATGGGTAAACGTAAGATAAGAGGAAAAGAAGAAAGGCGAATGTAAGTGCGCGCTTAGGCGCGAGTATAAGCAAGCCATGAAAATTCACCCGCCGATAGTCTAGTCGAAAATGAGGCAGCGATCCTCCGGACGCATGTCCTCGCCGGGGACGGGGAAGTCTCGCGCGTGCAACCCAGGCGGTTCTCAACTCCACCTCGTGCTCCATTCACTGCGACGATCACCGCTCGTGTCCTGGTCCGCGCGATTGCAACCGCAGTCGTGTCTATACCTATAGGCGGTCGGTCGCGCAGGTGCTTCGTCACCTCTTTGTTCCGCGCAGCGCTGTGGCTTCCTCGCGACGACCATCGCTTATGCAACAGCTTGAGAACCGCGGACGGTTCGTGCGCGCGTGGCTCCGCGCGTTGAGAACTCGCGATTTTCGTCGTCTGCTACGGCTCCCGTGTCCCGTTCCCTTTACCCCCCGCTGATGCAGTGGGTCGAAAAGAGAGAAGAGCTGCAGGTTTCTTCTCCAGATTTTGTTTTGAAAAGTTTTGTAACGCGCACTCGATCCGGAAAGTCTGTTTTGTTGAAATACGAATTTCCGTGGGATGCAGGGTGCAGCTTGTTCAGCGTAGTTGGCAAATTTTTGAGAGATCGGTTCTTGGTTTTTGTCGCAACGCAAGAGTAGTTAACCCACAAAATAGCTCACGGGATTTCCTCGCAGATGTTTGTACGTAAAGTTTATAATTTTCTGATATTAACTGCAGGATATTGTTAAACGTTTCTGTATTTCAGTAAACTTTTAACTGTGTTCGCTTAAAGGCTCTGACATAAAAACTGTTTCCAGAGACTTTTCTCTTACAACTGAAAAAAAATGACTGGCTTTGAGCACTGTCAATTTTTCGTGGAACGAAAGAAGCGTTACTGCCGCATGTCCGTGAAGAAGGGCAAAAGTTTCTGCGGAGAGCATGAGTCTACTCAAAGCGATTGGAACAAGATTATTGATGAAAGAGTGGACTGTCCACTGGATCCTTCGCAGTAAGTTAAAGCCAGAAATCACCTTGTCACGTCGTATTAGTTGTGTAACTATGTAGAACCTTATAAAATTTCTAGACTATTTGCAGTACAGTTTACAAGTCCAAGTTGACAAAGCACTTGAAAGTTTGCAATGCGAAGGTCAAATTGGAGGCACAACCACCATACGTGGTCAAAGGAATCAATGTGGGAGAGACTGTCAAGTGTCTCAACAATGTTCCCTTGTCGTTAATTGAGCAAAGTGTTGTAGATATTGTCATTGAGAAAATAAAAAAATCTTTTGGTAAGACATTAGTTAACAAAAGAAAACTTCTTTTCAATACAAGCTTATTTTTTAATTGGTTTCATAGACAAATTACCAGAGATACCTGAAGAAATATTGTCACATGAAGTGTTGAAGGAAGAATTAAGTAATCCAACATATGGACCCGAAGCCAAAAGGCATTTACTGCAAACTGCATCTCTATTGGGACATTTGGCCAATGCTGACCTGATTAAAGAAAACACATGTTTTATAGAATTTGGAGCAGGACGAGGTACTTTGAAGTCTTATCTTATGTTGGTATTATTTTTTGAAATTTATTTGATTGCAGGTAAACTAACATACTGGTTGGCTCAGGCGACAAAGGATCAAACCAACTCATCAATCCTTTTAATTGATAGATCTAGTCATAGGCATAAGAAAGATAACAAATTAAAAAATGAAAATGTTGAAATCAAAGTTACCAGAGTTCGTGCAGACATTGCAGATTTAAAGTTAAGCGATGTACCAGAAGTTCAAGAGATGGAGTGCCGAGTTGCATTTGCTAAGCATATATGTGGTGTTGCTACAGGTAAATTTACTTCTCGTACTTCATATTCCTAATAATTTTCAGTAGATCTCACAATTATTTAATTTTATCAGATTTAACTTTGCGTTGTATAACAAACTCAATACCAAAAAGTAAAAGCTCCAAGTTTGGAATGGTAATTGCCTTTTGCTGTCATCACCAGTGCAACTGCTCCAACTATGTTGGTCACAAATACCTGGAAGAGGAGGGTTTTACAAAGGATGAATTTCCCATTCTCTGTAAAATTGCTAGTTGGGCAACATGTGGCATAAAGCTGAACAAAGCCAGCGAAGATTCCGAGCGCGAAACTCTGGGTGTTAAAGTAAAGACTTTGTTGAATCAGGGTAGACTGGAGTATTTGAAATCCTTTGGGTTTGTTGGTCGACTGGTGAACTATACGACTACAGACATTACTTTAGAAAATCAAGCTATTGTGGCTACCAGGGAAAGTGTAGCTAGTGAAAATTAGGGAAATCAATTACTGTTGATTACAAATGTTTATTTATAAACAGCACAGCAACAATGCTTCCATTAAACTTAAAAGCATTTATCATATATAAGTACCTAAACTGTAACCATACAGGTAAAAGCATATTTTGCCAAGCAACATTTATACAAAGAAAATATACGCAATAAAAGTCAAATCAGTATTAAAGCAGAAAAACTGGACTAAAACCACACTGAAAAGTCACCTTTCCAACGTACAGTACAGACACACTCTGCCCGCGCACGAAAGTCAAATGGCGCAGCTGTTGCACCTTCTGGCTTTTTTATGCGTCTATGCCCGCATATGCCCGATCCACGCGTTCCATCCCCACCCCCGCGCGCGCACCGCCGCGCGGAGTCTGAAAGACGCGGCGGGCGCCCCGCCCAATATAATACGAGAGTTGACTCCGCTTCGCTCACACGTCGGCCGGACAACGCATTCCATTCACGCGCTAATTGCCCGCGTCGATGAGCCCTTGCGCCGAATTCCAGCGGTTGGGCGTAGTGTGTTCCTAGCCGAAGGAGCGTCCTCGTCGAGACGATCAGAAGCGGAATCGAAGAACGTGAGTAGAGAGACGAAAAATAAGTGCCATCCTTGCGGCTGCGCGGCTGACAGCGTATAGTGCATAGTACACGCCTCAATAGAGCGCATTAGTAATAACGTACTGTTGGGCTTGGCTCGTGGCCGTTTGTACGAGACGTGACTCTAGAAATTCAATTACCAAAATACCATAAGACTCGTGGCCGTACAGCTTTTGTTTTAGCGCGAGCGTTGCGCAATTGACCTAATTTTTCAAAGTCGTCGACTCGCACGCGGCTTCTTCTCATTTTTATTCAAACAATCGGAGAAAAGCAAGTTCCGCGCACTGTTGTGATTGTGATTCATAGTACTATCGTTCGTCGCGTTCGCTCGGTTCATTGAACTTTTGTGAATTAGAGATAAATTTTTGTTTGTGTGTCTTTTTCAGAGGAAAGGGTTAACTTTATGAAATGTCTATTCTAGACGACCGTGACGCCTACAAAAAGAATCCGTACTTCAGGGAAGAGGATAGGCTGAAAGGGGACTTTACTCCATTCTACGTAGCGATCACTATTTGTTCCATTATTGGTGGAGTTCTGCTCATCATAAACATTGCTTTCTGCTACTGCTCGCAGTATCGAGGCTACTGGAAGAACAGAAATACTGGTAAATATTATTTTTTAGTACACGATTAATATTGTAAGAAAGCGCAAAATGAGCGAGTATTAACAATTTTTTTTTTAATTGTTACCAGGCAATCGTTGGATCCAGTCACTGTGGACTGTAACACCCCACAACAATCCACCTCTAGACCTGTCTGAATTGGAAGAAGGTGTCAAAGCTTACAAAGCAAATACAAATAATACTGTGCAATACTTCCCAGAGGACACAGACAGCATTGGACCTCAACAAGGACAACAATACATGGAACTTCAGAAACGAGAAAGTGACATTTGAGTGACCATTGCTGCATCCAAAGTTTAACTAGCTGATATTTAACACGAGTCTAAGATGGGTCTACATATATTCTGGCCAGCTTCTGCTGTTCTGACACTATTTGTAGTCGGTGTCATAATGATAATGTTAAAACATGGTCCACGACTCTGCAAAACGAGACATGAGCCACTGCCCACCGAACAAGAGTGGGAGGGCAAGTCTTACGAGCACGAGCTGTCGGTATCCATAGCCTGATTACAGGTTTAACAGAACAATGTGTCTCATCACTGCACAAAAATGCTGTCAATCAATCTTGCTTTTATACGGTATTAATCGTTTTAGAATCTCACTTTTTGATATAATTTTTACTTTTAGAAAATTTGCCTTTATTAGATGCAATCGCGATTCCGTCCACGAGTAGATTGTAACGATAAATGACTTAGGAAAGAGTTTTTATTTTATATACAGAGCAAAAATGTATATCCAGTTTTTATCACAAACTTCTTCATGAAGCGTGACTATGTAACTTTGTAGAAATATTCTGCTTGTTTTGTACAGATTGAACTAACTTTTAATTAGAGAAACTGCACCTGATTACTAATGTAAGAGCTTAAGAGTACAAGCGTCTCAAACTGCCTTTGAACTTTAACTCTTAGAAACTTTTCTAATATTGATATTAAGAATGGGTAGTGCAAGTGAGAATTTTCGCAAACCGTCCAAGGGAGATTTTCGCATGGTAAAATCTCCTAGAAATTGCCTTACTTCAAAAGTTTTTATACTCTATACGCAAGAAAAATTTTCTATCAAGTTTTTATACTTTATATATACTTCTTTGTAATATTGTATCTAGCCCAAGTGCTAGATAAAGTTTGTATCTCATCAATCGATGTTCTTACAATAAAGTAAAATTTTATCTTATCCATCGGTTTCACTAGCTGACTCACACCTAATCTTGTATGTACAACGAAAGCCGATCTCATTTTCGTCGCACAATCAGTACGAGGCGAAAGCCAAGCATAGACGAATTCTTACATAATTTTAATTTTATTGACAACATTGGATTTTCATTACATGTGTAATGGGTTACACTTTCATTTAATAGATAAGTAGGTTTACATAATGCAAGTTCATTTAAATTAAAGTGAAAGAATATAGCTATCGTTCGCCGTTAACTGCGGTCAATATACGTAAAAAATAATATTAAAAACTAAAGTTACTCAGAATAATGGGAAAACTAGTTTAAAGTGTACGACAAAAGCAAAATGTGTACTTAAAGTCGATGCAGTGATAAAACTATATACCTCGCGTGTAGCTCGGCGAATGCGCAAAATTCAATAATGTCGTTAGCATCGAACACTTTATAAAACTCATGTCTTGTTTGCTTTTATTGTTTCGTTTTTTATACTTTTATTTTTTATTCTTATATTTTCACGCTAATCAATCGACTTGGCAGGATGATCATTGTGTTTGTCGTCTCTCGTGTGCGAATGCTCTCGTGTATCTCGAGTGATTATTACGTCGTTGACTCCTGTCAATCTCTATATATTATATGGTCAATCGTTTTCTGTTTGCCTTGAATTTTAACTCCCAAATGTTCAACGTCTACGGCACACAACAATTTCGTGAACACAGATAGAATACAACGAACGCTGAAACTTTCGCGAGAAAACAAGTGGCGAAAACGCATCGAAAATTCGACACAATAATATCACACTCCAATAGTTCGAAAGAGGGAGAGTTTCTCATAATTTTTTTCATTATTTTATTTTGTTTTTTATTCCCGCGTAACTCGCGTGCGTTACGCGGGAACGTTATCGCCGCCGATCCGTCGCTCTGTCGCCGAATACACCCCTGCAATTATACCGAGACATATTTCATATGCCTCTCGAGAGTGCGATTCGCGACGAGAAGTATCGGCGTCCTTTATTTTACTTTATATTTTATTTTTTTCGTTTCATCTCTCATTCTCTCGCTTATTTACTTTATTTTTTTCCTCGTCTACTTTTATATTAACTCGACGACTCGTTTAATAATAAGCTATGTTACAATGCACTGGAAGAATAAGAGACATCCAAATTCCAATCGTCATCAATCGTCGCGAATATTCTACACCAAGAGAAAAAACTTTGTATTTGTTGAAGCCCGACACATGATTTTTATTTTTTGTTGGCTACCTTATAACTGCGCGTGTGTGTGTATATATAGATATAATGTGACCGTGTGCGTGTTTTTTTCGTGTGTGTGTGTGTCATCGTGTGCTCTACAATTAATAGACGTCTAAAGTAGATATCGAGTAAATTTGAGGGGTACGATGGGAAAGGCGCTATCCTTACCGTATGGGCTATTCAATAATTCTTTGAGACTCTGGTGATATGGCGTGTGTGGCTTTCTCTCTTACGTTATATCGTATTATCTCAACAAGCGATTCGCATCTCTCGCGCTTCGATCGATTATTTTCTACAACGGAAGCTTTGTCGGGGTGGGGGGATGTGGATTTTGATTTTGAAAAGCGCCGCGGGAAGGGTTGCGTTTTATATTTATATATCATACTTTTGATTATACGATTTTGCGCAACGAATCATCACAGTATGTATTATGCGCGCACGTGCGCGTGTATATTTTTGATTGAATACGTGGCATAAAGTCGCGGCTGCATTTATATTAGCCGTTTTATTGTAACTGGCCGGTGAACGTATATAAGTTTAATGCAGGGTTTGTACAATCGATCGACGAGCTATTCTTCGGTGACGAGAAAACTTTGACGTACAGATCCGCCCTCGGATTTTCGAAAAAGACACATATTGAGTTTCTCGTTGAATGATTATTCCCGTCTTTATAGCTTTGTTAAACACTACGTATACCTTCTATTTTTACGTTACCTTTTAATATGCTTTTTTTTTCTTCTATATACCATTATACTTTAAAATCTCCGTTTTGCTTTGATTTTTGTGCTCAACCGGTACGCGACGCGAATGCAAAAATGACAAAAATTCTTTCTCTCTCTCTCTATATCTCTCACGTATCGTTCGCAGTCTTTTATATCTCGTCATATATAATATTTTGTTCGTCTCTCGCCTCTACATCGTCATTTAGCGCACGTGACTTATACTGCTCTAATTTAATATTACATATGTCTTCCTGAAAATGTAACAGAATAAATTTTTTGCATTGCGTCTCAGGCGTGAACCGTTATTTTGTCGTACATGCTTTTTTTTTTCTTTAATTTAAAAACGATACTCGCTTTTGGGACTCGTGTGTCAGTGCAGCGTAGTGCGACTGTGTGTATGTGTGTGTGTAGCTTTTTTTTCATCTTCATCTCTTTGATTATGGATACAACTGGCTACTTTGTCTCTACGTATACGATTACAGGGAGGGGGGGGGGGGAGGATAGCGAAGGATTAGAACTAGCTCAAGTATCGAGACACGACGTATAGATTCCGTGTAAGTACGCGGGGGATTGTGTGGGTGTGTCCGTCATTTTCTCTCGTGTATTTTTTTTTCTTTTGTATCGGGGAAGAAAAGTTCCGAGACGTTCTTCTCGATTGTTTTGCGGACGATACGAGATGCGTTTTTTTTTCTTCGCCTAGAAACGAAGCTAATATACCGGGGACTCTGTACTGCGCTTCATCGAGATTGGAAAAGTTAGTCGCTACGAGAGGAAATATACAAAAAATAAAGCTGTCCGCGCGACGTTTATCAATATTTCCTTACTGCTCGTTCGTTTCGCTCGCACCCCGCGCGTAACAAGTGTTCCCCCGATATCCGCGTACAGGTGGCGGCTTCGTATATGTATTCACACAAATATGTGTAATATATATATGAATTATTTATACGTATACATATCGAGAAATATCCGGTGCATGGAAGTACGCGATTCGAGAAAATCGACAGCGCGGCCGTATGTGTTCGTAAATGCGCATCAAAGTGCATCCAGCGCTTGTGTACGCAATATACATTACGCGAACTGCATATAATCCTTTGCGTTTTTTTTTATTTATCCGAAAAAAGCTATAACGCTTAATATAGCCGACGGGATGTTCACCGCGCGTCGATTAGGCATACGCGCATTATTTTGTAGACCTTCGCTCTTCTGTCGTTTTCGTTTCCGTTCTCATCTTTCGTTTGCGTAAGATCGCGCGTATACCTCGTCGCTCACACCCTGCACAAGTCGCGTCGATTACACGGGGACACGAGAAAAATTAATTGTTTTTTTTTTCATCCGCCTCCTGTTGGCCACTTGTATACGTGTCGTATACGTGTGTGGGTGTGTATATGTGTGTGTGTGTGCACATAGTATATTCTCATTGACTATAACGAATATTCCTTGTTTTTTCAACGCTTTTCTTTATTTCACTTCAAAAAGACTCTATACTTATTATCATCCACAGGAAAAAAAATGCGTCTCTCGCTCGCGCTCTCTTTCTCTCGCTCTTTCTCTCGCATTTAATGTAATTATAATAATATAGTAATAATAATAATAGTAATAATAATAATAATAATAATTATTATAATAATTATAATAAATCTTTGCTGTGGAATTTTGATACTCTCGTGTAATATAGCACGCCTCGTGTCGGCGCGTTCCGTTTTGCGCGTATATAGATTTTTTTCTTTGGCGCCAATTCGATTGACATATATATATATATTATATATACTGCTCTCTGCGTGTGTGCTGTGCGTGTGTGTTCTGTGTAATTCTTGATTTTTGCTTGATTTTCTTTTTTGCCTCGTTTATTTATTCATTTATTTATATATATATGCGCGGCGGCGACGGATAGTCGGCCGTGTGTGTAGTCTCGCGCGTATTAGCCGTCGCCGTCGTCGAAATGCTTCTGTGCAGTTTTGGAAGGTTTTTATTC
The DNA here is from genome assembly GCA_018906965.1 of Philotrypesis tridentata. Taxonomy (NCBI): domain Eukaryota; kingdom Metazoa; phylum Arthropoda; class Insecta; order Hymenoptera; family Pteromalidae; genus Philotrypesis; species Philotrypesis tridentata. Next base: position 8,262,069 of record JACCIB010000002.1, read on the forward strand.
ATTTTTTTTTTTATGACGTGGTGGACGCCGTTGATTCTCGCCAGCCGCCCAAGTTCCTTACGACTGCTTGCTGGCCTTCTTGTTCATTCGCTCTGAAATATGGAGACAACAGTTTGAGAGGCTGACCGGACTTTGTAATACAGCGGAGGCTCTGCAGCCTCTGATATCGATTCGATTGACACCTCGTATAGGTATATTATATTATACATCTGTACGTCGACAAGCGCGTATGTGAGCGATGCTCTCGGTTTTATTGCCGAGGTTTTGCTCGATAATTTTAAAAATTACCTTTTTGACCAGATGAAAGTGTTAATTCGAATTTGATTTGTCGAATTAAATTTTCGTTACACGCGCTTGCAAAAAAACTGTACGTATAAAATCCGGATAATTATATCTTAAAAAAATATTTTCGAAAGGGAGAAATAAGTCGTGTTGAAGGTGAAAGAAATATCTGTAATAAGCCAGAATGACTGTTACAGTAGAAGACTAGTCAAAGGAATATTAACTGAAAGCAAAGCCAATATATTGCTTTTTTTAACGCTGGGTGTATTGCCGGAGGCTATAAATTGTTAAGAGTTTATTACAAAGCAATTGGAGCGCATGACCCTTTGCGCGAGCAACGCGCTCCAGCCGAGAAAAGTGAAAAAATCACAGTGATCCAGTTGAAGTGAAATCAATGAATAGCGCGGCTATCTATATATACGTGTATGAAGCTTTATAAGTTATAGGCGAAAATCCTCACCTTTCTGAGCCTTCTTGTTATTGGTCTCGGGTTTACACTTCTTGCTCATGCGACGCGTTTTTTCGCAGCTCGGATCGCTGTTTGGCTTGATGTTGTCGATCCGCGTTATGTTCTGATTGATGCAACTGCTCCACGTGCCCTTCTCGTATCGGCAGGCTGTGAGCCGTCGATAATTCATCGATTAGCATGTACACGTCGACGAGATTAAATTATAATTGAGCGATAAAGAGAAGAAATACCTTTGTCTTTCTTGCATTTCTTGGAGATGGTCTTGGTCTGCTCGCAGGCCTTGTCGCCTTTTTTCAGGGTCAAAGTGCGCGTTCGCATGTTCGTCCTGGAGTCACACTCGGACCACTGGCTCTTGTCGTATCGGCAGGACGGAGAGTTGCCACCACCGCCGGATGCTGCACGCCGACAACGAACAGACAAGCACCAGAGCGTCAGTATACAAGTATATATAATATACCGATTTAGGAATAGAGGAGTATATTATGTGCATATCCACCAATTTTCGGAAACAACACTCATCAAAAATTGCAAAATTTTTTTTAAGGCACACCTACCGCAGGCCTGTTTTTTTCTCATGGTTGATAGGTCGTTCTGAAAGAGAAAAAAACTCGCGTGCATGGCCGATCATAGGATGTACTTTTTTACAGGACCAAAAAAGACTCGAAAACACGAGAAATAATTAACAAAAAATGAATTCATAGATTTTTTTTCCTCTAAAACTATGGACTTTTATAAGAATTTCATTGCTACAAAAATATCTTAAAATTCATCAAAGAATGCTCTGCAATTTTTTCAGATTGATCCAATATAATTTTTGATTTTACGAAAATACAAAAAAATCGTAATTACGAAAAATGTTCTTAAAAAATCTGAAAAAATTCCAGAACATTCTTTGATAAATGTTAACACATTTTTGTTCTAATGAAATTTTTATAAAAGTCCATAGTTTTTGAGAAAAAAAATCTGTAAATTCTTTTTTTTAAATTATTTCTCGTTCGGAAGTTTTGTCTCGTTCCGAATGACCTAAGGAACGAGAAAACGTAGATCTAATAGGTATATCTCCATAAAAGAAATTTGCAACTTTTGGGAAGAGTTGTTTCCGAAAATTGTTGGACATGCACATTGCACATATAACAGAGCTTTTTCGTGGTCGAGCGAAGACATTTTTTGTTTTCCTCCGAGATTTCACGAGCTTGCAGGAGCTTAGACTTCGTAAAGCACAGCCTTTGAAAATTTTTGATTATTAATTTTACGTACAGCGAACTTTTGACTGTCTAAGGTAAGTTTGTTGAAAGTATAATTATGCGCCGTCGCGCCGCATATATACGATGCTTATAGCGCGCAGCTCAGATTACTAACGACGGAAAGTGGTATAAGTCAGCTCGGATTTTCCGTCGAAGTAGACTTTGACGGAATATCAAATATTTTCAAAGGATATAATTTCAAAATTATTTTTAATTGCATTATAATATACTCGTTATTAATTGCTCTTGTTTTTCGCTTGATTATAATTAAAAATCTAATTCCCACCGATGAAAATCAGATCTCAAACTCGTTGCGCTCACAGAACATTAGACGACAACGAAATATAAACGCTTTGCGTATCTGCACGATTTTTCACCAAAATCGATCGCAACGATTCCTCCCCCAAATCGCTGCACTGCGCCGCCGCGACCGTAAGCACTACAGCGCACAAAAAGTTATTTACGCGCGGGTATATAGTAATTCCGTATAACAGCGGAGAATTTCCGAATAAAAAAACATCTCCAAACCAGAGTGAAATCCCATTTGATCTCGTCGAGCGGAGAGGGATGGCCAGAAATTCATCGCTTCTAAAATGCTCCCCCCAAATTCCAGCACGAGTACGCGTGCAGCGTATACGTATATATATGTATATATGAAAGAAGTAAAACTGGCTTTGAAAACTCGATAAAATTTCGCTCCGTCGCGCTAAAAAAATCGCGCCGCGCATAAAAATCCCGAGCAAAGTTCGTCGCCGCATTTCTCAGCGCGCCTTCTCTTTAACAAAACCAAAAACAAAAACAAAAACAAAAACGAACCAAAAAATAACGGAAAAGCAAAAACTGCAGAAAAAACAAACAAAAGTTGAATTTCCTCCCACTACATACACCGCGCGGCGGTGGGAGAAGCGCGAAACTACTCTGCGCCCTGCGCTCAGACTAATCCCATATCCGGCTTCTCTCTCGTCTCTTTCTACTCTCGTTCTCTCTAGTGGAGAGAGAGAAAGAGAGAGACGAGTGTATCTCGCCACGCTAACTCTCCATATAAAACAGCGGCTGCTCTCGGAGAGAAAAGACCGGGAGCTGTGCGCACATACATCTTTGCCGCGGGGAAAAAAGTGCTATTGCAGCAGCAGCAGCAGCAGCAGTAGCAGTAGTCGTCGTCTCGCCGAGAGTGGATTACGCGGGATGGTATATATGTACAATATATACAAGTGGAGGAATTCAGGAGTGATGGCGAGTTTTTGGGCGCTGTACTCTTCGCTCGATTTCACTTCGTTATCGATAATGCATATACTATATAGGTATAAGTATATATATATGAAAATATGAGACTCACCGCGGTCTTTGGTGCCGCGAGCCGTTCTTACGAGGACCTCCTTGTCGTCCTCCTCCCACAGGTCGGACTCGGCGTTCGTCGCGCTGGCCAGCAGGGGCAGGGCCACCGCCACCAGCAGCAGGCTCCAGCACAGCTTCATTTCTCGACGGCCTGCCAATGAGAGAGGGGCAAAAATTACTTTCTCCGATCTAAGAGTTAAAATTGTACATTTATAATTCATAATTCGATAATGATTCATTAAAAAGAGAGAGAGAGAGAGAATGGAAAATTTTCAGTTTTCGAGGAAGTCGCCCTCGTCTCGCGGGATTCGAAATTCGAATTTTCGTCGGAGTAATTTTCCGGTCAAAAAAAATTTAGTTAAACGCCGAATCTCGAGAGGTGATCCGCGTTATCCTTCCGCAGCTGTAAAAATCGACGCGAAGCAAAAGATATATATATAAGACGTGGTTTCCAACGAAAGCTCGTTCGAACTTTTTTAGCCTTCAGCCGAGCGAGCGCACTCGAGCGAAATCGAAAAATCTTTCTGCTTAAGTATATAGAATTCCTTGGATTTTTTAATGAAATTTTGCGCAAAGCTGAATTTAGCTCTCGGAACTCGCGCGCGAGTGAAAGAAATCGAGAGCCTCGCGTCTCTCCCCGAAAGCCGAAATAGCGAAACGATGTGTATCCCACGACCCCCCCGAATCTGTTTCGCAGTCGGCGAAAGAATGTCGCGCGGTTAATTTAAGAATACTTATATAGCGTACATATACATATATATAGTTAAATGGGAGCTGAGCTGAAAAAAAAAATGAGTCACGCGCGAAATATTATTCGCTGCAAAAGCGCGCACGTGCTGCAGCCGGGACAGGATCGTCGCTCTTTTCTTTTTAGCTCGCTCGCTCGCTCTCTTAAATTTTTCCTTTTTCACCCTTTGCTCTCGCGCACTGCTCCGCTCGAGATTAGATTGCCAACTTACACACACACACACACACACACATATTCACACAGAAACATTATATGCGTCTTCGTTCTCGCTTACGTATGTATATAGCTATACGAGTATAGTCGCTGAATTTATTGAAACTGACGTGACTCGAACGCCTCAATTGCAGCTGTTTAGGGTTTTCGTTCTTCATCTTGTTTTCCTAATTGAAGGGTTAGCAACGATGTGAAAAAGGATTATATACTAATATTAAAATTACGTGGATTATTAATCACGTGATGTATGAATTAATATAGGATAAACTGCGATGAAAAACAGTTCTTTGAATTAGATTCTCGGGAAATCAGTTAAAATTTACGATTATATGAATAGCAATTAAGCGATGCAGAGGATACGACGGCGGATACCGTTTGACAATTTACCGATAGGCATTCGACGCTATACAGGCGTTCTTTGTGTAACAGTTGATTTTCGACAGCTTTGTGCGAATGCAATGTAATTAAAAGTTGCTTAGAACGACGAATTTCGAATTCTCGTGGAAAAATACGTTTCGTTCGTCGACTTTTTCAATGAAGAAATCAAGCGCATATTCTTCTCAATAAATAGAATGCAGTAGGTGTACTTTCAAATATTACATACAATACGTATATGAGAAGCGTGTAGCACGAAATTTCTTTGTTTTTATTTTTTAAATTAATTCAAAGACCCCAAAAACGGATTTAAATTCTCTGGATTTTCTCGCGTACGCGCACGAATCACAATTAAAATCCAATCTGCGCAAAACCAAATAATAAAACAAACTTAAACTCGGAAACTCTCAAGCGCTGTACTCCATTCCCTTCCATTGAGACTTTCGTCCCCTTTAGTACACACCCGTCCCATCTATTTCTCGAAATCCAGCTCTGTGCGCGCGATCCATCTAATCGATCTCCAAACCGAACTATAAAATCAACATCATCGACAACAACAACAACAATAACAGTAGTAGTAGTCTTAAATACAACACCCATTTCTCAAGCTTATCTTGTATGTATATAGGGATCGGGCGCTCGTGAGCTCCTATTATCCATTATCCATGCGCGTATAGCGCGCGTCATCGCGTTTCTCGCGTGATGTCACGCGAAAAAGGGAACGGACTCGTTTGCTCGTGATGGAGCGGACCTTGGACGAGTCTAGCGTTGATTTTAATTAATAGGGAAGTGCAGAGGCGACGATTCGCTCTTTTTATTTTTGTTATTACTTCGCCGCAGACATTGTCGCGTGCCTAATTTTTCCCACACCGTACACGCGGAGCTTTACACGGTATATTTTGCGTATAGCTATATATGAAGTCTTCCTCGCGTCCGATGAGTTGGTCAAATTTTGCGTTCTCGTTGAAGTACGGGAACAGTGGAAAATCATGGCAAATAAAAATAGTATATGAACTCGATTTGCAAAAATTAATTATTCTTTCTTTTTATCGAGTTAATAACGTTAGTTTTGAGTATATAAGGTAACAAACAAGATTTAAAAAGAACAGTACACCCTAAGCAAAAGTGATAGGGCTGCGGTCATATAAAAGTATATACTCAAGATACAGTCGTCCGCGTGTCACGGACATGTGCGGCCCTGAGGAAAGGAGAAACTTACTTCATCGGGATATAAACGTATACGTATACACGTACAGGGGAAAATTACGACAGCGACGAGTTAATCCATTCCAAATACATGCGGCCTCTCATAATCTCTATAATATCCATAGCGCCGACGTGATGCATATACATAATATACATTATACATACGATACATACGTGTATACCGCAACGCTATACACACAGAGCTCCGCAGACGAGTATTCGTCGGTTGGGGGATTATAATTTCGCGTATAACGCATCGACGAGCGAGAACAATTGAATTGAAAGTTTATCTAATAAATACATAGCCGCGGCGAATAAGTATAATAGTATATACAACCGGCCCGCACCCCTCAACGTCGCAACAATCAGTTCGCACCAGTATATATATATATATATATATATATATATATATATATATATATATATATATATATAAGCATTAAGCACGTATATAGCCGCGATAAACTTGTTATCAAAAGCCGTGGCCGATAGTTGCATAATCGCAGCCCTAAATACACGCGCACAACTAAATAATTTCGTTTCTCTACAAGTCTACATAAGTCTACAGTGTCCCGTGCGAGGAATCTTCATCCTCGGGATACACCGGTGTGTATAACAAATGTACACATGTATACATGCATAAGCAACGCGCGTGCTAACGGCGAGCATAAGGACGGCGCAACGTCTCTCGAGCGGCGTAGGGCCTTTATTGTAATTTAGCCGAACTCGCCTAGGAATTTACGGCCGCGATGAAATAGTGATTCATACGCGTACACACACACACACACACACACACAACGTATATATACCGGCATCGAGTGAGGGGGGGGGGGTATCAATTTATTTATCGGGCTGAATAGGCGGTGCGCGCTCGCGCGCCAAGTCGGGCTTGCTCGCGCTGGAGCTTTCAGCTAAATTCGCGGGAGCGCCCGCAAGCCGGCGCGGAGTTCGCAGCGTCTCCCTCTCTTCCTCGCTCCGTATATATGTATATATTGTACGCATAGTTTCTCGCTTTACATACGGGGCGATTTATAAATCTGCCGGTTCGCGGTCGGGGGGAGGAGGATTTTTCCCTGCGCGACTCTCTTTTCTCGGTATAACGGCTCTTTTATGCGGCGCGGAGATGTATATACTATATATATATATATAAAAGACACAGACGAAATAAAGTGGTATAGTGCGCTGAAAGCGCGGATAGTCGGAGCTGCGGATTTTCCCTTTATTTTTTTCCCTGTAATTAAAGTTGAAAATAACGCAACGGCGAATCGCTTGTTGCCGGAAGTCTGTGTGTGGGTGTGTGTATGTGTGTGCATTGTATATATATGTGTGTATTCGCGAAATGCTTAATTTAAATTCCAGCGATAACGAAGCCATCGATCAACTTCACGCGGCTCTCTTTCTCGCTTTATATACGTATATATAACGCGCCAGTCGATACACGCAGTACAGGCGCTATATATAGTATCGCGCGAACAGGGTATCTCATTAATTTTAATAGCGTATATAGCGTGTATACACGTATATATATATATAGCGCCGGGCCTCCGATACGCATGCAAGTTATACAGATATCGCTGTAGGGAAAATTCGCGAAAGCCTGGCATTCAAGCATTTTCAGATTATATACAAATATAGACTGCAATATATAGGGGGCGAGCGCATCGCATTCTACCACGTACTATCCAGTTGCAATTTCGTTAGCCGCTAAAAAGATTTATTCATCCGCGTGAACAGAGGACAGAGTGCGGGATTCTTTGAATTCCGCGTCGCGACACTTGATCGATTCGATCGACTCGCGCTGATAATCGCGTCTCCCAATCTTTCCGGCCGCGATGTATATAACGATGGCAAGAGTCAGTTTTTTATATTATATGTATATAACAGCTCGTATCAGCGCACTTTATTCCTGCGATTCTCCGCCGCGGTGGAGGTGGAGGTGGAGGTGGAGCATAATATATTCAGCGAGGAGCTTTTAGGGACACGCTATATGCAGCGAGCAGCGAGACTATGGCGGTTATTATTATAACCTCGTTTCCAGGAGAGACGAGAGAGTGTAGGTGCGGGTCGTCGGGGCTAATTATGCGATGGGACACTGAATGGAGAGTTTAGTTTTCTCGCAATCCCACTGAATTACGCTACTCGCCGGATCTCGCTGCCAAAACTTTTGTGATTTGTTATATACGCGCCGGACGCGTTTAGCGCGTTCATTTATAAACGCGGGCCCGATTCGCTCTTCGCATGCAGCAGCAGCCGTCGCCGCCGCCGCTGTAACTTGCTCGGAAAATGGCTTTTTTCTCTGTCTGCGAGCGGTTTTAAAAAGTTTTTTTCTTCTTTTTTTTCTACGTATTCAAATTCGTCCTTTCCTTTTTTCCTCGCGCTTTTAGGACATTGCGCTCTAAAGTGATGGAGCGTAATATGTTTTCACGGGAAATTACTGTAAGCGTTTCGATTGCATAACGCGCTTTTGCATATATTTACTTATTTATTATTTTGTTGTTGTTGTTGTATACGAATAGTGCATTTTAAACTACTAGACTATAATTACTAGGCTAGTGTATAAAGAATTGTTTTTTAAAAATTGTATCAATAGAATTTTATTGAGAGTTTAGATATGTATTCGAAATGTTTACATGTAGCAAAATTTCAAACAACTATAAAAAAGTTTGCTGCTACTAGTAAACAACTACAGCTCTAGGACAGTTTCAAAATATCGCCTTTGTATGGAAAATTAACAAAAGCCCTATTGGCGCTACAGTGCCGCATGATAGACTTTATATAAGTGACAAAATAATATACTATACCAAAAAAGCTATTCTTGGCATGTCACATTTTTTCGCTATACAATCGCTATATACCTACACTTTTGGAAAAAAGCTTCATACTCGTGTATACAGCTATAGTAAATATTTTTATTTAGTATATAAACAATTTTTAGTATAGTTAATTTCAGCGAAAATTTCTCCAAAAGCGTTAGCGATATTTTACGCATCGCCATCAACGTAAATCTGAACGCAATTAGCTATATAAGTATAATATACTAATATTATACCTATAACATTATACAGAAACAGCCACAGACACGCGGGCTCGGCGATGGCGAGGGAAGCGGCGATTTCACCTCTGAAGAAATCGCGCGCTTAATTACAGTGTTGCAAAAGAAAAGCGAGATTCTCCCGCGTCATTTTTTCCTCCTCGCTCCCGTTCTCGTATCGCGTGTTATATAAAGAGCTTTCGGCCGAAAATTCCAGCCTGAAATTTGACGATTATACTTCCGCTGCGGGCTGCGGGCGAAAGTAAGGCAACGCGAAAAACATGAGACGCCGCGCGCGCGAAATTCAAACGAAAAAAAAGCTCGTCTCACGCGCGCGCGCGGTTTAATACCATTTTACGACGTATACACGCGTGGCGCGTACATGTACGTGTATACCTATAGAGGCATAGAACGGAAAATCTTGTACATAGGCCGACGGCTTGTAGCGCCGGCAGCCGCGCTCACACGAGGCCTATATCATAATGTTCGATTTGTAGACCGGGCGTTGCTCGGCCGGCGGGGCTATATGAGTATCGGAAAGCGGAGAAGCTCGCGCGAATTGCAAATTCAAGCGCGGAGAGCTATATAGCTCTGTGGCGCTCCTCGTATATGTAACGAGATGGACAGGCTTGAATATTCATGGGATGAAATATAATTCTCCGAGCTCTTCCGTTCTCGTCTGCGGCGTTTCTCTGTATGTGCGATGAGTTCGTGCGCGCGCGCGTTTATACAGACTGTATATAGTGTATAATACGTATATATAATAAAAAGGGAGCTTCCAATGGATATTTCCAGGATATTTTTGAAGTTGAATGGGATATTAAGTGCGAGAGGATGAAGATTGCGTGGCAGTCGTCCAGATGCTACTGCTGCTGTTGGCAGGAATTCGGGATATTCGCTTAATTGAATTTAGATAGATGTGCCATCGGTGGGAATGTGCCTATGCGTGCAGTGTATGTTTAAGTGCATTATATGCATATATACGCGAGTATTTCAGTCAATTTAATTAAGAGTGCGGCAGCTATTGTCGCTATTTCGCCGGCTGTTTTACATAAAGGACGTAGGGGCTCGAGTACGCTTAACGTCATTGAATTTCCCGGGGAATCTAGTATAAAGTATAAAAAGATACTTTGTATACCTGACACATTACCATAATCACCTGAACCGGAGCTCTCGACAATCCCGCAACTCGTTAACAATATCCCTTTCGAATATAATAGACATGTTTAAATGCATTCGCTGTGTTTAAGGGTTGTATTTAAAAGCTCTAGCTGACGCACCCCTACAATCCTTTTGAATAATAATAAAAACATTTTGATGTTAATGATGCTTCTATCGCTCGACGGTGCAGGTAATCAGAGTTAAATGAATTTATACATCTCTTCGAGCCAATCACAAATTACACCGGTACTTTGTACTTTTCGTAATGGGATGTCGAGGTAGGAGTGTGGCGAATGTATTTTATTATTTAAATTAATTTCGTTTTTATTGTACTTAATTTGCTCTAAATTGATTTTTTGTTTTTTAAGGTAGTTTTTTTTGTACTATAATTAACAATGTTTTTTTATATATATTGTATTTATATTTGACTGTTTTGACTTAGCCTTGAAGAGGATCCGAAACGGATCGAAACGTTGACTAGAAAATAAATTTATGATTGGCTCGAGGAAATGTATAAATTCATTTAACTCTGAAAAACATTTTGAATTTATGTTTTATACGTCTGTCAATAGCGGCGAAATAACTTGATTTACATTCACTTTGCCTAATAAAACTTAAAATAATTTTTGTATTAGACTATTTTGACTTTTAACTTTCGAGTTTCGGAGCGTTAAAAAAATTGACTCGCGTTAAAATAAAATGCTTGCAATTTGTAGGCGTAAAGATAGAAGGAACGAGCCTACGCGCAATAACGCGCACTGAAATCCGCTAAGCAGAAACTGAGATAACATACGAATAAAAACGCGCATGTATACACACGTAGCGACGAACGCGCTCATTCACACGAACGTTTTTTCACAGAAAGTCACAAGCCACAAGGAAACAAAGCGTTAAATTAAACGTCATTAAGGAGCCGCATAGTAATTATTCTAAAAACTCGAAAATAAGAGAGAGCGAGGGCGCAAAGCCTTTCCACACCCCCGCCCCGTATACATATACACACACACACAGCTTATACAGCTAAAGAGGCAAACAAGGATGCATTAACCCTCGAGCCGAGTCCTATATATCCATCGTATCAAGCGCGTGCCTCTCCCATCGGATAAACCCGTGCGCCCACACATATATATACCGCGGCTCTTTGCGATCGATTTAATCTCCTCCAGTGCACAGACACACGCGCGAGTATACAACGTATACACGTAGTGCACCGAACGGAGTTGAGGCAGACCGGGACGCGCGAGTTTCCAAGAAGACGCGCGCGGATCGGGTGCGGATTCCATCTCCTTTTACACATCGTACGCCCGTTATCCACGTCGCATATACGGGCGACGTCTACGCGTATATATATACGTATACGTACGCGTCGCTTACGCTGTCTGGCTACTATACGTACGTACTACGTATGTGTATGTTATGTATGGCTCGTTTAAGGCCTAAGGGTAATTAGCGATGTGTATATATATACGCGAGCGCAAGTTCACTATATACATTGTTAGCCGCGACGACCTGGCCTACAAGCGACCGCGATGTCTGCGCCGCGTTAGTTCGCCTGTCTGTCTCTCTGGCTCTCGACTGTGCGCTTGGGATATGGGGCTATGCGCTTTAGCGGTGAAAAGGGGTGCGTGAGCTCGCGGATTAAATTTAATGAAACTGGAAAGGTCGTCGGGACTGTACACGGAGAGTACTTTTAATTTGAATTTCGCGCGCGATGAGCTTGCGGGCGGCGCGAGGATGAGAAGTAGGCCAACGAACGTTTCGTTATTTATATATATATGATGGAAATTTATACGCGCAACGGAAATTATGAAAATTTATTGCGATGTATTAGGGAAGATTAATTATATGAAGAGCCTTCCTTTGTACCCGCGTATAGCAAGTTTGCATAAAGCTTGGGAGGAAAATCACGGCTATATACTTCTTCCCTTGTGTTACGCACGTATATATGCAGCTTTTTTTTGTTTATCAAGTACGTTGCTTTTTTAGAAATTTTTTAACCCTTTGGAATTCAAGCTTAAAAAAATTCTTAACTTTTTCCCAGGCGGCGTTAGAAAACTTAATTTTCGATTCTTTTCGCTCTGTGCCCGGAAATAGAAATATTCTTTTTCCCTCCTACAACCGACAACTTCCTTCCAATGTTTGTTCGGAGTTACTCCAGTATATACTGTTATTTATTGTGATCGACGATAATAAAATAATCAGATTTGTGGCTGAACATTTTTTGTAAACAAGTTGCGAACCTAAATTACGGTAGAAAGAAGAGCAACATATTTATAATGTATTGCGTTAACGAATGATTTATGAAAAGGGACTCGAACACTGGCTTCATTCAGTCATGCCCTAATATGAAAGGAAAGAATTCACGAAATAATACGTTTATTCGTTTCAAATTCTACCATATCGTAATAATGTAGAGTTTGCACGAGAAAAAGAACTTTTTACATTAAAAAATTAATTTTTGTATGCTGGCGTATATTTCCAACAGCCATATAGAACTTTTGCTCGATTTTTCTTCGGTGACGCGGCAGAGGGAGAGAGGGAAGGCGAGCGAGGGATTGGGGGGGGGGGGGGGAGAGGAGAGCAAGAGAGTTTGCAGTCGACGTCGCTATATTGAAATGAAGTCCAGAAAGTGATTAATTAGAGTTTTGCTGAAATTATAATTGATGATAGTACGCCGAAGCATTTTTGCTACTCTTTTATTTTCTCGTTCGAATATTACGAGCTCACAATTTTGTACGTTCCAGAAAACGATCGAATAAATGTTTTATCCCCCGCTCGTCGACGTACGCGCGTAATACGCAAACGCGCGTACGTTACGATGACTCTAATTATCAGAAAATGGATACATTCGTCAGGGAAAGTAATATACCGCGCGGCGTCAATCGTGGAAAAATGGCACTGTCGAATTTTTCGCAACGAGAGGCCGCATATAAATTCATCGAATATCGTTTATTATGAAACTCGCAATACACGACTGCGCTGGAGTACATACTTATACATATATATACAGATACAATATGATATATGTGTGTACGTATGGCAAAGCTGGAGCGCGGGAAAATTGATTTTTCAAATGCGTCTCCACACAGACGCACGGGGGTCGCATTTTTCACGCGCTAGTAAATAAATATTTTCGCGAAATATATAACTTCTCAAAAATTGCTCCCCAATCAATCCGTCCCTATTATATACGTATAGAAAGAAAGCTTAATAGAGAGAGAGAGAGAAAGAGTATGAAAAAATGTATCCTCTGCACTGAAATTAAATTTTTTTAAAATCGCCGGAAGCATTCGTGGCTTATCGCGCGCGTCCACACAAAAAAAGCCATCGCCCCCCCTCCCTCTCTCTCTCTCTCTCTCTGTCTCGCTCGCTCGCAGTGCGCGATAATCAACAGCAATTGAATAATCCAATAGAAACGTAGCGTGAATTTCTCGTCGAATTTTTCTCGGCCGCGCATCTGGCTCGGGCCAAATAAATGTTGGCCAAGCGCCAAAACGCGCGACACAATCCGACGAGTCTCTCTCTCTCTCTATCTTTTTTTTCCTCCTCCACTTCGCTCCGGGGCAGCTTTTTTTTTGTCGACGAAAAACTTGTAATAAGGGAAGAGAACTGTACACCACCAGCTGCTGTAGCTCCTCTTCGTCTCTCTATCTCTCCGCCATCTGGGTTTATACATATACGTTCCACGTTCTTAAGAGAGGGTATTTTCGCTTCATGTCTGTATGTGTGTATACAAGGGATGGGCTTTATTGACATTTGCGAGCTGCTGCAGGTCTACAATAATAGACTATTCGCGGCGGTGTGTATGTGCGAGTAGTGTGTAGTACACGGAAGAGTTGAGAGTTTCGCCTTGGGTTGGGGCAAAAGTTCGATGCTCTTGAGAGGCAAACGAGCAGACCCTTTTTTGGGAGGGGAGGGGGGGAAGTAGGATGCTTTTTAAGGGTATATATTTTTAAATGTCAATTCCAGAGGAGAACAGAGAGGATGACGGATATGCTGGAGCTTCTAATTAAAGATAGTCGAGACGTTGCCACTCTGGTGGGAAGATGAGGGTATTTTTTTTCGCTTATGTATACACGATGTATAATTAGTTAAAGAAACGGCACTAATGAGCTTTTACCAAAATAATGGTTGGGTTTTCATAATAATTATTTATTTATTATTATTATTTTTATTATTTAATTTTTTTTCATGAAAAATGTTCACGCGCAGGCCGAGTTGACTCATTTTTCATCTTGAAACCGTGACTTGTATTTATTTACTACCAGCCCAAACATTTTTCTAAAACATTACTTCTTATTAGTATGTCAATTTTGAACGGTGTATGGCCATCGGTGCAGTTGCATAGATTTTATAGATAAATTGTTATATTTTTGTAAAGAAATTAAATAAAACTTGGCCGAGCAAAGTATTTTATTGCAGAAAAAGAATTAAAATCAGTCGGTATGAATATTTGGAAACAGAAAACAAACTTTTTTAATAAAAAGTTCGCAATTTCGTTTTCATTGTTAGCTCGAAAGTCACGTTCATGAGATATAGCACCCAAATGCACACAATTTTTATTAATAAAAATCTCTAAAAGTATTATATGGAATCGTAATAATAACAACAACAGCAATCATAAAAAACGTCGTTTAAAAAAGTTTAACGTAATAACTTTGTGAACAATAATTCTTCTAATAGCCTCCCCGTCTCCCCCTTTTACCTTGAATTAACAAAAATAACGCAAACCCAAGGAATGGCGCTTCTACGCGGACCTGCATCAGAAATTTTAACGGATTTGATGTTATTTTCACGATTATATCCGTTTCTTTAAAACTTGCGCGCGTAATCTCCCGTATCTCTTTTAACGACACACACCCACGCGACGAGTACATGCTCGGGGGGGGGGGGGGGGGTAAGAAAAGAAAAATACATTGTCGCACGCGAGATAAGTAATAAAACAAAGCTTGAATTTTTACGCCAAACTGTAAAGTTTTTACGCATAAGGGTGAGCATAAAACAAAACCGTACATATAGTACTTTATATACATAAAGCTCTCTCGGCTCGCTGTGGGCCCTCGCGCGTAAACGAAATTCAAACGGCTCGCGCGCGGTTTTGCTAATTTCGGCATCGTTGTAATACTGCGCGCGCGCGCAGTCTCGTCCCTATATATAACAAAGGACGCGCTGCGCAGCCTCCCCTGCTTATATACAGTGTATTTCCTGCCGGAAGCTTAATCTCGATCGCGAGAAACAGCGGCATTGCGGGGACGCGAAGCTCGAGCTGCCTTTGTATAACTTACGTACTTGAGTTGTATACGCACTGCACTCTATATGCAGAAACGTGAATGACGCCGATTCATTCGCTCGACAAAGTCGCACTCTCACTATATATACTTACGGTCGCGAGGGGGTAAAAAAAGAAAGTCGCGCGCAAATGTGCGTTATCGCCGCGGCTTTCTGCGGAACGCGAGGCTCTATACTTAACACTTCGCTGATATCGTTCGCTTAATACACACTACCGTGTGTGTGTGTGTGAGCTTCTCTCCTCTCTCGGCTCCAAGTTATGACTAATGCTTTCGCAGCTATAATACTCCACACGTTATATATATGCGCCACGTGCGGCCGGCCGAGTCGTTCTCAGCTCCCTCGTATACATACTGTAGAGGTGTTCATTCACTTTTCTGCGTACTATCGCTGCAATTTTCCTCGTTGGAAATGTAACACTCGAGCCGCCTTGCGACGCGCGCACACACACGCACGTGTATACAGAGGCGAAAAGCCCTTCGGAGAAAGCTTTTCCGACGAGCCGCGCCGATCTAATAAATCTCTCTCGCGGATGCGCGATAGCCGTTAAAATCAGCGTAGCGATTGACCGTGTGTAGCCCGGGGCTAAACGAGCGCCCGGATATAGCGCCGAAACAGCCCCTTCCTACGTGCCATACGCGCGTATGAGCAAAGTTACGCGCGCTCAGCTCTCTCTCGCTTTCTCTGCGTGTGGTGATGTGCGCACGGTCTGTCCTGCACAGAGACACGCATATAGAGAGCGCGTATGTATACGATGGAGCGACAGAAGCGCAGCATCTGGACAATATATACACGTATACGCGCGCGTATATAACGCGAGAGTGCACAAGAAGTAAATTACTTCGGGCACTTTGGCTACATGAAAATTGATTGTGTGCGCGCAGCAATTATCGGCTTACCGTCGCTTCTTTTTCCCCTCCTATACGGCCAGGCCCTCGTATACAAGCACGTCCCGACGACTGACGTGCGTTGTAACGCGTATAAAGCGTCGTCTACGTACACGCATTATTGTAAGTGTTACCATACGTATTTAAGGACTGCGGTGGGTATGTGCACAGTTTGTCAACGTGGCCCTCGTGGCCGACAGAAGCCAAGGGAATTCTAAGGGAATAGAGAGACGACGTGTGCTATAGGCCACGAGAAAATTCGGCTTAATTAGCCTGGAGGGTCTGTGGGAGAGCCTAGGCTGCAGTTCACGTGCGCATATATATACTTTTACTGAACACAGAGTGTCTATTCTCTCTCTCTCTCGACTCGCGTCGCTGTTGCGGAGCCAAGGTTCAGGAAGCTATTTTTAAAAATAATTCGCCGACCGGCTACTTCTTTCGCTTTTCCTCTCCGTCTATATACTCTTTGTCTTGCAACGAGACGACTCTGCGTTACTCTTGTTCTATACGTTCTGGCCTATTATTCCGATGGACGAAAGTCAGGTCGACGGATACACGCGACTTCGATAGTCGAGGGACGAACTCTGAATTTTTGTTTTTTTATTCATTCGGGTGCATTCGTCCCAGTACAGTTTTAAGTGGATTGTTGCGCGACGTAGATGGACATTTTTCGAACACCCGAAAATTTAGACGCTGAGAAGCCAACGATAATGTAACGCGACATGGACAATTATACGATACGCGGACAGACTTCTCTAAGTGTAATATAAATACGTTATTCGCCGTGTAAGTCGTCGCGCTGCCCGAAAGAAGAGCTATAGCACTCTTTCATCCTCCACATTTCCATTTCCCGCGGGCTTTGTTCCAAGTAGCGCGAGAGATAGAGAGAGAGTGAGATGAGATACTCCCGTTTTTTTATCCGCGGACGACTGTTGGCTTTAATTGGAGATCGCCTGGAGATTACGCGGCGATAAAAACTCAGATGAAATATATACGTGATGTATATAGCAGCGGGGCTGATGGGGACGATGGGCTATATTATACTGCGTAATGTATACAGCCATATACGGGCAAGAGACGGATTTACACTGTAGCCGGAGGATTTGCTCGGCTGCGGTAATTTCTCGAGATAAGCTTTGCCGAGCGCGTGCGCGCGCGTGTGTGTATTTTGAAAATTGACTTCCGCTGCGACGTGTGCAGTGCAGCAGCCGCGAAGCTCTCCCCACTCGTTGAGTCTTACGCTCCTCCTCTCGCGCCGCGAATTCGCTCGACGAGAAATTTGAATTATTCACAATATTTGTAAGACCGATGAAACGCTTGATATATATATGACTACGCCGGGGAGAATACGTAATTACCGAAACGACGTGTGTACTTTAGAATTGGTTTTACACACTTTAGAATGTGTTTTTCTTTTTATTGTCAGTCAAATAATATGCCTGCAATACGTCACACCAAGCGAGCAACTCTCCCTTATACACGAAAATCGTTGCACGTTGAAAAACAGGAGTATATACCGCGTCTGAATCCCAAACGCCGTCACCTTGGAACGACTGGAAATCAATTTTCTAATTTTAAGATACCAAACCCATCGCCGCGTACAAAAAAAGGGGAGGAAAACGCGGATCGAAAGAGGAAAGAAAATTTTTTCGCGCGACATATAGTCACACATGGAACGACGAGCGCATATAACACACACACACACACACACACACACACGCACAGACACATCGGCAGGAATACACGCGAGTCTATTTTAATATCTCAGGGACTCCTTGCCATAGTTCCACTATTATCGCTTTTTATCCGCTATATACCACCAGTGTGTGTGTGTGTGTGTGTGTGTGTGTGTCTATACTGGCATGGCGTACACGCGGCTCTTTTCCAATGTTCACGTCGGGTGTGTGCCATCACACATATTCAGGTCGAGCAGCGGTGCATATCGGCAATCCCTCTCTCGTCGGCGTCGCCTCTTTGAGAGATGTACCTCTCCTGTGCGCGCGCGCGCACATACACTCTTGCAGAGAAACGTGTAGAGCGTATAGCACACGTGTGCAGAGCAGCTCTTCGACACACAGGGGGATGATGATCCACAGGCGAAGACCGATCGAGCGAATTTTTTCCCCCCCTTTTTCTCTTTCATCATTCGGAGCCGAATATATAGGTATACGCATATGTACGTGTATATAGGACGTCTGTAACAGCGAAGGAATACCGCGAATCATGGGGGTATATACTTGTGCGTATAAGGGAGTCAAAGGGAAAAATTTCGAAGCGCACATGTAGTACTGCCATCTTTGGCGCGAGAGCATACAGGGCTTTTTTCATTCTCATCGCGACGGCAGAGCGACGGCGATGTAGGTTAGCGGTTGCGCGCGCGGGATTAAAATTCTCCTTTTCCCCAGGACACTTTTTTTTCCTCTCGCTCCTCTCTCCGCGCTATATACACATATATTATAGAGCCGCGGGGATCCGTTTATCCGGAGACATGAATACCTCGAGCGCGACGTGTGCTAAACTTGACCTGACTCTCTCGCCTAGGAGAATTTTTTAAAAAAGCCGACGTGCCGCGCGAAGAATATATATGTGTCGCTCGCATACCATATACGCGGTGTGTCGCTATTAATTATAAAATCTCCGCGACGCAATTATCTTCCGGTGGACGAGAAGCTGTACTGCGCTTTTGATAAAATTTTCCTCCTCATTATATAATAGGGGTATGTGAGGGCGAGCGAGGCTGAAGATGCTATGCGCGCGCGTAAACGAAAATTATTTTATGTATGTACACTATATACTATATAATATAATATACGTGACACTCGATGACCGCCGCGCGCTCACTGTACACACGCGCGCGCAAATTCGAAATTTATCCGATAATTATTCATTATATCTCGCGACGGGCTCGACTCGCGCGAATTTTACCCTCTCGCGGCCCAACGCGGGCATAATTTAAATTTGCATTGTATTACATCGCCTTTAATTACTCTGCGCAGAGCGCGATTTCGAAGGCTTTTATGCGCTATACGCACGGCAAAAACGGGATGGGGGGGGGGGGGGGGGACGATGAAATTTATGCATCGACCGTCGCTGACTATCCACGAATTTCCGAAATTTCTCGTTGCCGAGAGCGAGGATCGAAGAAAACGAGAAAAAAACCCGTGGCATTCCTCGCGTGCAACACACCGCGAGCGCGCATCGACCGCAACTTCGCGAAAAAAACGAGGGGAAAGAAGAAAATACACAACGACTCGTCGGCGCGTTGAAATATTCAAGCGCAACTTTGATCTCGAGCGGCGCGCAAGCCTTAAAAAAATAGTTACTCCACTTCGCGTCCTTCCCTCTCTCTCTCTCTATGTGTGTATATATATATATATACGAGCCGAACGCAAACACGAACTTTATCCACCGACTCGCTTTTTGTCCGTGTGTATACCGGTCGAACTTTATGTATATATACGTGTACTGCACGTATATAAACAGAAAGGCGCGCGACATGTCCCGACGAAGAAGAAAAAAGAAAGTGAAGCGCGCGTATATATATACAGCCCTTTCGCGCGAGAATACGGCGCGGGAGAGAGAGAAGAAAAATAAAACGCGGCGATTTAAGAGAAGAAACGTCGTCCGATTAAAACTTCTTGCCCGAGTTGACCGACTCCTCTTTTTTTTTCCTCCGCGAGAGCGAGCTCTTCCCCGTACACTCGAGCGCAGCTCCTTTTCTCATTTAATTCCCATTGGATCCCTCCTATATATATGTATAGAGAGAGAGAGAGAGAGAGAGAGCGGCTGCAGCGCGCGCCGGGTGTGTATCGACATTAATTGAAATAATAATTCGACTTCTCTCTTTTGCTCTCTCTCTCTCTCTCTCTCCCCTTGAGTGCGCGCAGCGCCGTTTTGTTGCACCGCTTCATTGGCGCGCGGACGACGCGAGCTTTCGCGAGAGCTTATACGCCGACGTTTTCTATATATATAATTATATATATAATAAAATATACACTTGGACGTCTTGCCGTCGCTTTGGGAAAGTAGAGAGTGTGCATTATTTACTCCGTGGAAATAATTTTTATATTATACACACGATTGTACGTATATAGTGCGCGCTTCGTGTACATTGCGCTGTATAACTATTATACGCCGGGTCTCGCTATCTCTCTCTCGGTTCCATTCGTTTGGCGTCGCGACGAGGCGTTAGCGCCGTTATAACGAAGCAATTTTCGCATATATTGCGAACACGCGCTCGTACAATTTTCAGCTTCGCTCATCAGAGAGGAGAAGTATAGGGGCAGGGTATAGGGGATTCGGGGGAAACAAGGGGAATTTAAGCGGGTCCGGTGAAAAAGGTGTATATAATGCTCGCTCGGAAATCAGTGACGCTTGTTATACAGCGAGCGCGAGAGAGAGAGAGAGATTCGCAAATAAACGCGGAATTAACGCGCTCCGCTGACGGCGGGCCGGCCTGTCAAGGCCAGAGCTTTTTTTCGGATATATATAATAGCTCGACGGCACGAGAGGGACGATACGGTGCGGCGAAGGGGGAGGGGGCGGGTTAAACAGCGGGGAATACCATATACGCGCGCGTTCTTTTTCGAAATCGGTTTGTTGACTCGCTGAAGGAGTAGCCGAAAACGCAGCGCGACCTGTTATTTTCCCTCCCGAGACGAGCCGTATATGGGAAAATCCGCCAAAATAATTCAGATAATTGCAGCGGAAATCGAGACCTCGTGAGACTCGTCTGGGGCAGCGTTTTTCTTGTTCTACAGGACCCCCAGAACACGAAAAAAATAGTGTTCCCGCGAAATCGAAAAAGTGTTTTTGGGTATTTGGATGTTTACACAAAAATTTACAAAAAAAATTCGTTTTTTAAAGTGGGAGGGAGAAGGAATTTTATTTTTACTGTCGCAAATATGCACAAAAGTTCACAAATTTTCTGAGCTTTTCAAATTAGTCAAGCTTTTTTGTCTATGAATGACGGCGGTTTTTGTGAAACAGCGTAATGTTAAACTTTGTTGTGAAAGTGATGTTAAACATGATTTTTTTTCTCGACAAATATCACCTTAACAAAAAAATGTTATAGAATAAAAAATGCTTAAAATTACTCAAAGAATACGTATGAATTTTTTCAAAGAAATTTGAACCATTTTTTATTTCTTCTAAAATTGTGCAATTTGGAAAAATTCAAAATTTACTCAAAATTTTTTGAAAAAATTCATACGTATTCTTTGAGTAATTTTAAGCATTTTTTATTCTATAACATTTTTTTGTTAAAGTGATATTTGTCGAGAAAAAAAATCATGTTTAACATCACTTTCACAACAAAGTTTAACATTACGCTGTTTCACAAAAACCGCCGTCATTTTGTTTAAAAAAATCATAGACAAAAAAGCTTGACTAATTTGAAAAGCTCAGAAAATTTGTGAACTTTTGTGCATATTTGCGACAGTAAAAATAAAATTCCTTCTCCCTCTAAATTCGGATTGAAAATAAAAACACTTGTATATATACGCTGTAGCGCACACGGCGCGGTATATAAACGCGCGCACGTGGGGGTAATTGTCGCTATTATCGCCAAGTGCGCCTATATACGTGTACACACCGGCTGCAGACACACGGAGTACAGTCGTCGTTGTCGAAAGCGCGAGACGCGGCGGAAATTTCGTAACGAGAAACGAGATCGACGGGGGCGGGCCAGATGCGATATTGTGCAGCGCATCGCGAGCTAACAATTTTTATTTTATGCGCGTATGCACATACCGTATATGTATACGTGTGCGTGTAATAAACAAATTTCGCTTTGTATACGAGCTTATCCCTCGGTAGCTTCGCTTTATGCAAACGAGGCGACGGAGCTTGCGTATTATGCAAATTATTTTGAAATACGCGAGATGGAGCGAAGTGGTGGTGTTAGGGGGGGAGGGAGGTGTTGGTCGCGAGGCTCTTCCGGCACTTGTATATATAGGCGAAACTTACGTGTGTTTTGCCGAAGCTTTTAGCCCGCCGCGCGGGAAAATTGAATGCGTATATGCGCCGTGTGGAATTTCGCGAAAAACGCTAGCCGTTATATATATATTATATATATTATGCATAATACACGCAAACGTTTTGCACACTTGGTTTTAGCTCGCTTTCGCTCGTCGAGCTCTTTTTTATCCCCGCGGCGGCGCTGGCACGGAGTATAGAGGAGAAGAAAAAAAAAGAGAGTTAGAGAGAGAGAGAGAGAGAGAGAGAGAGAGAGAAAGGGCCCTCTCCCTCGCGAATCCAGAACAGCCGGCGGCCGGTTGAAAGGGCAATTCAAAGTGATTTATGCGCGCGATAAGTTCTTTTTAATTCGCCGGGGCTCAATAGCGCGCGACGGCGCGCGGTCGAACGGTCTGCACATATATATATATACACACAGCGCCGGGCTCGCAGCCGTTATATTATCTTAATAAATCGCGTTCTCGCGATCCCTGCACGTATCGATCGATGCGCGAGCTTAATTCGTCACAAGTGCGCTTTTGATCGGGGCTATATAAGGTGCAATGGTATTGCAGCGGTATATATATATATATATATGTAGCCGGTGCACAATATCGCGGGAGTATGTATAGGAGAAGGTTCGTCGCGAGGAGGAGGCGCGCAAGCACGCGCGGAGTCGAGGGCGAGAGGAGAAATGGAGCTGGAAATACGGAGCCGATGCTCGATGACCCGTCCTTCGGGATATTTCGGCTGGAAGTATAGCCCGGCATATAGACGAGCGTATGTATAGCGAGCTTTTTAAGCTTCTTTCCGCGAGCGTACAAAGCTCCGCGCGGGCAGCGCATAGAAAAGTCTCGAGCTTTTCTTTCCCTCTCCCCTGTATTATACTACACGACTGCGAGTACGACTCGAGCTTTCTCTTCTCTCCTTTCAACGCAACCTGTACGCTCTCGCGTCCTCGGCTCCAATGCCCAATGTTTCTGACGCGCGCGTGTCGGAGACACAAGAGAGCCGAGCGTTTTATGAGACGAGTATTATAGGGCGAGCTCATTTTTTTCTCTTCTTCTTATAATAATGCGGGAATCTGCCATTGGATATGCTTTTGATGTACATATACGATTTGCAGGGAAGAATCGGTGGAAAAAGAGGCTTGAAAACGTTTTAAATATTATGCGCTTGCGTATATATAACTCGCTCGGCAATTTTCGCGTTATACGACACGACGATCTTATCTTCGTGTAACAAGAATTAAGAAATATGCCTAGGAAATGAAAATCAGCCATACTAGGTCAGCGTAGTTTTCGAAAGATCGTCAAAATTACACCTCGCGTTACGCAACGTTTTTTCAAACGCCAGCCACTTGATTCGCGTCAATTTCACTCGCGTGAAGATAGGCGCCGCGAATTATGTGGAGAAAGAAGGTCCACTTGTATAAAAATTTGAATTTACTTCGTATATATATCGCGCGAAAGTTGAGCCACACGGGCGACTCTCCCCCTACATTATATTCTTGAATATTGTTGTATGCACAAGAGCCGTTGTTCGAGGCGGCGGGGTGCGGGGAAAGGGTAAAAAGCGGGATTTGCATTTCAATTAGAAAATTTTAATCAGGCGAGCGCGCGCGCCGCGGCGACGGCGGCGGCGACGGTTTGTTTTGCGAGCTTACCGTGAAATTCGCCCTTAAACCGCGCGCTTCTGATTGAAGCTTTCGTCGAGGCTTTGTTGAAATTCCTCGCTGATTAAATTTCCATTATTCGCCACGGTGTGTGCTGTGTCTGCGCGCGGAGAATTTTTCGAATATCCCCCGCTCTCGCGCAAGCTCGACGCGCGGCAAATTCGAATTGAAGTGTATACGCGCCTTTTTCCGATACACAGCGCACTGTACCTGCAGTCTATAAAATATGCTCAGTATATGTAATACGCGTATTACGCTTCTGTACAGTCGCAAGCTTTCGAATAGCTTCAATTGCTTGTTTATGGGATTGTCCCGTAGAGAACGCGGAAAACAGAAAGGAGAGACAGCAGAAAAGATGAAAATCAACAAAGAGAGAAATGTTCAGCCGATATATGTATATAAGCGTGGACTACTCTGTATACGCGAATAGTCGTGTGCACATATACGCATGCAGGCATTATTTGGGCGTTTAAGCTCGAAGTATACATATAGTAGAGGACGATGCGCGAGCGACGAGAGGATATCGCCGTCTTAATTGCCGCGCGTGAAATTGTATATCGGCGTTGCAGCGTATGTATATGCATATGTATAGTATATACATATGGCAGCGGCGAGTGCGCATCGGGCTCGAGGCAATTGTTGCGGGGCCATCTCTATATAATACAAATAGCTCGTTCCCCACTTGAGCTTCGCTCTCTCGCTTCTCGATTCGATAACCGCGGCTATTTTCAAGTTCGGATAATAAGCGTATACTCGCCGCCTCTTTCTCTCTCTCTCTCTCTCTCTCTCTCTCTCTCTCTCTCTCTCTCTCTCACACAATGCGCAGCATCTCCGCTCTTGTCCGAATATTATACATTTGTATAAGTATAATACGCGCGTATGTACAACTGACGGAAACAATGCTCGAGAGCTCGCGAGATAGGACTTTTCGACGATAGCGGACGGTTAAGCGTATATTATACGTGTACGTTAAAAAACGAGAGCGAGAGAGGCGATAAGAAAGCTGCTATCGCAGCCGCAGCGGCGCGTTATTCCCCAAGAAACATTAAGTACATTTGTGTATCCGGCCGGCCGAAAAGCGGCGGCTCGATCAATTTTCCCAGTCGTTGGACAATATTCGACGAAGCTCTCTGCGCGTGCAGTATATCGTTGAAAAAGCGAGCGCGGAGGGGCAGGGGGGTGGGTGTGGGACAAGGAGGCTATATATGCAGAAACAAAGATAATCCAAGGGATTACGCGCGCCGATTATGACACGCTCCGCGGGGCCAATCCACTATATACCTCTACAGCGCGAGAGCTTGATATCTTTCTCTCTCTCTCTCTCTACAAAAAGTCTGTACGCGCGCAGCCGCTAAAATCGAAGACGTTTACGTCTCGTGTACAGACGCATACGTATATACGCGAGTACAGAGAGTGTATCATACACATGGAGGGAGGCGAAAGAGTCGCGCGCGCACAAAGACGTACATAGTGACGATGGCAAGCTGCCGATGCAGACGGAGAGCAATATATAAGAACGCGCGAGAAGGAGCGTCGAGACGGAGATCGCTAGGCAAAGGGTTACAAGAGCCGCGAGTGGATGCGGGAGCGCTGCAGAGAGAGAGAGAGAGAGAGAGAGAGAGAGAGAGAGAGAAACGCATAGCAAAGACGCGCGTCGCCGCTCGGAAACACGCTTCACACAGCATCCGTCCTCCTCCGAAAAACTCATCCGTCTCTCTCTCTCTCTGTATACTCCCCTCGGCAACTCTCTCGCTCTCGTATGTAATGCGCGTATACACACGACGTATACATACAATATAGGTACGTAGACTATGATACAGCCCTCGCTCGGCTCTCGTGTGTATATAGCGCTGCGCATCGAAAGGTAGTGTACAAGTGTGCGTAAGATACATAGCGCACGTAATAAAGCGCATCGCAACGACGAGACGTCTCGCGCGCGTAATACTACGCGATTCGTCTCCGTATAATACGTGTAAAGCACGTACGTGTGCGTGCAGCGGACGAGAGAGGCGCAAGATTTTCCCCGAGAGGGACGAGCGAGAGTTGTGTGCGTGTATATGCGCGCGGCTCGGGAAAATCGATGAAAAGCCCGTGTGTATACAACGCGCGTCGGCGGCGCAGGTGCGTATGTGCGGGAATACGCACCGAAGCAAGAGAGACAGAGAGAGACAGGTGGAAAAGCTCTGGCCGACGACTCGAGTGCGTAAGTGTAAGCGGTATAGTGTGTACGGGACTCACCGTGAAGGGGACACCGATTACGATCCTCGGAGCACTCGGAGCAGCTCGACGACACACGCTGATGGAGAGATGCGCTGGATCGGTGTGCTCGACGGGTATACTTGCGTATATATACGAGCGAACGTGTATGCGTGTGTGAGAAGAAAGAGGGAGAAAGAGATCCGCTGCTGGTCAGAGAGCTGATGATGCTTGCAGTGCGGCTCGGTGCTGATCGCTCGGCGAACTGCGGCGCTGCGGCGGCTCCTCGCTCTGCACACGCTCCGACTCTGCTCGCAGTGTGGCGGAGCCTCGATCCAGGGGCAGTTTCTCTCTCTCTCTCGCTCCGAGCTACTTCTTCTCTCTCTCTCCCTCGTACTCTGTACTATACACCGTACAAACGCGTCGGATGAAAGCGAGAGAGAGATGGTGGATGGGACATGGCGGGGGAGACGACGCTAAGGGCCTGCGCGCGATGCTGCGCGGAAGATCAGGCCGAGAGAGACAGAGAGAAATGGTGCGCGCGCGCGAGAGAGATTCTCTCTCTCGGTAGGATTTTTATGGGCGCGCGCGCGCGCGCTCGCCTCGGTATTTTTCAAAAAATTTTTACGACGCAGCGCCAGCAGCTTCGCTCATCGCGCTGATATACACGCGGGAAATCGCTTTCGAGGGGGTATACACTGCGCAGAGCGTAATGCTCCGGGTTGTCGAGTGCGAGTCTCATCGCGCGCGCGAGCGCGGCGCCTGGACGATATAAAAAAAAGGCTTGATTTATTACGCGATAGATTACGAGCCAGAGCCGCGAGACCAGCATCTTGTCGCTTTCGATTAGCCCCGAGATACACGCGCGCGCACATCGCCGACGAGATATGATAGAACCGAGTGTGTGCAAGGATTCGATTGGCCTGACTGACGTATACTTGCCGAGTTGATCGATCGTTATACGGCTATAATACTCATACTATACGCTATATACAGACGCATACGTTTATCTCTTTGTGTTATAGAACTAACGCGCTCCGCAGAGCGAATTCGAAAAGATATCCGCCGCAAGCTCTCTCGCGCGCTCTCGCGCAAGCACGTGCATTCTACATACACGTATACCTATATAGGTATACGCAGAGAAAGAGAGAGAGAGAGAGAGCGGCCCCAGCGCTCGCGTGGGTGCGTCGCGCCAATAATTAATCGCATCTGGAGTCACCGCACGCGGCGAGCTATGCGCGTATGTATACATATGCACGTTACACTCCGCACACACACACAGAGAGAAAGCCGCGCGCATAACAGTATAGTATATACAAGCGAGTAAAGTAAATAATTGCCGCGCGCTTAATAGGCCGCATCTTCTAATTTTCGCGGGATCGAGCCGGGGCGCGCGCGCTTTCCTCGGGTTATTGGCCTTTTCTCCCTATCGCGCGGCTCGCGCTCTGCGCGGCAATACTGCACATAGACGGGCAAGCGCAGCGCCGCTAAGTGCGTAACTATCTATACAGTATACGTGCGTGAACAAAAAAAAAAAAAAAAAAAAAAAAACGGGTCGCAGCTGCACGAGCGAGCGAGTTTTCTTACGGATAGTTGCGCGAACGACTTGTGCGATGTGCGTTATGTACACGCGCCATCGAGGCGAATTAGTGCCAACTGTTGCGGGAAGCTCTCTTTCTCTCTGCGCGGAGCACAAAAAAAAGTAGAGCTTCGTTCGTTACAGGCCCTCTCTCTCTCTCTCTCTCTCTCTCTCTCTCTGCTTCCATTTCAGTGCGGTATAACCACTCGCAACGAAGACGTCGCTGCGGAATTACATCGTCGGCAAGGATTCGCGTTATCCTCGTAGTTATAATGCAACTATTGTACACAGACGCTCGGGAAATTGGAGCTATAATACGGGTGTACAATGTATATTTGCGGAGAACGAGAGAGAGAGAGAGATCACCGCGATTCGCAAGCTCGAAAAAGCACGGATTGCCAGCGCGCATCATCTATGCAAGATGCCACGGGCTATCGGTGTGATGCTCCGGAATTCATACAATGCGCCAGTGTGAAAACAATGCAGCGACTAACCAACCGCGAGCCGAGCTTCTCTCTCTCTCTCTGCCTCTCACTCGTTCCATATAACCGACAAAAGCATCAGCAACGGATCTGCGCAATCCTGCGGGATTCCAGCGTACATTTTCCGGTTGTGGTGCGCGGACGTACCGCATCAGGCATCGCCCGCGGCTGTACAGTCCGCCGCGAATGCCGCGCCGACCGGCGTTTGATCGCTCTCAGCCATATATGTATTCATTACAATTATCAGTTGGCGCCGAAAATCCTTCTCGCGTATACGCGTGCAAACATTTCTGTCTATTTATGCGATTTTTTTTAATCGCCAGAGCTTTTTCTCGAGCTCTCTCCTTTGAATTGCAATTTTCGCCTGTTATAGCAGAGAGTTACATGTTTTATGTATATGCGATTCGCAGCCGCACCGGCAGCCCGACAGAGAGTAATTGCAGAGACGCTCCCGTACTCGAAGAGAAGACTTATTTTAGCGCGGCAAAAAGCGCAATGTCTATCGATGATAATTCTCGGAGCCGCCTCGGGTTCGCCCATCGAACGGTATAATACAGTCGATAAATCTGTCTGCTGCGCGCAACGCTTAACAGAGACGCGCGCTTTCGAGAAAGCCCTGCGGCAGCCGCGCGAAAAAAGTCTCTCCGCGAAATTAGCGTCGCGGCCGCATAATCGCATTGTTATTTCGGAAATGTAAGGCGCGGATGAAGCAATTATTACAATCGTGCATTACATTTTATATTTGCGTACTCGCGACGGCAAGCGTCACTTGCAAACTGCGGGCTAACGAAGTACATAATAATTTCCGCGCACACTTTGCCGCGAGCTTAAAAACACTGTGTATAATGCGCGCATGCTAAAGGTAATCTTCCAGAAAAGACGTATTTCCTAAACAAAACGCAGTAACGCTCATTACGCTCCTGACGAACGGCCCACACGTCCCGCTCTGAAGCATAATATATACGTATACAGTATATACACATACGCGCAAACACAACAAGTGAAATACTTCCACGTCCGTCGGCAGTATAATATATACTCGCACGACTCCTTATCCGGCCGAGGCGACGAATTGTCGAAAGCTCGCGGTGCAACGCAGCAGCTGCAAGCTGCAGCCAGCTCTATCTTACGTATATATATGTATAATGTATATTGTATGTATACGTATACATACACAGCACTCACAGAGCGCACTATATACATACAGTGTACACTTATACATCCGGTCCGGTTGTTTGTTTCGCTTTTACTGCTGCTGCTGCTGCTGCTGCAGTGCATTGTATACATATACGTATATAGTATATACACAACATCCCAGTCGGCGTTTCTGCAGGCTTCTCGGAAAGCGGGAACGCGACATTCCGCAGTTGCAACGGCGACGAGACATTTTTTGCAGCCCGCAAGATTCCTCTCTGATGTCCTGACTATACATAATGGCTATTGGAGCGGAGACTTTTTTTTAATGGGATTCCTCGCGGAGGGATGCACGTCGTATTTGAAATGGGGATGGATTTTCTGCACCGGATCACTCACGTCTAAGAACTTTGCAAATGATTCGCGGATCGTATAGATTGCTTGACAACGAATGAGACGACTATGATGGGTCGTCAGAAGATGGAAAAATCAAATGTCAATTGTCAAATGTTAAAAGATTCCATATTTTGCATTTAATTTGCCCGCTTTATATAGAGATGATAGTAGAAATACGCGGGCGATAATGGATGTATGGATTGCGCAGATACATCCAATTCAACAATGAAACTATTGCAACGAACTAGATCTATTATCTTGTAAAATAACAAAAGCAAACGCTCAATAGATCTCTATGGGCTAAAACAAAGCCATTATCGCTCGATATAACACGACGAATGGTTCTAATCGACAGCATGCATAATCAAACAAAGCAGTGCTCGAAAAAAAATCTATTCGAAGAGAATCATCGAAATTCACGTCGACGGACTGCAGCTGTTGTAAGGCTGACGAGAAGCATAGACTCTAGAGGCAGCTCGAGGGGGTAATAACCGCTCGGACTCTAGCGCCTTCTCGCTATGCCATCAGTAGCAGCAATAGTCGCGGTACATTCAATTCAAATGCGGCGACCCCGTTTCGCGAACTGTCCGAGCGATTGACTCCTCGTTGTATACAGTGTTGCGCACACATGCATCTCGCGTCGACGCGCGCTATCAATAATACGCGCTGATCTATCTGCTACGTACACGACGATACGGAGCCTCTGTGCAGCATACATGTGCAATATGTGCGCATGGATATGGATGACGACGATTTCGTAAGTGGCTCGCGCGCTAATAGACACGCGTATGCTGTACTACTGTACACTCGCTTGTTCGAGATTCGAGACGCAATGTTATGGGATGGATTTATAGCTTCGGCGTGTGCGAGGGACTTGTCCAACTGAGTATTGATGTATTTTGGCTGAATAAATTCCCCGAAAATCGAACAAGCGCTATTCGCAAAGACTTTTTCAATACTCCCATCTCGCGCCGTATTTCGACAATATTTCTTATTTCTAAGTAACAAGTTCGCTCTCGCAAATTATAGCAATATATACTTTAAATAATTAAAGTTTTGTGTTCGTACTCATATTTGTTTTCAATTTAAAAAGTTAGAATATTTTTGAGCGCCAGATTGACTTAGTATCTATTTTCACATTAACGTAAAGCTCATCTGATTCTACGATACCTTTAATTTGTAAAAATATAAAAGAAAAAAAATTGAGTACTAACAAAGTACAAGAAAGTTTCTTGTTTCGGTTGAAAATTATTTTTCCATCTTTTTACATCAGTTCTGCAGCAAAGTACACCATTCCCCTTAACCCGTATAGGAAAGCTACAAAGAACACGCAGAGAGTAGACTCTCCGGTGAAGAGGAAATCACGCTTCCATTAACGCAATCAAGGAGGAGCCTACCCGACATCAGCTTGCAACCGGCATTATTTCGGTCCCGTCTCATTGTACGTCTACCGACAGCGTAGGACATGATTGCGAAGGAAATGAGATCAAGTTTAAGTGGTCATCGAGCCTCGCTCGCCGTATATAGCGCGCGGCAAGCGCTCTCCGAAAGGGTCCACAGCGGACAACATTTTCTGATGATTGCCGTGTATGTCTCGCCGACTCTCTGTATACTCGAGCTGCTGCTGCTGATGCTGCTGCTTCGAGAGAGATCTTGGCTCTCGGTTGGTCTGTTCTCGCTTGATAGATGGCCCGAGATTCCTTTTTTCTCTTCTGACGTCGTCAACCTTTTGAGGGGAATCTATGTGGCAATGCTCAGACGCTGTGCGTCTAAGTGCAAGAAGATATTCGAAAGACTTCCTTGTTTGGATTTCGCATGACGAAATTTTTCGAAAAATCATCTATCAAGTCGTGATGAATGTCTCGAGCGAAAACGTTTTTATTAAGTTCCAATATACTAAAAACAAAAAAAAGCATAAAAAAAAACAAAAAATGTTAGCTATGGCTTGAAATTAAAACTTAAGATAGGCATTTTGCAAAAAAATGAAGGACGGGAGATGAATTATCCTCAAAAAAGCCATTGAGATAAAAGAAACTTTGTTTATTAAATGTATCTATTTTAGTACCAATCATCTTATACGTATATATATTTTTGGAATAAGCAGTCAGATCAATTGTACGTTTTTTGGCAAAAAACATAAAGTAATAATAATAGTAAGTAAAAATATATATCTACACATAACTTAGGAAATTAAAATAATTATAAGAAACTTATTAATAAAAGTATATTAATAAATCATACCAATTGCGCGATGAGATAAATGAATATAAAAATAAAATAAAAATTATAATTTTGTTTCTTAATTTGGGCACGTAATACTTGAGTTTATTAATAATTTTAATTGGAAAATAAAAAATACTTGTGACTACGTTTAAAAGTAGGACAGATACACTAGGCGTGGCTGTAAATTCTGTATGGAGATCATGCATAAAAAAATAATTTTATTGTTAATTGACAAGTGTCGAAAAAACAGTTCACCACGATTGGTATATCTATCCAACAACATAAATTATTTTTAATAAAAGTACTAGTGATTGCCTAGAAATATTTTGTTTATTTTCATGAAAGTATTAACGTTTCTTTATTTTGCGGTCGATTTATATCTTTATTTTGTAAAAGGGCTCACAGCCTATCGAATTTACTAAATAAATAAATAAATTATCGATAAAATTTCTAGAATAGATTAAAAATACCAGTTATTTAAGATTGCTTTCAAAAATAAACATTTATTTCAAAATTAATGCTTACGAGCTGTACCTAAAACCTAACGATCTCTATCCTATACACCGATTGTGTTAAGGTATCAGTTTAAGATTTTTTTTTTGTTTCTCAACACATTATTAAGTTTTGTGTACAGTTTCATCGTAATAGTACCGTAACGGATTCTGCTTTTCTCGTAGCAAATTCAATTATGTCTTTTAATTTACAGCATTACATGATTTCTTTTTGTAATCATTTGCACATACGTATATTACAATTAATTTCTTTTCATAAACACTAGAACGCACTTAAACACGTACGACCCGGCGATTCACCACTTATGAATCACTGTATAATTATAATTCTCTCTTCACACATGCTCTTTAAACAGTATCTCTCATATCTTATTTCATTCTTTTGTTTTTTTAGGTTTCTTTTGCACAAAACTTATTTTATATGAAAAATTTTTTTACAATATATGCTTTCTGAAATAGATATTGAGTTTTCGTTTTTGTTTTGTATTTCTTTTAATATCTGTCACTGCTACTCTTACCACTAGTTTGTCCATCGGAGAGCTTCTATAAAATGACAGTACCTTGGATGTCGATATCACATTTGCGGTAAGTGCCAAGTGGCTTTATAATTCTTCGTCCGCCATGGTTCAGACAACCTCTGCTGTGGAGCCCTTTGCAGATTGTACTAGTTCGTTGAACGAAGTCTCCATACAGTGTCTCAATTCTGCGTAACTAACAATAAGCACGCTTTGCTCGTCTCGAGATATTAAACAGATCTGTTGGCCACGCAAAAAGTCAATTAATTAAAATACTTACAACTGCGTACAAACCTTGCCTCAATAATTAAGCAATACATAATGTAAAAACATAAAAGTGATTGATACTGACCTTGTCAGGAGAACCGACATCTAATTTATTCAAACACGAAACAACATGAGCTAAATCTAGCCAGGGCCTGCCATCAGCGGTAACTTGATGGAAAACGTAATCTCTAAACAATTTGAGCATATAACGATCGCCGGTCTCCGACCACTGGGGATCCAGATTGAGCTCAGGTCGCTCGTTGATGGTGGCCAGCTTGACGATGAGCCTGAAAAGCCTGCCGTTTTCAAGCTCCTTTGTCACTTCATTCTCAAGCACATCCGAGCAAAGCTGTGCAGCATCCAATTGAGTGTAGAAACGTGCCCCAATCATCGGCATAAGATCTGTAACGCTTCTGCGTGCTTGGTTCGACAGTAAATACCTAGGAAACAGAATTAATCTGATGTGATATTGATGTACGTTTTAGAGAGTAAGGTGATAATCTACTATTACTTTCTTAATATCTTCGAGAATTAATATTAATCAAGATATTGGAAAGAGATAGAATATGACCTTCAGGTATACTTCATATCCAATTTAAATTGATACAAGCACAGGCATTGTACCACTACATTTAACGATTATCTCTTGAGGAAGGTGTATAGTTTACAGCTACTCAGTTTTGCCTAAATAAACCCTTTTCATTTATTTATGACAAGCTTCCAATGAACTTAATAAAGAAAATGTTTAGTTCATGATTGACTATATAATTTATTCCAAATGAAAAGCAATGAAAAAAATGAGAACCAAAACTAATTGTTTGTTCGTAAGCAAGCAAAGCATAAAATAAATGAAAGGGAGTTGTTGGTAATCTGTAATCAACGATATAGAGTAACCCACACTAGGTGCACGTTAGCAGTGCTCAATAAATATTGGTATACAAACAGAATAAGATTTCGGAGATCGGTGGAGTAAGTGCGAGCAACGAGTTCCAGAGATGCTTGCATGTTGTCTCTATGGACGGCGAGAAGGCTGCGACAAGCCAGCGCTAAGACAAGCTTGCCCAAAGCTATCAGGTCTTCCTGCTGATAGTGTGGTATCAGGCTCAAAGGGTTGGCTGTACTGCCGTCAAACGTCACAACGTCCGGCACCGCCGCGGAGCTTATACGAAGTCGCGAGCGCGAAGTCATCAAAACTTTGGTTGGGTCTAGGCATCTATACGCTAGACCTGTAAAAACACGAGTGATTGGTTAGACCCACCAGTGAACAATGTGAACTTTGTCATTATAGTAATAACATTTACCAGCTGCATGAATGACGCGAAGAGCTGCTGTAAGTTGAATGATGTAGCTCCAGATGAGACTTTCTGGTAGCATATGATTATGCTGCTGTTGTCTGAGTATTGTATTTTTTGTATGACTGTAAGGACGCGGAGCATTCGGGTCCGCTGAGAATGGATCTGTGTATCCATTAAGTTCAGTTGCAGAAAAATGTCTTGTCAATAGAGTTTCAGATCCAGCATGATAATCATATACGAATACTATGGCTGCAAGAAAAATTTTTATAATTAAAGAAAAATCATAAATTGATTTATATGCATGTATAAACAAATGGTACTAACAATGATCACCAAATGCTTTTGTGGTGAAAACTTCCCTCAGTAGGACGAGGTTTGTGTGTGCCAATTTCTTCCACATATCAACAAGTACCATACATTTTGTATTAGTCAATCTGAATTCTGTAAATTGTAATTACAAAATTAAGAAAAGTTCTGATATTAACTTGTAAAAAAAATTAAATTCAACAATTTAACAAACCATGAATTCTTCGCAAGCAATATTTTGATCCATTTTTTACATTTGTAGCCTTGTATGTAGAAGTTTGGTATCCCAATACTGAAGAAACAGGTTTATGTATAACTTCTAATGGAACCAAATCCTGATAATTTTCAACCTCAGCAGGCAAATCTGGAAATTGTGCTGGATCGGCTTGAGCAAGAGTTAGAGCATTTTTCTGAAGAATTTCCACTCTGAGAGATTCATTAAGAAAGAAACTTAATGCTTGGGATGTTGGAGGTACAGAAGCATCTACGTTATTGGTCACTGGTTTGTTTGCTGCTGCCACCTTCATTGGTTGCAAATAAGACGGTGTACCTGGATATACGTAAGCCAGTGGCGGAGGCTCTACGTTGCCGACCTAAATAAATATTCTTACGTGAATAAGTTATATCAATGACACGACAATTAAAGCCAAGGTTTTT